>OY759210.1:38380984-39580984 GCA_963662105.1 Meiosimyza platycephala | reverse complement strand
CCGTGTGGAGATAATAGACTTCAAATATGAGTAGATTTGACAAAATCCAGCCAATTATCAAAATTTCATATGTGGATATTTTCGAAAAAAAAAATTTTTTTTCAGCAAAATCAAAAAACATGGGTCAAGTGAATTTGTTAGAAGATGCAGGAAAAAAATTTTCATCGTATTTGGAGAAGTCGAGGTTTTTTTCCTGAATTTTGTGCGGTTTGTAAAAGAACGTCCGATAATTAAAATTGAAATTTGTTTAATGGCTTTTTTATGGAATTGTATTTTAAATCGATTGGATTCAACTAGTCAATATTTACAGAAAATTGACGTAGATTTGATAACTGCAATTAAAATGCTCAATTCGTTGATTAGTTTTACGATTAGTTTGCGAGAAAAGTTCCATGAATTTGAGGCACAAGCTAAGAATCTTGGAAACATTGAAAAATTAGAATATACGGATTTGAAGAGTCGAAAAATTATCAAAAAGTTAGTAGATGGAAGTGTACAAACTACAAAGTTATGTGGATCAGATGAATTTCGCGTAGATTATTTTTATGTCATAATCGATAAGCTAGTCACTGAGCTAAAGAAAAGAAGTGAGGCCTACACTCATATTACCAATATATTTGGCTTTTTGTTACATTTATTATTTATAGAAGAAGATGAATTGCAATGTAAAACAACTGAGCTTCTCCGCATATATCACCAAGATTTGGATAAAAATGTACATGATGAATTTCAACAATTCATTCCTTTACTAAAAATGCAACCAAAGAATTTTTTTACTACTTCAAAGTCTCAAAAATTATGAAAAGGAGATAATGATACTAAATCCACTAAAAGTATTAAACTGGATTGTTAATTTAGATATGGAACAGATTTTTCCAAATATTTATATAGCTTATAGATTATTGTTAACAATTCCTATCGCAAACTGCGAGACAGAAAATTCGTTTTCTGTTTTAAAACGCATAAAAAATATGTATAGGTCGACAATGATCGATGAAAGATTGTCATCATTATCAAGACTGAGCATCGAAAGAGATCTACTTCGATCGCTTGATTTTGATGATATTATTTCAGAATTTGCTGAAGCAAAGTCCAGGATGAAGCATATTTAATAGTATTTTGTCTATTATGTATTTTTAATGTCTATTTGTCATTTTGTTAAAACCATTATGTATTTTTAATGTCTTATTGTCATTTTTTATTTTTTTGAATGGGGCCCCTCTTTTCTTTTAGCCCCAGGCCCGACCGAGGTATAATCCAGCGCTGCTCAGTGGAATACTTTTCTCAAAAACCATCCTCTACAACCCTGCATAGTTGGGTTTCGTCGCTATCGTGACGAAATTTTTTTCGCCTTTCTGACAGCCGTGTGGGTATTGTAAATGTCAAATTGAGCGGTCTTTGTATTTATAAAAATTAGCGCTAAAAATTGAGAGCTGACAGTGCTGCCCTAGCACGATTGGAAGCCGAGTTGCATAATAGCAAACTCCATTCAAAAGAAGCACCACGCCAGATGTGCTTGTGAAGCCAATCAATTTAGCAGCAAGAAAGTTTGATCCAAGCTTGGATGCGATTTGTCTGCAAATTAATCTATGGACGCAAATGAATATCTCCGCATACAGCCATAAGAATGGGATTGGAAGGATGTTATGTAATGGTGGAGTTCGGAAAATATCAAAGTCGTGAAGGACTTTGGTGACGCCATTTCATATGGAAAGCGGCAGAAAAAATGCAATCTTTTATTATGGTGGAAGACATATGCACCAGAAAATAAACTGACTCAAGTCGCCATTCGAATAATATCGGCGCCAACAACATCAGCAGCTGTAGAAAGTTCATTTAGCAAATTTGCATGCATTTAAAACAAATGTGCAAAGAAATATGGGAGGCACAAACATATGATAATTTCAGCGGAGAATATTCTTCTGAATACTCAGATATTTCTGAAAATTAATGAATAATTTGCTTAAATGTATACACCTGTCCCTGGCTTTGCGCGGGGGTTAGGGGACTGAAAAGGGTCGCGCAAAGCGAAACCGCGTAAAGTGAAGTGAGAACTTAATGTAATTTAGAATGTTACGTTCCTAAAAAGAGAAATATATACGACTAAAAGACATTCACGATATTGAAGCTATTATTTTTTTGTACAAAATCATTTATTACAAAAAAACATTTGTTTAAAACAAATAAAAAGGAACAAAAAATTTAAAAACTAAAAAATTTAAAAACTAAAAAATTTCAAACTAAAAAGAAAGTTACAAAATTCACATATAATAAATAAATAGAATACGTTTTACAACACATTTGGTGACATTTTCTTCCTCTTACCATTGCGTTGAACCTGGGGAGTTTTGGTTGTTGTCCTACGTCTACAAGGTAATTTTAACGTATAAAAATTTCCTCTACACAACTGCTGAAATATTCAACCATTTACCTTTTTTCAATGAAAACAGCAAACAAATGAGTAAATAAACGGAATATGTACATATCACTCCAACAGATCATAGCATGCCTAGCCCGCGCAGATCGAGGTCATTCGCGTAAATCGAATTTTAGGTAGGCAAATGAATTTCGCGTAAAGGTGAATTAGCGCAAACTGAAGTCGCGCAAAGCGAGGGACAAGTGTATTACTAACTAATTCTTTAATTTTTCTATTTAATAAAATGTATTTTTTAACAAAATTCTGTAATTTTAATCATCTATTAGTGCTTTCAGCCCTAAATACATAATAAGATCGAAAAAACCCAATTTGCTCGTGAAAATGCTGTTTTTCGGAGCAAAAACAAACGAAAATGAAAAAAACCCGTTTTCATACATCACTGTTCACGGGATCGGCAGTAAAATAACATGAGAGATTTTGCAACTTGAAAGTAGAAAATCGGTATTTTTCATTTTTTTCCGGTCAAATTTCAATTTTTTTTATACGAAAGAAAGAAGAAGAAGAACGAAACACAGTTTCGAATTCCTTGATCGATAATAGCCCGAAAACCATACTGACTTTTATATGCAAAAAATTTTTATTTAAGGAAATTAAAAATCTTTAAAAACCGCCTTAAACGACTGCGCCTTTATTTAAAATAAACGAACAAAACAAAACAAAAACAAAAGTTCAAATTCTAATTTATTTATTTATTTAGATTGAATGCATTTCGACTCATATATGAGTCATCATCAGCAAAGCGAATTAAAGACTAACTAAACCAAATTTCAAAATTAACTATTGCACCTAATATTTATATTTACGTACATATAAAGCATAAAACAAAATAACACAATTGGTAAACATTAGAGAAAAAATAAATTACCATCAAAATAAAAAGTATAAAAACATATAACGAAAGACTTCGGCAAAAAGAGCTTTATTTTTTAAGCAGACTAAACAGCGAAGACCTGATCGGCGCTTCCATCGTATTCATCATATGGTTTTTGTTTTTATGCATGTAAGTAAATGCTTTCGTATGCATCCAAACTTGTTTCGTCGCCAATATGTTTTATCAATTTCAACTTTTCTATGTTAAAGCTGTGCAGATTTTCTATTGCATGTTCGTTGAACCTAGTTTCAATTTTTCTTTTTTTTGTCCATAATATTTTTGTTCGCATTCACTGCAGCTAATTTCGTATATACCGGCTTTCTTGATGTTTTCTGTTTTGTTGACTTTAGTTTTTCATTCGAAGTAAACACTAAATCGATATTATGTTTCGTAAAAAGATTTTTCAATTTGTTGGTGACAATTGGTGTGAAATTTATTTTAACATATTTCCTGTCCTCTGTGGTATTGTCGTCAAATTCAGTCTTTTAACTTTTTTGGTTTGTTTTTCCACCATTTCCTCGATAATTTTATTATTGCATCCGTTTAATTCAGCTACATATTTAATGTAATTGAACTCCGTCAAATAACTATTGGCATTTAATGGTAAATTACACAGTCTATACACCATTGAATTAAATGCCGATTTTTTGTATTGTATTGGGCAGAAGGCGTCATTGGGAATAAATCTCGGCACATAAGTTGGTTTTCTAAAAATTCATATAGACAATTTATTGTCAAGATTTCTGTTAACCAAAACATCTAAAAATGGTAACTTCCGATCTTTTTCCAATTCATATGTGAATTTAACAGTTGGCCACTTCGAATTTAAGGCGTCTAAAGTTTAATGCATGCGAAAATGTCATTAACGTATCGAATCCACACTTTTGGTAGAACTGTTTTTAACTCTAAGTCCTGTTCGAATCTAGCCATAAATAACTCAGCTAAAAACGGAGACAGTGAGTTTCCCATCGTTGTGCCTTCATTCACTTTATAAAATTTTTTTAAAAATTGGCAACAATTATAATCCATGCATAATTATGCTGTTTTAAAATAGACTTCTTTTTTTCTTTCGTCGTTTTCCCTTTCGTTCAGCCAATCTTTTAAAAAAATTTAATGTTTCAAATATGGGGATGCTGGGGAACAGAGCCCCAACATCAAAAGAAATTAGGACCATGTCATCGTCTAAAGTAACATTACTAATCTTTTCAAGAAATTCAAAAGTATTTCTTACACTTTTACTGAAGCCGTGAGGATATTTTTTAAATTCACTAACAAGCCATTTGGAGATTTTTTCGGTGGGGGAATTTATATTTGATATAATTGGTCTCATTTTTAAAATAGGTTTATGTATTTTTGGTAATCCATACAGCTTTGGAACTGATGGATTTGAGACCATTAGCTTTCACTTAGTTTTAGCTCCAAAAACTTCTTGAATATCTTTTAATATTGTATTTGTGCCCTTAATCATGCTCGGCAATGGTGTCTTCTTTAATTCCGAAAAATTAGCAGCAGATGTTATCTCATCCATTTTTTCATCGTATTGCGTTCTATCCATAATTACAACATCTCTTCCTATATCAGATTTCATGTAAACGCAGTTCTTTTGCCTCAGTTGCTTAATAACACTTGTTTCAATTGATTGTTTTTTAGTCGTTTTTGGTTTTGTTTCAGCTGCTTCATGTAGTATGACTTTGGACTCTTTTCTTATTATTTCTTTTGTTATTTTGGGTAAAAACTTAATGCCAGTTTCCATATCCGCAACTATGTATGTCCTTCACTGGTAAATCTCTCGGTATAGGTGTGTAATTCAGTCCTTTTCTGAGTAAACTTGTCTCACTTTCACTAAATTCCTGTGATGAAATGTTGCGTACAAACCTGTCAATGTCGTTTTTAAATCTACCTTGTTCTGAAATCAAGGACGGGTTATTATTCGATTCCTTAAGTAAAAGTTTGAATTTCTTGTCTTTTTAGTTGAACAAATTTTTGTTATTTTATGTGTACAGTCTTCTAAAAAATTCAACAATTCCTTTAAATCCATATGCATCATCAGCCACAGATGTGCGTTATAAGTTTCAATTTCAATGCTCGAGATTTTGCTGTAAGTGTGTCTTATTTCTAAGTTCAACCATAATCTTTTACTTTTCTTTTCAACGTAGTCCGTTCTCCCATATTTAACTGTGCATTTAATTTTAATAAAATTAGGAAGAATATTCTTTTTGGCGCACTGCTTCAGGAAAAACAGATCAGCTTTCAGCAAATGTAATTTGGTTTTGAGCTTCAAAAACGCTTTTTGTTGTCCATATACAGTTGGTTGGTTTAGTTAGTCTTTAATTCGCTTTGCTGATGATGACTCATATATGAGTCGAAATGCATTCAATCTAAATAAATAAATAAATTAGAATTTGAACTTTTGTTTTTGTTTTGTTTTGTTCGTTTATTTTAAATAAAGGCGCTGTCGTTTAAGGCGGTTTTTAAAGATTTTTAATTTCTTTAAATAAAATTTTTTTGCATATATAAGCAATAGGGTGGTCCAGAAATTCCTTTTTTTAGTTTTCAGCCGCCTTCTCGAATCCGTAGGTTCCTTATGGTTTGAAATGAGGATCCTATTTTTTTCAGAGGAAAATAGAAATTTTTAGAGGTCGCGCTACTCGTTTTTGTATTAAAAAGGAAGGTCTCATAACATTTTAATTTTTAAAACATACTAGCTGTTATTTTCTTAAAGCTTTTATTTGCTGAAAATGTTATCCAATATTATGCACGCAATTTTAAATTTTTTTAGATACAAAAAAAACAAAATGGCGACTGCACAGGTGTTAAATATGGCAAATACATAGGACCCATATCATATAAGTACCAATATGTACCCTTAAACATTTTTTTTCAGGTTCGCCAAAATTCAAGGATACTCTCCACACCACAGGGAAGGAATGTGATATAACAAATTGCTTTAAAAATTCAATGTAAAACTGTGAAAAATCAAAGAAACAAATTTTATTTATTTTTGTAAGAAAAGTACTTATAACACAGGCTGACAAATTTTTAAACCAGAGACCAGACCTATCGTACCCGAAGGACTTTGATGCGCTGAACCCAAATCCGAGCTCAGAATTTCTCCTTTACGTCAGGTTTTTGAGATATTCTAACCTAAAAGTGCAAAAAACACGGTTTTTGGCTATATTTGAGCTTATTTTACATTGCGAATAAATTTGTTTTTCCAAAATTGGTTACTGAATCTGAAAGTATTACTCTTACCACCCTAATAAGCAAGACTGTGCGGTTTTGTCCTGATTATTATTGAAAAATTTTTTAATAATAATAAATAAATTCATACTGACTTTGTTGGAAAATTGGATAACCCCTTTAACTTGCACCTTTTTTTAAATCATTTCTAAAAACAGGGGGCGACAGTCCAGTTTCAATATTGATGGAAATCCTTTTGAGCAGTCCACGCCTTTGGGTCCCCCTTTATCCACAAGTAAACTAGTATCGGTCTTTAAAAATTTTTTAACGCATTCATTATAACAAGATAGATCATTACGTACTTTAGAGTATGTACGAAAGGCGAAAAAGGTACGTGGAGTAGGCACAGTAGAATCCCGATAATTCGTAATCGCAAAGGACCAGCATTTTTTTACGAATAACAGGGGTTTTCGATTTAACGAGGTGTCGATTTAGAGAGGTTAAAATGAGAACAATGCGAATTTATGAAATTTCGATTTAAGAAAAATACGAATTCACAGGTTTTTTTCAATTTATTAATTAGCAAGAAAAAACCAAAATAATTGTTCATTTAGCTGAAATACATACATTTCCACTAATACTAATTCACTCATACACTCTCTACTTTCACACGCCTCTGATGTGACGAACATACAAAAATACATACATACAAAACACAAAAATTTCATAAAAAAATTGAAAGGTAAACGTAGCCATAGCTGCCTACTAGGATTGATTTTTTTTCTAAACCATAGTTCCATAGGTTTTTGCTTTTCATTACGAATTATAAGAGGTTGTCAAATCCAATTACGATTTATAATACGAGATCTTATATTGAAAAAAGGTACGAGTTATCGAGGGGACCAAAATGTATGGAATTTTTACGAATTAAAGCGACTTTTTCAAGGGACCAACAGTTTGTTTCGAATTATTGAAATTTCGAAATAAAGGGATACGAATTATCGAGATTTCACTGTATTAAAAAACCAAAGCATAATTTTTTTTATATATTGAAATGTGATTTGCGACTTTTACGGGCTTTAAATTCTCGGACAAGAGTTTTTAAGTTGAATTTTTTTAGCATATCTACTTCTATATATAAATTGATAAGGTATCGATCCTTTCCTGCAGCATAGGCGTTATTTTCTCAATTTTTATTATTTTTTGAAGAAATTTTAATATATTTTCGGTGCTGGTTATGGTGCCCCCGAGACGTGATGCCCTAAGCAATTGCTTAATTTACTTATGGGCTAATCCGGAACTGATTGTATGTAGGACATAAGCATATCAGGACTCAGTAGGATAAGCAGAGGCGGAGACTTTTAAAATTTCCTTAGTGAAATTTTGTGGGGAAGGGCATGTAGAGTCATAATCATCAAAAAAAAAAAATTAAAATGTAAATTTATATGATGAAAACACATGAACAGTATACAATTCACAATTGGAAATTAATTTATTGTTCAAAACATTCCAAAATTTTGGTTATGACAATGCAAATATTTTACGTCTAATTTTGCACCTATCTATGAATTCATTCGCTATCTCGTTTAGATCTACATTCAATGCATCGTCGGAATGTAGAAGCAAAATGCTTAAAAATTTAAGCCGAGTCTGGGTCAAATTACTCTTTAAATAAGTTAACTCGGATTTTTTTTCTTCTTAAGTTCGAAAGCGATCTTTCCGCTGTGCATGTCGTCACAAGCAACGTTAGCATCAATTTGACAAATTTCATTAATTCTGGTATCAAATCTAAAACGTGTTTATCGTTTTTGAAAAAACGTACAAAGTCGTCGAAGTTTTTTATCAAAGATTTGCTATTGGAGTTCGTTTGTTGCAGTAAATTTTTAGCTCACCAAATTTCTAAGAGCATGTTTCTATGAAAAATTAATCGATCCTTGTCAAAATCTGAACCAAAACACATGATTACTTCTTTCTGAAATTTGTCATTTACAAAAAGGAAACTTTCCGCTGGGCTAAGAAAAGTGAAAACTTTCGTGTCAAACCTGACTTTCAAACAATTCATAATATTGTCAATAATTTCATAGATTAACTTCTGAATTTTTCTTCTTGGTTTTGGAAACAATCTTCAGCATTATTATTCAAATCATTCAACTTTTTGAAACTTTTCTTCAGCGTTTTTCTTGTGGTAGTTCAATGCCTACGGAAACTCTTTCTTATCGTGTGAACAATAAGATTACGATAATTAGAACGACGTGTGCCGCTAAAAGACGAACGTAAAACTAATCATAGCATACAAATAACACTAGTTTACAGCCAAAATGAACTTATAATACCGTTATTCATTTTATATGTAAAATCGGCTGCTGTTTCAGAAAATCGCATTATTTTTTTTTCTTTCACGTCGTTTTCGAGATATCGGTCATTTTCGGTTTTACTTAATTACAAATATCTCAAGAACCTATATCTATATATAAATTTACAATAAGTCAAATTAAAGGTAATTAAATAAATAATGCCCACATTACTTTTTGGTTGGCTTGTTCGTTTCGGTGAAATAAATTGATTTCTAAAAAAATATTTTTTTTTTCGGAAAAATGAAAAATTCAAAATCGACTGCAAATTTATAAAAGAAAAAAAAAAATTGGGAAAATCATTTTATTTTTTTATATCATAGTTTGTATATCTATAAAGAAAATAAGATAATATTTAAGAAAATCGATTAAGAAATGGAAAAGTTATATAATATTGAATAAAAATGGCCAAATTGCATTTTTGCCTATTTTTCCGTTTTTTTTATGTGGGTAAGAATTTCTCTAAGCCTAAAATCCAAATTTTTTAATGAAATTTTGTTATTTAGATAGTTGTACGTGCCAGTGATGGCATTTTCGGTACATTTGTACTTTTTTCGGTACATCTGCGACCTGAAAAATCGATGTCAGTACATTCGACAAGTTTTCAGTACGTTAGGTACATTTGGTCCTTTTTTATTACAATTGGCGAATTTTAAGCACCTTTTTTTTAAGTAAATGAATCGCTATGTGTAGTTTTTGTAATTTAATATGAAATATATGGGTGACTTCCATAATGCATCCGATGCAGTTTAGATGCAAAGTCATAAGTTCCAAAATTGCATAAATAAAAAGTTGATAATCTAAACAGTTTCAAAACGCATCCCTATTATTATCGATGCGCAACAGCTAAGCAAACAGCGCATCCGTCTTTTTATCGATGCATAGTTTTTTGACTTTTATTTTAGCGCGATGGCGTCTCCAGACAGGTTAGACATTTTTTGTTAAATATCTTTATGGATTTATTTATGTTGTTAATATTTAAATACGAAATTGATTATGAATCAGAGATGAAAATTGGAAGAAAAAATGGGTATTCCAAAACGACAATCTGCAAAGTAAAATTTATAAAAAGTAATAGGTTTGAGCAGCTGATGTGTATCGAAGCTGTAGTGTTGCCCCATCGAAACTTTTTATTTGACTTTTTGGAAGTCACCCTATCTCATTTTGCTAGGGTTTCTGAGATGGGAAAAGTGACTATCTTTTTTGTTTTTTTTTTTTTTTTGTTAGTAATTTGTTTGGAAAAATTTCGTAGATCTTAGTAAAATTTGATAATCAAGAAAAAAAGTTTTTATTTATATATTGGTAACTCTGTAGAACGGGCTTTAAGTAGATTCTGTCAGTCGGAAAAGACCTCGAAATATACAAATATTTTAAGCAGCAACCAGACCACCGTTTTCGAAGATTTTGAACACGATGGTGGTTTTCAAAAATCTTTTAGAGTTGACCCCACCCCCAAAATGGCCAAAAGCCGCTCCCGAAATTTAGGAATCGCATATTCCATCAGTAAAACATTTGTCATCCCCCGTTACCGAAGACGCTGAATACGATAGCAGTATTCAAAATTATTAAGGAGTTGGCCCCACCCCTCTAAATGGACAAAAAACGCCCAAGAAATGAGGAAATCGCATATTCCGCGTCTTCTATCGGTAAAATATTTGTCACCCTCCGTTTTGGAGGATGCTGAGCACGATGGCGGTGTTTAAAATCTTTCGGAACTGTCAACATTTTTATTTCTAGCATAAAGCAGTATCTACATAACAACATTACATTAAAAAATTTGCATTTTGGGGTTAAAAAAATTTTTACCCACATAAAAAACGGAAAAATAGGCAAAAATGGAATTCGGCCATTTTTTATTCAGTTTTATATAACTTTTCCATTACTTAATCGATTTTCATAAATAGTATCTTATTTTCTTCATAAATATATAGACTATGATATAAAAAAACAAAATGATTTTTCCAATTTTTTTTTTTTTTCTTTTAAAAATTTGCAGTTGATTTTTAATT
Source organism: Meiosimyza platycephala (assembly GCA_963662105.1). Taxonomy (NCBI): domain Eukaryota; kingdom Metazoa; phylum Arthropoda; class Insecta; order Diptera; family Lauxaniidae; genus Meiosimyza; species Meiosimyza platycephala. The sequence goes on along the minus strand of OY759210.1, from coordinate 39,570,136 downwards.
TTTTCTCATTTTTCCAAAAAAAAAATATTTTTTTTATATAAATTAATTTATTTTGCCGAAACTAAGATGCCAACGAAAAAGTAATGTAGGCATTATTTATAGGAAATTTAATTACCTTTAGTTTGACATATAATATGTTTATATATAGATATTGTTTAAAATTAAGTTGAACCAATTTTTTTCTTTGGTCCAAAAACCGAAAGTGACCGATATCTCGAAAGCGACGTGAAATAAAAATAAAATAATTTGATTTTCAGAATCAGCAGCCGATTTTACATAAGAAATGGATAGTCGAACCTAAAGTTCAGAAATTTTTTAATTATTTGTAAACTAGTGTAATCAATCTTTGAAAGCCTTCGGGAAAGTGTTTTTTACATTCAGAGTTTTCAAATGTAGATCTTTGCTTTCTAAGATATTGGGGGGCAAGGCCCCTCAAAATATTTTTTGGAGGGGCAAAAAGTGTCTTGCCCCCCATAGTCGCCGCCTATGAGGATAAGGACACATTCTTGGTTTATTGTTAAGACTAAGAGATTTTTTTACTCCAGAGAATAGATATATAAATTTAAAATAAAAATCAAAAATACATATTTTTTACCTTATAAGATCTTCGTCATTGAACGTAACACTGTCCACGGCCAAACGTTTTAGTTGTGTTGAATTGCAGATTAATGCCTTAAGCGAAGCGTTGGTCATGGGGCTGCTCAGCATCTCCAAGCCTTCTAATCGCTGAAAGCATAGATGATAATTCGTATATGACATGTCATCCATCATATAACAGTCTAAGTCAATTAGTGTGGGGCATATTTGTGCCAACCTTCCAATCTCAAGATTACCAGTGCCTTTAATCATTGTTAAGTGACTTAAGTTACGTCCAATTTTTTCCAAAACTTGAAATAATTCAGGGCAAGAAAATTTATAGATTTTCAGTTTTCGCAAAAATGTATCACTTAATATATGTAAGCTTCCCGCTCTTGGTGTGTCCAAATATATAGATTCCAATTTGGGACAGGTTTTTACAATCACTTTCAAAGTATCTGTATCCGTGCTAGTATCATGTAAATATTTGAGCTTACACTTAAAGCTCTCATCTACATTGTCGTGTATAAACTTAAGAGCGGGGCCAACAAAGGAATATGTTGACAATGTCTCCACGTTTGGGCAATTTTCTAATATTAAGGCGATATCTGAATAACAAATATTCTCTTCTCCGGGCATACCAATGTCCATAACTGTCAGCATTGATCTGCAAACGCCCTTACTAATATGCTCCAATCCGATCTCAGTTATGTCCGTTTCACCCGAAACATCAAGAACCTGTAGATGCTTACAATATTTTCCAATAACTTCTAGTAGTTCATCGTTAGCTATATAGGGCACATAGAGCTTAGTTAAGTTACAGCATCTCTTGGCGATATCAAACATGTAGTGCATGTGTTCCTCCTTTACCCATACACCTTTTAAGTTGAGGACACGCAGTCCAATCCCCTGAGCAGCTATCACTTGTAAAATTTTTTCGTAGTATGAGAAGGGAAAGACTTCCGTTACCAAAAATGAAACACCGCAGTTTAAGAGCATTTGCAGGCATGTAAAACGCATGCAGGCATCCAAGTAATCAGAACTCAAAATGACACGCAGTAAATCCTGATATATATTTGAAGTTGCACCAGCATTTTCTAAGTACTTCTTAATTTCCACCATAACGATATCAATATCTATATCGACATTGGGCGAGTATTTCGCATAACCAAGTGTAGACACTATCAAATTTGCTAGCTCGGCTAAAGAGCTGTCGCCGAGTGTTCGAACAGTGCACTTTTTTGACATTTCGCTTAATACGATATGTTGTTTTTAATTCAATATTTCAGTTGTTTCATATTTTAAAATATATAATAATTTTTTAACAAAAAAAAGAAAGCAGCTCCACATATGTTTGCCTTCAAGTTGTAAATATGAATAACTCTTTTGGTTTTTTTAAATATATTGAAAATTTTTTAAACACTCGATTTGTATCAATATTATGTATGGCACCTTACACTTTTTTACTCTTTTGACAGAAAAGCTTTTCTATACTAATTTTGTATACAACAGAAATTGCATCACAAATTTTTATTTTTAGTCACAATGTTTTCTTTTTAATGATGATTGTTAAAGACAAATTGCGTTTGCGTTGGGTTAGATCGCAATGAAAACTGGGAAACAGTCCTAAAACTTTTGCAAATACTAAATGGAAAAGTGATTAAGCATATGCCTGCCTATCAAATTAAAGCTTTTTTTTTGCATAGCACATTCTTTTAATTCTTAGCTAGGTCCAAATCTAAAATTTTGTACTAAACATTTGAATCAGTAGTTTTAATAAGGGGGTAAATCAATGGAATATAAAAAAAACGTAAGTGTGTGTGTGAAAACACATTTACCATAACGAGTGCCGAAGTAGTGAGGATAATGCGGTCTTATATTTTCGAAACTAGCTTCCGGTTTCTGGTTTCTTGAAATAAATATTTAAAAACACATTTTTTTAAGGTAAAAGTAAACTTTAAACTTTTATATTATTGAAATAAAAGTAAAAGTTTCCTGAACTTTTTCATTAGAAGATAAAAGTTTTTATTGACTTATGTATACATACATACATCAAAAACTGAAAAAAAAACTTTTATTAAATAAATCACTGTAAAAAGTTCTTTTATGACTTTTATTATTAAAATTAAAAGTTTTGGATAAAAGTTTCTTTAGTTTGAAAGATCAAGGAAAATCCTAAAACAATATCTTGTATCATATATATCTTATAGTCCAAGAGCCACATTCATGACCACACTGCTCAAACTTTTTGTATGTGATATTCATGTCGAGTCGGACAAATTTTGAACGTAGCCAAGTATGATGGTGGGGCGTTTTCCTTTCAAGCCATCACAAACTCATGAATTTTACGAGATAAATAAATTTATTTATTTATTTAAAACAATATCTTGGACAAAAATGTTGGGTCGTTTAACGCGTCCAAAATGCCGACTGTGCCAACTTTATAAAATCAAAAAATTTATGACCTAAGAGCCAATTTTGGCAAAGTCCATTGTAAAAATAATTAAAATCAAGTGGTTACCTTGTCGGATAATTTTCAGGGGGGGGGGGGAGGAATTGTTCTCGGACGCATTGAAGTCAAAGGTTTCGTGCAATCAAAAAATTTATTACCACAGATAACATTTTAATTTTTAATGTTTCTGTCGCATGTTAAATGCATACTGAACCACTTGTCGGACAAAAATAATGGGGAATTTTTTAATAAAAATGAAGAAATATTACATTTTCGACCTTATAATACATACATATATGTATATTTGAATTTATTCAAAAAAATCATATAATATATACTATATTATAGTAAAATACCCTGGACTCAACCGCACTACTATTTTCTTGAACACAGCTGTATATAAGTTTATAGCTTAAGTTTGAATTTTCCTTTTAGCTAAATTATACTAAAATTGTCTTAGTAAAAAACAATCAGTGAATTGAAATTTAAAATTCAAGACAGCGGACTCAATATCTCAGAAAGTAACTAACCTAATCCACCATATTGGGTCCGCCGTCTTGAATTTTAAATTTCTGACCTTGGAAAATATTGTTGATATCGTAAACCAGAGACATTTTCTTCGAATCGAAAAATTGCAAAATTTATTTTGCACTAATCGTTATCTTTTCATAAAACCCATGAGAAAATGAAGAATTTAAAAAAAAAAATTATGAAAATCCATTATTTATTAATAGTCTAAGATACGAATAAGGGGCGACCTTCACCCATCTGTTTAATGGATGAAATGCATTTTATATCAAATGTAACATGTAAATTAATATATCGCGGATGGGTTGCCTGAAAAATTTCAGTACAGTATATGATTTTTTTAAAATGTTTTTGTTTCTTAAGATTGAACCGGTTTGGTTAATGGACAATTTACATTCCAATCGAAAGAATGAAGCCTATAGATTATGAAAACCCTAGGTTGACCATTTTTTTTCCGTCATAACTATTGGGTAGGCAGGTCAGGTCAGTCAATTTGCACCCAATATACCTGCCTACCCAATAGTTATGACGGGAAAAAAATAGCCAACCTAGGGTTTTCATAATCTATAGGCTTCATTCTTTCGATTGGAATGTAAATTGTCCATTAAACAAACCGGTTCAATCTTAAGAAAAAAAACATTTTTAAAAAATCATATACTGGACTGAAATTTTTCAGGCAACCCATCCGCGATATATTAATTTACATGTTACATTTGATATAAAATGCATTTCATCCATTAAACAGATGGGTGAAGGTCGCCCCTTATTCGTATCCTCTACTATAAGGAAATACCGAAAATTTGAAAAAAAGTCATTTCAGAAACTTTTTCCATATTTTTAATTTTAGCATACAAATTTCAATACACAACTTCGAAAAATGTGGCTTTTGAGCGAAATAAAAAATACGGGTCTTTTAAAATTGAGCATAGAATGTAAATTTTAAACAAATCGATGACATTGATGGGTCTGCCTTAATCGATTTGAAACATAATTTGCCTTTATAAGAAAAAATTGTTTTTACATTGATGTTAATAAAATGCTCTAGTTTCACTAATTATGACTTCTTTATTGCATGCTTAAAGATTTTAAATGAAATTCTCTATAAGATAGAAGAGCTAACTTTTTCCACCCCATATAATTAATTCAAGATAACATAACAGCCATCTTACTAATGCTATTGGTACGTTTGACACCATAAAATTTTTGTCAGACTCTTATCTACTATACAGAATACTAAATTTTAAATTGATTTGCTAACAATTAAAGTTTTTACAAGCATTTAAGTGAAGTATGTGCTCTCTCCGACTCTACGTGAATATCACATACAAAAATTTTGAGCAGTGTGGTCATGAATAAATTTTTTACTCCAGGGCCCATGGACTATTAGGATTATTCAAAAAATCCAAAAGAAAATAGTTAATAAGTTTTTAAAAACAAACAAAACTTATGTTTATTTAAAAAAAAATTATTCCATGAATCGATGAGAAAAAACCGAAAATGGATTTTGGAAGTGACAGGTCCCCGATAGTCCTAAAAGGGTGTTTTGGATCCATTTTTCAAAAAAAATGGGCGGTCGGGAACCTCTCCTGTCACTTTCTAAATCTGTTTTCGGTCTTTTCCATTCCTAAGCATTGGTGCAATAATTTCCTTTAAAAATATAGGTGGATAATTCTGTGAATTTTTTATTTTTGGATTTTTTTGCTTCAAGCAAAAGAAACTTTTTCCTAAAACTCTTACAAATTTTTATGTTCGACTTTAGAAAGTAAAAGTCAAAGAAACTTAGTACCTGGGGCATTTGATGTGAAAGGGACAATGACAAAAAATTAGATTTTGAAATTAGTTTATTCTTCTTCTTCTTCACAGCTTACAGTCCTTGGTGGACCATTGCTTCTACAACGAGAGCTCGCCATTTATCTCGATCAATTGCTATCTGCCTCCAGTTATTTACTCCCAGTATCCTGAGATCTTCTTCTAAATCATCCTTCCATCTTTTTTAGGACACCCTCTTCTTCTATTGCATAGTGGTATTCGTATATACGATTTTTTCACAAGTTTATCTTCATTCATTCTAATAACATTTTGATATTCGTTTAAAGTATCGAGTTCCTTATTAGTCCGAATTCTATTATGTTCTTCCTCAATTACTGGCCCAAATATTTTCCTCAATACACGCCTCTCAAATATGAGAAACTCATTGTCTTATTTTTGAGTGTCCACGCTCTGCACCCATATGTAAGTGCCTAATTAGCGTGCGATACATTTTTAAATTTAATGTTTTTGTTAATAAGGTCGATTTAAAGAGTTTAATATTTGCATACCAAGCTCTACTCGCTGCTTGAGTCCGGTCATGTATTCTATGGAGCTATCTTCTTTTGCGCTTAAATTTATACCTAGATATTTGTATGCTTGGACTCCCTCAAATCGCATATTGTCAATGATTAATCCTTGTATTTGTATATTTTTGGTTGTTCTTATCATATATTTTGTTTTCATTTCATTAATTTCGAGCAGCGTTTAAAAACTTTTTGAAGGTGGATTTCAGTGAATCTCTGCTTTTCGCCAATAATAATATATCATCACTATACATTCCTTATGTATCGGCTGCTGATTCTGAAAATCAAACTATTTTTTTCTTTCACGTCGTTTTCGAGATATCGGTCACTTTCGGTTTACGTACCAAAAAAAAAAGTTGGTTCAACTTAATTACAAATATCTCAAGAAAAAATACCTATATATAAACATATTATATGTCAAATTAAAGGTAATTAAATTTACTAGAAATAAAGCTCACATCACTTTTTCGTTGGCATGATAGTTTCGGCGAAAAAAAATTCATTTATAAAAAATTTTTTTTTTTCGAAATAATGAGAAAAAAATAAAAATCAACTGCAAATTTTTAAAAGAAAAAAAATTGGAAAAATCATTTTGTTTTTTTATATCATAGTCTATATACAGTGGACCCCGCTTAAGAGATCCCCGGTTAGCTGAATTCCCCGGATTACTGGTCTAAAAAAAACCCAATGAAATTTTCCTCATTTGAACTATGTATATAAATCCCCTGTTAAATGATTCCCGCTTATTTGATATCCCCTTTTAAATAACCAAAAAAAATATTTTCCAAGTTAAAAATACATGAAAAAGTCCCCTTTTAAGAGATCAACGATGTCAAAAGCAACATTGAAAAAAAAGTACAACAATGAAAGATTGACAGTTTAAAATCGTTTGATGACAGTAGCGATCTTTCATTGTTTAAAAAGTGTCATAAATACATATTATATTGGAGTCAAAAATGTTGTTTCTTGATACTCTCAAGTTTCAGAGGATGCGCAATTCGAAATTTAAAAAAAAATTTTTTTTGTAGTACTACAATAATTGGATAAATTTTTTTTTTTACATTTTTTTTTTCTAATAAAGTTATGCTTGTAAAAAATTTATTATCCAGCAAAAACTCTAAATTTTGATTTTAAGTAACACAAAAATGGTCCACCTTTGTAACCCAAAAATAAACAAGCTCGTATCTATCATAGTGTAACTAATACATATGAAAAACATGCTATTTTGCATTGAATTTCACAAAACAACTTTTTTTCAATCTCTGGTAGCGACCTCTAGTTTTGTATGAAAACAATTTTTCTTTTTTCCAAAATTCATGTTTTTAAATGGGCTTTCATTGTGAGGGGCGCGTCATTAAATTCTAAGGTACGATGGTGTTTTGAAAAACCCTTAATTAATTAATATTATCAATTATCCGGGATTCTTTTAAATGATCCGTTGGATCAAATCCAAATTTTTTGCGCCGTTAAAAGATTAACTAAGCGGGGTCCACTGTATTTGTAAAGAAAATAAGATACTATTTATGAAAATCGATTAAGAAATGAAAAAATTAAATAAAATTGAATAAAAAATGGCCGAATTTCATTTTTGCCTATTTTTCCGTTTCTTTATGTGGGTAAGAATTTTTCGAACCCCAAAATGCAAATTTTTTAATGTAATTTTATTATGTAGATACTGGTATATGCTAGAAATTAAAATGTTGGCTCCACCCCCCGAAATGGGCAAAAACCGCCATAACAGCAGAAGCAGTTTTTCGAACTTAACAAAATTTTTAATAAAACATTAAACAAACAATTATGAAATCAGATTTGAAATTTGATTTTTTTTTCTTGTGGAAAACCGGAAGTGATCATTTCATGTCAGAATTTAAACAATTTCGACATATTCTATTTTTTTTTCTATTTTAACTTTACAATATAGCATAATATGCTAAAATTTTATTAACGTTATTATTAACGTAACTTTAACTTTATTTGAAAAATTTTCATTCGATTATCTAAATTCGCATAAAATAAATGTCAGTGGCGGTTGAAAGTCGCAAAAATGTACCTCGAGTAGAAAGCAAGAAAGATCTAACACTATGAGCGTCAAACTTAACGATAATTTATTGGGAGAATGTCATTTCTGAATAAATAATTTTTTTTTTTTGTACTTCACCACTCCACTGACCTTATAAAGAAAATAACATAGTAAATACAGAAAGGAGGTAAAAACCTTTCCAACGACATCAAAATAGCTTATTAACCTCAATGAATGAAAGACTTTGTAATTATTCTCATCAAAATCCAATATACAGTACATTTTTTTTTCAAATTATAATTTTTTTGTGAAAACGACATTTTTGAACCATGTTTTGTTATATATATTTATACTTTTAACATTGACAGACACAAATTTTAAAAATTTAGCGGCTCATAAATAAAAAGTTATTATCAAAGGAACATTTTAAGCTAGAAAACTTAACGGACAAAACTAAAGTACCCCCTTTTTTATGGTAAATAAAAATTTTCAAAATTATTACTTATTTGCAAACCCTTTATTCTGGACGACACACGCACATCTCTTTGGTATAGAGGAAACTATCCTGCGATATCCCTTCCCAGGATATTTTCAAGGATTGAAACAGACCTGCCGTGGTATTGGAATTTTCTCTCTTGATTTTCATGTTAACGATCTCCCACAAGTTCTCAATAGGATTCAGGTCAGGGCAGGCAAACTAAAAAATTCAATTCTATTGCTCTGAAGCCGCGCCTTAAAAACTTAAGCGGGGATTTTAGATCATTGTCCTGTTGGAACCTCCACTTAAGTGGCATCTCTTCATCGGTATACGGCAGCATCACATCTTTTAGTAAGTCAACGTACATGAAGCAATCCATAATTTCATCAATCCATTGAATTGGTCCAATCCCATCACCAAAGAAGAAACCGCAGACCATTACATGTCCACTAGGCCGTACCTCAAAAAAAAAGTTCACTATACACCAGCAAATCCGAAGCATTTTTGCAAGGTCCGATCTTAAAGTATGATATATCAATATTTTTTTCTTGAGGAGACCAACGTTTTGATTAAATGATCCTTGACATCAAGTACCCCGTTCTTGAACTTAGCTACCAGATCTCAGTTCCTACCATCCTAATGTACCACCCTAATGTCAGAAAATTAAAGCTTGCAAAAAATCATTAAATTTTTCCGACTGAGGTATTTCGATTATTCCATTAGAACTATTTTTAAAAATGTTTTTAAAGTTTTTTACCGAAGGTAGGGGTCGCCTTATTAAATTTTTCGAAATATCTTCGGTATTTAGTGTCGGATCTTAAAACATGATGTTTTTGTCGATTTTTATACCCTACACAGAGGATATATTCACTTTGTCATTCCGTTTGTAACGCATAGAAGGGGGCGTGGCAGGTATAGAAAAGTATATAAGTATATAAGTATATCAGCGTCACCACCTGAGTCGATATAGCTATGTCCGTCCGTCTGTCTGTCTGTCTGTCTGTCTGTCTGTCTGTCTGTGTGGACGTGGCACCTCCCATATTAACATAAAGTTGGAAGTGATATTTTAAGAGAACTATTGCAGCAATTAGCATGAAATTTAATGTAGGTGGTTAATTTGCTATAAGGTATGTCAGCATCTGAAGCGGCGAAATAGCACCACTGGGCGTGGCACCTCCCATACAATTAAAATAGCTTAAGTGGCATATCTATCGAAATATAGGAGCAATCATGCTGAAATTTGGTAAAAGAGGTTTGTTTATGGAAAGCTATTTCTGGATCAAGATCAGTCTCGATTGTATCAGTGGGTGTGTCACCGCCCTAATTTTTAAGGTTAATTAAGACATATATCGCAAACTATACAAACTATTTTGCTAAAATTTAGTATGTGGATATCAATGACGAATATAATTTATTGAACCAAGAGTAGGCGGAACTGGAGAAGTGGGCGTGGCATATTTGGTTTTCTGCATTTATATTCTATTTTTTTCAACATTTTCCACATTCTATTGACTTTTCCAACTTTTTAACTTTTCCCAACATATTCCATATGTATATTTTCCACTTTTTCAACCTCTTTCAACTGGATTTGACATTTTCTAAATTTTTTCGACTTTTTCATGAATTTTGAATTGTTTCAACATTTTTCAACTTCTTGCAAGTATTTTTGAGTTTTTAACCACTTTCAACATTTTCCACATTTTTTCGATTTTTTCAATTTCTTTTAACTTTCTGCAATGGAAACCATTACTTATTTTAGACTTTTTGAGTTTTTTTGAACTGTTTCAACACTTTTCAACCTCTTTGAACCTTATTACATTATTTTCGACTTTTTCAACCTTTTCAACGTCTTTTTAACATTTATATGGAAAGTACTTTTAGTGCAGTGTAGGGTATGTGAGTTTCGGCCTGGCCGAAGATATCATCTTTACTAGTTTTCTTTGCTCTTAAGGTCATTGATTTTAAGAACCCACCAGATCTACAACATGAATTAAAAAAATTAAAGTAAAATCAAATAAAGTGTATTGGACCCGTTGCCCAGCATCTCGAAGAAGCTCATCATACGGTACAATTTCATTCGCTCTCCTTATCATTTAAATAAAACATGGAGCTTTTATAGTGAAAAAAATTATGAATGTATGCTAAAACTTTATATTATTTATCAATCTACTTTTCTCTAAGCTCTACTGTTGTCTTTTTATGTACATATATAGTTTTACAGTGGCATCGAATTCGTTATAAAAAAAATAGAATTTTAATCGACCATATTTCGACGTGATTCAAGTTGGCTGTATTTCTGGCAGCTCTCGAGCTTAGATAAAATATGGCCCATGCGCTGTTCATCGGTGACCGACATTGCAGATTCATGTACTACTTGAACAAAACGCTCTGTGTTTTGAGAATGGCGATGTATATGATATTAGCTTGTCAAAAGGTCAACTCAAGCTTAGATTGATAAATAACTATAGTTAATTTTGTAGCTTAATGGTTGTTGGTCTTTATGTTTGTGTTGTCCGAGCCCCGCAGCATGATAGGTAAATTTTTTCTAACATTGATTCCTTGGACCATATTAATAAATTCATACAATTGCATTCATGCAATTGCATGTTTATATACATATAATCTGGGTGGGTATGTTGAGGAAGTGCGATAAAGCTAAACTCTATTATTATTATTACCTAAAAGTCGGTATGTTGCGCAATGTACCGCAAAGTCATTTTAGCGACTTCTGTTATGTTTTAGTCGCGTTTGCGATAATAATAAAGAAAACCAGAGATTTTTAATTCGCAGCGTAACGCGTTGTTCGAACCCCTCCCCCCCCCCCTAAATGCGTTACGTAATACTTGAACGGCCCCTAATTTGATTATTTCTTTTGAATATTGTAATGCTTCCAGCTGGTCTTGCGTAAAGAACTAAAAGCATGGCGGCTCAGTCACATCGAATTTGAGCCAATTGATCATATTGAAATATGAGTCACGGCTAAAATCTTTTCATAACCATCTGAACGTACTTGCGAATTTGGGGAGGCGCGGATTTATCATACAGACGGCAAATATTGGCGGAAACTTTGAAAACAGGGTTACCAAATCGTTCAAAACCAATTCCCTGCCTTCTCATATTATAATAATTTATGCTTAGATTATAATTATAATATTTTATTAATATTGGTTAGCAAAATATTAAAAAATCCAAAAATGGTAAGAAATTAAGTTTTTTTGTGGCACATAGTTCATTTCACAAAAAACGTCGAATTCCCGGCTTTTTCCGAAATTTTTAAATTCCTACCAGGCTCCCGCCTTTGACATGACATTTCCGACCAGGCCAGGTAAATCTCGTTCACTTGGTAACCCTGACTGACGTACATTCATTCAACTAAACTTTTAAAATTAGAACAGTTTTATAAATTTTGTAGAACATACACACAGTTTTTGAGGTCTTTATTTTTGAAAATTTTCAACTGTATATGATTGTTCATTGTAAAGGTATAAGTTATGAATAATTACCCAACGGGAAATCTGGAAGCAGCTTCCAAGGGGAGCACGCCAGATGTGCTTCTTCGGAAGCATTTAATTCAAAATTCTATTTAATTAAAAAAAAACCTTCATTGCGCATCCCCTGGGTTTGAACCTAGGCATTCCGTGCTGTTACATGCGCAGTTTAACGACATCAGCCAACCCTCTTATTATATTTCAATTCAATTCAATTTATTTTTCATATATAATATACATAATAATTTAAATATATAATTATAGTTCAAAGAGTTCAAGAATATTTCTTATTCTACTTAATTATTACATTTGGTTTAGAAATATTACAAAGTACATAAATTACAAAATGGAGGTAAAAATTTAAAAAACCAATTTGAATTTTTATAAAAAAAAACAACTAAACCTACTTATTCTTATTAGATGATACTAGCTCATTAATATAACTAAAATCAGAACCTAAGCATCTGATATTAAATATTTCATCTGCTAGAGCATGCAGTCTATTAGTGGAATAGAACCAAGGCAGATTAAACATTAGTTTCAATATTTTATTTTGTGAAACTTGAAGTTTTTTTAAGTGACACCTAGCGCTCGTAGACCAGACTGGGGCTGCATAGAACATGACTGCGTGAAAAATAGACGTCAAAATTAATTTTTTGTTGCAAATGGTAAGGCTTGATTTTCTATTAATGAACGGGTTTAGTAATCTAGTTAATAAATAGACCTTATTTATTATATATGGTATATGGTCTTTAAACTTCATTTTTGGGTCAAGAACAACACCTAAATATTTGACTTTCTGTTCCCACGAAACAGAGACGCTATTGATGTTAATATTATTTTGTGGTACAAATTCGGGTTTTCGTTTTCTAGTGAAGTAAATCGCTTGCGTTTTTTGATTAAGCATTATTTTCCATCTATTAAAATACACCGTTAATTTTGAAAGTGCTGTTTGCAATTTAGTAATTATATCAGAAGCCAAAATATCTGAACAGATTACTGCTGTGTCATCAGCAAAAATAGACAGAGTACAGTAGTCTAAACTGGGAAAATCAGCATTGTATATACTATATAGGACTGGAGACAAACATGACCTTTGAGGGCAGCCAGCTGTAATTGGAGTTAAGTTGGAGCTATATGAACCAATATATACCTTAAAAGTTCGATGAGAAAGGAAACTTTGTATTATTTTTACAAGTTCTTGTGGGAAGTTAAAATGAATCATTTTGAAGACAAGGCCGTCATGCCATACAGTGTCAAATGCAGCTTTAATATCAAGTAAGATCATACCAGTTGATTTTTGATCATTAAAGTTCGAGTGTACTAAATTTCTGATTTTAATAAGAGGCTGAACAGTGTTATGTTCTCTTCGAAAGCCAAATTGATGTGATGGCACAATGTTATTGGAATCGATAAAGTCATTCAATTTCTCTTTAATAACTGTTTCTAGTATTTTGCCTACTGATGATAATAAGCTAATAGGTCTATATGACAAAGGACAATTCGATGGCTTATTCAGCTTGTGAATTGGTATGACCTTAGCCTGTTTAAAGCATTGCGGAAAATAACCCACCCATGTTAGGTACTTAATCCCTTTTTTGGGAAGTGACTTAATGCAACTAAGTATTATTTATTCCATCGATTCCAGGTGATTTTTTAATTTTCATTTTTTGATTATTGCTGAAATATTCGAAGAATTCGTAGCATACTTATTTGTAGTACTTGTATTTAATGTTTGAAGGCAATCAAGGGAGTTATTAACCTGAGAAAATGTAGCCTGGTCACCAAGATTGGAAGAAATCGAGTAGTTGGAAGCAAATGATTGAGCCAAAATTTCACATTTTTCTTGGTTGGATATTTTTAGATTTTTTCCTTAAGATTTTTGTTAGATTCCAAAAAAGGGAAAATCCTTTATCTAGTGTAGACAGCAATTTATCCCAGGATTTGTTCCTAAACTTTCCAATTTCTTCTCGAGTCCTTAAGTTTAAGGATTTCATTTCATAATAATCTTCAATATAAGCATATCGTTGCCAGTTGCGTCTAAAGCCATTCCTTTGACACATCAATATTTTAATATAATATGGCAAGGATTTGATTACGTTAAATGTGCATTTCTTTGGTACACTACAAACAATAGCCTGATTAACAACATTTTTAAATTCGTTTAAAATTGAATCTATATGTTCATTGCTGGTAATTGCATTACTATCAGGTAAGGTCAAGTGTCTTTTAACGTGTCTAGAGTAGTTGATCCAGTTAGCATTATAAAAATCATATTTAAGGAATTGGAGTCTGTTAAAATCGCTATTCAAAGTAATTTTAACCGCTAAATGGTCAGAACTAAGGTCATTATAAACCACTGCATTCAGAGACATATTTGTAATATTAGTTAAAAATAAATCTAAGGTTGAACCTTGACTATTTGTACATGTTGGAACATAAGTATAATCACTAGGATGTATAATATTGAAGTTGTAAGATTCCTGTTTTTCAAATAAAATTTTACCCCAACAATTTGCCCTAGTGCAGCCCCATGTCTGATGCCTACAATTAAAATCCCCACCGAGAATATATCTATTGTCTCTAGTTAGCTTAAATAAATCGCTTGCAAATAACGTTTTTCTGTTTCCATCAGTTCCCACTAAACCACCAGGAAAGTAACATGCATATAAATATGCATGTAAAGATTTTTCTACCAATATTTTCGATTAGATTAGTTTTAACTATGGGAAGAAGTTGGTTGGTACGTCTTTTTTTATAATTACAGCGACACCCCCACCTCTAATATTAACTCTATCATTTCTATTAACATAAAATTGTTTGTGTTTAAATATTAGATTTTAACCATGTTTCTGATACTAAACAGACATGAATATTGTTTGTTAGTAAAAATTTAAATAATTCATAGCTCTTATTACGAATGCCTCTTGCATTCCAAGTTAAACCATTAATATATCTATCCATTATGAAAGATGATGACCTCAAATTGATCTGCTTTGTTCTTACAACTTCTTAAGTTTGAAATTAGTGTTAAATTTAATTTCTTGCATAGAAAATAATTCACTGGAGCTACTAAAGCTGTTTTCGTTGGTACGCTTTGCCGTAGAGTATTAGGGAAACTGACGTTGTAATTCTTGTTGGAAAATTCACCGTTGCATATATTTAAGGGTCGTTTTGTACTTGGTAGTGCTCGCTGTCTTATTTAAAGATAGCCATCTTACTAGGACACTGATTGGAAACCGATTTGTGAGGTCCATTGCAATTTGCACATTTTTCTGTTGATTCCTTACAGTTTGATGTCTTATGTTGACCTGCACAATAAGCGCAAAAAGTTTTGACTTTACAGCGGCTAGAGCCATGGCCAAACATTTGGCAGTTATAACATTGTGTGATCTGAGATTTGTTGGGTTGTTGAAATTCCCATCTAACTTTGACATAATCCATAATGGAATGATTTCGACGGAGTTCATAATTGACTGCCGTTGGAAATAAACTATATATATAATGTACTGGGAATTATTTGCATCAGTTTTATATAATAGTTTGACATCTAAGCATTTTAGACCCATTTCAGTAAGTTGCTTTTTAACAATGTTTGGATCTTGCTTATCCAAACCAAATAAAAGAGCTTTGTATGGTTTCTCAATTTTGGTTGCGTAAGTATTTGTTTTCAAGTTCTTTGCAAATGAACTCAAAATCAGCTGTCGATTGTAAAAATAATTTAAGACCAATAGAAATTTTTCTAATGGTATAGTTTGCAATATTTTTAGACTTGCAGAGATCATGCACTTCTTCGATTTTAATTTTTAATATTGTTATTAGAGGGATATGTTCTTTCACTGGCTTATCAATTATAATTTCATCATTAGTTTCGTTATCATTAATTCTTTGTAGGGGAGAAAAATAATTACTTGGATGTGCTGTGTTTGAGGCAGCAATACTTGCTTTATTTTTTTTCTTCATTATGTTGTCGCGACCGAAGTTCGCATCATTAAAAGCACATGAACGCTTAATTTCATTGTTTCTATTACTATTGTTTTTAGTATAATACTTAAATTATTTTGGAATATATGGTCTATTCAATAGACTCTATTGAATAGCGGTAAACACTATTTAGTTATGCAAGCGACGAGAGAAAAACTAAATCACGTCACCAACTGGTTGTCTTGCTATTATTGCAATGAAGTATAAGTAATTAATCCTTTCATAATTTTTTCAAATTTGTTTAAATTTTTCAATTTTTCAATAAAATTTTTTTTTATATTTTTTTTCCGAAGAAAAAAGACCCGCACGCTACGGATTCAAAATTCAGAATCTCATATTATTATATTTAGGCTTGCTAAAACTCAAAATTTTATTTTGACAGAAACATATTGAAGTTTTAGTTGCATTTAAATTAATAATAAGAGCAGCTCAGTTGGTTAAGATATGGGCATATCAGAACACTGGCATAACGCAGGAGGCCTAGGTTCGAGTCTGATCGGAGACAAATAAAAAGTGATTTTTTTATAATTTAAGCTCAATGTGCTACTGCTCAGCATCCAAGAAAGCGTATTTAATATGCTTCCAAAGATGTGTTTCAACTTAGCATCCAAGGAAGCGCATTTCATAAGCTTCCAAAGATTTTTTTTTTTTTTTTTTTTTTAAAAAGCTAACACTCTAGGGGACAACCCTTTGACACGTGGTGTATTAGCTTCGACAGCCATCCGGCCATCCGGCCATCCCCGCAATGACATCGTGTGTTGCAAAAGATAAACAGTGAGAAGCGCATTGGGAGCAGCTTCTGCTTCCCTTGATGCACATCCGAAGCGCTTTGAACCCGCTTCCATTTCCCGTTGGGTATATAAATTCAATATGTTTTTGTGCTATATTTTGTGTTTTTTGAGGCATATTTGCGTGCATATTTTTACTTTTTTGGAGAATATTTAAGCGCTTAAAATCAGTTTTTTGAAGCTTAAATTTCTGAGCCCTGGTGATGACATTATCAATGACTCTGCCACCTGTAAATCAAAACGTAAAAATTTAAACCAATAAACAATAACTTTTCCACAAAAACCAATCGCATACATAATGGTAATTGTTGAATAACATATATCATATACTTACATACTTCATGATTATAAGGCTACTGACTGTAATAAAATAATAATATTTTCTGTCAGAAAGTGCATTATATTTTATTTTCTTCATTGACTAGTTGAGAATCATAGCAAAACATAAAACACAGTGCACGCATTGCCCATTTTTTGTTCCTTTTATGCATTTTGCGATTGTAATAAATTTTTTGTTGTTTTTTGCACTAAAACTACTGAACAAACAAACAGCTCTGTAAAGTACATATTAAATTTTACATTATTCCAAAAACACAAATAAAGAAATTTTTAAAAATAGTTCTAATGGAATAATCGAAATACTTCAGTTGGGAAAATTTAATGATTTTTTGCAAGCTTTAATTGTCTGACATTAGGGTGGTACATTAGGATGGTAGGAACTGAGATCTGGTGGGTAGGTTCAAAAACGAGGTACTTGGTGCCAAGGATCATTAGATCAAAAAGTTGGTCTACTCAAGACAAAAACATTGATATATCATACTTTAAGATCGGACTGTAAATGCCGAAGATATGATGAAAAACTCAAAAAAAAAAATTTTTTTTTTCGAAATTACCTTGCAAAAATGCTTCGGATTTGCTGGTGTACGGTGAATTTTTTTTTTTTTTGCCAGTAAGGTGGTACGGTCTAATCTCCACCTCTGTTTTTTACAGTACTTGCAATACTTAGGATTCAATCTATCTCCTTTTGCTTTGCATATAAGCGTTATTTCACGTTCACCTCAACTTAAGTGCCTAAAAATAGAAGTCTATGTTGTTTTCTGACAAATCCAAGTACAAACTGAAAGATTCGGATGGAATAAGGCGTGTACGCATACTAAAAGTCTAAGATACTTTTATATGACCAATTATCTGTCCCACAATTTTCTAAACACGGCCTCATCTTTATTACATATGACTTTCAGCTAAATAATACGCCACAGTTTTTAATATCGTGATTTTAGTTGCTAAATCGGCCTTTAACTTGTTAATTTTCAAAATATTTCGTCTTTGGCCGTGCGTAATAAAAACAAAAAAGTTGACAAAAGTGCGGCAGCAAGTTAAGTCCTACGACAGCTCACAATAAATCAAAAATAACTTTTTGACAAAAATTCCATGATGATGACCGGCAATGCAGGTCGAATTATTGGAAAAATAAAAAAATAAAAAACAATTTTTTTGTTTTTATTACGTACGGCCAAAGCCCAAATATGAAAATTATCGTGATTTTAAACATATCAATTATATAGCACTCGAGCAAAAAGTTAGAAATATTAACTGGGCTATTTATTATTTATAATATGGATTCGGTTAATGATCAATTGGACTTTTTTCAAATTAAAACTAGCAGCCTACAGCCTAAATTAGCGCGTACAATCACGGGAAGCGGTACAAAATGCCTTAGTTTTACATGAACTTCAAGGAATTAAGTTAACAGTGAAATCAAGACATCCAAAATCAAGTTATACAATGATAAATTCAAATATGTAATTGGTACTAAAAAAACTTGGAGGGAAATACGCAACATTGGTATCGGGAAAGGCCTTTCTGAAAGAAGTGATCTGGACGAGGTCGATGACCTTAATCATAAATTTATAAATATACCAATTCCAGCAGTCCCCGGTAACTCCTACGTCAACTCTACCAGCACTCTGAGTCAGAGCATAAACTTCAGTTTAAGATGTGTTGACCAAGCTGATGTTCTAAAAAGCTTTTTGAAAATTAAATCCAATGCTACAGGTTTTGATGAAATCCATCCTATTTTCTTAAAGTCTTTGCTTCCTATTCTGCTTCCTTTTATAACTTTTATATTTAACACTATAATTAAATCAACATTTCCCAATAATTGGAAAATTGCAAATATCATTCAATTCCTACGTCAAGTGCTGAATACCGTCCAATTGCCATTTTGTCATTTATGTCTAAGGCTTTCGAATTATTAATAAATAGTCAGATTAGCGAATTTATTGACGATAACGGATTATTAAGGGGGCAGGTCCAGTCATGGCCGTGAAAATTAGGGCATTTTCAATAATTTTTTTTTTGGTATTAATTTAATTTATTTAATAAAAGTGATAATGTGGAATTATTACATAATGTTTCAACTTGACTTGACGAAAGTTTAAAAAAAAAAATATTAAAAATAAAGAAGTTATAGCTGGTTGTGTTGGACACTGTCCCATACATAGTGTCTTGCGGTGACCATCACAAATCCTTGGAAAATCATCTAAAATCAATCGGATAAGAAAAATTAGTTAGTTAAATAAATAATCTAGTGCCTGATCGAAGTTTTTTATTTTTTTTTTTAAATCACCAATATGGCGGCTTCAGGAACATTTACCTCCAGATTTTCGGTAAAAAATCAACAGTTTTTATGAATAATTATTCATAAAAAATCGATTTTTAAAAAGAAAACAAAATCCTTCGATCAGGCACTAGATTTTTATGTTTTTCAAAAACTGTGTAAATTTCATTGAAATCTATCGAGCGGTTTTCGAGTTACAGTGGTCACCGCTTCCGAAAACATAGTTTTGAGAAAAACGCATTTAAAGTTTTACACTCGGTACTCTTAACACCGAGAGCTCTTTGGTTATTGCCGAATAACTCCAAAAGTAATTGTCGGATTGACTTTAAATTTTCAGGATATATTTTTAAGATAGTATACTTTAAGAAAATGCAAAAAAAAATTTCGATTTCTCAAAAATTATGACTGGACCTGCCCCCTTAACTGATCAACAATCAGGTTTTAGAACTGGGCGTAGTTGCGTGAGTGCTTTAATTGATGATGACAGCATCAGAGAGACCCTAGAATATAGATTTCTTGGTTCTTCTAGACCACTCAATGGCATTTGATGGTGTCAAGAGCTCTACAGAATCGGGACGTGCAATATCGTCCAGATTTTTCCTATACGTTTGTAGTGAGTAGAAAAGTGACACTAGCAAAATTTATCGCAAAGAAATAGAACAGATTCTATTTTTTGGTGAAATTTGACACAAAAGATAAATCGCACGTCCCAATTCTGTTTTTAGCTTAAATCATAATATTTTATATACAAAACTGCTCAATATGTATAATTTTTCATTATCAGCTGCCAAATTAATTCTTTCGTACCTGACTAATAGATCACAAGCTGTTTGTGCAAAAAAATGTACGTCCAAATTTATCCTTACTACAAGAGGAGTTCCCCAGTGTTCAGTCTTGGGACCGCTTCTTTTCTCAATTTATATAAATGATTTGCCGAACAATCTAAGGAAATGCAATATTCATATGTATGCAGATGATGTTCAATTGTATATTAGTTGTGATCGTTTATCTGTTGTTAATTGTGTGGACAATCTTAATTAGGATCTGAATCGTGTTCTGAATTGGGCTAATAGAAATGGTTTGTCTCAACCCTAGCAAATCAAAATGTTTAGTTATTAGGAAAAAAATCATGGATACTTTACTAATTCCAAAAATTGTTTTAAATAACTATAATATTGATGTAGTAGACTCAGCAAAAAATCTCGGAATAATTATTTAACAGAACGTTGTCTTAGAACAACCATATCAGCTGCACTGTTGGTAAAGTTTATGGAATGCTTCGAGTACTGTGGCCAACGCAATATTTCACGCCGACGAGGATAAGACTTTTGGTGGCAAAAACATATATACTTCCCACTCATTTGTGTGGGTGCGAAATTTTTGCCTTGCGACCAACCCACCTCTTTAGCAGATTGTCTTTTTTGAGATCTACTCGAACTAAAACTATCACAATGATACGCCATTTATGATTAACGTCAGAAGGTAAATTTTTTATATATGCAATTCGTCTGCCTGTCACAAAGTTTAAAATCTATTCCCGATTTCGAGCAATATAATAAGAGACTATTATCTCATTTTTCACAGTTGCAATAATATTTCTTATGTATTTTTAAATTTTTTAACACTGTCGTGTCATAAAGTATCTATGTATGTACCTTATATTATACACCTAGTAGTAGTATTCTATCTGAATCTATCGTACTATATTTTAATATGCTAAATTCAAACATTATTTAGTTTTAAGCTATTATCTGGATTGCATTTGTAACCACTTGTCGCCATGCAACTAATACTATAATAATAAGATATATATCTTGTTTTGCTAGGAAATATATATATAAATAAATAAATAACAAGAGAATGATTGAATCCTAAGTATTGCAAAGCCACTGTTAAAAACAGTGGTGGACATGTAATGGTCTGCGGTTTCTTCTTGGGGCATGGGATTGGACCAGTTCATAGGATTGATGAAATTATGGATCGTTCCATGTACAGCTGCGGTCAAAATAATAGTAGTCCCGGGAGGACATGGAAGGCTTTCGTCCTCGTGTTTATCGTTTATTTGTATATTGTATCGCATTCGGAATAACTTTCGATCAACAGCCAATAGAATTTTGAATTTCCTCATAAAATTCACCTTGCGAAATTAAACTTTTAATAATTAAACGTTGCCCTGGCGTACAATGCTAACCACGGCCTACTAAAATGCAAAAACTTGGAGAAATCAATGCAATGTTATACAAAAATGATAAAACTTATATTTTGCAAACAAATTTTTTAAATAAAAGCAAATAGCTGAACTGAAGAAGTAAACGAGTTGAACACTGCAATTATTTTGACCGCTCGAAATTGCACAATACTCAATATAATGCAAACTAGAAAGTACCGTTATTTTTTTGGAACAAAATATTATGTGCTTATTTTTGTACTTATCAAGTAACTGTATTTTGAAAGAGTAGAAGAAAAAAACTTAATTTGTTCCAAATATTTTCTTTGAATACAAAAATGGTATCGCACTATTATTTCGACCGCAACTGTACGTCGACATACTAAAAGATTTAATGCTGCCATATACCGATGAAGAGATGCCACTTAAGTGGAGGTTCCAACAGGACAATGATCTAAAATCACCGCTTAAGTTTTTAAGGCGTGGCTTCAGAGCAATAGAATTGAATTTTTTAGTTGGCCTGCCTTGATCTGAATCCTACTGAGAACTTGTGGGAGATCGTTAACGTAAAAATCAAGAGAGAAAATTGCAAAACCACGGCAGGTCTGTTTCAATCCTTGAAAATATCCTGGGAAGGGATATCACAGGATAGTTTCATCTATACCAAAGAGATGTGCGTGTGTCGTCCAGAATAAAGGGTTTGCAAATAAGTATGTGGGTCATTCTACCTCGTTCTTACATTCAAAATTTAGATTTCTTAAAATCAATATTTTTTTCGATACTTTGTCTAAAAACATTCGATACGTGCTTTTGGAAAAAGTTTTTGAGGACTTATTTTCGAAAATACTAGTTTTTGAGAACTTTTTTTGAAAATACTAGTTTTTGAAAATCACAAAATTTAAAAATACATGAATTTTCGGACGCTTGTATTTCAAAATGTACACGTCAGAGAGAAAAACCGTTTGGGCATAAAAGTTACCATTGTACGTCTATTTTCTAATTATAGTATTGAAAATTTTCTTCTCTTAAGTTATAAAATTTTCGTAAAACGGTATGTGTAATTTTATTGTTCTTTTTTTCAGAGAGAAACTAAAATCTTAGCAATCATTTTGCAATTTAGTTTAGAGTGGGCCGAGCCGTGATTCTCTAGATATGAATGTTTCTATATCGCCACGCGCAAAATTTAGCTAATAAAATTATGGAAAAAAAATTGAGTGGTGCATAAAGACATAAAGTGGCAAGTTAATAACAAACCTTGGACTGTCTTTTCTAATAAACATCAGCTGTTATCGAAAATTTTTGCTTTTTCATTGTTTTTTCTAACTAAAACGAATACACAAAAAGAAATTTTGAATTTCAGTAAAACCATAATAGCTTATTAAAATGTTGAATGATTTAACAGTATGTACATACAAATTTTAATTATCACTCTGCACAAAGAGACAATTAAAGCTACATTTTATTAATTTTGGAAGAAACGTATCCAATGTTTTAGTTTACTTAGTTTCTTCATGCTCATCTCTAGTTGCATTTATAGCAGATACGATAATATTAGCTGGACCAAGCTTTTTAGTTTCAGCTTCTAAACTTTCCTTGCTTGATGCTGGTGAAGCCTGAAGTGGCGTTGGCGGTTTCGGTGTCACAAAACCAAGACGAGCATTTTGGATATTAGTACCAGGCTTGACAGGCTTGTAAGACATGATGTTTCCAAAATAAACATGCTGAATAATGGGAAATTTGCTTAAAATCTGAAATGAATAAATTTTTTTTTTTAATGCAACTACATATAATATATGTAATTAATGGATAGATAAGGTTACTTACTTCTTTTTGGTACATTTTGACAAGACCTGAATTAATTTTAGACCAAGAAGGTACAGCTGAAATGCTCCACAATTGATTTGAATGCTCAGCAAAGTGCCCAGTTTTTACCTACAAAATATAAGGGTAGCTTACTTGTTAAAAGAGATAAGACTGTGAGAGTTTTGATATCAAGACTGTGTTTAAAAATAAACATTCAAAGTTCAGTAAAAAGTAAACTAAAAAAAAAATGTTGGTGTGGGAGTTGGGTCCTATTTTGAAAAATGCACTTTGTCAAATGTCTCGTAAACTGTTTAGTTAAAGTTGTAGACATTTAAATAAATTTGTATATCTTTTAAAAATTATTTTATCGAACTTTACATTCATTAGTGACCTTACACAAATCGGTCAATGCTGAATCGAGCATAGATTTTTACCACCACCACATACTTTTTGTATTGCTTTAGCTGAAGTAAAAATTAAAATAGTTTCTGTTTATTTACACCCCAATGAATTCATAAATTTAAATAATCTTATATTGTTATTTAACGATTACACCAAACCCACCATGGGGATCTTTTACTATAAACAGCAGAGGCAGAATTATTGAAAACTTGATCATTAAAACAATATAATAATAATTATTAGAGCCTTCAAATATTGTTAAAATTGTTGTTTGTATTGCTTTAGCTGAAGTAAAAATTAAAATAGTTTCTGTTTATTTACACCCCAATGAATTCATAAATTTAAATAATCTTATATTGTTATTTAACGATTACACCAAACCCACCATGGGGATCTTTTACTACAAACAGCAGAGGCAGAATTATTGAAAACTTGATCATTAAAACAATATAATAATAATTATTAGAGCCTTCAAATATTGTTAAAATTGTTAAAACAACAATTTTAACAATTTTTCGCCAATTTTCGAAAAAACAACAATTTTTTGCGTTTTCAAGAATCGCCATATAAAATTTAACATTTTTTTGCGTTTTACTGACATTAAATTTTTTTTTGCTCACGCAATTGTTTCAATGATTGCAAATAGTATGCGCTGGCGCGTAGCATGCTTTGGTTTTGAAAATTAAAATCGATCTGCCTTTTTTCTATCCTTTGATTGATTTATGATTCCTTGAACTTTTTAATAAATTTTTACAAGATATTCTTAAAAATATTTTTAATTATTTCAAAAATTTTAACAATTTTTCCTCATTTTCCTTAACAATTTCTTAACAATTTTTCAGCTTTTTTCTTAACAATTTAACAACAATATTCGGCAGTTTGGCTTAACAATTTTTGAAGGCTCTAATAATTATCATACAAAATTCAAGATCACTGTAACATAAATAAAGACGCTGCCATACATCCCACGCAAATCATTTCAGCGGCTAACGAATCTATCCCACACACTTCAATTAATAAAAAACAGAAAAAATTTACATTGGTGGAGTAAAGAACTCAATGATTTACGCCGTATTAAACAACAGTTATTCTTAAATTGTAAAAGCCACCCTTCTCTATTGCAAATAGAAAGGTCGTGCTTATAAAAAAGCGAATGCAATTTTAAGCGGGCATCAAAACAAGCTAAACCTAAGTCATTTTAAAAATTTACTAGTACAATAAACCCCTCCAAATACGCTGATTATACTTATACGGAATAATGTTAAAAAATTGCAATGCGCTATTTCAAGCCCTTCAATACGTTACATTGAAATAGATCAGAGATTCTTAAACTGTGGTCCGCGGACCCCTGGGGGAAGCCAATCCAGGGGTCCGCGACACAATTTTGACATCAAATAATTTTACATCGTCGAACTTTTCGCTTTATTCAAATAACTCATTTATTAAAAATTATTTTTAAAAAAACAAAGTGTGCATTTACTTTTGTTCAAACCCGGCATGCCCAGCACCTAACTCTTGCTACTCTTTTACAACATCATCAATTTTTGTAAATTTCAGTTTGAATCTACAAGGTGCAGCTTCATATAAATTTAAAGTTTTTATCTTCAACTTTAAATTTATGTGAAGCTGAAGCGACTACAAAAAAAAATGGAATTATGGTCCTTATAGAGAACTTAATAATGAAACTCGGCTGCTTTTTGTCGAACATTTAATGGCTCTAAAAATCAGCTTCCAAAAGTATTTTCCCTGTCCTGCTTCTGTTAACGATGGGATCAGGGATCCATTTAACACAGATGTTAGTAATGCTCTAAGCAAGATATGCGCGTGGATATCTCTTGCGATACGTCTTTGAAACTAAAGTTCAATAAAATTGAGCTAACTAACTTTTGGTTACTCTTAAAATCCGATTACCCTGCAGTTGCAAATAAGGCCCTCCAAAACTTGATTCCGTTTTGTACAACGTATTTGTGTGAAAAGGCTTTTTTGGTAATATTGTACATAAAATCATAGTATAGAAACAAGTTTAATGTAGAAGCAAACCTGAGGATAAAACTTAGGAATATAGAGCCCGACATTGTGGATTTGGTTTCAAGAAAACAACATCAACAACATCGTCTAAAAACTTCCACAGAAGAAAATATAACAAATTTCGCTTATAAAATAACATAAAGTTACCAAAAAAAAAATTTTTACTATAAGCTTTGTTATTATTATATTCTTTATTAAAAAAGATTTGAAAAAAAACCAACTTATTTTCTAAGCTTTATTTTGACCAAGAAATATTTGTCTGAGTTTAATTTACATACATACTTTGACTTGTAACTTTTTTAATTCCTTTACATTTCCACAATTTTTATTCATTTTGTGTTTTAATTACATGAAAATCCTAATAAAAAATGTTTGCCCTTATAAACGCGTAAGTAGTGTCTGTAGGCTTGTCAACTTTAAGACCTTAGGAAACCGGACATAGTGTTGAAAATACCTTTAAAAACCGGAAAAATTAAAGCCAAAAAAAAATTAATTCGTTCCTTAACCTCGTCAGATAACCGGACCTTTTATGCTTGGTTGAGATTGACAACGGGACCAAGCTCTCAAAAACCAGACTGTCCGGGTGAAAACCAAACGGTTGGCAAGCCTGAGTGTCTTTGTCATTATTGAGCCCAAAATTAAGCTTAAGAACGACGTCAAATGTCTAGGGTTGGGGTGGGGTCCGCAAAAAAAATTTAGCTCGATAAGGGGTCCTCGGACTACATACGTTTAAGAACCCCTGAAATAGATAATAACATCACCACTACAGATTCCTGTGAAATTGCAAATCTGTTTGCTAACGAATGGTTTAAAAACTCTGAGGACACTAATTTTTCAAATGAATTTTTAAGCAACAAATAAATACCTACATATCGGGCATTTCACGCGTAGCGGACAGGGGAAATGAGGTTCATGTTTCCAATTTCAGATATATTTGAATATGTTATACCTGTATATGTCCTCGACACAGAAACAAAATATTTTTAGAATGACAACTGGTCACAAAATATGGGTCTTTGAAAATTTGAGAAAAGGTAGGGAATGTACTACTTCAAATGTCATTATTCAGTATAAAAAACCTAGTAAAATGAATTAACCACTGGATTTTATACTTCATTTATTGGCCTTTTGAACCTCATAATTGGATTTTGAAAATAAAAAAAAAATACACTGAAAAAAATGATAAATATTTTTTTTGTGATTTTTTACAAAGGTCGCCATACAAAAAAAATTTTTTTAGTGCATTAAAAAAAAGCTTACATTATGTTTATACTTCATGTCAAGTCTGATAATGGTCCGCCCAGCCGTTTTGGAGCTATATGCATTGCAATGCCGAAACCCGACGCAGCTCCGTTCTCGCGTCGAGTCGTTAGCACAACTTACTATTTTATTGATATTTGGCTTATGTTCAGTTTAGCTCACAATCGAATGTGATTATAAATCAAATATTTTCTTATGTGCTTTCTAATTTTAAGAATAAATATCTAATCAAAAAGTGTCGCTCTGATTTGGTTTCGGAGATATAGCCATCGGAAGTTGCGGATATAGATTTTCTAAAAATCAATATAAGTCAGAAACGCCTGCATTGATTTCCAAAATATGGGTGTCATTTGAAACTTAATTTAAAAAGCTACAATATTGTTTCAAAAATTTTGATATCCGGCTCGTCGTTTCTGAAATTTAGACCGATTTTGTTTTTCAAAAAACCGTTATTTTAAAAAAAAAATACATTTTAACCTACAGTTTTATTAACATATTTATAAAGCTCAATTCATCCCCTTCAAAATGGTGTAACTCTGAAACAAAAATTTTTGATTTAGCCCTTTCTTACCAAAAAAATTTAAATTATTTTGATGAATTTTGGTAAGTTTTTTTAAATTTGTTTGATCCAACACCGGCTTTGCGGCGGCCTTCGGGTGTGAATCAGTCTATAATATTTCCTATACTAACATTATAAAGCAAATGAATTGTCAAAGATATGAGATCATGTCAAAAAAATTTAAAAAACTTACTAAAATTCATCAAAATAATTTAAGTTTTTTGGTTAGAAAGGGTTAACATAAAAAATTTTTGTTTCAGTCTTTCACCATTTTGAAGGGGATGAATTGAGCGTTATATGTTAATAAAACTGTTGGTTAAAATTGATTTTTTTTTAAAAATAACGGTTTTTTCAGAAAAGTCGTAGTATCTCGAAAACTACGAGGCGGATTTCAAAAATTTTTAAACAATATTGTAGTTTTTTAAATTACGTTTCATATGACACCCATATTTTGGAAATCAATGCAGGCGTTTCTGACTTATATTGATTTTTAGAAAATCTATATCCGCAACTTCCGATGGCTATGTCTCCTAAACCAAATCAGAGTGACACTGTTTGATTCCATATTTATTCTTAAAATTCAAAAGCACATAGAAAATATATGGTTTATAATCAATTTCGATTGTGAGCTAAACTGAACATAAGCCAAATATCAATATAATAGTAAGTCGTGCTAACGACTCGACGCGAGAACGGAGCTGCGTCGGGTTTCGGCATTGCAATGCATATAGCTCCAAAACGGCTGGGCGGACCATTATCAAACTTGACATGAAGTATAAACATAAGCTTTTTTTTAATGCACTAAAAAAAGTTTTTTTGTATGGCGAACTTTATAAAAAACCACAAAAAAAATATTTTTTTAAACTGAATAATGACATTTGAAGTATTACATACCTTACCATTTCTCAAATTTTCAAAGACCCATAATTTGTAAACCATTGTTGCCATTCTAAAAATATTTTGTTTCTGTGTCGAGGACATACAGCTATGGATATATAAATGGTACATTTTTTTATATTTTCTTTCTGATGCTACAGTATCGTAAATATTATTAACAAACAACAAGTGTTTGGTTTTTTGCAAAGATACATATATCCTTCATATTTAATAATAATACGAACTTCAGCTATAATCTATAATTAACAAAAAAAATTATCAAGATGTAAAAAAACCGATGATATGAGCGGGAGACATAAATGGCACAATCTGGAGAAAAAGAGAAAATATCGAGTAAAAAAAAACAACAGTGTTCTACCACTCGATCTTTTCCGCACAAAACCAATTATTTACTACTTTGGAGGAGTGTTTAGTGTCATTATATAGCAAAAATATCCACGTAATTAGCATGGAATGAAGTGTATATGGTTCCAGATGGTTTGTCAATGTGTCCAAATATTGAAACTTGTCCATTCTTTCATTTATTTTTATAAGCGGACCTACACCTTGCCAAGAAAATACACTGCAGACCATAATGTTTTCACACCCGTGTTTTACCGTCTAGAAAAGTAAAATTTTTTGGAAAAACGTGTTGTGGAGTGACAAAACGGATATCAATAGCATGAGATCAGATAGTAGAACCTTTGTTCACTGTTATAAATGGCAAAACTGCAATGCTAGTTCCACCCAGAAGATGGCAAAACACTGTTGTGAAAGCATTATGGACTGTAATGAATTTTGTTAGCATGGTGTAGGGCCGCTTATAAAAATAAATGAAAGAATGGACAAGTTTCAATATTTGGACACATTGGCAAACCATATGAAACCATATACACTTCGTTACATGCTAATTAAGTGGACATTTTTGCCATATAATGACACTATATACTCCTCCAAAGTAGTAAATAATTGGTTTTGTGCGGAAAAGATCGATGTTTTGGATTGGGCAGCCCGAAGCCCTGACTTAAATTCAATAGAGAGCCTGTAGAACAAAGTCAAGGTTGAAATCGTAAAAAAAAATTATACAAATATGGACGATATTTGGTCTGCCGCACTGAAAGATTAGTATGTCATACCCAAAACAAAATGCGAAAATGTGTGGAGAGTGTGGGTCGCACGTGTGAAGCTGTCATCAAAAACAAAGGCTACAGCACAAGATCTGAATGATTGAAATGTTTTTGCATACCAAAAAGTCAACAAATGCAATTTTGACACGATATTTTGTCTTTTTCTCCAGATTATGCCATTTATGTGTCCCGCTCATTTCATCGGTTTTTTTACATTTTGATAATTTTTTTTTTTTTAATGGATTATAGCTGATGTTCGTATTATTATTAAATATGAAGGATATATCTTTGCAAAAAACCAAACGTTTGTTGTTTGTTAATAATATTTACGATACTGTAGTATTAGAAAGAAAATATAAAAAAAAATGTGTCATTTACATATCCATAGCTGTATACAGGTATTACATATTCAAATACATACATATATCTGAAATTGGAAACATGAACCTCATTTCCCCTGTCCGCTTCGCGTGAAATGCCCGATATGTTATAACAAACTATAATATCAACTCATCCGCAAAATATCGAGCTCTAACCGCAAAAATGACTTAACCTAACTTTTCCGATTTTCGTTTTTTGATAGAAATCGATATTTTAGGTCCATACGCATCTTCTTTGCAAATTTCATAATTGTAAAAAGTACCGTTATTTTAACTTAACTGTGCATTCGCACTTGTTTCCATTTTTTGTGACTGCAAAGTGTTGGTTAAGTTAAAATTTTCTTGTGCGAATATTGAAGTCAAATACGCTTTTTTTTTGTGTCCCAAAATATTTGGAAATAGTTTTATTAAATAAACTACATTTTTTCAAGAAAGATTGTTATTTTTGCGATTTAATAGTATTTGTAGAGTATGACGTGGCAACCATATGTAATTGTGTCGTTTGGTTTAGTAATGAATAGTACTTATAATAAGGAAATATTTTATATCAGTTCGCGTCATCAAATTGTGTTTATTTTAGTTCCCAATTAAAAAATTTTGTGGGGAAAGATTGATGGAAAACGGGGATGCAATGAATTTGTACCGTTATTTTTCAATATTTAAAAATTCTAGGTATAAAGAGAATTCACACCTCAATTAGTCTTTATTGTGACAGTTGCGCTGGCCAAAACCGTAACAAAGCCATGGACATACTATGATGTCCGTTGACTCTACTCACAGCACCATCGAATCATTTGTACGTGATAGAAATGTTTGGGCGAGAACACATCTATCAGGCTATAAATGTATTTCAATGAATCATGAAGATTTTAAAGATTAGAAAACATTTTCTGAAGCAATGTTTCCAACTTCAGTAAAAATACCATTAAAAATATAATTACGTTCTGCAAAATTTGAAAGAAAGAACGCATTAATTCAACTGAAATATGGAGGACTCCAAAACAAAAGAGTATAATCTCGATGCAATTGCTCGAACAAGACGCAACTCAAGCATAGTATCCAATGGACCTCATTTCTATACACAAGTCCACTACAAATTTCTTCAGCTAAGTTCAAAGGTTTAATAACTCTTTGTGATAAAAACATAATACCAAAGCAGGGTATGAAGGATTTTTTACATGAAACGGATGAAGAAGACACTGCAGAATAAATTTATTTATTTTAATTGATTTATATCTTCAATAGCTTAATCAAAGTCACAGGACTTATATTAAAATTAAATACTAAAAAAATTATCCGGAAATTAAAACTATGAAACCATGAGAAATTTTATATATAATAGTTATTTTCTGTACGAGAGGTTCTCCTTGATCGAGAACTCCAAATTTGAACATGAAAGCTTGAAATGTGTGTCAAATGGGTTGCCTTGTCGAATCATGTCCTTAACCCATACGTTTTGTATGTGCGTTTTCAATTTTTTATGTTGTTAACGGTTTTTTCTAATTATAGCGATTATATATTATGAAAATTGACAAGTGTATCTATACATAATACATTTTTTTACATATTTTGTTCCTTTCTTTTTTTTTCCTTATATTGCAATCGGTTTTTTTTTAAGTATAAGGATTTTTCGATGGTGTGGTTTCGTAGTAAATTCATTTGCTGCACTTAGGGGTATGATAAAACCGCTTGAAAGTCAAATAATTGAAGTAGCCATAAAACTCTCTTAGTACTGTTATTCTTCAACCTTGATAACCGATCTATCACATAGCATCTCGAGAAATCCCCTTCACTCTTCCTACTTGTTATTACTTACTATAATACAGGTACAAAAGAAAGAAATATAAGCCATTCAGTGTTAATTCACAATGTCCTATTCATATGTACCAGGTAAAATCCTAAGCAAATATTGATTGAAAAATAAATATAAAACTACCTGGTTTTACACAAACTCCAACAGTGGAACTGAATGAAGTCATTTTTCTGACTCTATGATTGATATTTTAAAAAATTGGGAAATTTTTCAATAAAGGTTTGTGTAATAAAAAACAAAACCCACTAATGACGATTGTTGTAATAAAATTAACCACAAACAGGTCAACGCCTTTCGGAGGATTTAAAATTGTTGAGGATATTTACAGGTAGTCCACATAAACAGAGGTTTACCTCTTTCTGTTAGTAAGTCATAAAGTTTCGTGAGGAAAAAAGACGCAGGTGCACCTAGATGAGAGCATTTTCGAAGAACAGTAAAAAAATCTCGGGAAAATATTTAAAAATAAATTTTAAAACGGTCAAATCCAAGAACTAATAAATTCAAAAATTCTGTGTGATTTCGCGCATAAAAATGGTATATAAATATAAATGTTTTGCTAATAGTGCCGTCAGTTACTGTCAAGTTTTTTACTGTACTGCATTTGAATAAAAAAAACGCTATTATTTTTCATGCAACGCATTTGATAAAAATATAATAATCGTACAACAAATTATATAATGGCGAATGGCTAACTCCCCGGCAATTGTAAGGACTTATCTTTGAAGACAGAGAACTGTACATAAGCCAAAGATTGGAGGAGCTTTTGGAAGCAGACAGTGAAGATGAGGAAGATACGAATGAACGTCTATTGGCAGGTGAAGAGGGCGATGGCAATAATATGGTACAATTGGGTAGATCAAACAATGTGAAATTTTTCATCACGTAGTCGAATCGAAAGTATGTTGGGCCGCCCAGTTACACCAACCTTTGAAAGCCTTCCAGTAAGCGCTCAAGAGCAGCGTGCCAATTCTGGCAGAATCAAGCAAAAGAGAAATTGCCTCTTATGTTCTAAAAGAAGAACAACAAAAAAATCTGCAAAGAATGTCACAAGCCAGTTTGTGTTGAGCATTCAAAAGATATCACTCATTGTAATAGATGCAGGTCATAAATTATCACTTTTTTATAAAATTCATTTTTTTAAATACATATTATTAATAATATATTGTTATTCTTTTTTGTATACATACATAAACACAAAAAAGTAATGTCAAATAAATAAAAATTATTTATAAAAAAACCCAAATGTTTTTCTTCATTTCTACCTTATAATTTACATACAATTTTCTATGCATACCCGGGTGTGTTGGCTGTAGATAGAAGGGGTAAATCGCAAAAACGACCTGTAAATTCGGTCCCCAACGACGAATTTTTTTTTTTTTTTTTCAAATATGATAGAAAACAATATTTTAGGAGGCTACCCAAAATTTCAAGTTGATACGGCATTCAGAACTCAAAATATATCAATTTGAAAATGAAAAACACACCCGGGTGTGTGGGTGTAGACACAAGGGTTAACATGGGTTGACACCCATTTTTAGGTCCAATTTTTCTTAAATGAGTGGCAACCCATGCTTGGGACCTAATTTGACAAGGCAACCCTATATATTCTATTTAGGTTCTTCGATCTCTATCATTTGACACACACTTCCATTAATAAAAAAGTTTAGAAGAAGAAAATTAAAATAGGGTAAGTGCGTGTACCTTGGACAAATTTTGAGCAAATCGTTTGCTGGCTCCAAACTACGGCTGGTTTTTTTTCTTTGACGCCTCTATATTGTAAACTGATATTTTAGCTATAATGGCATGAATTCAAAAAGCCGCAGTCTTTTTTCCAAACCCACGTAAAATACGTTTTTTTTAAGAATGCCAAAGTGGTCCAAGGTACAATCAGGCATTGTACCTTGGACCACGAGATTAAATTTACCAAAATTTTTCTTTCCTCTGTACTAAATAATTTTTAATGATCAATTTTGGACTGATATATCAATATAGTGCTTTTAGCTAAATGGCGAATTAAATTTGCTTTTCCGATCTTGTCCTTTTTAGCAGCAGATCTACCCCTTAAACCATTTTAAATTGCCTACTTTACCTTTACCTTTACCGTAATTTTTGCTCCGAGGAATATTTTCTGAATTATATTCGTAATACTTTTCACGACACAGAAAAACTTTGCAATTTGGACCGGTTCAAGGTACATTCCATGCATTGGTTCAAGGTACACGCCAAGCACATAATTCGGAAAATATTCAAAAACAATTTTACCCTAGGAGATAATAAGATTTTAAGATAATTAACTTGAAGAGAAACGTTGGGTACCGTTATTTCGTCATTGATCCCCAACACAACAAAATTACACAGCTCGTAAGTCGACCTTGAAAATTTGCACAAAATTTACAAATCACGTGAAAATTTCGTCTTCCTCAGCTGACGAAAGAAGGTAAATTAAAATAGATCTTGTGCAGCGTTGCTGAAATCGGTTACATAAATAGAGAAAATTGTAGTGTTACAATTTTTAGCTACATGCTGGCAAACATGAAATATCGCTGTTGGTCCAAGGTACATTCTCTTCCCCTACACCTAAAACCACTTTTCAGGTTCTTGCGTTAAATAACGTATAGCGCTATGTAAAATCATAATCAAAAGGATTTTCTTGCCTTAGTGTGCCCAAAATTAACTTTTTTCAACATTTTTCACAGTGTATCTTACATAGTAACCGCGGCCAAAATAGTAAATGTTATTCAATTGTAATGAAATTTGGCATAATTAAGAAAACTTTGAAAAATCACAAAAATCTAACCATTGCCACGCCCACCTCTCATATTAAATGAACCCTTTATCTGTTTTAAGTTCTTCATTTTTGACACTATAAAAAAAAAGATACCTTTATTTGAAATTTTATACTTAAAAATACAGTATAAAATTCAAACTTTCCTTTGTATGTTGCCTTCTTTTCCATCCCACACATTTGTACCATTTTGGAGGAAGATTCCATGAGCAAATATAGGCATGATATATATGAAATAAATTGCATGCATTCATAACTTTCATTCGTAGGCTATTTCTAATTATGTACATACTATAATTATGTGTAAACGTTATTATTAGTAATTTTATATAATTATACCCTACACAGAGGGTATATTCACTTTGTCATTCCGTTTGTAACGCATAGAAGGGGGCGTGGCAGGTATAGAAAAGTATATATATTATTGATCAGCGTCACCACCTGAGACGATATAGCTATGTCTGTCTGTCTGTCTGTCTGTCTGTTGAAATCACGTTTACGGGAAGACTAAGCATGCTAACTCAATGAAATTTGACACAGCGGTCACACCTTCTTGCAAGCTCCTAGCTATAAAAATGGGCGAAATCGGGTCACGACCACGCCTACCGCTCATACTCTATGTAAATATACCTCAACCCATTTTGAAAATGGTTGCTGCGATTTTGATGAAACTTGGTGATTTGGTGAACATGTGAACAAAATTAAGATTGACCTAGGTTTTAAATTTGCAAAGGATCTTAAAGGGGCGTGGCACAGCCCTATATTTTAACTTTTTTAATGTCATAACTCGTAAATCGTGCAAGATATTGTGATGAAATTTGGTACACGGATACAGATCATATTGAATTGTGTTTAACGTGGGCGGAATTAGAAAAGTGGGCGTAGCACTTTTTAACCATGAAAAATTTTGATTTCGTATAATTCAAAATTGGCACAGTCGATTTTCATAAAAATTTTAGGGATGATACTACTGAGAGCAGTCATCAATACAAGCTTCAACAATATTCTGGAAAAAGTCGTTGAATGGCGTGGCACAATCCACAATATTTATAAACGTTATAATTAGAGAACTAACAACGTAATCGTTATGAAATTTAGTATTGCAGATATACTTGCTAATAGGTATCTTCTTACGAAAATTTGACACAATAGAACCGGTGGGCGTGACACCTCCGATATAAGCAAAAAACGTTTAATGCTATAGATAGTGTGCAATGAGAGTAATCTTCATAAAATTTGGTGCATAGATGTCAATTATTACAAGCTATAAAATTAAATAAATTTCGACGGGATTTTATAAGTGGGCGTGGCACCTCCAATGCAAGCAAAATACCTTGAGTAGCACATCTATCGAAATATATGAGCAATCATACTGAAATTTGGTATAAGAGGTTTGTTTATGGAAAGCTATTTCTGGATCAACATCAGTCTCGATTGTATCAGGGGGTGTGTCACCGCCCTAAATTTTAAGGTTAATTAAGGCATATATCGCAAACTATACAAGCTATTTTGCTAAAATTTAGTATGTGAATGTCAATGACGAATATAATTTATTGAACCAAAAGTAGGCGGAATTGGAGCAGTGGGCGTGGCATATTTGGTTTTCTGCATTTCTATTCTATTTTTTGCAACATTTTCCACATTCTTTTGACTTTTCCAGCTTTTTAACTTTTCCCAATATATTCCATACATATGTATATTTCCACTTTTTCAACTTCTTTCAACCTGATTCGACATTTTCTTTATTTTTCCCATTTTTTCATGAATTTTAAATTGTTCCAACATTTTTCAACTTTTTGCAACTATTTTTGAGTTGTTTAACCTTTTTCAACATTTTCCACATTTTTTCGTCTTCTTCAATTTCTTTTAACTTTCTGCAATGGTTTCCATATATTTTAGACTTTCTGAATTTTTCCAACTGCTTCAACACTTTTCAACCTCTTCGAACCTCATTACATAATTTTTGACTTCTTCAACCTTTTCAACGTCTTTTTAGCATTTATTTGGAAAGTACTTTCAGTGCAGTGTAGGGTATGTGAGTTTCGGAGCCGAAGATAACACCTTTACTAGTTTTTCATTGTTAACGGGTCATACAGTGGTCGGCATATATGTATATTTTGACAAATATGTGCGTTTTAGTGCTCTTCCTGCAATGGCAAACTGGCAATGCTAACGATACTATATACTTATGTAAAAACAATAACACATGCTAGGCGTCAAAAAGAACAAAAAAGCTGGGTATTTTTTTTTTTTGTTGATTTTTTTTTTTTTGCTAAATGTTGCTTATATCGCCAGTACCTGGCCAATCAATGTGGGATTTCGAGTAGTCTTTTATTGATAATGATTTGGTGCCCGATGCTGAGCTATAGGAATGAAAAATCTTGTGTTGTTGAATTTTACATATTTCGCCAGTTTTCACCATTCTAAGGACCTGCTTAATCAATGTGGGATATAGTGAACAACAAACGATTTTGTCCATGCCAATAAGTCAGAATCGGGCATTTTTCGCGATATTCTTCCAAAAGGATGTTTTTCCACTAACCTCTGCATAACAGTACTGGAGGACACTTGCAGCCTCAGCTCAGTTGTTGTCGCAGCAGAGCCCTTAAATGGGTCACGGGTTAACCCTAATTTGATAATATTGTCATATTTTTCGTAGTTTTGCGTATTCTGACTTTTTTAAATTGTGTTTTTATTAGTTTTAGAGCATTGTATACAACGTTTTGAGAACGACCAAACGATCGAGATACTTTTAGTAGGCTTTTTTTCATTACATAATTGTTTAATGATAGCGCAAGCTTCTTTTGTAAAATGCTTGGTTCGGCCCATATTTGAACGTCCTAGTATGATTTTTTTTTCTTAATAAACAAATA
Organism: Meiosimyza platycephala; assembly: GCA_963662105.1. Classification (NCBI taxonomy): domain Eukaryota; kingdom Metazoa; phylum Arthropoda; class Insecta; order Diptera; family Lauxaniidae; genus Meiosimyza; species Meiosimyza platycephala. The sequence continues at coordinate 39,532,796 of OY759210.1, read as the reverse complement.
TGTAACTGAAATTAATAAAAACAATACTCACAATATCTACTTTAGAGACAAAAATTAATAATTTAATTGTATTAAAGAGGTGAACCTATTGTTTTGTCCACGTGCTACTGCTGCTTTTCGTAATGTTGAGGGCATAAATAATTTACCGATAGTTTTCAAAGTTTTCAACCAATCATTTTCGGAGCTAGTAATACCTATAAATAATTCCCCCAAAGTTTTCGTTTGGTATCGTACAAGAGTTGCCAAAAAATTTAATGTATATTTCTAAGCTATTGCTGACCCTATTGTTTTGTCCACAACTGTATTAATTCAAATGTTTACTAAATAAAAATTTTTTCAAAAAATAAAAATTTTTAAAAAAAAAGTGGACAAATTGTAATAACTTGAAAATTTTAAAAAACTAAAGCTGAAATTTCAAACTTTTATGAGTTTATATTATAGTTCATTAAATAATCTTTCAAATGACATCCACGTTTTGAAAGTCGATCCACGGGTTTCCAAATTCTGACAATGATTTCATTAAAAGCTATATCCCCGACTTCTGATGGCTATATCTCCGAAACTAGATGCGCCACCCAACTTTTGATTCCATATTCGTGTTCAGTATTAAAAGCCTCGTAAGAAGGTAGGATTTTATTAAAATATGACCGGCACTCCCAAAGTAAACTTATGCCATAAAAGTTGTCAAAATACTTATGCCACCCAAAAAATTGTTTTGATTTTTTAAATATACTGCAGCTTAAATCAACAAAAAAATACCCAGCTTTTTTTGTTTTTTTTTTTGACGCTAGCATGTGTTATTGTTTTTACATAAGTATATAGTACCGTTAGCAATGACAGTTAGCCATTGCAGAAAGAACACTAAAACGCACATATTTGTCAAAATATTGCTACGAAATTTCCTGTCCCTTTGACAATAATTTCAATCTCTTACACTTCTCTGAGTTCGATCACTGGATTGTGTAACAATCAAGAAAAACACAATCTTTATAAAATGGTTTATTTAAATCACAAACGTTAGTTTTTACACAGTACAATTGTTTATTTCTTCTTTACATTCAAATTGTATACACAAACGTTTTACTTTATTACTTAAAATCCACTATATCACTTTAGCACTTAAATTCAAATGTTCAACTGTCTCACTTAAGATCCACTGTGTGCAACTGTTCAATATCAACTGTGTGTCTGCTGCTCATATGACAGCCTTTTATACTAAAGTCACCTTTTTCTAGAACCAACTGCCATTGTCCAGAATATCGTTTCCGGTACTTTCTATATGGCGATTATCGACGTTGATAATGTCGTACCATCCGCCATTATCCAGAATGTCGTTTCCAGTGTCTTCTAGATAGTGATTATCGACGTTGATAATGTCGTACCACACTTTATCATTTATAGTACAGAAAACACACTAAATGCCGCTAGATGGTGTTATTTTTCTACGGTCAGTGTTGCTAGCTAGTACAGAAAGCCACTCGAAAATGCCGCTAGATGGTGTTATTTTTCTACCGTCAGTGATGCAAGTATTTTTTCTACGGGCAGTGATGCTAGCTAGTATCGTTTAATTTTCATTTCGAGCATTTTCTGGCATAAAGCAATTTTCGCTACAATATATATGCCGACCACTGTATGATTCATTTCGGCTAACTTCATCACTTTTAAAATAGGCTTGGAAATCTGCCCATTTTTTACATAATGAATAAATATGTTACTACGATATCACATACCAAATTTTTTCTTCTTATGTCAAAAAAAAACGAACTTAAAGCAATTAAAATTTTAATTTTATATGGGAGGTGGGCGTGGCAATGGTTAAATTCTTTCAAAGTTTTCTTAATTATGCCAAAAAAACATCACATACTAAATTTTATCTTTCTTTTGTCAAAAATAACAACCTTAAAGCAAATAAAAGTTTTATTTTATATGGGAGGTTGGCGTGGCAATGGACCAATTTTTATGATTTTTGTAATTTTCTTAATTATGCCAAAAAGACATCATACACAAAATTTGATTACAATTGAACAACGTTTACTATTTTTAGCCACGGCTACTATGGAAGTGACACATTATGCGTCATAGCTAAGCATGCCATAAATTTTTCAAGAAAAAAAAGGAAAAATGTCATTTTACAGGATTTAATTTTTCAAAAACAGGATTGATTACAGGATAATTTTTTTTTTTCTTTTTGAAGGAGATCAGATAGTAATTGTTATGTATGAACAAATATTTTGGTACTTAAATTTAATCAGAGTTTTTTTTTATCAAATTGTAAATTGATCTTAGTGCTTAGAATGGCTTTTAAAGTTTTTACTTTTAACTGAGATTTTTCATCTATCCACGTCTTGTTCATGGATACAAATACTCGTTCCTAAGAAGCGGTTGAGCCGGGTAAACAAAGAACATATTTCACTATTGCTGCCTAAAGTCTAAGACATGGTGCCTATTAGTCTAAAACATGTACGAAAAATCTTCGTAGTGCAATCTGCCGATGCGAAACTGTGTTTTCCATTAATAATGAGAGATGTCCATGTGCCTTCAATTGCAGCTGTGGCGCTATCAAACGTTGAAGTGAAAAATTCGTAAACTTTTTGGCTGGAAGAAGCTGCTGTCAAGGCGTTCTTGTGTTTTGTTGAATTCAAGTGTCGACCAATATCAGCGTTACCGCCGGATGCTATTGAAAAGTTTCCATTGCACTTATTACAAAACACATCACTATAACTTTTAGTGCTTTCCAAAAATGGATATTTTTCTTTCAGTTTTCAATGAGAACGGATCGGCCTTTCTTCATAATATCACAAAAAAAAAATTACAGAACACAATTCACAAATTATCAAAATGAACAGATGTTTTTAAAATAACACTTTGTTTCGAAGGCACTGCAAAAAAACGTAAAACAAGCTAAAATAAATGGAAGTTTTTGAAATATTTTTAAAATTCTCAAAACTTGGAAAATAATTGATATGGTAGTTCCTTATTTAACAACTTTTTTTGTAAAACAGTTGAGATCACGTTATCAACGTAAGGGTTGCAGAAAGCTAATGCTGAAAAAAGTCGTGACTATCGACAGAAAAAAACTCATGTTCACATGCGGTACAAGTGAAAACTTAATTACCATAACATAAATGACGGAGCCCGTCTTGTTGCTCCACAAATAGATCTCAATGCACAACAACTGGAATCATTACCTGTTCAACTTGTAAAAGCAGATTGGACCATGATAATTCTGTTATATTTGAGACATTTCTTCCAACCAATCAATAAATACAATTATTGAATTCATCCACAAGAATTTAATAAAATACACACCAGAAGTATCGCGGATTCTTAATAGCCCAAGAGCCGGCTGTAGAAAAGTCGAGTGTATAAGATTACAGCTTGAAATGTATGTCAAATGATAGAGCTCGATGAGCTTAAACACAATATATAGGGTTGGCTTGCCAAAGCCTGTCCTAAATATGGGTTGCCACCCCTTTTTTGAGCCATTTTTTTTTTAATAAAAAATGTATAAGATTACAGCTTGAAATATATGTCAAATGATAGAGCTCGATGAGCCTAAGCACAATATATAGGGTTGCCTTGTCAAAGCCTGTCCTAAATATGGGTTGCCACCCGTTTTTTGGGCTATTTTTTTTTAATAAAAAGTGTATAAGATTACAGCTTGAAATGTATGTCAAATGATAGAGCTCGATGAGCCTAAACAGAATATATAGGGTTGCCTTGCCAAAGCCTGTCTTAAATATGGGTTGCCACCCGTTTTTTGGGCCAACATTTTTTAGAAAAAAGTTTATGGTTTAAGATTCCACCTTAAAAAGTATGTCAAATGATAGAGCTTGAAGAGCCTAAATATAATATATAGGGTTGCTTTGCCGAATCCCGTCTCAAACGGGTTGCCACCTGTTTTTTGGGCTAAGATTTTTCAGAAAAATGTTTATGGTTTGAGATTTCAGCTGGATATGCATGTCTTGAGCTGCAGTCCACAAATCGTCAAAATTTTTGATATTCTTATTCCATAGTTTTGCCTCTACCTCACCCCATAAATGTTCTTTGGAATTATAGTCGGGACTTTAAACTGGCCAGTCCAAAACACTTATTTTCTCTCGCTGAAGCCAGGATTTTATGATATTGGCCGTATGTTTCGGATCATTATCATGCATGAAGTTGGCTTAGATTGCAGAATATTAGCTTAGGGTGTCACAGAACTTAATAGGAAGACGGCTCAATGCAGCAAATCTGTATGGGCGTATTGGTAGAAAAAAGTCGCTCCTGCCAAAAAAAAGCACGTGATGAAGCGTTTGTACTTTGCCACCCACCTTTGACACGTGGTGTGAGTCGATTGACCGGTCTTTGTGAAAATTCTATTTTAAAAATATTTTTGTATGAGGGCCACCCTAAGTATGGGTCCTAAATAAAATTTTTATAGCCTAAACTATGCCTCTAAACATAAAAAGAACGTGGTGTAAATTTCATATGAATCGATAAAAATGCTATTTAAAAAATATTTTTGTATGGGAGCCACCCTAAATATGCACCCAAAGTTGAAGTTTTATAACTTAAGCTATGCCTTTTAATATAAAAGACTCGTGGTGTAAATTCAATATGAATCGTTGAAAATGCTATTTCAAAAATATTTTTGTGTAAGGGCCACCCTAATTATGGGTCCTAAATAAAAATTTTTTAGCCTTAGTTATGACTCTTAATATAGACATTTGGTGAAAATTTAATGTGAATCGTCTAAAATGCTATTTCAAAAATATTTTTGTATGAAGGCCACCCTATCTATGGGTCCTAAATAAAAGTTTTATGGCCGTAGCTATGCCTCTTAATATGAAAGACATTTGGTGTAAATTCCATGTGAATCGATTAAGTAGTCTTTGTGAAAATGCTATTTTAGAGTAAATTTTGTATGAGTGCCACCCTAAATATGCACCCTTAATTAAAGTGTTATAGCCTATAACATTTTCCGGGCAGAGAGGAATCCAAAAAATCAAATATTATTAAAATCGGTTCAGCCGATCTTGAGTTATAAGCGTCTTAACTAACACTTTTTTTGACTTCGTTTTATATATATACACACCTGCTCAAAATAATAAGCACACTTCTCAGTTTTTAGTTTAAACTCTATTACAAAAATATTTTGGAAATAGAGAATAGAGGAAAAATCGTAGTGGTAACGTGCATAACACAATTTGGTAGCACGATCTTCAGTAAAACAAATCATGTAATTCCCCTAAGTTTTGAACGTTTCTAGTGACTGTGTATAGTTTTAAAATTTGCCTGCTCAAAATAATAGGTACACCTGCAAGTTGGTTCAAATTTTTGTTTGATAATTTTTTTTTTTTTTAATTTTTTTTGAGCTTTCCCTAGAAGAACGGTGAGTTTTCTTTAATTAAATCTTAAAATGCAGTGAATTAACAGCAAAAAATTTTAGTTAAGATGGGTCGTAAATCAAATTGATCTGCTGAGGAATACAGACTGAGTTTAAACTTAAAAAAAAATAAAAACTCTTCGAACCAGCATCCAGGTTGCTGAATATATCTCACAATGTTGTGAGAAATGTATTTAAAAATAAACCGCAAAAAGAAACTTGTGGTAGACCATCAAAAACCGCTCCATCAGATGATCTTCATATTGAAAGTATCGAAAAAAAGGCATATTTAAATCTTCAAAGACAATTTTAGCAGAAAAAGGAAACGCGGTTACCGCTCAAACAATTCAACGACGTTTACTAAAGGTAAACCTACTTGGGCGCATAGCTAAAAAAGTTCCTTTGCTACGGAAAAAAAAATGAGCATGAGGCAAAATTTTGCAAGAGATCATGAAAACTGGTCATGACCTGAACCGGAGAAAAAGTGACGTAATATCTTAACGAGAGATGAAACTAAGATTAATTTATTTGGAAATGATTCAGAAAAGAATGTACGAAGCCTAAAAGCAAAGAGTTTCACGTTAGATTCACAAAAAAAAAACGTACACACGGAGGCGGAAATATTATGGTGTGATAGTGTTTTCCTTAATAGGGGATAGGTTCTATATTCCGGATAACAAGTAAAATGACAGCAGCCGAATACAAAGGTATACTCGAAAACGCAATGCTGCCCTATCCTGAGGAAAACATGCCCTTGCTTTGGACCTATCAGCAAGATATCAACCCAAAACACAACTCTCGTGTTTGTGAAAAAATGTTTTGAGGAAAATAAAGTCAACGGTTTTAGCTGGCCGAGTCAGTTACAGGATTTAAAGCAGATAGAAAACCTGTGGGGGGCCTTAAAGAAGAAAAAAAGCAAAAAAAATGTTCACGAATACGGAGCGATTGTGGGAGTGTGTCCAAGAAATGTGGTTTGAGATACCCAACGAAACCTGCCAGGCTCTAATCAAAAGTATCCCAAGAAGGGTTGCGAAAGTTATCCAAAATAAAGGTGGATACACTAAATAATGAAAGTGTAAACAAAAAAGTTCATATCTTTTACATTTTCTTTTGTTTTTCTGTATATCTCCCCGGTGTACCTATTATTTTGAGCAGGCAAATATTGAGCGAATAGTATTCATTGACCTCAACTTTCGTACCTTATGGTAATTCTTAAAGAATTTCTACTTTTTTATATATAAAAAGGCTACGAAGATATCTGCATTTTTATTTTCTTAAGTATTTTGAATAAAAAGTTTTTCCGTTGAGTTGAATTTTGAACTCTAGGGAGTACCTATTATTTTGAGCAGGTGTGTAGATTTAGGCTCTTCAAGCTCTATCATTTGACATACTTTTTAAGGAGGAGACTTAAACCATAAACTATTTTCTAAAAAGTGTTGGCCCAAAAACGGGTGGCAACCCATATTTAGGACAGGCTTTGGCAAGGCAACCCTATATATTCTGTTTAGGCTCATCGAGCTCTATCATTTGACATACATTTCAAGCTGTAATCTTATACACTCGACTTTCGACAACAAGGTTAAAAACAGTAATTGACAGTGTATTTCAAAGGTATATTGATCAAATCCAAACCAAAGCATTTATTTCATATTTAAGTTACTATAAGCCTCTCATGTCATTTGTTGAATGAAAATGAAATGGATCCTGAATAATAAACTTTTAAACTTGGTACCGTGCAGTTTGCACTCTACCGAGTACAAACTGCACAAATTTTGTTTTTTTGTGCCGGCAAGTGTAATGAAAACAATAAATCTGAAAAATTTCGATGCTTACGCTTCGGCTTGTGAGAATTAAATAAGCGCTAAATGGTTTATGCATGGGATATCGATGTAGAAATGAGGAGCGTCGGAACAAAAACCGGTAAATGACATTTTCACTTTTTTTTTGTTAATTATCTCAATTGGTTGTTTTCTTACATATAATATATTTTTCTATCGTCAATGTATCCTGGTCAAAAATTGATAGATATGCTCCAAATCCTTCCGCAAAATACCCGAATCTGAACATAAACAAATAAATCCTTAGCATCTTTCATTGTTGACTCTTTCGATTCTGTCAAAAACTGTCATATCCTTAGATGTGTAGTGCGGCACATGATTTAACTATAAAGGTTTAACATGGAGGAATGCAAGCCAATATCTATACCAGCGGTGGGCAAGTACAGGCACTATATGCCCTCGGTGCCCTTTCCGTTATTCGACGCACAAATCACCAACCAAAAATTCGCAGAATTTCAACGCTATGAATGAAAACAAAAACAACACACACAAGCGACAACACACACAAGCGACGGCGCCGAATTTTGTTTCGACGAATGTAGCAAATGTATAATAAAAAAACATGAAAAAAATATTTTGCATGTGCACTTGAAAAAATTATTTTCTTCGAATTTTAAGATCAAAAAAGTTTAGGTTTTATTTTGGAGTTGTCTCAAAGTAACGGGATAACGAAATAGTGTGAGGAGGATCTTGGTCTGTATTGTTACATTGTAAGTTCAGTTTTATTCTTACATCAGCGAAGGCAAGTGCGTGATTTTTTTCTAATACTAATAATATATATATATATATATATATATATATATATATATATATATATATATATGTATGTACATATTTATATCAAACAATTGATTTTGAAAATTTATTAAATGAGTAAAAACATGTAGCAAGAAAAAGTTAGACAATAAAAATAAATTTTTACAGTGTATAGTACATGCAATATGGTTTATTTTTTTTTGTGCTGTTGGCGAATTTGGAAATAAAAGCAAAAAAACTTTAAAATCTTGTTGTAGTGCCCTTTTGCTAGATTTCCGTGCGCACCGCTGATCTACACCATTAGATATAAATCAAAAAATTTCTAAAGAGCTTTGCCCAAGAGACAAAGAAGATGAAGAGCGTATGCGAAGTGTGCCATATCAAGAAGCAATTGGTTTTATAATGTATGCAGCGCAAGTGGCAAGACCAGATTTAGCATTTGCGGTTAGTGCATTATCCAAATATAACAACAATCCAGGAAAAGCGCACTGGGTAGCAGTTAAGAGAATGTTTCGGTATTTAAAAGGGACAAGTCATTACAAACTGGAGTTCACAAGAGACACTAGTGGTAAAATAGAAAGATTCAGTGATGCAGACTGGGCTGGAGATACAGATGAGCGAAAATCAACAACTGGGTATGTTTTCAAGTATCAAGGAGGAAGTATTTCCTGGAACTCCAAGAAGCAACCAACGGTCGCACTTTCAACTGCCGAAACCGAGTACATGGCTTTGGCTGCATTTTCGTAAGAAGCACTATGGGTTACAGCGCTATTAAATGATTGGAAACTACCAAATCTACCGATATATCCAACAGTGTTTTTTCAAAAATCGATATATCCAGTTGATTTGGTCAAAACCGATATGTCCATAGATAGATTTCGTTCAGTTCCAAATTAGAAAACCATGAACTTACGACATTTTTTTCAATTTCTCACAAAAAACACGAAAGCGATTTATCGGTTTTTGTTCCGACGCTCCTCAAATAGTTAAGACACATGTAACAGTTTGATGTAATTAGAAAAAAAAAGTTTAAGTTGGCTTGGAAAATACGGTTTTCATTGTGAACAATTTATATCTGTACTGCACACTGTATATCTGTATCAGAGAACATCATTGAGTAGGTCACTGAGGGTTATGAGCCACTTCCAAAAATATGAGACGTGAGTGTGCACATTGCATGCAATAATGAGTGTGAATCTGAATGCGTGAATAGCATGCTGCTAATGAATGGTGAGCGTGTAAGTAGCTCTGGCTCCATGAATGTAAATGCGTGTAAAGCTCACACTCACATGCATTATGCATTCATGAAGCAGTGAATGACTTGAGCCACTTGTGCTGCACTGTAGTAAGGAAAAACTGCCTTCAAACGATGGAGAAAGGTCGAAAAAAGATTTTGAACATCACTTAGGATTGCTCCGGACCTTGAAAAGAACCGTTTTCGACCCGTTTTGAGCAAAAATTTTTTCTGTTCCAATCATTTAGAAAGTGCGGAAATGGCTTTTGGACATCACTTAGGGTGGCTCCGGACCCTGGAAAGGACCGTTTTCAACCCGCAATTAGTCCACGGTACCGGTTTTTGACCCATTTTCGAGAAAAAATTTAGTTTTTTCAAACGAAAGATATGTATGTATGTGTCCTCGAAAAACATCAAAAAAAGTAGTCGGTTCGTAAACGGGGCACTTTTTCAAAGGACTGCCTTTTAGAATATGATTTATTCTTTGATTGAAGTATGTCGCACATAGAGACTAACATCGTTCCCAAGTACGTTGAAATTGGATTCATCGCTTTAAACGATAATACTCCAAAAATCCAGGCCTTTGAAAAAGTGCTCCGTTTACGAACCGACGACTTTTTTTAATGTTTTTCGAGGACACATACGGTTTTGGCCTGGCAACCCATTAATTATTAAGCTTAACTAATAAAAAAAAAGTAGGTCTCAATACCAAAAATTGAACAGTTTCAATTACTTTCTTTCAGATGACTTAATTATATGAGCACACCATATATGACCTTTATTGACGTTTTTGCATTTTTCGAGATGAAACCAAGATATTTATTTTGATTTTTTTGCTGTAAATTGATGCTTATATAGCAGGATTATAAAAACTAATAATAAAAGAATCAGAAAAAAAATTAATAAATAAATTTTAACAACAATGTTATGTAGCATACGAATGACATCATTACTTGAGCACAAGTGTAGGTCGAAAATAGTTTTGGACATAGCTAAGAGCGGCTCGGGATCCTGGAAAAAGCTCTTTTCTTCCGAAAATAGGTCGAAAACGGGTAACACCATGGATATTTTCGGGTCAAAAACGCCTCTTTCCAGGGTCCCGAACCTCCCTTTGTGTTGTCCAAAACTATTTATCGAGCCTATTATCTTTCGCTTGAAAAAAAAAGTTTTTTTTCGACAGGGTGTCGAAAACGGTCCTTACTATAGTTAGGGGATACTTCTGATGTTCAAAAGCCATTTTGGTTATTTCCCCATCGACTCCAGCAAAATAAGTCAAAAACGGTCTTTTCCAGGATCCGGAGTCACCCTAAGTGATGTTTCATAAGCAGCTCCCGCAACGCTCATATACTCATACGAAAGGAAACGAAATGAAACGGTATTCACAAGAAATGATTGTGAAACACACACATACTCACAGACTTCGCCATGATACGGAATGGTAGCACGTTTCACAAAATTTTCTGTGAGCGGTGAATCTGTGTAAATCTGCTGAAAGTTTCAACAAATGGAATGGAAAAATTATGAGTGACTCACTGGTGTTCTCTGATCTGTATTCTATCTCATTATCTCGCAGGCTAATACCTATAGATGTTGTTTTGAGTGTAGCGATTTCCCTTTCATCGAGTATAAATCACACGGTGGCTAGAGAAATTTCACTTCAAAAAAGGTCATATTTTTCTCAAAGGCTGGTATTCGCCCATTTCAATTTCGCAACCCTGATCTATTCTGCGGTCAGATTCGGATTCAGCATAAAAAATTACTTCAAAAAACGACCCTCAGTCACCCAACAATATTTATCACACTTCATTCACAAACCTTTTTAATAAAATATAGTTTTTCCATACAATTTACATGTAATTTCGGCGCCACCTTTCAAAATTGAGCTTAGGAGCTTTGAAAATTGTTTCCTTATTATAAGCTTAGTTTTTCCACTGTAGCACATTAAAAAAAACTAAAAAAAAAAAATTTGAATTATCGTAATAGTCCGGGAGGTAGCGTTGTAATTTTCGAAGCAATTTCCTCGCACTTAATTTTTTTTTTTTCCAAATGATAGTTTAAGTATAGCTGATACTCGAAATAAGCATCAGTCGCCAGAATCGTGGTGGACCTGGTTGTGAGAAGCCAACTAAAAAGATTTTGCTCAATAGCTCGGAAAGTAAGCCACAAGTAGAAAAATAAGTTAGGACTAATGTTGTAGAGCAGAAAAAACCACATCGATTTTCTGTCCGAAAAAATCCCCAAACGATATTTGACCCAAAAAAAATATGAAATTCCGTTATTTATTAAGGAAATATCGACAATTTGTAAAAAAGTTCTTTCAGAATTTTTTTTTATAATTTTAAAGGACTAAGTTCAAATGACCATAACTTTGAAAATTGGGTCCATTCAGCGAAATAAAAAAATATGTAAAGTTCAATATACTGGAAGTTCAAATAAAAACCCAAAAATTACACTTGTATCTCTTGGCTCCTTATCCCCACATATGCAAACAGATTTCAATATTCAGCTCTATCTTTTTAAAGCAGACCGTTTTAGATGCACTCTTTTTATTTTGCTGTGTTTAGGCTTGTTCCTTAACAAGACGGCAAATATTTTTGGCTTATGTAAAGGTAGTTAGTTTTGTTTAGCTGCACTGCCTTTACTAAGCACCATAAAACGTATGGTAAGTAATCACTATGAGAGTAATAAGCATGTCCTATAAACATAACAAATTGTCAACATCTAATATTGGGAGCGAAATGGTTAAAAATACTTACTTGATTAATATAATCAATACAACTAATAAACATATAATCATCTTTAAATTCCTGTATAATTGCCTCGTCGAGGAATTTCGCAGGATCAAATGGACTTTGAACTACAATAAGATTAAAGTTAAATTTCGATTAAAATGTAAATTTATTATGCTTACATGACAACTGGGCGCTACCCCAAATAAATGGTAGGAACTGAAAATCGTCTAATGCCCATACACCTTGACTACCAGCTGGTTCCATACGGTAGGTTGTCTGCAAACGACGCACAAAAATCAAATATGCATTGAAAAGCTTTAAAGCGCAGGCAATATTGTCGGCTTCAGTGAGAATTTCGGCTTTATACAAAGCACATAAAAAGAATATAAATGATAGTTCATGACCAGTACCATAGTCGATGCGTACCGCGTTACCGAACGATTCAGATATATATGTTCCCAATTCAGAAACCAAATTACATTTCTCAACTGGGATCGACTTTTGAAGCAAAATAAAAAGCTCCTGGTAAATATTAAATTATTATTAATTGAATGGAGGCTAAATAGAAATAAAAAAACATACTTGTCCAGTTTTGCGATACCACTTCCGGAAGGCTTTATTTCCAAAACGCTGTGGCTGATCTACTGGTGGCGTTTCATCTATGAAACGGTTCAACGTGTTGAATATGGCCAACAAATTTTCCATATTTTCGGATATAAATATGTCCGAGCTAATACGCTGACCTTGAATAGAAGTGCTGATGCCATTTATGAAGCCAATTACGTCGAAATACGCTTCAGATCGCTGCCACAATTGTACGTCCCGAATGGTTTTAACGCATTTCTTGGGCATGTTGCTATCCAGATTGACTGCATCGGCTAATATGTGATTTGTAATGAAAATAATATGTTCCACCTAATATAAGCTTTATTCTTACTGGGCATATTTTCTATCTTAGTTAGGTCCATGTCTAGATCTCGATTCGGTTTTAAGAATTGTATAAACAAATATAATTCAAATTGCAAATAGTAAAAAGAGTAAAAAGGTTGTCAAATTTTGCTGAGATGCCACATTGTTGAAAATTAGAGAAACTACCACCACATCTGTCAAAAACAAAATATGATCAAACAAACTTGTATTAAATTTTCAATTCAATTCAATTTGAGTCTTTTCTTTTTCAATTAATAATATTACAATTGTCCCTTTTTACATTTGTCAAACTGAGAGCTGTAAAGTAAGGCCCTCTACTTACATATATGGATAACTACTAACATAGTGGAAAATAAATGGAATGAAACTCTTGCTCATGAGTTATGAATCAGTATCTTTGACGATAGTGTCATTATTGAATAACTTAAAACTATGGCCTGAAAACTAACGGGAGAGAGTGAAGTAGCAATACTTCCACATCTCCTCAGGAACAGAACGTGAACGATTGTCAGGAACAGCTGCCTTTTGTTGACAAAGTTTATTCAAATATATTAATTTTTCATAAAATATCAAAAATTTATCAATGAATATTCTAAAATTTTAGTGTTTCAAGCATAAAGTGATTTCAAAGCGCAAATATCTGTTCTTGTAATTTAAATTAACAATTAAGAAGTGTAATTCAAGAAAATAAGCAAAAACAACTAATGAAAAAAAAAGTAACTTAAAACTAATATGCTGTTTTGTATCAATACAGGAATCAGTCCAAACAGTATTTGTTAGAATTTGTAAATAAAAAACAAAATATTAAAAATGAATTATGATGCAATTAAATAGATATTGTATTTAATAATTAAAATGAATTCAGTTATTTTTATTTCGAAAATAAATCTTTAGAGTAAAGTATACAATTGATATGTACCAATTCAAATGTAAAGGGATAGGTTAACCATGATTGAAGCCATGACTCGAGTGTTGGTAAAATGACGGGAGGGTGCACACCGAATCAAAGTGAGGGATCATCAACTCAATTCCGAAAGGAGAAGGATAGTAAGAGTCATTCCATGAAATGTAACTTTGGGAGTTATATATTTCTCTTAAAACATCATTTTCAGAATAGGACATTTTAGAACATACCTATTTCATGTATGTTAAAAGCGTAAGTCATTAGTGGTATAGTTTTTGATTCATTGTAAATTAACGAATTTGAAAATCTTTTTGTCCTAGACTGAAATTTTTTGGTTAAACACCATCTCAAGATCCTTCTTTCCAAAATTTCTAGTTCCTTCGCAACTGTTGGGGAGATCGAGAACCAACATGGAAAAGCGTAAAGCAAAATAGGTCTAATCAGAGTTTTGTAAAAAAGTAATTTAGTTTTAATTTGTAACTGTGGGTGGCACATATATGGAGAAAGCATATTTGAAACTTTCAAAGGTGTGCCTTAATTAGCTAACGCGCGTTCAGCACAACACAAATCTATATGCAACGAGCAATATCATCAATGTGCGTTTATTTTACGCACGTTGGAACGCACATTGGTTTTATTAACGCTGCAGTATGCTAAAAGCCATGTTGTGGAAAACGCGCGTTGAAAAATTTCGCGGGAACTTAGCCTCAAACGCTAGACACAACTGGGACGTGCAATATAGCTTCTATGTCAAATTGGTCCAAAAAATAGAATTGGTTCAATCGCTTTGTTACAAATTATGTTGTATCAATAAGAAAAGTTTGACTTATCTCATTCTAACGTGTTGTCTCGTTTTGTTTCTTGTCACTAAATCGCACGTCTCAGTTGTGTTTATCTTTTCAATTACGCAATTTACACATACCGAATTTGAGCGTCGGCGCATGAATTCGGAGTAGTTTTTTGTTGTGTAAATGCGAGATACGTCGGAGTGGTAGTTCGGTATATCCACTTCGGCGTGGTGAGTCAATGCACAAGTCTGCTGTCTTGTAAATAGAAACTTGAGCGTCGACGTCAAAAATGTTTAAGTAAATATATTAGTAAAATAAGTGCTTAAAATAGGATTTCACTTAAATTAATTTTAAAATTTAACTTTAATACATTTTAAAATAAAAATATTTAAGAAAAATAAGAAGAAACATAGACTACGTTTGTTGTTTGTTTCGTCAACAACAAAATTTCAACGCCGGCGAATGTGCGTTTAAATGCTTGGATATCAGTGAACTTGTGACTCGACGCTGCGTGTAAGCCACATAAATCAGTGTTCGAGCCAATAGGGCAGTTCACATGATCCATCATACTGTCCAACATAGCTTGAAAGCATCAATGCTCGATCATGTGAACTATATAAACAGCCGGAT
The DNA here is from genome assembly GCA_963662105.1 of Meiosimyza platycephala. Lineage (NCBI taxonomy): Eukaryota > Metazoa > Arthropoda > Insecta > Diptera > Lauxaniidae > Meiosimyza > Meiosimyza platycephala. Next base: position 39,517,616 of record OY759210.1, on the reverse strand, counting down.
GACACTCATGTTATACGGAATTACTTTTTTTTTGATTTTCCATCTGGCTAAGCCAACCGTACAACTTGTGTGAACGCTGAGTGTCAAACCTAAGTCGAAGTCTATTCTTTTTTGTGCTTTTTGTTTGGCATTTGCGACAAACGAAAAAATCTTTACATCGTCTCTTTGGTTTTTCTCCTCTTGCCAACAAACAAGGAAACTTTTTGTCAAGAGTTTCCCTGTGTAAATGCCGAGTAAGTAAGTGTAAGTTTTTCATTTTAAATAAGATTTCATGTAGTTAAATTCGATGTCGACACTTACAAATCTTTCTGCAATCGATGTGATGGCATGCTGTATCATAGGAACGCAAAGCAATATTGATAATCTTTATAGCTGGGCATTAACTCGTTAGTCCGTTAATCGATAATTAACGAAGTTAACATTTCGACTAACGAATTAACTTTTAAGTTAACTTTAAAAAACGGTAACGGACTCGATAACTTCCGTTAAATTTCCCCAAGTTCGTTAATCGTTAACCCAGTTAAGAAAGTAGAAACGTTCTCATAATAATATTAAGCAAAATGACGAACAAACTAACCATTCCTGTAGTATTTCTACCAACGATTCTCACTAAAGTACATAGTTGCAAAGGAGTTGATAGGAGAGATGTTTCATGCAGGCATTGCCTCAGTACTCGTTTCTATAAAAATATTGTTCAAGCTCTTTTCACTCCAATAATTTGCTTAATTACTTCATGTTTCACTTTAACACTTTTTTCTTCTTCTGCTCCTCAATATCTTTGTCTTTCATCTTTGTTTAGGTTTATCTAAGACAGATTGCATTTAAAAAAAAACTGTCTTTAAATTTTAAAAGATAGAGTCTAAATTAATAGTAAATTGCACAGCTTTAGCCAATGGGTCAGAATTTACCAACTGGGTCACTTTTAAAAAAAATTTATTTTTTAATGAAATTTTGTTATTTAGATAGTGGTATGTGCTAGAAATTAAAATAAAAAATTATTTTTTTTTTTTTATTGTTATACTGCTGTCAGAAGCGAAATAGGCGTATCTCAGAAAAACTGATATTCGAGATTCTTATAGTATCGGATAGCTTAAGAAATTACGCGTCTAATGAACTAAGCCACATAACGATATTTTAGTTCAAGCATATAAAAAATCTCCTAAGAGAATTTCCTCTATCTCAATTTTACATGTAATCGACGTATAAGCAATTGAAATTCTTGGACAAAATTTTTCAAAAGCTTATAACTTTTGAACGGATGCGACGATTGTTATAAATTTAACGGCGTTCGATTCGTATTGAAATAGTTATAAGCTTTTGAAAAAATGTTATCCCCGAATTTCAATTGCCGATAACAACAACAAATAAAAAAAAAATCATTTCACATTTTAATTTCTAGCACATACCACTATCTAAATAACAAAATTTCATTAAAAAATAAACTTTTTTTTTAAAGTGGCCCAGTTGGTAAATTCTGACCCCAATGCCTTATTAAACGGCTTAGAGAAAAGGTTTGGACCACTTCTGGATGACGGACAGTGCCATCTTGTCGCGGCTTTTCACCCAAAGTTTCGGTCGATATGGCTGGAAACGTATGACAGCAGTCGAGTGGATGCAGTAAGAAAATGCATGGAAAAAAAGGTAGAAGAGGCGTTACGATAAGAAGCTGCCGAAAGTTGGAAGGACAGAGATTGTTTAATTGGCGGAGGCAGCAACGCGAGCAACAACGACGATGATGAGAAAGACTTTTTCAATTCTCTCACTGAGTCTTAAGAAAAACCTAAGAGCCACAAATATTTAAAGAGTAAAGCATAAAATCTCGTCAAAATGTGGCTAGACATGAAATCAAAAGACTTTTTCAACGATGCGGTATCCTCGGCGAAAAGATATTCATAAATCTATTTATTAAATATAGTAGTGCTATACCCTCACGCGCTGCAATTGAATGTATTCTTTCCACGGGCAAATATATTTCATGGCCGAAACCAGCCGCGCTTTCAGACGAGAACTTCAACTTATTAATGCTCATGAATATCCACATTATGCCAGATGACTAAATTGCACACTCCAATTATACACGTCTTTTTTTGTTCCTAACCTGTTAACTTCCAGAGTCCAAACCAAGAGTTTTTATAAGAAGATCATTAATGCAACGATATAAAAAATTCAATATTTATCATATCTTAACGGCTTAACGGATTAACGATTAACGTTAACTTGCGTTAAACCTTCCGAAATGTAACGCTTTAACGTTTAACGAAGTTTATCCGTTAGTAAGGGATTAGCGATTAACGAAGTCAACTATTTGATTAACGATGCCCAGCTATGACAATCACGCATGTTGTCAAGTCATGTTGGACAACATGAGAGACATTGGGTGCTACTTTAATTAGTAACTTTCTAGGAATTAGTCACTTTTAATGAATACAGCAGCTGTCCATGAATGGACTCATCCATCAAAAATAATACTGCCGATAGACAAGACATAATTTTAGGTTAGATGGAAATTCAATTCCAGTGCAGTCATGGTAACGCGAACTTATTAACACCAAGGTTGTTCACGGTAGCGGAAATTTTCAGGTTAGCGAATATGAAAATTTATAGCAAAATTTATACAGCGCAGCCGCTGTACCGTATTTTGCATCAACTTTTTAGTCTTCATATCATTTGTAACAACAAAATACAAAAAACGTCTTCATAAACTAAAAAAAAAATAATAAATACAAAAAATACATAAACAGCCTTTCGCTAATTGCATGGTTGAGTTATGCCTTGCTACAAGGTCAATGCAAAATGTATTTTGTTCACGTTACGGCAACGGCACTGTATATTTTGTTTTCGTCGATCATCAGGAGAAGTTATGAAGACAAAAATCTAGCTTACAAGACATGATGTTCTTAAAATAGCTTTGTATTAAAATTGATAAGACGCTTCGCCTTTGTAGCGAAATTTGGTTTTGTAATATCCGCGTTTTTTTATGCTCTTGTTGAAAAACAAGACGTCTCATGTTTTAAGATAGAGAAATATTTTGTTGCTTTACCAAAACAAATGTGAGAAAGATATGATTCATCTTTAACAAATAATATAATATATGACAGGTTGCCCAGTAGGTAGCGCGCACGACTATAAATCGTTGGGACATGGGTTCGAGACCGACTTTGAAAATTTTTAAAGTAAGCAAAAATTAAATTTGATAATAAAATAAAACTATATATAATAAATTTCTACAATTTAGTACATATGTGTATAAATATGTGAAGAAATCCAAAAGTAAAGAAAACACTACCCAGTAGAAATTCATGCATCACTGATGTAAATAAATAAATAAACTGCGGAAGCATTGCATGGCTACACAAAAAATTATTAAATTCAAAATTCATCAATAAAAACAAAAGGTACTTTTCTGAGAATTAAAACTTTTTTCCAGTGAATATGAGTTCTTTTTACAAAAATGATGCACACAAGAGCAGTTTTTTTAGTCTCTCATTTTTTTACCAGTCAATAATGCATGCGAAAAAAATTGCCTTTATTGTTTTTGACCAGCATTTCTCTCAACTAGCGTTGCGCAGTTCATTTCCACACATTTTTCGAACGTTTTATTCCGACTGGGTTTCTTGTCCATTTATTTGACAAACGAACCAACTTTTGCTCGGCGCGTCGACTGAGTACTCGTTTGTGCGATTTACTCATAGGAGGCGGAATGGTCAACACTACTCTAAACGATAAGCTACAAATGTTGCACCAAATACTCCAATTCTGAGAAATTTAGTCACTGTTGTTGTCATTTAATAATAAAAAAGACTTATTGCTGTCAAATTTGAAAGTGCTGAACGGGCCCAGTAATTAAAACAACGATATGTCAAAAATAAAACGAAACACAGGTAAATCGATTTGATAATAAATGTCAATGTAGTAATTGCCAATATCCATAATCTTATCAGAGCAAAGATCTAATCATCCACTTTCATAATTACCCACTTACAAAATTATGGCATAATTGATCGTATGAAATTTATCAGAATTGCGGTGGATGACTGCAACCCTGCCGACGGGTACACGTCTTGTGTCCTTATTTTTGTCTACGTTTGACGCAGACGGGCTGCCACCGTCGTCCGTCGCAAATGTACTTACCAGGGACTTACTATTATAAGTTTTATGTCAAAAATATTGCTTTTTAATTATCATTGGTAAGAAATATTTTATTAATTGTTTTTTATTATTATTTACCAATAAATATTTTTTACCTTGATTCATAGCTATTATGAATAAGAAATGGTTTTTCATTACCAGTTACAAATAATTTGGAAAAATATATTTTTGCGTTATGAAAAAATCCTCAAATCTCATTTTTGAAATTTTTTTTGTACCAATCGATGGACCAGAGGTGATTTCTATGACATTACCAGATGTGGTCCTCGGTTCCCAATAGTGTCCGATATCAGCATATTTTTGGATATATTTTTTCTACGGATCTATGGAAAGAATTCGAAAATGGATTTTAACCATCACCAGAGGTAGTCCCGAGTAGCGAAATTACTCAATTTTGATCCTTTTCAAAAAATTTATTTTCAAACCAATTAATATGAAGAGATTGAAAATGGATTTTGGCTATGACCAAAAAAATAAATCCATTTATTAAAAAAATTTCGTTATGAAAAAAACCCGATTTTGGTACATTTTTTATTTTCGACTTTTTTTTATAGATTGGTTCGAAAACTTCTTTTTATTATAGACCTAAACCGGGCATGAGACCACCTTAGGTAATAGCCAATATCCATTTTTGACCTCTTTCTATCGATTATTGCAAAAAAAAAAAATTTCGAAAATGTACCAAAATTTGTCATTTTTTGGACTCGGGACCACCTTTGGTGAAATTCATTTTCGTCCTCGTTATATTGATTAGCATAAAATTTTTTTTGTGAAAATGGATCATAATCGGGTACTTTTGAAACTAGAGAACCATTCCTTTGATGGCCAAAATACAATTTGGACTTCTATCCATTGATTGGTGTTAAAAAAAATTTTGACATTGGACCGAAATCGGGAATTTTTGGATCTCGAGACCACTTTCCGTCAATTGGTAGAAAATATTTTTTTTCCCACTACGAATCGCAGATCACCTCGAGAGATGTTATATAAACCACCTCTTCTTATCGATATGCGCAAAAAGATTCAAAAAAATGGCAGACTCTTTGAACATTTTTTCAAAACAACGTGAAAAAATATTTTTTCCAAATTAATTGTTATTGGCAATGAATAAACAATTTCTTATGCATAAAAGTAATGAATCCACGTAAAAAATAATTATTAAAAAATATTAACTATCGAGACAATATTATATTTCATATCAATAATAATTTAAAAGCAATTTCAAAAATATTACTTAAGATTGGGCAATTTTTCAATCACAAAATAACAAATATTAATATTTATTTTGGGTCCCTGGTTTACTTGAATGATTTTTCGACGGGTATTATGTTGACAACGGATAGTCGTTGACGATTTCCCGTCACGCGTCCGTATTCTGTTTACGCTTAAAGTTTAATGATGGTTTAATGCAAAGAATATTCTTTGGTTTTGTATTCTTTGGTTTAATGTGAATTTGATTTGTTATTCCGGCTTACGAACGTACGTGAATTTGGTAATTTTCATAGAAGTTGATCTCTATTGATATAACGTCAGTGATATTTAGGGAAAGTTGCAACTGTTTTTTCCGAAAGTTAACATTAAACTTTGACATGATTGAACTTCTCTACGGTCTTCCATTTGCAATTTTGGTTCCGCCTAACATAAAAGTGCGCCGACCATCCTGGTTTAAAAAGCCTTCACCGATGACGATGTTCTCTATTGTATTGTTTTCATATTTTTTAGTTACTGGAGGTACGTAATAAATTATTGGGCTTAAGTTTACTTTAGCTGACATTGTCCAATTTTATTTATTTTTTTAGGGGTAAAAGAGGGTTAAAAATAAATAAGAATTATGAAAAAAAAAAGTGTCGCTCGGATCTAGTTTCGGAGATATAGCCATCGGAAGTTCTGGATATAGCTTTTGTAAAAAGAATCATAAGTTGGGAACCCCTGTATGGATATCAAAAAAATGGGTGCCATAAGAAAGACAATTTAATGGCTTTCAATAATGGTATGTAAAGTATTGAAATTCAACCTATATTTTTGGAGATATGACGATTTCTCTGAAATTTTGACCATTTTTTTTTAAATATCCATTTTTTAAAAAAAAAATTGTGTTAACGACCTATAGTTTTTTTAGTATAAGAAAGCTTAGTTTATAAAATTTTTAAATTTTAAAATGATAATCGCCTTATAATAATAGTTGTGGTTGTTGTTGCTGCTGTTGTTTTTGTTGTTGCTGCTGTTGTTGTTGTTGTTGTTGTAACTGAGTTTTTATTGGTTTTGTCCATAAATACATACTTTTCATAAGAATTCATTGAATATAATTTTTTGTTTTCCGGTAAAAAAGGGGTAAATAATTAAAAATTTAGAACAAACTATATACCATAAGCTATGATAAGCTTTCTTATCATACTAAAAAAATTATAGGTCGTTAACACATTTTTAAAAAAAAAAACGTTTTTTTTAAAAAAAATTGGTCAAAATTTCAGAAAAATCGTCATATCTCCAAAATTATAGGTTGAATTTCAAAACTTCACTCAACATTATTGAAGCCCAATAAATTATCTTTCCTATGAAACCCATATTTTTGGTATCGAGACAGGGGTTCCCAACTTATGATAGTTTTTACGAAAGCTATATCCGGAACTTCCGATGGCGATATCTCCGAAACTAGATCCGAGCGACACTTTTTTTTTCATAATTTTTATTTATTTTTAACGCCCTTTTACTCCTAAAAAAAAAAAAAAAATTGGACAATGTCAGCTAAAGTAAACCTGTTCCAAAAATAAATAAAAAGTATGGAAAAAAAAGTCGCTCGGATCTAGTTTCGGAGATATAGCCATAGGAAGTTCCGGATATAGTTTTCGTAAAAACTATCATAAGTTGGGAACCCCTGCCTCGATACCAAAAATATGGGTGTCATAAAAAAGATAATTTATTGGGCTTCAATAACGTTGAGTGAAGTTTTGAAATTCAACCTATAATTTTGGAGATATGACGATTTTTCTGAAATTTTGACAAATTTTTTTCAAAAAAACATTTTTTCTTAAAAAAAATGTGTTAACGACCTATAATTTTTTTAGTATGATAAGAAAGCTTATCATAGCTTATGGTATATAGTTTGTTCTAAATTTTTAATTATTTACCCCTTTTTTACCGGAAAACAAAAAATTATATTCAATGAATTCTTATGAAAAGTATGTATTTATGGACAAAATCAATAAAAACTCAGTCACAACAACAACAACAAATTTCAATACTTTACATACCATTATTAAAGGCCATTAAATTATCTCTCTTATGGCACCCATATTTTTGATATCCATACAGGGGTTCCCAACTTATGATTGTTTTTACAAAAGCTATATCCGGAACTTTCGATGGCTATATCTCCGAAACTAGATCCGAGCGACACTTTTTTTTTCATATTTCTTATTTATTTTTAACCCTCTTTTACCCCTAAAAAAAAAAATAAAATTGGACAATGTCAGCGAAAGTAAACTTAAGCCGAATATTTTACTAATCAATTGGATATGTACCATTATACCATAATTATTATGTACGATTATTATAGGTATAATTTACGATGTCATTGTTGAACCGCCCAGCGTTGGCGCCACCGTAGATGAACATGGGCACTCGAGACCTGTTGCATTTATGCCATATCGAGTTAACGGTCAATATATCATGGAAGGCTTAGCTAGCAGCTTTCTATTTACTATTGGTGGCTTAGGATTCATTATCATGGACCAGACACATTCTCCTGGGAAGACTACGCTAAATCGCATATTACTGACATCCATGGGATTTGTCTTTATTTTAGTGTCCTTTTTTACAACTTGGCTTTTTATGCGTATGAAGTTGCCCAGTTACTTGCAGCCATAGAGATTAAGAGACCAAATGCGATAGTTTAGTTTTTGGAATGAATGTTCACACTTTACAACCAGCTAGTTCGTATGCTAATAAAATAAAGAATAAGGAAATAAAAATTGGAGTTTTATGTAGAAAATAAGTATTCCTTGTCTAAAAAATATTAAGCAGAATTAGCTTTAGAATTTTGAACAAAATCTTTAAATCTTGAATATAATTTTTGCGACAAAAAGTCAAAACAGCGTAAGTCGAGTTAAGGGTATTTTTCTATTAGTTATGGGTGAAAATTCACGTTTGCTTTTGAGTCATATTTTTTTATTAAGGCGTAAGTAACGTCAAAAACAAACTGATATTGCGCCCGAATTTTTCGGAGAATGGCTTCAAATCGAATTGCATAAAAGTGATTTTTGAGTTTTCGCAAGTTTTGTAAAAATATGCCGATAATAGTTATTTATTTGACAAAATTGGTTCCTAGATCGAATAACGCTATTAGTTTTTGGAAAAACTTTAAATTAAGCTGCCTTGTACTACTATCAAGTGGATATTTGGTATATTTTTCAACCTTTTTTATATTTAGTTCCGCTCATTGACTTAAACCAAACTTTTAAAAATTTAATAGAAGTGTAGGAAATTTTAAGTGAAAAAATAAATTTACAAAACAAATACATAAGTATTTCAATTTGAAATACATTATGAGTCACACACCAGAAATCCATTGAATTCACTGCCAAAATTGCAGCACTCAGAGTGCAGCTATTTAAAAATGAAGTCGCCTGTAGACTTCAATGCCATAAGTCTGCAGCCTTTTCCATCGTAAATTAATACAATTATTCTTGTGACGTCACAGTTTGGATTGGAATCATGATTGGAAGAATTGTGATTGCATTGAAGTCACCTCAAACCGCTTTCAAGTCGCTGAAGTCACTTGAAGTCGTTGAAGTCACTTGAAGTCGCTGAAGTCATTTGAAGTCAGCTACTCTAAATTAATTCCAAAATCTATATCTTCTATACATAAGTATATTAAAGTGAATGTGTGTACATATATATGTATGGATGTATATATGTATATGGTCGTATATATGGTATATGAATATATTGTACCCACAATGTATTTCTTTCTTTTAAGCCGGGCAATTTAGCTAGTAACATATATATCTGTGTTTTTCAATGGAATTTAATTGAAAATAATACAGGCTGTAGTAGCAAAGGTCGCATTTTTTCGAATATATGGAAAAGGCCGATTTTCTCGAAAACGGTGCTAACCATTTATTTATTTATGTACAATATATTATACATATATATTTCCTTGCACAACAAGATATACATCTTATAATTATAGTACTAGTTACATGGCGACAAATGGTTACAAATGCAATCAAGATAATAGCTTAAAACTAAATAATATTTGGATTTAACATATTAAAAAATAGTACGATAGATGCAGATAGAATACTACTAATACTTAGGTGTAGTTTACAACTTTTATTATACATACTTAGATACTTAATGATACGACAGTAAAACAAACAAGTGTCTCTTATTATATTGCACGAAATCGGGAATAGATTTTAAGCTTTGTGGCAGAGCGTTCCAAAGACGAATTGCATATATAAAAAATTGACGTTCTAACGTTAAACATGAATGGCGTATCATTGTGATAGTTTTAGTTCGAGTAGATCTCGAAAAAGACAATCTGCTAACGAGGTGGGTTGGTCGCAAGGTGTATATCAGTTTATGCAGTAGCAGTAAAGTTCGATATTTCAGTACGTTTTCAAGAGTCATATTGTATATATTTTTAGCGTATAATGAAACATGGTCATAACGTCTTAATCCAAAAACATATGTATCTAGCTACATTATTAAAAACATTAAGCTTTTGCTTTGTTGAAAAATCGCAATTGGCAAAAATTTCGCACCCATACAAAAGAGTAGGAAGTAATAGTGTTGGCAAACTATCGATGGCACTATCGATATTATCGATAGTTTTAAATTTGTTCTCACTATCGATTGTTTTCTAAGACTATCGAATGTTTCCACTATCGAACATTTGCCACCACTACTGCAATTGCGTTTTCTTTGTTCTAGCTACTCCATTACAGGCAGCAATGGATAAATTTTTATTTAGCGTAAAGGTAACACATTTTGTTTATATTGGTGCATATTTGAAAATTAAATTCTTAATTTAGGCAAGGATAAAACTCTCAACTGTTCCTGTTCTTCTGAAGAAAGCAATGAGTGCGTACTTGAGGGCACTTCAAAAAGGTACAAATCTCTTTCAACGGTAAGATAAATGTTAAAAAATTTTGGTGACATGAATCTTAAATTTCATTTTTTTGCTAACGTTTGGAAATATTTTAAAAGGTCAGATGACAAAAAACTGTCTAAAATGCAGCAAAGAATATAAAACAAGTGGAAACACTTCCAATTTGCGCGACCACTTAAAACGAATGCACCCGACGTTGGATAAGACTAAAATGCCAAGTACGAGCTCATCGAATCAGTCCAGCTTCAATTCAGTCGATTCATATTTTAAAAGAGCTGTGGAATACGATTCATCTTCTAAACGAAAAAACGACGTCGATACTGCTCTGGCGCAATTGGTCACCGAAAGTTTTCAGCCATTCAACATTGTTAACGACAATGCATTTCGAAAATTTGTCAAGGTGTTGGATCCAAGATATGTTCTTCCAAGTAAAAATTCGTTGAAAAATGTACATATTGCAAGTTTATATGCAAGCCGAAAGGCAAAGCTGTTTTGCATTTTAAACAACGTCAAAAACGTTGCATTAACTACGGATTGCTGGTCATCAATGAATCATGAAGCCTACCTTACAATTACATGCCAATTTATTGATGAAGAATATATTTTGCGCCACGTTGTGTTGTCCACAAAAAAACTCATCGATGTAACAAATCATAGTGTAAGAAATATTGCGGATACCATACATGAAGTGTTATTGGAATGGTCAATTTTGGATAAAGTGTACTGTATTACCACAGACAACGCATCCTCGATGATAAAGACATGCGAATTGCTAAAACTACGACATTTGCTCACAACTTGAATCTATTGGTGCAGGATGGATTGAAAGCTAAGGATTTACAATCTCTAATTTCGAAGTGCAAAACAATTGTAACATTTTTCAAAAACAGTACCATATCTATGGAAAAATTTTAAATGGAGCAAAAATCTGAAAAACCACTAAAACTGAAGCAAGATGTCGCAACGAGATGGAACAGCACATACATTATGATTCAACGTATCATTCAAACAAATACAGCTATATCAAGCGTACTACTATCTACTCCAAAAGCACCTCCAACTCTTATAGCTGACGAAATACAAACCTTAACAGAAATGGAAAAATTACTTCTTCCGTTCTTGACCATAACAGAAAAATGTAGCGGAAATTATGTTACAGCATCTCTTATTATTCCGCTTGTAAATGGACTATACCGAAATATAATGGAGCAAGAGAGAAATCTGAAAAGTCAAATTGGCCTTGAAATTTGCCTAAAATTAATGGATGGAATAAAGAAAAAGACTGATTTCTTATGAAAATAGAACACCAACACGAATGGTAACAATTCTAGATCCACGATTTAAAAAGGAAGCGTTCATATCTGACAACAATGCCAATGCAACTTCAAATTTGCTTGAAAGTGAGATGATAAGTTTGATGGGACAACCGCACATACCACCATTTTACCAGCTGGAAGAACAGGAAGGTGAAAATACACTTTTTTCATTTTTGGATGGAAAAATAAAATTAAAAAACAGTCAAAGCGAGTAGACTCAATTTTAATAAAACGACAATACTTGGAGAGACAAAACGCTGCGCAAACTACAAATCCTTTGGATTACTGGAAGGTAGTTTGTTTATGCTTATGTTAAAAATCATTTGACTAATTTTTTTTTATATTTTAAGCTAGCGGAAGAAGATTTCTTGCCCTTGAGGAAATGTGTCCTAAAATATTTGTGTATTCCAGCTTCATCAGTGGAACGCATGTTTAGTAAAGCAGCATTAATAATAACCGAAAAACGGTCACAGCTAAAACCAAAAAATGTTGATGCTATATGTTTCTTAAATAAAAATAATTGGTTCTAGTGGAAAAAATATCCCGGAGTGGTATACTGTAAAGTGATAGTTGACTGTCGCTATTTTTATTGTCGTTTTTGAAAGCAATACCTAAATAGCTATCTCATAAAAGCAAGCGAGACAAAAGTGCGATAGTTGATAATCAACTATCACCTTACCGAACACGACTCCAGACTTTTTCTATTGCAGTGACATTGTAGGGACAATATTAATTTTTTTTTTGTTTTTTCAAGTAATCTAACTATCGATAGTTTCTAGAAACTATCGTCCACTATCGATGGTCAGGACTATCGATAGTTTGCCACCACTAGTAAGTATACATATATGAGGCGTCCAGTTGCAAATCCGGCCAAGTGCAAAAAAATAAAATTTTGAGATATTCTCATATATCAAAATCTGGATCACGCTTTATCGTTTTACTATGTTTTTAGATTAAAAAAAAATTTTTAAATTATTTTGATGATTTGGTTTCAAAACCGGCCAAGTGCAAGAACTTGGTTTCAAAACCGGCCAACTGCAAGAACTTGGTTTCAAAACCGGCCAAGTGCATGAACTTGGTTTCAAAACCGGCCAAGTACATGATAAAATTTTTTTTGTTCAATTTAGCTGAAATTTTGTCACAATTGGAATTCTTTCGAAATTAAGTAGTGAACCTGTATATGGATATTTCCACAGAATGATTTGCGGAATTTGTTGCTGTAAGGATACTTTCCTTGTTCTTTGAAGTATCCCGGAGGTATTCACTCCATAAGTGACAACTCATCGAGGCTGTTCACCCCGAGTCACTTTGGGTCACTTGGAGTCACCAAGGTGAGTGAAAATTGTAATTTTGTGGTCTGCGTGCGATGTTTAAAGAATTTCACTATAACACCTATAGTCACGGCCAAGCATGTTCCATGAATTGTTTCCTCAAAAACATCGGCAGATGAAACTTGAAAAGTCTGATCTGACGTGTTTTGAGTAAGAAATTTTATAAGCTTTTATGTGGGAAATACTTTTTAATTTTTCAAAGAACATAGATGAAGATAAACGTTTTTCGTTGTTTTTCAAAAGTAAGAAAAAGGCACTTGGCCGGTTTTGCAACTGAGCGCCTCATATGTTTTTGCCAGCAAATGTCTTATCCTCGTCGGCGTGAAAAATTGCGTAGGCCACAGTACTCGGAGCATTCCATAAACTTTACCAATAGTGCAGCTGATATGGTTGTTCCAAGACAACGTTCTATTAAATATTATTACGAGATTTTTTGCTGAGTCTACTACATCAATAATATAGTTGTTTAAAACAAATTTTGGAATTAGTAAAATAACCATGATTTCTTTGCTAATAACACTAGTTTACAAATAATTAAAAAATTTATGAACTTTAGGTGCCACTATTCATTCCTTATGTAAAATCGACTGCTGATTCTGAAAATCAAATTATTTTTTTTTCTTTCACGTCGTTTTCGAGATATCGGTCACTTTCGGTTTTTGGACCAAAAAAAAAGTTGGTTCATCTTAATTACAAATATCTCAAGAAATACCTATATATAAACATGTTATATGTCAAATTAAAGATAATTAAATTTCTTAGAAATAATGCTCACATTACTTCTTCGTTGGCATGATAGTTTCGGCGAAAAGAATTGATTTATAAAAAAAAAATTTTTTTCGAAAAAATGTGAAGAAAGTAAAAATCTACTGCAAATTTTTAAAAGAAAAAAAAATTTGAAAAATCATTTTGTTTTTTTATATATTTTTTGTTTTATATTTATGAAAAAAATAAGATACTTTTTATGAAAATCGATTAAGAAATAGAAAAGTTATATAAAATTGAATAAAAAATAGCCGAATTTTATTTTTGCGTTTTTTTTATGTGGCTAAGAATTTTTTTAACCCCAAAATGCAAATTTTTTAATGAAATTTTGTTATGTAGATACTGGTATATGCTAGAAATTAAAATGTTGGCTCCACCACCCGAAGTGAGCAAAAACCGCCATAACGGACCCAAATACCCATTTTTGGCCATTTTGGGGCGTGGGGCCAGTTCCGAAAGAATTTTAAACACCGCCATCGTGCTCAGCATCCTCGAAAACGGGGGGTGATAAATATTTTACTGATAGAAGACGCGGAATATGCGATTTCGTCTTTTTGGGGTCGGTTTTTGTCCATTTTGAGGGGTGGGGCCAACTCCATAAGAATTTTGAATACTGCTATCGTATTTAGCATCTTCGAAAACGGGGGCTGACAAATGTTTTACTGATGGAATATGCGATTCCAACTTTTTTCTTTGGTCCAAAAACCGAAAGTGACCGATATCTCGAAAACGACGTGAAAGAAAAAAGAAATAATTTAATTTTCAGAATCAGCAGCCGATTTTACATAAGAAATGCATAGTGGCACTTAGTGGTTCATAATTTTTTTAATTATTTGTAAACTAGGGTTATTAATTTGAAGATTTTTATTAGCTTGTGGCCATTTTTATTCAATATTATATAACTTTTCCATTTCTTAATCCACTTTCTTAAATAGTATCTTATTTTCTTCATAGATATACATGATAAACTATGATATAAAAAAATAAAATGATTTTTCCCATTTTTTTTCTTTTATAAATTTGCTGTTGATTTTGACTTTTTTCTCATTTTTTCGAAAAAAAAAAAATATTTTTTAGAAATCCAACTATTTCACCGAAACTAACAAGCCAAGCAAGAAGTAAAGTGGACATTATTTATAGGAAATTTAATTATCTTTACTTTGGCATATAGTAAATTTATATATAGATATTGGTTCTTAAGATATTTGTAAGTAAGTGAAACCAACTTTTTTTTTTGGTCCTAAAACCGAAAATGACCGATATCTCGAAAACGACGTGAAAGAAAAAAAAAATGTGATTTTCAGAATCAGCAGCCGATTTTACATTTAAAATGAATAACGGCATTCAAAGTTCATTTTGGCAGTAAACTAGTGTAATTAAACACTTTGATTTGCTAGGGTTGAAACCATTTCTATTAGCCCAATTCAGAACACGATTCAGATCCTAATTAAGATTGTCCACACAATTAACAACAGATAAACGATCACAACTAATATACAATTGAACATCATCTGCATATGTACATATGAATATTGCATTTCCTTAGATTGTTCGGCAAATCATTTATATAAATTGAGAAAAGAAGCGGTCCCAAGACTGAACACTGGGGAACTCCTCTTGTAGTAAGGATAAATTTGGACGTACATTTTTTTGCACAAACAGCTTGTGATCTATTAGTCAGGTACGAAAGAATTAATTTGGCAGCTGATAATGAAAAATTATACATATTGAGCAGTTTTGTATATAAAATATTATGATTTAAGCTAAAAACAGAATTGGGACGTGCGATTTATCTTTTGTGTCAAATTTCACCAAAAAATAGAATCTGTTCTATTTCTTTGCGATAAATTTTGCTAGTGTCACTTTTCTACTCACTACAAACGTATAGGAAAAATCTGGACGATATTGCACGTCCCGATTCTGTAGAGCTCTTGACACCATCAAATGCCATTGAGTGGTCTAGAAGAACCAAGAAATCTATATTCTAGGGTCTCTCTGATGCTGTCATCATCAATTAAAGCACTCACGCAACTACGCCCAGTTCTAAAACCTGATTGTTGATCAGTTAAGGGGGCAGGTCCAGTCATAATTTTTGAGAAATCGAAATTTTTTTTTGCATTTTCTTAAAGTATACTATCTTAAAAATATATCCTGAAAATTTAAAGTCAATCCGACAATTACTTTTGGAGTTATTCGGCAATAACCAAAGGGCTCTCGGTGTTAAGAGTACCGAGTGTAAAACTTTAAATGCGTTTTTCTCAAAACTATGTTTTCGGAAGCGGTGACCACTATAACTCGAAAACCGCTCGATAGATTTCAATGAAATTTACACAGTTTTTGAAAAACATAAAAATCTAGTGCCTGATCGAAGGATTTTGTTTTCTTTTTAAAAATCGATTTTTTATGAATAATTATTCATAAAAACTGTTGATTTTTTACCGAAAATCTGGAGGTAAATGTTCCTGAAGCCGCCATATTGGTGATTTAAAAAAAAAAATAAAAAACTTCGATCAGGCACTAGATTATTTATTTAACTAACTAATTTTTCTTATCCGATTGATTTTAGATGATTTTCCAAGGATTTGTGATGGTCACCGCAAGACACTATGTATGGGACAGTGTCCAACACAACCAGCTATAACTTCTTTATTTTTAATATTTTTTTTTTTAAACTTTCGTCAAGTCAAGTTGAAACATTATGTAATAATTCCACATTATCACTTTTATTAAATAAATTAAATTAATACCAAAAAAAAAATTATTGAAAATGCCCTAATTTTCACGGCCATGACTGGACCTGCCCCCTTAATAATCCGTTATCGTCAATAAATTCGCTAATCTGACTATTTATTAATAATTCGAAAGCCTTAGACATAAATGACAAAATGGCAATTGGACGGTATTCAGCACTTGACGTAGGAATTGAATGATATTTGCAATTTTCCAATTATTGGGAAATGTTGATTTAATTATAGTGTTAAATATAAAAGTTATAAAAGGAAGCAGAATAGGAAGCAAAGACTTTAAGAAAATAGGATGGATTTCATCAAAACCTGTAGCATTGGATTTAATTTTCAAAAAGCTTTTTAGAACATCAGCTTGGTCAACACATCTTAAACTGAAGTTTATGCTCTGACTCAGAGTGCTGGTAGAGTTGACGTAGGAGTTACCGGGGACTGCTGGAATTGGTATATTTATAAATTTATGATTAAGGTCATCGACCTCGTCCAGATCACTTCTTTCAGAAAGGCCTTTCCCGATACCAATGTTGCGTATTTCCCTCCAAGTTTTTTTAGTACCAATTACATATTTGAATTTATCATTGTATAACTTGATTTTGGATGTCTTGATTTCACTGTTAACTTAATTCCTTGAAGTTCATGTAAAACTAAGGCATTTTGTACCGCTTCCCGTGATTGTACGCGCTAATTTAGGCTGTAGGCTGCTAGTTTTAATTTGAAAAAAGTCCAATTGATCATTAACCGAATCCATATTATAAATAATAAATAGCCCAGTTAATATTTCTAACTTTTTGCTCGAGTGCTATATAATTGATATGTTTAAAATCACGATAATTTTCATATTTGGGCTTTGGCCGTACGTAATAAAAACAAAAAAATTGTTTTTTATTTTTTTATTTTTCCAATAATTCGACCTGCATTGCCGGTCATCATCATGGAATTTTTGTCAAAAAGTTATTTTTGATTTATTGTGAGCTGTCGTAGGACTTAACTTGCTGCCGCACTTTTGTCAACTTTTTTGTTTTTATTACGCACGGCCAAAGACGAAATATTTTGAAAATTAACAAGTTAAAGGCCGATTTAGCAACTAAAATCACGATATTAAAAACTGTGGCGTATTATTTAGCTGAAAGTCATATGTAATAAAGATGAGGCCGTGTTTAGAAAATTGTGGGACAGATAATTGGTCATATAAAAGTATCTTAGACTTTTAGTATGCGTACACGCCTTATTCCATCCGAATCTTTCAGTTTGTACTTGGATTTGTCAGAAAACAACATAGACTTCTATTTTTAGGCACTTAAGTTGAGGTGAACGTGAAATAACGCTTATATGCAAAGCAAAAGGAGATAGATTGAATCCTAAGTATTGCAAGTACTGTAAAAAACAGAGGTGGAGATTAGACCGTACCACCTTACTGGCAAAAAAAAAAAAAATTCACCGTACACCAGCAAATCCGAAGCATTTTTGCAAGGTAATTTCGAAAAAAAAAATTTTTTTTTTTGAGTTTTTCATCATATCTTCGGCATTTACAGTCCGATCTTAAAGTATGATATATCAATGTTTTTGTCTTGAGTAGACCAACTTTTTGATCTAATGATCCTTGACACCAAGTACCTCGTTTTTGAACCTACCCACCAGATCTCAGTTCCTACCATCCTAATGTACCACCCTAATGTCAGACAATTAAAGCTTGCAAAAAATCATTAAATTTTCCCAACTGAAGTATTTCGATTATTCCATTAGAACTATTTTTAAAAATTTCTTTATTTGTGTTTTTGGAATAATGTAAAATTTAATATGTACTTTACAGAGCTGTTTGTTTGTTCAGTAGTTTTAGTGCAAAAAACAACAAAAAATTTATTACAATCGCAAAATGCATAAAAGGAACAAAAAATGGGCAATGCGTGCACTGTGTTTTATGTTTTGCTATGATTCTCAACTAGTCAATGAAGAAAATAAAATATAATGCACTTTCTGACAGAAAATATTATTATTTTATTACAGTCAGTAGCCTTATAATCATGAAGTATGTAAGTATATGATATATGTTATTCAACAATTACCATTATGTATGCGATTGGTTTTTGTGGAAAAGTTATTGTTTATTGGTTTAAATCTTTACGTTTTGATTTACAGATGGCAGAGTCATTGATAATGTCATCACCAGGGCTCAGAAATTTAAGCTTCAAAAAACTGATTTTAAGCGCTTAAATATTCTCCAAAAAAGTAAAAATATGCACGCAAATATGCCTCAAAAAACACAAAATATAGCACAAAAACATATTGAATTTATATACCCAACGGGAAATGGAAGCGGGTTCAAAGCGCTTCGGATGTGCATCAAGGGAAGCAGAAGCTGCTCCCAATGCGCTTCTCACTGTTTATCTTTTGCAACACACGATGTCATTGCGGGGATGGCCGGATGGCCGGATGGCTGTCGAAGCTAATACACCACGTGTCAAAGGGTTGTCCCCTAGAGTGTTAGCTTTTTAAAAAAAAAAAAAAAAAAAAAATCTTTGGAAGCTTATGAAATGCGCTTCCTTGGATGCTAAGTTGAAACACATCTTTGGAAGCATATTAAATACGCTTTCTTGGATGCTGAGCAGTAGCACATTGAGCTTAAATTATAAAAAAATCACTTTTTATTTGTCTCCGATCAGACTCGAACCTAGGCCTCCTGCGTTATGCCAGTGTTCTGATATGCCCATATCTTAACCAACTGAGCTGCTCTTATTATTAATTTAAATGCAACTAAAACTTCAATATGTTTCTGTCAAAATAAAATTTTGAGTTTTAGCAAGCTTAAATATAATAATATGAGATTCTGAATTTTGAATCCGTAGCGTGCGGGTCTTTTTTCTTCGGAAAAAAAATATAAAAAAAAATTTTATTGAAAAATTGAAAAATTTAAACAAATTTGAAAAAATTATGAAAGGATTAATTACTCTCGTCGCTTGCATAACTAAATAGTGTTTACTGCTATTCAATAGAGTCTATTGAATAGACCATATATTCCAAAATAATTTAAGTATTATACTAAAAACAATAGTAATAGAAACAATGAAATTAAGCGTTCATGTGCTTTTAATGATGCGAACTTCGGTCGCGACAACATAATGAAGAAAAAAAATAAAGCAAGAATTGCTGCCTCAAACACAGCACATCCAAGTAATTATTTTTCTCCCCTACAAAGAATTAATGATAACGAAACTAATGATGAAATTATAATTGATAAGCCAGTGAAAGAACATATCCCTCTAATAACAATATTAAAAATTAAAATCGAAGAAGTGCATGATCTCTGCAAGTCTAAAAATATTGCAAACTATGCCATTAGAAAAATTTCTATTGGTCTTAAATTATTTTTACAATCGACAGCTGATTTTGAGTTCATTTGCAAAGAACTTGAAAACAAATACTTACGCAACCAAAATTGAGAAACCATACAAAGCTCTTTTATTTGGTTTGGATAAGCAAGATCCAAACATTGTTAAAAAGCAACTTACTGAAATGGGTCTAAAATGCTTAGATGTCAAACTATTATATAAAACTGATGCAAATAATTCCCAGTACATTATATATATAGTTTATTTCCAACGGCAGTCAATTATGAACTCCGTCGAAATCATTCCATTATGGATTATGTCAAAGTTAGATGGGAATTTCAACAACCCAACAAATCTCAGATCACACAATGTTATAACTGCCAAATGTTTGGCCATGGCTCTAGCCGCTGTAAAGTCAAAACTTTTTGCGCTTATTGTGCAGGTCAACATAAGACATCAAACTGTAAGGAATCAACAGAAAAATGTGCAAATTGCAATGGACCTCACAAATCGGTTTCCAATCAGTGTCCTAGTAAGATGGCTATCTTTAAATAAGACAGCGAGCACTACCAAGTACAAAACGACCCTTAAATATATGCAACGGTGAATTTTCCAACAAGAATTACAACGTCAGTTTCCCTAATACTCTACGGCAAAGCGTACCAACGAAAACAGCTTTAGTAGCTCCAGTGAATTATTTTCTATGCAAGAAATTAAATTTAACACTAATTTCAAACTTAAGAAGTTGTAAGAACAAAGCAGATCAATTTGAGGTCATCATCTTTCATAATGGATAGATATATTAATGGTTTAACTTGGAATGCAAGAGGCATTCGTAATAAGAGCTATGAATTATTTAAATTTTTACTAACAAACAATATTCATGTCTGTTTAGTATCAGAAACATGGTTAAAATCTAATATTTCTATTAAACACAAACAATTTTATGTTAATAGAAATGATAGAGTTAATATTAGAGGTGGGGGTGTCGCTGTAATTATAAAAAAAGACGTACCGACCAACTTCTTCCCATAGTTAAAACTAATCTAATCGAAAATATATATTTTTAAGAATATCTTGTAAAAATTTATTAAAAAGTTCAAGGAATCATAAATCAATCAAAGGATAGAAAAAAGGCAGATCGATTTTAATTTTCAAAACCAAAGCATGCTACGCGCCAGCGAATACTATTTGCAATAATTGAAACAATTGCGTGAGCAAAAAAAAATTTAATGTCAGTAAAACGCAAAAAAATGTTAAATTTTATATGGCGATTCTTGAAAACGCAAAAAATTGTTGTTTTTTCGAAAATTGGCGAAAAATTGTTAAAATTGTTGTTTTAACAATTTTAACAATATTTGAAGGCTCTAATAATTATTATTATATTGTTTTAATGATCAAGTTTTCAATAATTCTGCCTCTGCTGTTTGTAGTAAAAGATCCCCATGGTGGGTTTGGTGTAATCGTTAAATAACAATATAAGATTATTTAAATTTATGAATTCATTGGGGTGTAAATAAACAGAAACTATTTTAATTTTTACTTCAGCTAAAGCAATACAAAAAGTATGTGGTGGTGGTAAAAATCTATGCTCGATTCAGCATTGACCGATTTGTGTAAGGTCACTAATGAATGTAAAGTTCGATAAAATAATTTTTAAAAGATATACAAATTTATTTAAATGTCTACAACTTTAACTAAACAGTTTACGAGACATTTGACAAAGTGCATTTTTCAAAATAGGACCCAACTCCCACACCAACATTTTTTTTTTAGTTTACTTTTTACTGAACTTTGAATGTTTATTTTTAAACACAGTCTTGATATCAAAACTCTCACAGTCTTATCTCTTTTAACAAGTAAGCTACCCTTATATTTTGTAGGTAAAAACTGGGCACTTTGCTGAGCATTCAAATCAATTGTGGAGCATTTCAGCTGTACCTTCTTGGTCTAAAATTAATTCAGGTCTTGTCAAAATGTACCAAAAAGAAGTAAGTAACCTTATCTATCCATTAATTACATATATTATATGTAGTTGCATTAAAAAAAAAAATTTATTCATTTCAGATTTTAAGCAAATTTCCCATTATTCAGCATGTTTATTTTGGAAACATCATGTCTTACAAGCCTGTCAAGCCTGGTACTAATATCCAAAATGCTCGTCTTGGTTTTGTGACACCGAAACCGCCAACGCCACTTCAGGCTTCTCCAGCATCAAGCAAGGAAAGTTTAGAAGCTGAAACTAAAAAGCTTGGTCCAGCTAATATTATCGTATCTGCTATAAATGCAACTAGAGATGAGCATGAAGAAACTAAGTAAACTAAAACATTGGATACGTTTCTTCCAAAATTAATAAAATGTAGCTTTAATTGTCTCTTTGTGCAGAGTGATAATTAAAATTTGTATGTACATACTGTTAAATCATTCAACATTTTAATAAGCTATTATGGTTTTACTGAAATTCAAAATTTCTTTTTGTGTATTCGTTTTAGTTAGAAAAAACAATGAAAAAGCAAAAATTTTCGATAACAGCTGATGTTTATTAGAAAAGACAGTCCAAGGTTTGTTATTAACTTGCCACTTTATGTCTTTATACACCACTCAATTTTTTTTCCATAATTTTATTAGCTAAATTTTGCGCGTGGCGATATAGAAACATTCATATCTAGAGAATCACGGCTCGGCCCACTCTAAACTAAATTGCAAAATGATTGCTAAGATTTTAGTTTCTCTCTGAAAAAAAGAACAATAAAATTACACATACCGTTTTACGAAAATTTTATAACTTAAGAGAAGAAAATTTTCAATACTACAATTAGAAAATAGACGTACAATGGTAACTTTTATGCCCAAACGGTTTTTCTCTCTGACGTGTACATTTTGAAATACAAGCGTCCGAAAATTCATGTATCCCAGGATATTTTCAAGGATTGAAACAGACCTGCCGTGGTTTTGCAATTTTCTCTCTAGATTTTTATGTTAACGATCTCCCACAAGTTCTCAGTAGGATTCAGATCAAGGCAGGCCAACTAAAAAATTCAATTCTATTGCTCTGAAGCCACGCCTTAAAAACTTAAGCGGTGATTTTAGATCATTGTCCTGTTGGAACCTCCACTTAAGTGGCATCTCTTCATCGGTATATGGCAGCATTAAATCTTTTAGTATGTCGACGTACAGTTGCGGTCGAAATAATAGTGCGATACCATTTTTGTATTCAAAGAAAATATTTGGAACAAATTAAGTTTTTTTCTTCTACTCTTTCAAAATACAGTTACTTGATAAGTACAAAAATAAGCACATAATATTTTGTTCCAAAAAAATAACGGTACTTTCTAGTTTGCATTATATTGAGTATTGTGCAATTTCGAGCGGTCAAAATAATTGCAGTGTTCAACTCGTTTACTTCTTCAGTTCAGCTATTTGCTTTTATTTAAAAAATTTGTTTGCAAAATATAAGTTTTATCATTTTTGTATAACATTGCATTGATTTCTCCAAGTTTTTGCATTTTAGTAGGCCGTGGTTAGCATTGTACGCCAGGGCAACGTTTAATTATTAAAAGTTTAATTTCGCAAGGTGAATTTTATGAGGAAATTCAAAATTCTATTGGCTGTTGATCGAAAGTTATTCCGAATGCGATACAATATACAAATAAACGATAAACACGAGGACGAAAGCCTTCCATGTCCTCCCGGGACTACTATTATTTTGACCGCAGCTGTACATGGAACGATCCATAATTTCATCAATCCTATGAATTGGTCCAATCCCATGCCCCAAGAAGAAACCGCAGACCATTACATGTCCACCACTGTTTTTAACAGTGGCTTTGCAATACTTAGGATTCAATCATTCTCTTGTTATTTATTTATTTATATATATATTTCCTAGCAAAACAAGATATATATCTTATTATTATAGTATTAGTTGCATGGCGACAAGTGGTTACAAATGCAATCCAGATAATAGCTTAAAACTAAATAATGTTTGAATTTAGCATATTAAAATATAGTACGATAGATTCAGATAGAATACTACTACTAGGTGTATAATATAAGGTACATACATAGATACTTTATGACACGACAGTGTTAAAAAATTTAAAAATATATAAGAAATATTATTGCAACTGTGAAAAATGAGATAATAGTCTCTTATTATATTGCTCGAAATCGGGAATAGATTTTAAACTTTGTGACAGGCAGACGAATTGCATATATAAAAAATTTACCTTCTGACGTTAATCATAAATGGCGTATCATTGTGATAGTTTTAGTTCGAGTAGATCTCAAAAAAGACAATCTGCTAAAGAGGTGGGTTGGTCGCAAGGCAAAAATTTCGCACCCACACAAATGAGTGGGAAGTATATATGTTTTGCCACCAAAAGTCTTATCCTCGTCGGCGTGAAATATTGCGTTGGCCACAGTACTCGAAGCATTCCATAAACTTTACCAACAGTGCAGCTGATATGGTTGTTCTAAGACAACGTTCTGTTAAATAATTATTCCGAGATTTTTTGCTGAGTCTACTACATCAATATTATAGTTATTTAAAACAATTTTTGGAATTAGTAAAGTATCCATGATTTTTTTCCTAATAACTAAACATTTTGATTTGCTAGGGTTGAGACAAACCATTTCTATTAGCCCAATTCAGAACACGATTCAGATCCTAATTAAGATTGTCCACACAATTAACAACAGATAAACGATCACAACTAATATACAATTGAACATCATCTGCATACATATGAATATTGCATTTCCTTAGATTGTTCGGCAAATCATTTATATAAATTGAGAAAAGAAGCGGTCCCAAGACTGAACACTGGGGAACTCCTCTTGTAGTAAGGATAAATTTGGACGTACATTTTTTTGCACAAACAGCTTGTGATCTATTAGTCAGGTATGAAAGATTTAATTTAGCAGCTGATAATGAAAAATTATACATATTGAGCAGTTTTGTATATATGTAAAATATTATGATTTACACTATCAAATGCCTTTGAGTGGTCTAGAACAAGGATGCGCAGCCCATAGCTCGTTTGGCTCTTCCAGCTCTTACAACAATAACAAAAAATATTCAGCTCACTTCGAGCTCACTCCGTTATTTGAGCTAAATCATTTTGGTCTGCAATCACCGCATGCAATTTGCGTGCAATAATCAAAAGACGATTGGAGAAATACGAGATAGCACCTGAAAACCTAAACAAGCTATGGTGTCGCGTACAAGCTAAATGGAACAAAAATACCTAGCGAAATTATTGGATAGCTTGTAGAAAATATGCCTAATCGCATTATAACCGTCATAAAAAATATAGGAATATAGACCAAATACTGAACAATTGCAAAACTGAGAAAATGTGGGTATCCTTACAATAACTTGTTTAATTAAAAAAACAAATTTTATTTTGAAATGTTACATTTTGCATTTTCTTTGATAAATAATAATAAATAATTCCTGAAAGTTTCGATTCATTTGGTATTAAAATTTTTACAGAATCAGACATGCGGCAAAGATTAAAAACGATTAAAAGATTACTATTGAAATCACCTGCAATTAGTATGTCCGTGTGCAACAGAGATAAATTTTCTATTACATTTATAAGTCTGGATACATCTGCAGTACGATTAGGACGATAAACACTTCCGATAAGCATTTTATGAGTTCCGTTTGTAATGGTGACAAAAATATACTCAAGATATATTATTACGCACATAAACCGCTGCACCAACAGCATAACCTTGCCTATCTGCTCGAAAGATTCTAAAATCATGTAACTTAAGCAATGCATCGGGAACACTTTCGTTCAGAAGTTTCAGATACGCAAATTATATCCATGCCTGAGTCTTCAAAAATGTATCTCAATTCGTCAATTTTATTTTTTATGCTTTGCGAATTAATGTGTTTACTCAGTATGCGAACCATACTGAATATGTAAATTGTCTTTGGAACGAGAATAATCGTTATTGAGTGAACACATAATTAAAAAAATATTTCCAAGTAATGCGTGCAATTACTATGTGCATTTTTTGCGAAAAAGTTATCATGTATTTAAATATGTAAAAGAAAGTGCAATAATATATAATACTAAAATTAAAATTAAACAAAATATAAAATATGCAAGTTTTAAATACTTGTATAAAAATAAAAAGAAATGTGATTGAGAAAATACATATAATTGTAAAACATAAAGAGCATTGTTATCGTTGATTTACGAGTGCTAACGAAAAAAACTACTTCTGTTGCCAATATTGTTGTTGAGTGAGTTATGGCTGTTGGTTTGAGTTCTCTCATCATTCTCTGTTGATGCTGAAACGTATTTGCTTAAATCGTCAAGGCAGATATTTTGAACTGCATTACCACCAAGTTCTTTTCTCACGTATACTATACCACGCAGTGTGAAAGCAGATGCTAAAACTTTTTGTTTTTTCATCCGGATTGCGTTACGCAATATATTGTAGTTCCCTTTTGTCAAACTCTCATTTACAAAAATAGGAACATCAGAGTCGAAACCGGCATGACGTAGGCGAAGAGAATCACGATGAGCACGCTTAAACTGGGTAATTGACTTAAGAATTGAGTTTTTATCAAACGCTGTTTTGAGTTTGATGATAATGATCCCATAATTTCTTGTGTTATGGTTATTTTGAGTGGGAGAGCGCAAACGAAAAACATTTTGCAAGTCCGGTGGGGTAATATTTATGCTCTTGCAAATTTCATGGTAAGTCTCAGTAAGATTTTCAGTTTCAGATGACGGGATCCCGTGCAAACGAAGATCACAAGCTATACTTGCATTCCTTCCTACTTCCTACATACTTCCTTTGATTTAAGCGATTCCACTTCTAGCGTTTTCGCCTCCAAAGCCACAACTCTATTAACTACAACACTCAAGTTATCTTTTAAGTCTGCAATTTGTTGACCAAACGCATCCAATATTTTTTTTTCGGAATCAGTTCTCCATGTTCGATGAGTTCTCCATGTTCAGCCAAACGTTGCTCGATCATCTGAAGGATCCGCTGCATTAAACCATGATACTACTTTTTTTGACCCGCCTTGGGGTCGCCAATTTGCTGTTAGAAGGTTATCCATTAGTTATTGGACACCCTGTATATATGTATGGAAAATATATAGATT
Organism: Meiosimyza platycephala; assembly: GCA_963662105.1. Lineage (NCBI taxonomy): Eukaryota > Metazoa > Arthropoda > Insecta > Diptera > Lauxaniidae > Meiosimyza > Meiosimyza platycephala. The sequence goes on along the minus strand of OY759210.1, from coordinate 39,490,735 downwards.
TTGTAATTAATTCAGAGCAATTGACTTCAAGTGTCTTCAGCGACTTCAAGTGACTTCAGTGACTTCAAGTGACTTCAAAGACTTCAAGTGACTTCAGCGACTGCAAAGTGATTTGAGGTGACTTCAATGCAATCACAATTCTTCCAATCATGATTCCAATCCCAAATATGACGTCACCAGATTCATTGCATTCATTTACGATGGAAAAGGCTGCAGACTTATGGCATTGAAATCTACATGCGACATCAAAGAACTGCACTCTAAATGCGGAATTTCTCATGAACTAAAAGTGAAAATGAATGCACTCTTTCACAGCTCTGTCGCACACAAAGTGATGTTTGTGTTTTTAGACTAAAGAGAAGTGGCGTGTATAAGTAGCTATTTAAAAAAAATTGCTTAGTATTTATTTAAAAAAAATTGCAAATAAATACAATTATTAAAAAAAAATACATTATGAGCCACACACAAAGTGATCTTTGTGTTTTTAGACTGTAGAAAAAAATAAGGTTTGATGATACAGTTGTCAGCAAGTATGGTATATATTGACTTTATGTCCCAGTTGTGTTTTTAGCTTCATCCACCTGAAAATTGTACACGTCTTTTCTGTGCTAACTGTTCCGAAAACCATCCCGCATCTTCAAAAGAATGCAAGAATTTATACAACAAAAACAAATTTTGGAAATCAAAACAAAAAACAAGTGCACAATGAGAGAAGCTAAACAAATACACCGCAACCAAACTATTTCTGCACTTTTATTAAATAGCTATGATTCCGAAACACGTCAATTTAGCAACAACAACAATGACAAGAGTAACATTAACAACAAAAGCAACTTGAGTAACATTAACAACAATAGCAACATCAACAGCGGCAACAACAACAACAACAACATGTGTAACATTGACAACAATAGTAACGTCAACAGCCACAATGATACCAGCAACATCAAATGCAGTAGCAATATTAGCAGCAGCAGCAGCAGCAGCGACAACAACAACATCATTACTCAAATAACAATAAATCAATCACACGATCAACAACAGCAATCCAGAAACAACATAACCAATACACAAACTGAGAAATTCTCTCAAAATCTACCATTTTTTTTCTCTAACTCAGATCTATAATTCTTCTGAAATTAGTTCAAACAATTTAAATATTAGTTCAGAAAATGTTAATAATAGTTTTATTAGTCCCTTTATTTCAGAAAATATTAATTTTGATGAAATGTAAGACTTTGTCAAATATCACTTCTTATATTCTTTTATTTTAAGAGCAAGGTATATACGTTCATCCCATTCAAGCGCAAAAAATTATTTCGAAAAACGACCCTCTAGTTCAACAACATTAATCACCTATTCATTCAGATACCTTTTTAGGAAAAAATAATTCTTCCATACAATTTACATGTAAAACTAACAGGCTCGGCGCCATCTTATAAAATTCAGGTACAGAGCTAAATTTTCGTGAACTTTTTCTTCATTTCATAAACTTAATTTTTAAGCAACAGCACCTTAAAAAAAACAAAATGAAAAATATTTGAATCACCCTAATGTATATACCCATTGTTTTCAGTACAAGACCTTCTTGTGAATTTACAGAACATTCGAGGTCAATACATTTTACCAATTCAAACTATTCTCGCCGAATCTGGTTTTCTTCCATATCCGAGCACATTAAGTATTCTACATTTAAGCTAATTCCGAAGCTCTTACAATACACACTGGTCGAAAATGAAAAAATTTTGGCATATATATAAAAAAAATTATGAATTTATGAAAATTAGCTTAATTGGAATATAAAAGCAAGCACCCAAATCGAATGTTCAAAAGTTTTATCCGCAACACTGTTATTTTTTGACAGCTTTTTCAAACGAAACTTAATTTTTTTTGTCGCACGACGTGTACTTTTATTTAAGAAAATTAGTAATTCTAATTATTTAGCACAATAAATTTATGCCATGAAAAATATAGCACAAGGCTTGTAGAATACAGGACGCAAGCCCAAGTTTATATTTAAATGTGCTGCGTCATTGTTTTTATGAGTTGTGCTACGAGTTTTGTGGAGTAAAAGTCGGCAAGCTACTGGCTCCTTCGCGCTACTCGTAATGCAATCTTGTATGTACATTAAAATGTATATTATACGGCGCCATTTATAACTTGTGCTCGATTTTGCTCATTTCCCCAAAATTTTTAATTGTTTCAGTTAAATATGGATTGAGGGTGGACGTAAAACTATTGTCATTTCAGATTGGATCTTCCAAAAAATTAGTAAAAATCTTAATACAACTAAAAATGCATCAGAGGCACGAAACAAATTTTACAATCGTGATAGGCTGTCGCATTCCCGACAAAACAGCCGCATTAATAATGGAGTCGTCGGAACCACTACTTTAAAGTCTTTTTTTGAAATAATAGGTGAAATCAAAATAAAAAGAAATTGCCGATAGACGTGTTGGCTCTTTTAGAAGAACCGACTTTCGAACCCGATATAGAAAAAAATCTACTACGAAAGATTTCGATCCGATTCGGATTTTAAAAATGTAAATCCATTTTCATTTAATTTGGAAGTAGAAGATAATTATTGTTATTTAAATGATCTTTGTAAACATCTTTGAATAAATAATTTCGGTTTTGATCAAATATAGCCATATAATTCAGAGCAGTATAAAACTTGCCTACTTGTACATGATTTTACTTACAAATTAAGAGAGGTCAATCTTTTTATACAAAATGTGGTAGTTCTCAATATTGGGTTATGTAGGCGGCTTAGGTGGGCGTGGTCAGATCTATCTGAATTTTTTTTTCTTCTTAAATTACGACATTATTATTAAATGTGTCATATTAGAACTCTATAGCTACGTTTCTCAATATTGGGTTATATAGGCGGCTGAGGTGGGCGTGGTCAGATCTTTCTGAAATTTGTTTTTTGGTTCTTAAATATGACACTATTAAATGTTGCATAGTAAAAAAAGTTTGTATACAAATTATGCAACAAATGTACTTCCGGTACAAGACCTTTATAAGCAACAACTTTTGTTGTACGTTTTCAAAACCTTATGAGGATTAGGTGCCCATACTTTGCAATTTAGTCAAAATTTAACACAGACTCATCGAACCACAAGGCAGGCCATGAATTTGCAAGTAGTAAGATGTCGATTAGAATTAACCAAGCAACATGTAACATACACTGGACCGACTGAATTCAATAAACTCCCTGATACTTTGAAAAGTCTTCAAACCTTATCAAGTTTCAAGAATAAATTATAACAGTTTTTACTGGAAAATGTTGAATTACTTCTAATTCTAATGCTAGATACACACAAGGCAACCGTTGCAGCATCGTGTTTTGCTTGTTCACTACACACGTGGCAACTGTCGCTGCAATCTCAGTACTGTGTGTAGCTGTGGTACAGAAAAGACACAAGCGGAAGAAAAGTAAAATTGAATTTTTTATACATATGTCCCATCTAGGGTTGCCAGATGGACTGGATTCGTCGGAATTGTCCAGATTTTTAGTCCCATGTCCAGAGTCCCGACAATCAGAAATATGTCCAGATAAAATTCGAACAATGAAGTAAAAGAAAAATAGGACTAGATACAAAAATATCTGCCGTAGGCATTAAAAATGAATTAACATTCGTCACGTCAAAGGTACGGACTGCTCTTAAGAAGTTGACATTTTTCTAACATGAAAAGATGATTTATAAGGATGTCATAAGGTCTTAATCCTCCTGAACGCAACCAACAGGTACGTACCTTTAAATGAAAATAAGTGTGCAACACCATGATTTAACTAACATGGTTACTGCACTGACAAATGCTCCCTCTTCTTCTTTTATTTTCTCTTTTATTTTTACGTAATAATTTTGTCAACCAGAATTGAATTCTTAAAAAGTTGTCTTAACTATTTAGAAACCCGGTATGAATATAATGACGTTTCAATTAAAAATTATCCTTATTTTTTCTTAAATATAAATTAATTTCCTGGGATGAACTACAAACAGCAATAGGAGTCTTAGGCTTAGAAAATTATATACAGATTATTGTTGCTTACGTAGTGTGTATGAAAATCTACCAAAAAATATTCCCAACGATAAAATTTGGGGATCATTTTTTTCCAAATTTAAAAATGACGAATTGAACATCTTGTGGTAATAAATTGATAAAAGCAGTTCGGTCTAATAATAAGTATTTATGGACTTAATGTAACTTATTTAAAAAATCACTTATTTTTTTTAACTGAATTGTTATGTTTCTGTTATGTTTTTGTTATGTTTTTGTTATGTTTATTTTATCTAAATAAAATATATATGTTCCTCTGACACTAAGCTTTAGTTTTCTTTTTTGTCCAGATAAATCAAAATTTTTTTTTTTAAGTGTCCAGATAAATCCCGATTTTATTTGTTTTTTTTAAAAATGTCCAGGTGAAACACAATTTGGATCTGGCAAGCCTAGTCCCATCACTCTATCAAATTTTTATATTTGTTAATAAAGTTAACATAATTTTCATTATTTGCAAATTCCATTTTCCTTCCCTCTTTTTTCCACTTAATTTCGCTCCGCGCAAACCTTCTTACTCGCATGTTTCCGACAAACTGACCGAGTAAGTGCAGTAAACAATGATACACACGAAGCAACGGTTGCGGCAACCGACCAAAAATATCAAAATCTTTTGATATTTCTAGCAACGGTTGCGGCAACACGAAAATCAATGTCAACACAGCTACACACGAAGCAACGGTTTCTTCAACATGGCTATGTTGCTGCAACGGTTGCCTCGTGTGTATCTAGCATAACGTTTTGATATTTTAAGCTCTAAAAAAAAAACAAAAAAAAAACTTTTTGTTAAATTCAAAAATTTAAATCTTCTAATAACTTAAAAAGCAAATTAATTTTGTAAATTTGAAAATAGTTGCCATTTTTAGTCTCTTTAAAGCCTTAATGGTGCTGAGGCACTAATAATAATATTGTAATTTAATTTGTAACAATAAAAAAATAAAAAATAAAAAAAACTTCGTTTCTCAATATTGGGTTATATGGGCGGTTAAGGTAGGCGTGGTCAGATCGTTCCGAAATTTTGTTTCATTCTTATATATGAAATTACTACTAAATGTGCCAAATTAGAACTCTATATATATGTTCGTCTAATTTATACCAAAATTTTGGCATTTCCGACCAGTGCGTATTGCAACAATCAAATCCTTTACGAAGAAACAAAATCGCAGCTACAAAAAGGTCTCAACAATACGAAGATGCGTTAATTTTGCAAAAAGCCTCAAAATAGATTTTTACCCAATAAATGTCAAAGAGAGTAAGGAATCCGCATGGAAACTTAATGTGGACAATTTTCTGTTAAGTCGGTACTCCATACAAAAAAAAAAATACAAGTCCTGATATTTTTCGCAAACTTTTTTCTGAGCAGAAAAATTTATTCAAAAAATGGACTTTTCTATACACCGACGGCTCCAAAACAAATCTTTTCACAACTTTTGCAGTGGTGCAAGATGATGGACAATGCGTCATTTCAGGTTTTTTACCTTATCACTGCTCTATATTAACTGCCGAGGCATTCGTTATTAAAAACGTAGTTGACTTTGCAAGTAAAAATAAAGGTAAACTCATTATCTGCTCTGATGGCAAATCTTCTGTCAATGCCGTCAGAAATATAAGCAACATGAATTCTATTATTTCCGATGTAAGATATAAATGTATTTCTAAACCTAAACAGATAACTACATTAGTCGGATAATCTAAGAGTACCTACATAAAAAAAACTTAATGAATGCTTAGAATATAATCACCGGTACAGACTTATCAATACTGATAGATCTAGAGCATACTTTCCTTTTTGTTCCTGCGCACCAACTGTTACCCACCTACTTGATGAATGTCCCAATTTGGACCCACTAAGAAAAATAATTTTTACTAACACCAAACCAACCAAACTTCTTAAAACTATCAATATCGAAAATATTGAAAATATTTCTCATTTTGGAGGCGTGGCACAATCCATTTTTTCATTGAATCCTACTTTTGCCTCTTTTTGGTATATATGTACGTACCAAGTTTCATATATATGCGTTAAATAACTTATGAGATATGATGAATTTAAGTCTTCTCTTATATGGGAGGGCGTGGCATTGCTCATTTTTTCCAAACCTTACAAGGCTTAGAACCTTACACAAACTATAAGCAATATATGTACCAAATCCTATCCAACTGCGTCAACCAGTTGCTGCGATATAACCACCACCCATTTATTCATTAAATCTTACTTTTGGATCTTCCTTTTATATATCATATATAAGTCAACGATCGTGGGAATGAAACCGGTATTGACGTTGTTGTTGCGATTCCCACAATAACGTAGACAAGTGTGTCACGTTGCATGCCATATGCAATAAGCAGGCACACGTATCCGGTCTCATTAGGAGTTACGCAACAGGAGTAAAAGCGCTTGCGTAGCATTTTAGGTTTAAGCAATTCATTTAAATTTAAGCTTATTAAATTAGCAAAGTGGAACGAGAAGTTAGTCTTAATTTTATAACGAAAGCAAACACACATAATAAATTGGTACCGAACTAATTACAGGACTTTTGATTTGTAACAAGGAAATCAGGTTAAGTATAACTGTTGGCCCACTGGGCAAGCCTAGCCAATGCGGCCAATGAAAGTATTTTTTTGGTCCTCCCGAATGGAGGCCCTTTAACTGGCGCCCGAGCAGGGACCCACTTGAAAAGTGGGTTCCTAAGCTGCTCGGTGATTACAACGGGTACCTGACGGCAAGGGTGGTGGTCCTTCATACGATTCCTGGCGATAGGTACAATAATAAAAAAGGAAGCTTGTCAAAAATAATAATTAACATTTAATAACATAAAAACTGAGACTGCGATTCCGTAGCTTTAAAATGCCGGACCCTCCAGTCTATAATTAAAAAACGATAAACCAAAATATAAAGTGACGAACTAGAAAAATCAGAAATTAATGGAAAAATTCAAATTGCGATTCCGTAGCCCTAAAAAGCTGGACCCTCCAGTTTATAATTCAATAAACAACTAACAAATAAAAACATATACCCAAACTGCGATTCCGTAGCCCTAAAAAGCCGGACCCTCCAGTTTGTTAAAAGGTCACTTTAATTCACTGAGAAAAGATACCCCCTTAAAAAAAAAAATGCAATAAAAAAATGGGTTTTTTTTTAATGAAAAAAGAAGCAAGCTATAACTAAATAATAACCTTCCACTATACTCATGGGAACATAGCTGGAGATCGCAGAAGGTTCGTTGAGGACCAGTGAAATGCACTATGCCTCAGTAGGATGCTGCGCAGACTCACCGCAGTTGCCGCGGCGTTTTAACCGGAATAACATGGTCTTTCCTTCCACTGTCCAGTCAGGTCCCTTATAAGATAAAAGTTTCATGGGAAAACCTATTAATCAAGGGATTCTAACTAATAATCTTTCATTTTCAGGATAGCCATTGGTATTTTTCATGAGACTAACGATTATTTCTTTCAACAGATAAAGAAGGAAATCAAATATCCCGAGGAAGACAACAACATCAATTTGTTTTAAAAAAAAGGGAAAAAAGAAAATAAGAACATGTTGAAGTTGTGAGTGAAAATTAGAAAAACAAAAGTGGAAACGTTAGACAAAAGAAACGGAAAAATAAAAAAAAGAGATATAGTAAAAACTATTATAAAAATCAATGTTAAATAACATCATAGTGATATTGTGAAAGTGTAGCTTCAAAGTAGAAGTGCCACAGTTATAAAACGCTATTATAAGAATTTACTCCTGTGTAAAGAGAATAATTGTGAAATTTCCTATCTCTTTTAAGAAAGTTTCCAACCCCAATTATAAGTGTAAACTCAAATTGTAAAAATAACTAACTGTTGATAGATTTTTTATAAGAAAAAAATATTAAATTGTGAAAAGTTTTGCACAAATTTTGTGGAAAGGTGTAATAATAGCCTTTGTAAAACTCTCCATTCATAAAGAAAAGGGAATAAACTAAAACCTCGAAATATTTCTTTTCGGTCTGCTGGAAGTCGAAAACCGAAAATCTATTGTATAAAAGGAGAAAAAAGATTAAAGTCTCGCTAGGTCTTAAAGTTAATACACGAATACACAAAAAACCAAAGCCACTAAAACAAGTAAGTGAACAATTTTTCTTTTTCCTTTTAATAATATGGATGAACTTAAAGACAGAATCATTCAACTCACTGGAGCAGTGAATAATGCTTTGGTTCAAATAAAAACCCTTGAGGGTCGATTAAGAGCGGTTGAGGCACCTCCACAACCGGCAGAACCAGGTGTAGATGCTAGGGCGGCCCCTTTGTGCGAACCGCGTAGTGAAAGGGACTTAAAAGAGATAAGTAAGCTCCCGGATTGCGTGAAGGAGTTGCAGCCTTTCGATGGAAACCCTGTACACTATGTGTCCTGGGTACATAACGTGGAATGTATCCTTAATGACTGGTCCATAGTAAGGAATAAACCCATCTATAGGGCTATACTACAAAGTATTCGCCAGAAGGTTCGTGGCAATGCCGATGCGGCACTTATTTCGCATAACGTTTTCGATGACTGGAGCGAAATAAAAAGGATTTTGTCCCTTCACTACGCGGATAAGAGGGATATTCGCACATTGGAGCATCAGCTCATGAAATTAAAACAGAATAATACAAGCGTAGACGAGTTTTACGCTGAAGTTAACCACCAGCTATCTTTAATTTTGAATAAGGTGAAAACCAAGAATTATTCACCGGAAACTGTGAGTGTGACAGTAGAAGGCTATCGCGATAGGGCGTTAGACGTATTTATTCGAGGTTTGAACGGCGATCTCCCAAAAATGTTATCCATTAAAAAGCCACTTACGCTTCCGGAAGCATACTCTGACTGTTTGGAAATTCAGAATTTAAATTACAGAAACCACGTAATTCATAGGCCAAATATATCTAACACCATTAGCGCTCCGGTAAACCAGTTCTTTTCAAAACATCAGAAAACCGAATACCAGCCCCCAATTCCACCGCGTCACGGTCCCTACCATAAACCTTATAACCCTTTCCAGAAAACTGCTGAAGCTAGGAACGGAACTCCACCGAAACCTGGACCTAAGCCACAAGAGCGAATGGATGTGGACCAAAGCATACAATCAAGGAATGTGAATTACATGAACCGCCCAGGTGGATCGAACCGGAAAAGATGGGGTAAGTCAAATTCTGACAATTACCCTCGAAAACAGCAAAGGATGTTTCATCTAGAGCAGGCTGAGGAAGGCGAAGCAGCAGCAGCAGAGGTAGAAGCTGAGGCTAGAACCTATGAAGAACGGGCAGAGAATGAAGTTGGAGACCAGACAAATTTTATGACAGGAGCCTCTCCAGCGTTCCATATATAGAGTACCAGACTGCAGACGGCTCCATATTAAATTTTTTGATTGACACAGGCGCGAACAAAAATTTCTTAAATCCCTCCCTGACTTCCAAAACGGTACCTGTAGATAACCCTTTCACTATAAATTCAGCGGCTGGAAACATAAAAATCACAAAGAAAGTTTGCGGTAAATTTTTCGAAGGCTTAGGGGACAAGTCGGTCTTAACATTTTACGTATTACCTGGCCTGAAAACATTTCATGATATCATAGGGGATGATACCTTGAAACAGTTAGATGCCATAGTTGACAGGAAATTGAATTTATTGACCATAAAGGGAAACGTGAAAATCCCTCTCAAGAATAAAATTTCTATAGAAGTAAATCATTTCCTCGACAAGCGAATTTCGGAATCAACAGCAAAGAGACTTAAGACAATTATAAGCAGTTATAAAGAACTGTTTCAACCCATAGATATCACCAATAGAATTAAAACCTCGGTCTTAGCTGAAATCAGGACCAGCACTGTAGAGCCGACTTACACCAAAAGTTACCCGTACCCTGCCAGCATGCGGGAAGAAGTAGAACGTCAAATAAACGAGCTGCTAAGTACGGGAATCATTCGTCCTTCAAGAAGCCCGTACAACTCGCCAGTCTGGATTGTTCCGAAAAAACCTAAGCCGTCAGGAGAAAAACAGTTTAGATTGGTTATTGACTTTAAACGACTGAACAGCGTTACAATTTCAGACGCGTACCTAATACCAGACATAAACACCACCCTTGCCTACTTAGGTGAGTCAAAATTTTTCACGACTCTTGACCTCACTTCCGGATTCCACCAAATATGCATGAAGCCCTCTGACATAGCAAAAACCGCGTTCTCAACAATGAACGGGAAGTATGAATTCCTCAGACTCCCCTTCGGCTTGTAGAACACCCCGGCTATATTCCAACGCATGATTGATGACGTGCTGCGGAATATATAGGGAAAATATGCTATGTGTATATCGACGATATCATCATATTTGGCAAAAATGAAGAGGAGCATTTGGTGAATGTAGAAATCATATTCACTCGACTACGAGAGGCTAACCTTAGGGTCAATCTGGAAAAAACCCATTTCCTTAAAACAGAAGTTGAGTTTTTGGGATACCTTATCACCGCCGATGGAATCAAGGCTGACCCTAAGAAGATTGTTGCTATCCAGCAAATTTTGCCACCTAGTAATTAGAAAGAATTAAAAAGCTTCCTTGGTTTAACGTCCTACTACAGAAAATTTATTCGCGACTACGCAAAAGTTGCTAAGCCTCTGACCAATCTGACACGGGGTCCAAACGCCCAAGTTAAGGCTAACCAATCTAGAAAGGTAGCTGTTAAACTTGACGAGGATTCAATCTTAGCTTTTAATAGCCTCAAAGAACTTCTCACATCGTCAGAAGTTCTAGCCGTCCCTAATTTTAGTAAACCATTTATATTGACTACGGATGCCTAGAATTATGCTTTAGGTGCGGTTTTGTCCCAAGGCGAGCCCGGAAAAGACAAGCCGATTGCATACATTTCCAGATCCCTTAGCAAGACAGAAGAAAATTACGCAACAAACGAGAAGGAGATGTTGGCAATCGTATGGGCACTAGACAACTTGAGGTCTTACGTCTATGGTGCAAAGAAAATTAAAATCTATACTGACCACCAACCTCTGACGTACGCATTGGGCAACCGTAATTACAATGCAAAATTAAAACGTTGGAAGGCGCGGATCGAGGAATACAACCACGAGTTGATTTACAAGCCAGGGAAATCAAACAACGTGGCAGACGCGCTTTCCAGACTTAGAACATTCGTTAACCACTTGCCAGCATCGCAACAGTCCGATGCTGCCCAAGTGCCGAGTGTGTCACAATCTGCCTTCGACGGAGAAGAAACGGAGACAGCCAGTGAGGGTATGACCGCGCACAGTGCTGAGCAGGATAATTTTGATCTCATACCTCATGTTGAAGCTCCACTCAACGTATTCCGCAACCAACTGATATTTCATGAAGAAGTGAGCAATATTGCATGGAAGAACCACATCCAGGCTATCGCCGCCACTACATCCGCTTGGAACAAATTAACCGTCCGTCGCTTACTCGAAATTTAAAAAATTTATTAAATCCAAACATCATTAATGGCATAAAAATCCCAGAAGAGCGTATTCAACTATTACAATACCTTTTCGTTGAACACTTTTCCAAATATAAAATACGCATCACCCAGAGGGTGGTGGAAGACATTTTATACGAATGGGATAAACGAAGAATTGTTGAAGATGAGCACAAAAGAGCCCACCGAAATCCGCGAGAAAACAAGGATCAGATCCTTGAAAAATATTACTTTCCGTCAATGAGCAAACGCATTAGGAATTATGCTAACACTTGCGAAACCTGTAAAGTTAGCAAATATGACAGGCAACCTAATAAACCTCAGCTCCAACAAACCCCTATACCCACATACGCTTGCGAAATTTTACATATAGATATTCTAGAACTTCAAGGACAAAAATTTATTAGTTGCCTAGATAAGTTTTCTAAATTTGTGAAACTTTTTTATATAAAGAATAAATCTGCACCCATCTTGAAAACAACACTTATTAAATTATTACACTATTTTACAGTTCCTAAAATGATAGTTTCGGTTAATGAAAAAGGTCTTTCGCGCCCGCTTGTAACCAATTACATTCAGTCGTTAGGAGTCGAGTTCTATCGAACCCCAACACAAAGAAGTGAGGTTAATGGGCAGGTCGAGAGGGTTCACTCGACTCTTCTAGACATTTATCGATGTCTAAAAAAAGAGAATAATAGTTTGAGTCCAAGAGAGTTAGTGAATGTGACTGTCGATAAGTACAATAACTCCATACATTCGGTAATTAAAAAGAAACCGAGTGATATATTCTTTAATCGAAGCGAGAGAATTAATTACCAACGAGTTTCCGATTTCCTACAGAAACTCAATGAAGATCTAAGAGGCCTCATTGAGGAAAACGAAAAGTTGAGAAATCAACGAATAAATTCAAAAAGAAAAGAACCTAAGGAATATAATAGTGGAGAAATCATATTCGTTAAGAACAAACAAATTAAAGGCAAAGAAAAGCCAATATATAAAAAAGAAATAGTAGCCGCAGACAATAAGGTCACAGTCACCACAATGTCCGGCAGAAAAATCCACAAAGCACACATTAGGAAATAAGAAATAAATAAAATTCGATGTATTTGCCAGAATTTTTATGCATTGTTCAGGTTCAAAATAATTGGAAAAATGGTGGACTCTAAATAATTTTTTAAGAAGTCAGGTTTCGACTCCCTCCAATTGTAATAAACGGGAATAAGCTATATTAATTGGAAAAATGGTGGACTATAAATAATTTTTTAAGAAGTCAGGTTTCGACTCCCTCCAATTGTAATAAACGGGAATAAGCTATATTCATTGGAAAAATGGGTTTCAAGGTTTCAACTCCTTTCAAGATTATTAGCTTCCAAGAATAATATCACAATGCGTAAATTTTTTCTTTTTTATTACAAGTAAAATTTAATTTTCACAAGTATGAAATTTCTAAATAAATATAGAATGTATTTGAATAAAAAAAAAAACAAGAAAAAATTTAAAAAAACTATCATACTTACATAGCATGAAAATGTTGTAGTTAAACTTAGCCATAGTTTTTTATTTTTAACCTTTTCCAAAAATTATATTAACTAATGAAAAATAGCTTTTTAAGCCACCGTATATTTCAAGCGTTCCACTTTACATCATATAAATTTACTACCAAATGTTTAGCTTATGCCACAACACATGAAAATGTTGTAGTTAAACTTAGCCATAGTTTTTTATTTTTAACCTTTTCAAAAAATTATATTAACTAATGAAAAATAGCTTTTTAAGCCACTGTATATTTCAAGCGTTCCACTTTACATCATATAAATTTACTACCAAATGTTTAGCTTATGCCACAACATCATTACAGAATTTTTCTACTAGGCGTAACCCACGCTTTGCATCTCTATGAGTACAGGTCTCCACTGGTTACACTGAGAAAGGGAAATGGATGGATTCTGAACGGTCACTTTAATCTGGTACACGTTATCGACTTGGCCCGCCTAGAGAAGTTATTAAACCAAATTGAAGAAGCTATAGCAAACATTACTACCACAGACGACATGTTTATCTTATCGCAGTACCACCTGAATGAAATTCACAAAGGTTTACATGAGTTGAAAGGAAGAAATCACAGAAGGAGCCGTTCTATCAACTGGATAGGATCTGCATGGAAATGGTTAGCTGGTAACCCAGACGCAGTTGACTGGAATATGGTATTACAGAATGAGCAAGCCATAGTAGAAAATAATAACCAACAATACAAAATAAATAAAAAACTTTTTGACGCAACGCATGAAGCCATCTCTAGACACAATAAACTGATTGAGGTACTCCACAACGGCGTTGACAACCGTATAGCTGAGAAATTTGAAAGAAGCCTACATGAAAAAGTGGTCATATTAAAGGATCAGGTACATGAAATCGTTCGAGCTTGCCAAATGGCGGGAAGCGGTGTTATTAACACAAATCTATTGAACAGCGAGGAAGTTAACCAAGTACTATCGGAGATGGAGACGCTGCCATATGAGAACGAAATTGAAGCCTTGGAATTCGCCACTCCTACGATATTTGCAAATGATACGATGTTACTGTATATTGTTTCATTACCTAAGGTGCAGCCTGAAGCCTACAATCATATCCTGGTACGAGCATCTATTTTTAATGGCACTCAGGTGGATGTCAGTTTCGAAGAAATGTTAATAAGACAAAAGGAAACCTTTGGTGTAAAAGAACAATGCCAGCTGATTAGAAATTCAACAGTCTGTAAACCCTCATCATTAATAAAGTTGCCCGAAGACAGCTGTGTGGCACGAATAATCAAAAGCGGCCACGCAAATTGCACATTTCGAACCAACACTGAAGAAATCGTTGAACTCATTAGCGAAAACACGTTGTTCCTCACGAATTTCAGAGGAATGGTCAGCTCAACCAATTTTTCCAGACATTTGGATGGGACTTACCTCCTGCAGTTCGACAACGAAACAGTGCAGGTGAACGATAGGATTTTTCTAACCAAAACCACGACAATGATTCAAGCCATGCCTCAATTGTTTACCAACATCACTAAAGGAGCTCATAAAATTGATCTAAATTACCTACACGGGACAACTCTAAGTAATATCAGGAAATTGGGTAGTCTGACCCAAAAGCTAAACATTTCTTTGGCTTCGAGTCTAGCGGGAATGCTTGCCATGCTAATAATAGCTATGTATCTAGGACACATGTTGTTTCGCAAGTCCAATCATCCAAAGGTCGAGCCAACTGTAATCCAGGTTCATAATCCGTGTCCTCATCAAAGTAACCTTACTCTAAGTGATCTGCGGGACGCAGATTTTTAAGAAGGGAGGAGTCAACGATCGTGGGAATGAAACCGGTATTGACGTTGTTGTTGCGATTCCCACAATAACGTAGACAAGTGTGTCACGTTGCATGCCATATGCAATAAGCAGGCACACGTATCCGGTCTCATTAGGAGTTACGCAACAGGAGTAAAAGCGCTTGCGTAGCATTTTAGGTTTAAGCAATTCATTTAAATTTAAGCTTATTAAATTAGCAAAGTGGAACGAGAAGTTAGTCTTAATTTTATAAAGAAAGCAAACACACATAATAAATTCGTACCGAACTAATTACAGGACTTTTGATTTGTAACAAGGAAATCAGGTTAAGTATAACTGTTGGCCCGTTGGGCCAACGAAAGTATTTTTTTGGTCCTCCCGAATGGAGGCCCTTTAACTTATATAACAAGTTTTGTTTATTTGCGTCAAATAGTTGATATGATGATATTAATTTTCTTTCACAAGAAGTGGGGTGTGGCATCGATTAAAAAAGAATCTGACGTGCTGGAGAAGAACCACGAGACACGTATATTTTTTTTGCTGTCTATTTTCAGAATATATGTACATATTGAAATTTCTCATGTGTACAAACCTTTGTCGGATCGTGTTATAAGCCAAATATTTTCTTATTTGGAATCAAAAAGTGACGCTCGGATTAGGTTTCGGAGATATAGCCTTCGGAAGTTGCGGATATAGTTTTTCTAAAAATTTATATAATTCAGAAACGCCTGCATTAATTTCCAAAATATGGATATTAAAAGAAAGGTAATATAATAAGCTACAAATATTGATCAATATTTTGAAATCCGGCTCGAAGTTTTCGGGATATTACGACTTTTCTGGAATTTGCACCGATATTTTTTTAAAAACTTTACTTTTCCAAAAAAATTCGTTATTACTCTACAGTCTTATTAACATATTTATAAAGCTCAATTTATTTCCTTTAAAATGATATAACATTTAAACAAACATTTTTGATATTAACCCTTTCCAACCAAAAACCTAACTTAATTTGGGAATTTTGTGCTCTAACTTGCCGAAAATGCATCCAAAAGGTCTGATTTGTTGGTGAAAGTTGTAGATATTGAAGAGACAAACAAAACCTCAGCATCAGGTGCAATAAAACTTAGTTTGCTTACGAGATAGGTGCAAAATTCAAATGTTCATCTCTCGAAAATTTGAGCCAACTTGAACAAACTGAACCAAATGGTTTTTTGTTTTCGCCTATATTTTCACCCCGCAGCGTCAGATCCGAGTAGACTTTTGCAAAAAAAATTTAGTTCTACAGTGTAATCGTAGCAGTGCTAGCAGGTCTTCTCCGAGGCAGACCTTGCTCAATTCTCTGCAGGGTACCTACATATATACGTTACATACATACATACCTACATAAATATGAATTTTCTTTTGAATGCCACACTAAAAGAATATTTTGTTTTTATATTTTTACGTACCCAAGAGATTTGTGAATGGGTGTTATTGCTTTTTTTCAGGAATGATAAATATATTTTGAAAAGTTTCCATTATTGTCATTGATAAAAACATACAATTGACATTTGAGACGCAATTATTTTGCGTGATTTTTTTAAAATGAATAAAAAGATGACGGAAAAACGAAAAATAAAGGGGATTATGTGATATACATATGTATGTATGTGTGTGTACATATGTATATCCATATATAGCAGTAGATTCTACAGCGTCAATGAAAATCCTTTTATATGATATTATTGCAAGCATTTCAAGTTAAAAAGGATTATGTTCTTCGAAGTAATTCTTGAAAGGGAAAATACAAAATGCTCATTACTTCCGGGTAGAATAAATGCGGAATAAGATGAAAATAAATAACCGATTACATACATACATACACGGTTCAACATTTAAGTATAATTTTTCAACTTTTTAAGTTGAAATTCTTTCCAAAAAAGATTAAATTTTTATCTTATTTAGGTTGAAAACGTAAACGCAAGACATTTTAAACTTCATCCGTTGAAAATTCAAACCCTGTAGGTTGAAAATTTAAATAAAAATTTAATCTTTCGTCCGAAATAGTTGCAAAAGTTCCACAGAAAAACGAAAAAATTGCTTTCAAATAAAGTACCTACCTACACTTTAAGGTCAGTAAAGTATGCTTTTGAATAAAAATAGTATGCATTAAGTCGCTAATAGTCGAGTCAACCTTTAAACCTTTAACCTTTAAACCAGTGAATTGCAATTGTGATAAAGTAAAAATCTAAGTAAAATCAAGAAAGAGAAAAGATTTCTAATTGATATTTTCTGTTGTGAACCCAAGCAAAAAGTCAAACAAAGCATATCAAACATTTTATTTCTGTTTTCTAACCTTGGCTTTTGTTACTCCTTTGTTATTACACTTTTTCGTGCAGGCGTTTCGTTGCAAGTTTTCTTGGCGAGTCAAAACGAAGAGATAAAAAAGGTTTAAATTTTATTAAGGACGAAAGTTTATTGAGACGGCTATGTAGCAATATTTTTCTGCAGCACTCCAGTGATGCTTATGTCATTTTTCTCAAGTCAAAGGAATGTGTTAAAAAATCGAAAAAATAATTTCCAAGTCTTATTAAATTTACTAACTTTTATTTTTTCAGCTATTGTCAATCGCTAAAGTAACCAAACGAATGTATTTCGACCACATATCGGTGAATTTTTTCCAGAGTTGCCGTTTAGGTTTGATTTTTGGTCTACTGAGCTGCTACTACGTATGTAGAAGCATGTACTAAACTGACTATCATTGCAGAATAAAATAAAATTAGCCTCTATAACACCTTTTATTTATTTTAAAAGTTTTGCATAGATTAAATCTACATTTTTTGTCTAAACTCTTTTAAAATTGCTCCTTTCGCCTGAAAACGAACTCTCTGTGATGAAAGGGTCGAACTTATTTTTTGTTATTATTTCAGCATGCCAAGAAACGTAAAAATGCACATCCATTTCAGCTTTGGATACCAATTTTAATTTCGACCCCCATGAGGGTGGTATCGGGAAAACTGGCAATTGAAATCATTTTTTATGGTTTCTGCGACCTCGAAAATGTAGGAAATGTGGGTCTACCCTCTGGGTCACGACTTTTTTTTTGTGTGCCTGTGTAATCTTTAAAACGGAATGCTTTCATTTTAAACTCTAACCCCTTTGACGTTTATGGCGACACTTTAAGTATACTTAGGTGTTTTCAGGATATTGATCGCTTAATAAAATCCATACGCATGTACACGGTTCGCTTGAAGCAAGATCAAGATCCATAAAATTGTCAACCAAATCTGACAATGCACAATTATTATATAGTGTCTTGAGATTCCAAATACATAATCCGCGAAATCGGATCTGCTCGTTTACTCGTTTTATGGCCATTATTAAATTAGCACTTTGGCCGACACGGTTCGTTTGAAGCAAGATCAAGATCGGTAAAAATTGTCAACCAAATCTGACAATGCACAATTATTATTTAGTGTTCGGAAATTCCAAAAACATGATCCGTAAAATCGTGCCTGGTCATTTACTGGTTTTATGGCCATTTTAAAGTAAATGCGTTTACCGATAATTTTATTAAAATTATGAAGCGAACAGTGTGGTTTTTGATGCTTTTAAGATCAAGCGAAGTTTTAAAATATGCTATGATAAATGTAGTTTATGTAATTTGAGTTGCTGAACACAAAAAAAACCACTTACTTTTGCAAATATATAAACACTTTTGCGTTATTCACTATTTTTCACGGAAAAAATTTTTTTTTGTCTGCCGAAAAAGTAGTGAAAAATAAAATTTCTTTTATTATCTTTTATGGGGTTAAAACGTATTTTTGACTACGAAGTCCACGAAGAAAAAAAAAATAACAAAATTTTTAAATATGTTATGGTATTCATCATTTTCCATGGAAAAGAATTAAAAATTTAAAAAAAAAATTCTTTTGGGCCTTAAAACTAGTGAAAAATATATTAAATTATAATTTTGTTTTATGGATTTTTGAGGTATTTTCGACTACAAACCTCACCAAAAAAAAATAAATAAAAAAACTGCTATACATATTTGTTGTGTTATTCACCGTTCTTCATGAAAAAAAAAAATTTTAAAAAAATTTAAAAAATTCGTTTGGGCCTGAAAACTAATGAAAAATAATTTTTATATATTTTTGTTTTATGGGTTTTAAAAGCATTTTTAATTACAAAGTCTACAAAAAAAAAAGAAAAATAAAAAAACTTTAAAGTTTTAATGACTTATTCACAATTTTTCCTAGAACGCATTTTTATCAATATTATCGGAAAAAGCGTTTACCTTTAAATGGCCATATACCTCAAATGACCAAAAAGCTCAAGGAAAAATAATTTTTCCACAAAAGTACATATAAAATAAAAATATTGGTCAAAACAAAATCTACATTTAAATAAACGGAGAGCCTGCCGAAAAATTCACAATTTCATTATTTTTGAAAGAAAGCTAAAAGACTATAATGAAGGATTATTTTCAACACATCAAATACAAATTTTCAATGTTAGTATTTAATCATTGTGTTTTTTTAGCTTTTTAAATTAATAATAAAAACCCCTGAAGAAGCCTGAATCCAACGGGCGAAACGTCGGGAAATCGAATTTAAAAAAATTTTTATTTTTTAATTCATATACCTCAAATGACCAAAAAGCTCAAGGAAAAATAATTTTTCCACAAAAGTACATATAAAATAAAAATATTGGTCAAAACAAAATCTACATTTAAATAAACGGAGAGCCTGCCGAAAAATTCACAATTTCATTATTTTTGAAAGAAAGCTAAAAGACTATAATGAAGGATTATTTTCAACACATCAAATACAAATTTTCAATGTTAGTATTTAATCATTGTGTTTTTTTAGCTTTTTAAATTAATAATAAAAACCCCTGAAGAAGCCTGAATCCAACGGGCGAAACGTCGGGAAATCGAATTTAAAAAAATTTTTATTTTTTAATTCATATACCTCAAATGACCAAAAAGCTCAAGGAAAAATAATTTTTCCACAAAAGTACATATAAAATAAAAATATTGGTCAAAACAAAATCTACATTTAATAAAACGAGTAATTGATTAGGTACGATTTTGCGGATCATGATTTTGGAATCTCCGAACACTAAATAGTAATTGTGCATTGTCAGATTTGGTTGACAATTTTTACCTATTTTGATCTTGCGAACCATGTCGGCCAAAGTAATACCTTAAAATGGCCATAAAACGAGTAAATGAGCAGATCCAATTTCGCGGATTATGTATTTGGAATCTCAATAATAATTGTGAAATGTCAGATTTGGTTGACAATTTTATGGATCTTGATCTTGGTCCAAGCGAACCGTGTGTAAACTCTGAGAGTCAGTTATTTTCGACCTCTCCTTTTTTAGGGAAATTCTTATTTCAGTATTCTTTGCATGATATTTAAAAAATATTAGAGACCATAATTTAAAATTTTTGCATCATATTTAGTAAATGGGCGATCACATTATTTATTAGAAAAAAGTATTGTAACTTCATAAAAAAAAATTTTTATCAGGGTATTCTCGAGTTAACCCGACTAAAAAAAAAATTTAAATATTAAATCTGAAATGATTTTACTTATATCATTTTCACAATATTTTCATACTTACACCTCGCTTACATATTTGCACTGACTGAAAAAATTTAAAGTCCATTTAACGAATGAGGAGTGTGCGAACAATAGTGATGGGAACTATCGAATAAAAACTATCGAGTTATTCGATAGTCTATTTGTTTTCATTCATTCGATAGCAGTTCACGATTCACTCATTGATAGTTTCACTCACTAGATCACTCATAGAAAATATTCAACTTCAGCGCAACTATCGAATAAATAGTTCTTTGTGTGATTTACAAAAATCACTTACCTCAAATCACTCAATGACTGAATTTACATATATCGAAATAAGGGATTCTTACGAATTGTCGGCGCTAATCTTTATTTATTGAATTTTCTTTAAGTTTTTTTTATACAACTGAATGTTTCATTCTCTTATTTTTGTGATAATATTTTAAGTTATTAAGAGTAATATTTTGCCTCAAATACAAATATGCTATTAAGCAAAAATTTAGATCAAATCATAGCTGCGCTCTAGTTGGTATTATTATATTAAATGACTGGATAAATTATGCAAAATTATTTAAAAATTGTCTGATTTTTAACAGTGATCAATTATTTGCTGACATACAGTAAACCAAATTGATAGTAACCAACACTGAATTAAAATAAAATCATTCAGTTACTAACTATCGATTGTTGAAATCACTCGATAGTTCCCAACACTTGCGAACAAAAAGTAGCATTTCCATCGTTGCTTTTTTTCAGAAATCAATAAAATGTGATTAAAAGAGTTATCATATTTGTTTAAAATGTTACGTAGAGGAAGGCGGGGCAAAGCGGTACACGGAGCAAAGCGGTAAAAAGGGTTTATTTATCCTTTCATTATAACGCCATCTAATGTAATTACATATAAGGAAATTGTTTTTGAGTAGTGCTCTTGTAACTGCCAGGTTATAGCGACATTTCGACCTTCCGTATTCGAGATCCACGAAGTTCATCAAAATGAGTGCGGTTGATGTAAGATTCGACGATTTTCGACTTAAGTAATTTCATTCATATGAATAATTTTAAAAATATCATAGTATATATTAATGACATTCATTTTTATTGACAACGATTCGTTTATGTTGATAAATTTTTGTTTCGCGAGTCTATTTGTTTACATAGGTCATGGCGGCAGAGTGGTATTGCGCTTCGTATACCGCTTTGCCCCACAGGTGGGCACTTTTTTTTCGCATCGCAATAATAAACATCTTCTGTTGAGAAAATAATGAGCCTAACTACCTTAACAGATTCAATATATGTAGATCAAACTAATAACTTACATACATGTTTAATTGTGCGAAAAAATTATTCTTTTTTTGTCAAAAACTTCGTTTTCCCGTTAGGCATACCGATTTGCCCCACCTTCCCCTATATAGTATATTGCATATTGAAAAATTTACCTAACAATCACTGTTTTGCTCATTTAGATACTTTCATATTAATGAAGATAGCTGAGTTTGAAATTTGGATATGTTACTTTTTCTAATTTTGGAAATGTCACTTTTTGATAATAATAAAGGCAAAAAAGTTATTTTTTTATCAAAAAAAACCTACACTACACGACAGACTGTCTGTCTGTCTGTCTGTCTGTCTGTCTGTCTTCTTGCAAGCTGCTAGCATATAAAAATGCGCGAAATCGGGTCAGAGCTAGGTTTAAAATTTTCAAAGGCTCTTAAAGAGGCGTGGCACAACCCTAAATTTTAACTTTTATAACGCCATAACTCGTAAACCGTGGAAGATATTGTGATGAAATTTGGTACACGGATACAGATCATATATATCTTAAATTGTGTTTAAAGAGGGCGGAATTGTAAAAGTGGGCGTGGCACTTTTTAACAATTAAAAATTATGATTTCGTATAATACAAAATTGGCACATTCGATTTTCATAAAAATTTTAGGGATGATACTACTAAGAGCAGTCATCAATACAAGCTTCGTCAGTTGACTGGAAAAACTCGTTGAAGTGTGTGGCACAGCCCACAATATTTATAAACGTTATAATTAGAGAACTAACAACGTAATCGTAATGAAATTTGGTATCGCAGATATACTTGCTAAAAGGTATCTTCTTACGAAGATTTGGCACAATAGAAACGTTGGGCGTGGCACCTCCCATATAAGCAAAACACGTTTAATGCTATAGATAGTGTGCAATGAGAGTAACCTTCATAAAATTTGGTGCATAGATGTCAATTATTATAATCTATAAAATTAAATAAATTTTGACGGGATTTCATCAGTGGACGTAGCACCTCCCATATTAACATAAAGAGAACTATTGCAGCAATTGGCATGAAATTTGATGTAGGTGGTTAACGAAATAGCACCAATGGGCGTGGCACCTCCCATACAAATAAAATACTTTAAGTGGCATATCTATTGAAATATATGAGCAATCATGCTGAAATTTGGTAAAAGAGGTTTGTTTATAGAAAGCTATTTCAGGATCAAGATCAGTCTCGATTGTATCAGTGGGTGTGTCCCCGCCCTAAATTTTTAAGTTAATTAAAGCATATATCGCAAACTATACAAGCTATTTTGCTAGTATGTGGATGTCAAT
This sequence comes from Meiosimyza platycephala, assembly GCA_963662105.1. Lineage (NCBI taxonomy): Eukaryota > Metazoa > Arthropoda > Insecta > Diptera > Lauxaniidae > Meiosimyza > Meiosimyza platycephala. Next base: position 39,467,725 of record OY759210.1, on the reverse strand, counting down.
GACGAATATAATTTAGTGAACCAAAAGTAGGCGGAATCGGAGAAGTGGGCGTGGCATATTTGGTTTTCTGCATTTCTATTCTATTTTTTTCAACATTTTCTACATGCTTTTGACTTTTCCAACTTTTTAACTTTCCCCATCATATTCCTTATGTTTATTTTAACCTTTTTCAACCTCTTTCAACTGGATTCGACATTTTCTTTATTTTTTCGACTTTTTCATGAATTTTGAATTGTTTCAATATTTTTCAATTTCTGGCGACTTTTTCAATCTCTTTTAACTTTCTGCAATAGTTTCCATATATTTTAGATTTTTTTAGTTTTTTTCAACGGTTTCAACACTTTTCAACCTATTTGAAGCTTATTACATTATTTTCGACCTCATCAACCTTTTCAACGTCTTTTTAACATTTATATGGAAAGTACTTTTAGGGCAGTGTAGGGTATGTGAGTTTCGGCCTGGCCGAAGATAACACCTTTACTAGTTTCTTATTAGCATTCAGTACAAAAGCTAATTCAATGGATGGCAACCTTAGGTTGTTGTAACTTTGTTCTCTTTTTATCAGATCTATAAATATTAACATCTCGCTCTCAAATCTAAAATTTTCTAGCCCCTTTACACAGCACAGTAAACGGTCTTTAAAAATATCCTTTTATGTTGGCCATTTACCCTCCCGCGGTCACATTGCCCGTTTCGGGCCATCATTCGGCCCGCCGTGCAGTTGCTGATTTCTATGCGCTGATTCGCATGAAAATTGAATATGCGAGAAACCCAGTTGGAACCAAACGTGCAAAAACCAAACAAATGCAAACAAAAACATTATTTATGCGAAAGGCAATTTTTTAAACATGTATTATTGAAATATTATTTAATTGTTGTAAAAAAGTTCAATTTCATGGAAAATAGTCACCGATATTGCGTCTGGCGTCATCACAAAATATTGAACCAGATATTGAAAGTCTTATTTTAAGTAAACTCTGTTAATATGTTTGTATAACATACATATGTATACATAATATGTATAAGATTTATGAAATGTGTTTTTTTTTTATTGTTAAATAAGAATACAATTATTTTATATGCCAACAATTACCTTTATTTATTAACATCAGTGATGCACGAATTTCTACTGGGTCATTTTTTCTATACGTGGAAAAGACAAAACACATTTATTTTCATTTTTTTTTTGCTGAAATTTCTTCACACATTTGTACACATACTAGCGCGAAATGTTTGTTGTAAACGTCAGCGCGCTGTCGACTTTAGGGCACCGCAGGTGGCCATCTCTATTTTATATAATAACCCCCTGTTGATTTGTGTAGCTTAAGATCCCTTCTAGTACATAAACTAGAAGGTGAAATGTTGTTTTGTATGGCTGTATAGTCCTTCTAGTACATAAACTAGAAGGTGAAATGATGAATTGGTTACCAGTACTTGAACTAGAACCACTAAATTGGAATTGATTCAAAGCCGTAAATTTCTGTAGCTAGAATGAATATTATTGATTTAAGTTTCTTTTTATATAATAAAAGTGCTTAATAAAAAGTGCAAGTAATACAAAAAAACAAACAAATTAAACAAATTAAACAAAAGGTGCAATTGGTAAAATGCAATTATACAAAAAGGTGCAAAATATAAAAACTGTGAATTATGCAAAATTAATAAATTAAATAAATGAATGGTGCATTGACTTAAAATAATAAAATAAATGTAAACAATAAATTTAAGAACTAAAAATAAGCAGTTCTGATAATATGAACGCTACGTAGTGCATTGACCATAAGCTAAACGAAATATGCAACATAATTATGTGATTGCACACCCCCTTCAGATCCTGAATATGGTTGATTTTCTTGAATTTCTTCTCAAGTTCTTTGAAGTCATAAAGGCACCAGTCATGGCAAATAATTTTGATAATGCCAAACTTCGAACAATATGCTTGATATACTCTTCCGTTTTATTAGAACTACAGAAACATTTATATATAGGAGTGGAAATATTCCATTTTGTTCGAAAACGACATTTTGACCCTGTTTTTCTAGGGGATTAGTTACTAGTTGATACGCTAAGTTTAACTTTACTCGTAGAATGAATAGTTCATAGATTTACTAAGTTTGAACACTCCTCAAATAATGTATTATATAACTTTTTTATTTGTAATAATGTTCTTTATTATCTTTTCTTCAAATTAATTTTAGTTATTACATTCATTGCATAGCATTTAACTAAATTGTTTATCATACTTATTTTTGGTATACTTAGCCTAAGCAGTTCAAAAGAAAGTTTTGCATAAGACATATTTGACTTAACTCACTTTTGAGCCGTTTGAGCGCAGCAATCTATTTTGATCATTATTTACAATACTTTATTTCCTTTGGAATTTTCTTAAAAGAAGTAGTAAAAATAAAGATGAAAATTTAGTATAAAGGGGCGTCCATTAGTTACGTGTTTCAAATAGGCAAAATCTCACTAAGGGGGAGGGGGGGAGTTCAATGAACATCTCACGTCAACTTCATAATTCAGAAAATATATACCTATAATAACAAATAGAAACGGTCGAATTTCGATCACAGGCGATACTAGTTTATATTATTATAAGAGATAACATTTCGTATCACAAAATCAATCTTTGCTGGAACGTTTGTTTCGCCTTGTCGGAATGCCGCTCAACGCATGCATATTGTAAAAGCTGCTAGGCTATGCACCGTGGACGATAGGCTGGAGTGGCAGCACGAGGAGGATGTAGATACATATTTACAAATAATGACTGTCTTCCTGCACTACCAAATGAAATGTATTTCATGTTTCCAATCACGACAGTAGAGAAGGTAGTGCCACGGCCTATTTTTACATTATGCATTTCATTAAACTTATTATAGTGTGCCTTAAACATTTTATCATTTCCCTCCGCTTATTTCACAGAAAAACGTAGTACATGCCTACTCGACATGTGACGTTTCATAAACCTTTCAGAAATCATTCACATGAAAACTAGAAACGTTTTATTTCTATTTTAGAAATCTTTCATTTCATTTCTTTCTACAATGTATTTTGCTTTGACTTCATTTGGAACGTTTCTGAACATATTTTATTGTGTCAACGGACTCTTCATTCTTCGTTACTTTCACTGTTATTTTATTATGTCATGGCAACAAGGAATTATTGTTTCATTTTACCCATGACATCACTTGCGTTGATACTTAATCAGCAGTTAATGTTTGTGACGTTTCTCATACTCCTATGATGAATAACACAGGCTTACAAAAAAAAAAGTTTCTTTCGTTTTTACCAGACCATATTTTTCCTAGGTAATTTGATGCCCTGAACTCGTATTTGAGGTCTACATAGCTCTATCACGTCAAGATTTTTTTCATAATGCTCTTTACGAGCCCTACTGTCTCATTCGCAAAAGAAACATGGAAATTTTGTAAAACCACTTTGTTGTCCCAGTATAATGGTTACGACTTTCAAATTTGTAATTTGGGTTAAAGGCATCAACAACTGCTGTAATAAACCACGGCTTCGGATTGAGTGACCCTAAACTCGTAATTGTATATATTGCATTATTCTCAATTTGACCTTGAAATGACCTTAATCTTGACGTGATAGTGGTATGTAGACCTCAAATTCGTGTTCAGGGCATCAAATTACCTAGGAAAAATATGGTCTGGTCAAAAAGACAGAAACTTTTTTTTTGTAAACCTGTGTAATTAGCGAGGCAAAATTTTAGACGTTCTTTCAAATTCTTTTCTCCAACTTTGTAGCAAGAAATTTAAAGAGGAAAAAGCAATGCATGCATTAATTTTAATTTTATTTAATATAAAGATATTTTAGCATATTTAAAAATCTAACAACACTAATAACGAGCAATTACACTAAAGGAGTACCAAACTATGTATTTTACTTTACTTTAAATTTTGTTTTACAAATGAAGATAAAATTAGACAATTTTTAGCACAGACTCTATACACTTATGCAATTCACAGTTCATAGTAAAATTGGAACGTGACAAAATTACAATGTGTCAAATCATAAAACTGTGAGCTCAAAAATTTATTGTTTACAAATGTTTTTGTCACTCTCTTTTCCCATACGATTCTCTCACCAAAATTGAAATCGAGTACAACTTTCAAAAAACATGCTTAAAGGCATGCTCAAATTTATCGACTAGTTGTAATTAGCATTTATATGGGAAACAAAAACAACACAAGTTGCAAATATTGTAAAATTACAATATTGTAAATTCACCAGCCCAATTTACAATGAACTGTGAATTGCATAACTTATTTGAATTTATCTTTGGCATTTCACTTTATTTTGTTCATAAGCCTCTTTAAATGACAGCTAATGTCAAATATGCAAAATCACAGTTGCGTTAGCCTCATTCAGAGTGGTTGCATGTGAAACATTTCATTTGAAATATATTAGAAAGATTTCTGTAACGTTCCGTTTACAATATTTAAAATGTTGCGTTACGTACTGTTTCTGAAGCGTTACATGCCGAGTGAGTAGTAAACATCAGTATTAGTTGAATGAAGCAAAATACATGAACATATCGATTAAATTGAACTACGTATTTATAAACTATAGGGTAAGTCCCACCAGCGTGGGAGTAGGTGTTTTCACCATAACTCACTAAGAGGGAGGGGTTGTCCGAATTAAAGAAAAAAAAAAAACATCTCACGTAATTAATGGACGCACCAAAAGTACAGGAGTAGCAAGTTGGAATATTTCTTTGAAGTAGAGATAACGGCAATTTCAATAGGAAAACAACGGAGTTATTTATTGAGTAAGTTAATAGCTCTATCTCGTTCTCTTCAAATCTCATTTTATTTCACTTACGCTCGAAAACAATCAAATTATTGGAAAATGTGCCTAATTGACATTTAATAAATTTTCTCAAGAACTGAAAGCGTTGGAATGTTTTAAAGTTAACACCAGTAGAAAAGTCATAGATATAAGGTCAAGAAAGGAGTGTAAAAAATAGTATATTTCATAGTACATAACATGAACCTGCAAAATTTGGTAAAAAAACACCTGCTTTAGATCGGAATGGTAAGTCCGATATGTTTTTGGGTGCTGATAACGAAAAATTCAAATATTCCTACCGTGAAAAAATTGCGGCATACTTTACGGTACAACATAAATTTTGCTCAATTTGTCAGTTTGGATAGCGGTGAAAAATAAGTAAATTACTGCAAAGCATAGGCTTCGATGCCCTTTCCCCCCACCCCCCTTGCTCAATTTAGCTTTTTTCTAAATTTTCACCTCCTGAGCAAGGGCACTTGGTTTATGTACAGCCTCTTACATGTTAGACAAAAAATAAGTTCTATCTGAAATCATAGCTTCAAAAACCTTGTGGAAACCTATTAAAATTTTAGCTGAATTAATCTTAAAGATATACATACAAACATCACGGTTGGCTTTAACCAAGTTTAAATGACAAGTTGAGTTACTACAAAAATTTGAATGGGGAATTATTTGGGATACTTAATCCTTAGAGCTTTTTTTTTCTAATTCCATATTTTCTGTTTTTTAGTAATATTACATACGTATGAAATACGTGCAACTCACGTATGAAATTTAAAAAACAATCCGATTTTGCTCAATATTTTAACACATAAAAGAACCTTGAAAGTTAACCCCACATCACAAATTTCAGCTCTCTATATAGTCCGAGTCCCGAGTACTGTAAGGTCAAAGTTTGAAAAAAATTTTTTGCGAAAACAGCCGAATTCAATGTCTACTATCTCTGAACCTGGAGTGATAGATATCTCATTTTGAAGTGTATAAAAATGTTAACAATGTAAAGTATAATGTAAGTATTATGAGTAAGATCTCGATATGGGGCACCATTTGAAGGCCTTTTTCGCTTAATCTGGTTGAAAATAAAGGTCTTAAGGTCTAGAAGCTTAAAATTATTTTTTGTGTATAGTAGATGCCATAAAATAAAAAAATTGATAATAGAACTTTAAACTAGGGATGTTATGGATACGAAATTTCGGACTCGGTAACGGATATGGATATTAAAATATTTTTGTATCGGTTTCGGATTCGGATAAGGAAATACTTTTATTTCGGTTTCGGAAACGGATATTTTGGTGAACTTTTTACAGAAATCTATCTGTAAAAAACACAAAATCATGTCATTGTATTTTTGTTTTTATATATTTTTAGTACAAATCAATGAAATTAGTTTTTTAATTGAAGTAAAGGCAAATTATATTTTACAAAAATAATTTTGGTGCTTTTCCTTCTGCACTAAATAACTGTTCACTCGCCAAATTTCCAGCAGGCGGAGAAAGATATTGCTACAAATACGATTGCACAACTGTTTACATCTGGATATAAGATTTCGGTTTCGGTTACAGATACGGATACTAAAAAATCTTTATTTAGGTTTCGGTTACGGTTACGGATTTCTTTTTTTTCAGATATCCGGTGGTTTCGGTTACGGATACGGATATCCATGACATCCCTACGTTAAACTTAGATTTTTGGGCTTTTAGAACAAAAATTTTTGAAAACGGTCCAAATACTGCTATTTTCTGGCCAAAATATGGCTCTTTCTCAGGACTGCGAACACCTAGAGAGTTGAAATTTGAACTGTGATGCTATCTAATAAAGCTCTTTGATCTGCCAAAGTTGAACAAAATCGGAAGCTTTTTAAATTTCATACGTTCGTTTTACATACATATCATATGTAATATCATTGAAACACAGTATGTAAATATGGATTTAAAATAAAAAGCTCTAAGGATTTCTTATGTTTTTCATATATCGACCTTAAATTATATCCCAAATAATCCCCAATTAAAGTTTTTGTAGTAACTCACACTTTTATTAGAAGTTGGTTAAAGCCCACCGTGACATACATAGATCAGTGATGACAATTGTCTTGTGTGGAAATGTACTGAACCGTGACTTGGGATATACTTTTTAGAGAGTAAATGTATTTTTTTTGGCATGGACACAAAAATTTACTAAAAAAAGGTCATTCGATTTTTTACGCATATTTCAGTAAGTTTACAAAAAACATTTTAAAAAACAAATGGTCATTCCAATTTATTGCCAAATATTTCTCCAAAATTTACTAAAGAAAACCAAAAGAAAAAGAGATAATTATTAGAAACAGTCCAAATATACTGAAAACTCGTTCATTGTATTAAGTGATTTTTGGTGCAGGTCCGCGTGACAAATTTGAATTTCATTTCCATCCTAACGTAAGCTTAATTTAAAATTAAAAAAACTACGAAAGCGCTGTATAAACGTTTTTGTTTTCTTTTTTTTGCAAAAACTATACGTGAAGATATTCTTAAAATATATTTTTCGTTATCAGCATCCAATGATCTATCAGATTCATTACTAAATCTGAAACAGGTTCTCCGTGCAGGCCTATGTAATCAGTCATAGGACTCCCTCCCAAAATAAAATTTACAATAAAACTTTTTTTTTAAGTCACCCCAATTTTTATGCATTTTACAGGTTTTTTTTTCTTTTTTGCATCTCATTTTTCCTTTATATACTAAATAAATGTTTACTCAAAATTTAAATAACAAACATTCAGCATTTTAATATCACGCATACTACGCCCACTCCTATTGGAACCCCTGCTGCTGCAATTTTTTTTTTATATTTTTACTCAATAATTTTCTCTTATGTAGCAATAAATGTCATATTTGGCATTTATATTGCTGTCACTGCAACAGCAGCAGCAGCAGCATTTGCTAATAGCCCACTCCCATTATTTCGCCGACTCATCCTTGCCGCTTGGTGTATTTTTTCATAGTGACAACCACGAGGGCAAGGAAGAGAACCCCCAATTGCCTCCTGCTTTCACGTGTATTTTGTTACAAACTCCCAACGTTGTGTGTCCAGTGCTGAATTACAACGTTCCGCAGAAATGCCACCACGTTCGACTTGATCTCTTGAATCCAGGCATACGTTAATTTTCTGATGTCGTATGAAACCACCTTCCTGTATGGTCCACATTTGATTCTCGGAATCATCGCAGAGTTTCATGATGACCTGCGAACCGCGTGCGAAAGTAACAAGTGTGAGACAAAGATCATGGTGTTTAATTTGGCCGCGCTTGCTAATGCTCCATTCTTGGTTGCCTCCAGTGTTGTGACATTGATAAATTCCTGTACAAAATATATGGCAAGGAAAAGAAATTAATACGTTAGAAGGTATACGTAAAGTGGATGCATGTGTGTTTTCTTTGTTCAAAAAATGCATATCATGGCTGTATCCGTCATACAGTTTTGAAAACCGAGTACGAATTTACAGACTTCAGGGTTACCAAGTCGTACAGAAGCAATTCCCGGCCTTCACAATTTATAATAATTTATGCTTAAAATCGAAAAATTTTTTTTTTGGTTAGCAATATTAAAAAATCAAAAAATGGTAAGAGATTACATTTTTTTGTGGCACATACACTCATGGTAAAAAAAAACGCCGATTTGTTTTTTGCAAGAAGTTTTAAAATTTGATGCGTAAAATATCTATTCTTGTTTAACGGTTTTAAGTTTGTTAGATACTGTTGCTAAGGACCAGTTTTGAGCATTTTCAAAACTGTCCACCTAACAATAATAAATTCTAGGAACCTTTTCCAATTAAACACATAAGTGCTGGTTTTATAATCATAAATTACAATTTATTTATATGAAAAAATACATTGTTTTTTGTAGTTTTCTTTACGCATTTTTGATTTCTCACATATTGTTTAATTATTTATTATATATTTATTTCAAATATTGTGGTAAAATTGATTAAATTAGCGCGTAGGACCTCCTTTTGCCTTGATGACGCTTTCCATTCGAGAAGACATACTCATATAGTTTCCGTATTAATTCCATTGAAACATCGTTGTACCAAATAGATAGAATTATTTCCTTTAACTTTGGAATGTTATTAGGTTTTTGTTGATGCACTTTGCGTTTTGAAATGGCCCAAACATTCACAATGGGATTGAGTCGGGGCTGTTACCGGGCCATGGATTGGACTCAATTCCCAAAGGTCTTTATATTCCTTTACCTATGCAAAAATAAATAGTTCATTATTGTAAATTTATTAAAAAAAACAATAAAAATAAATTATTGTGAGTGGGACACTTACCGATTTCGAGCGATGACAAGATGCAGAATCGTCTTGATATATGACTTTCGCTACTTGTTCGCTTAGTCGGTCTAGATAAAACGCAGTTTTTTACGATATCGATATAAGCTGCGGAGTTCACATAACCTTCCAGAAGAAGAATCTCTCCCAACCCACAGCTTGTTATTGCCTCCATTTGACCGACTAAGCGAGCACGTAGCGAAAGTCATATTTCAAGACGATTCTGCACCTTGCCATCGCTCGAAATCGGTAAGTGTCCCACTCACAATAATTATTTTTTATAGTTTTTTTTAATAAATTTACAATAATGAACTATTTATTTTTGCATAGGTAAAGGAATATAAAGACCTTTGGGAATTGAGTCCAATCCATGGCCCGGTAACAGCCCCGACTCAATCCCATTGTGAATGTTTGGGCCATTTCAAAACGCAAAGTGCATCAACAAAAACCTAATAACATTCCAAAGTTAAAGGAAATAATTGTATCTACTTGGTACAACGATGTTTCAATGGAATTAATACTGAAACTATATGAGTATGTCTTCTCGAATGGAAAGCGTCATCAAGGCAAAAGGAGGTCCTACGCGCTAATTTAATCAATTTTACCACAATATTTGAAATAAATATATAATAAATAATTAAACAATATATAGTTTTATAGTTTATAGTTTTTTTTAATAAATTTACAATTATGAACTATTTATTTTTGCATAGGTAAAGGAATATAAAGACCTTTGGGAATTGAGTCCAATCCATGGCCCGGTAACAGCCCCGACTTCAATCCCATTGTGAATGTTAAAACGCAAAGTGCATCAACAAAAACCTAATAACATTCCAAAGTTAAAGGAAATAATTGTATCTACTTGGTAGGCAGCTATAAACAGGTCAGTCGATACTACTAATTTGCCCCCACTATACCTGCCTATCCAATAGTTATGACGGGAAAAAAATGGTCAACATAGGGTTTTCATAATCTATAGGCTTCATTCTTTCGATCGGAATGTAAACTGTCCATTAAACAAACCGGTGCAATCTTAAGAAAAAAAACCATTTTTAAAAAATCATATACTGGACTGAAATTTTTCAGGCAACCCATTCGCGATATATTACTTTACATGTTACATTTGATATAAAATGCATTTCATCCATTAAACAGATGGGTGAAAGTCGCCCCTTATTCGTATCCTAATAAAAAATAAATAATTAAATCAAAAATGCGTAAAGAAAACTACAAAAAACAATGTATTTTTTCATATAAATAAATTGTAATTTCTGATTATAAAACTAGCAATTATGTGTTTATTTGGAAATGGTTCCTAGAATTTAATATTGTCAGGTGGACAGTTTTGAAAATACTCAAAACTTGTCCTTAGCAACAGTATCTAACAAACTTAAAACCATTAAACAAGAATAGATATTATTTTACGCATCAAATTTTAAAACTTCTTGCAAAACTCAAATCGGCGTTTTTTTTACCGTGAGTGTAGTTCATTTCACAAAAATTGTCAAGTTCCCGGCTTTTTCCGAAAGTTTTGAATTCCTACCACGCTCGCGGTTTGACATGGCATTCCCGACCAGGAAAGGTAAATCTCGTTCACTTGGTAACCCTGATTGACGTACATTCATTCAACTAAACTTTTAAAATTAGAACAGTTTTTTTTAATTTTGTAGTACATACACACATTTTTTGAGGTCTTTTCTTTTTGCAAATTTTCAAATGATTGTTCATCGCTACGGTATAAATTCTGAATAATTTAATATATTCAATATGTTTTTGTGCTATTCTTTTACAGTAATAATAAAAAAATCATTATGAAAAATTTTATTCTAGTTTGTAATTAATTTCATTTTACATTTTTTATTAAGTGCATATTAAAAATTATTTTCTTCAATTTATTTATTACCTAAAAACAAAGAATTTATTAAATTTTAATAAATTGCGACATTAGAACTTTTACATACATATTTCATATTGTAATATATGATTCCCGCTTTATAATTTATATAAAGTAGTTAAAGAAAAATTATTTCAAGATTAGTAATTTTATTATATTGAATTTTATTAACTTCTCTTGAGAAGTTATTATAATAGGTCCGAAAATCGAAATAGGTAATTTTGTGTTTTCTTTACGTTTCAAGACCTCGACAATCGTTTACAAGTATTTTTAGAGTGATGTCTGTGTCTGTGTGTGTACGTATGTATGTACGTACGTATGTAGACATATTTTGGCTTTCGTTTCCTAAATAACTACCGGACAGAATTTTTTGATGACCATATCCATCGATACGCCACGTCATGACTTATATCTGAAAGGAGTCTGGAAAAAATCGGTCCAGCGGTTCGTTTTTTATTCATAAAAAACTGACTTTTTTATGCACGCAATATAAATTTCATATAAAAGTATGGATTCGTAGAGTTGAAATAGATCTTCATCAGAATGCCTATGTATTTGTTTAATCTAGATAAATAGTGCCATATTGTAATCATAAGATATTCTCAAATGATTTTCGAAGTATCGAAACATTAAAAAAAAAGAATTGTTCTCAAGAGAAGTTGCTTGTACGGTACTTGCTGCCGAACCGATTTTTTCTCTTTCGTTTCGTACTATGTTTGAGTTCTTAACATGTTCACGCAAAAAAATAAACATATAATGCTGCCAAACTCTTACTAATTGGCTTGAAAGTAATGTGTTGAGCAGAATTTGGACGGAGTCGGGAAAGCGGTAACGGAAACTCGCTGGGCGTCCCAATACTGTTCAACACATTACTCATGAGTCTTCCTAGCAGAAGACTAGTATAACTAGCTTTAGCTTTCAGAGTCAAAACTCTATTGTAGAGTTTAATAACCCCACTTATGATTCAATTCAATATAAAATTAACGTACTTTTTAAAAATATTACTTCTTTTAATGAAAAAATAGTACAGTCCTTTTAAAATATAATAAATTATTGCAGAAATTTCAAAATCTAATTTGTAAAAATTCAAAACTTGCATTCGAAAAATTGATGCCCACTTAGTTGCAATTTTTATATTATGCTTAGTAATTAAATATTATTTAATCGAACTTACAGTCATTAAGCAAAGACCAATATTGTAAATTTTTACTTATTGATCAATGCCATTTTTCAACAAACAAATGGAACAATTTTTAACCTGGTAATTGGTGACATGTTTCGGCTATTACCAATAGCCTCATCAGACCAGTTTGGTTAATTCTGTACATGGATTCGACGGCCGCCGCAAAATATGCAATTGCAATGCATGAACGGTCAGAGGTTCGAATCCATGTACAGAATTAACCAAACTGGTCTGATGAGGCTATTGGTAATAGCCGAAACATGTCACCAATTACCAGGTTAAAAATTGTTCCATTTGTTATCTTTGTCATGTTTGTTGAAAAATGGCATTGATCAATAAGTAAAAATTTACAATATTGGTCTTTGCTTAATGACTGTAAGTTCGATTAAATAATATTTAATTATAAAATAATCAGTCGCTAAAATCAACTTTCTTATGCTTAGTAATTTTCAATAGAAACTTGAACCGTTTCTTAATTACTAAAGATCTTACCAATTTTTCTTAAATTTTCATTAATATTTACAAAAGTTTCGAGTTTCGTTTTTTCCGTGTGGTCATGACCACAAATTGCCGCCCCTCTTCACTGGTGAAGAGTAAGTAAATTTCTAGAACTCGTTCACTTTCCTTTCTTAAAAAATCCGGTTGCCCAAAAAAAACCAATAGCACACCATTTGAAAGAGCATAAAATGCACTTTCTTATGTATTAAATGAAATGTTTGTAAAATAAAAATTTTTTCAAGTAAAATACTCTTTTTTAAAAAAAAGTTGACCTGAAATTTAGATAAATTCTCATATCTCGAAAATTATCAAAACCTATAGCTGAAATTTCAAACTTTTAGAGCTTATATTATAGTTCATTAAATAATCTTTCATATGTCATCCATTTTTTGAAAGTCGATCCAGGGGTTCCCAAATTATGACAACGATTTCAATAAAAGCTATATCCCCGACTTTCGATGGCTATATCTCCGAAACTAGATGCGTTCCCAACTTTTGATTTGCATTCGTTTGCAGTATTGAAAGTCTCATAAGAAAAGTAGGACTTTATAAAAATATGAGATGCACTCCCAAAGTAAACTTATGCCATAGGAATATATACTTATACTTATAATATACTTATGCCACGCAAGAATTCGTTGTCTGCATTCATTCTTATCAGCAGAAAGAGAATGCAAGAGGTTAACAATATAAAATTTGGCATGCATAGAGCTAAAAGTAGATTCTTTGTTTTGCGCATCATTTTAGCATCGTTATTTAACTGATTGACAAAACAAGATGCCAGAGCTTACACTATACAAAGCAGGCAAGAAAGGTGGCAAAATAAAATTTTTGGACGCTGGACAGCGCGACTCAGTTGAACAGCTAGTTAGACAGAAGTTTCGGCGAAGTAAACTTCTACATCACACAGTTTCTATCTGGACATGGATATTTCAAAAATACCTCAATAAAATGGGGAAAACTGAGAGACCAGACCGCATATACGGCGACGCGGAACACACGCTTTTCAATTGTAGAAACTGGACGGAAAGTAGATGTGAGCTACAGAGACGGGTCGGTCCATCAACAGCCGAAACTATAATACCGACCATGCTGATAAGCGAAGAAAACTGGATGTAGATCGTACGATATGTAGGAAACGAACTCCACATGAAAAAGATAGTTCTGGAGGCTTACCAAATTGGAATAAGTTGAGGTAACTGGGGTCTGAACGAAGGTTTAGAAAACGGATGATAGCAATAAACGCCCAAGTTAAGGGAGCTCCCCTGAAGTAATGCTCAACAAGTTTCCCAGGGAGGATGCATTCTCGAATAAGAGGAGGTGTTTTAGTCGGTATACCATCACGGAAGCCCGACTCGCCGGTCTGGTGACGATCTGGCTGATGGTGCGTAATGCATTCCGCCAAACTCTCCCCCAAAAAAAAAAATTATTTTGCATTCACACCTATGTTAACAGAATGTCACTCACAAAAAATTTCATTTTGGTGTCATAAAAATAACTTTGTCAACACCAACCACTTTAAAATAAACTATATCAAAAACATTTCATCAAATACATATGCGTAAGTCTGAACAATCCTATTAGAATGTTTGCTCACCCAAATTCAGTGTACCGATTTAACTTACCTACTGAACCGTCAATCAGGTTTCCCAATGTGTCTAAACAGTATTGACCACCTTGTCTGAGTTGCCCATATTCGCGAGTATCGGGTATTTGTAAATCAGGATAAATATGCTCCAAATACCACTTGAATGGCTTACACTGCAGCTTCTCTTTCAATGCTAGACGATCGTCAATGCTAAATTTACGGCACAAAAGGGAAAAGGTTGTAACATACCAAAAGTAGTGAAAAAAAAACACTTACTTTCCAAATGGTATATTTTTCGCTAACGGCACTGCTGAGTAATAATATTGTTTGTAATCGTCCATCCACACTTCGGCTGCGCGCCGCGTATTCCTAGCAAATACATTACCACTGCCCCCGGGGAATGTATAGGGATGCCGTTTACGGAACACGTGTCCCACCCTACTACACGGAATGATTTCGAGACTACCACCGCACTGCCACACTCTAAAGGAAATTTCAAGGTTTTCACCGCCCCAAACATCCATTTTCATATCGTATTTGCCCAACTTGTTGAAGTAGGCCTTATCGATGACAAAAAGGCCACCGGCAATCATTGGCGTTCTTATGGCAGTGGTAGGGTCATTTTGGCGTATAGCACGTTCGCTAGGGCTTAAGTATTCCCACTTGAAAATCAAGTTCCAATCAAAGCCACCTCGCAAATCCGCAGATGCTCCAATATATTGAAAGTTATCCATGCTAATGACGTCAATGACGGGACATACAACGCGCGAAGGATCCTCTTTCACCCGCTCCAGTAGCGGTTCCAACCATTTCTCATTGCATTCAACATGACTGTCGAGAAAGGTCAACACTCCGGCCACAGCAGTATCAGCGCCTCGCACACGTGAACGTACAAGTCCTTCGCGTTTCTCGTTGCGTATGATCCGCACTTTGTCAATTTTAGCCAGCTCTAATCCATCCGCAGCTATACAATATTTTGAGAGAGTAAACAAAAAAATTACCAATGAAAATAATATTTAAATAATGAAATGTTTTATTGGATAAAAACATACACGCTCATACATACATGTACGTTTGCGTACATACATACATGTAGAAGACATACTTACGATGGTCACTAAAATCATCGACTAGAATAATTTCACGAATTAAATGCTCTGGACTACGATTAAGGACACTAAAGAGGATTAAAACAAAACAATGTGTAAATAATTCGAAAAGTTTGATATCTATGGTTTTTTTCTGATTTACCTAACAATTGTGCGTAGCAGCGTTGACCTAGCTTCATTATGGAATGTAATTATAACACTCGTTGCGGGTAAGTCTGAACGATATTCTTTCTTACGGCACCTGAAAAAAAATGAGAAACATTTCAGTACAATCAAAATGGAAAAAATGGTAGATATGAGTGAAAAAAATTGATTGAATTTAACATTCTCTATAAATAATTTGAAAATCCATAATTGCATTAGTTTATACACAAAAACACAAAAAAATGAAAAAATGAGAGTGATGTCCAGGCCCGGCGGAAGGCCTCTCCTCGGTATAGAGTACTCGACACCCAAAAATTTTGCGGGTGTCAAATTCCCCACTCGAATTTTCGTAACGAAGTTTTCCGGGGTAAGCGTCAGGCGGTTGTCCAGGATTATTTCTCGTTGGGTTTCGTTACAAAAACAATTATTTTTGTTGCATTATTAATTCCTTATTTGTTTTTTTCAGTGATCGTTATACTTATAATAACTTATACATAGGTACATATGTTCTTAAATATATTTTCTATACAAACTACTGCTGTAAACTTGGAAAAAATATTGTGGTTCTGAAATGTATGACAGACAAGTTGTCGGTTCGATGGCGCGTTGTCGTATATTAACGTGGAGTTACCTTTAATATCTACCACGTCGTTAATATCGACGAAGAAAACCGAAGTATATGTTTGAAACACAAAATGTAGGTTCGAAGGCGCGTTGTCGTATATTAACGTGGAGTCGCCTTTAATGTATACCAAGTCGTTAATATCGACGAAGAACGATGCGGAAGGTCTGAGCGCACGATGCAGACTGACTGCTGAGTGCCAACGCGATGTCTATATTAACGTGGAGTTACCTTTAATATCTACCACGTCGTTAATATGGACGAAGAACGATGCGGACAGCTTTAGCACCCACTGCAGACTCCCCAGTCGACTGTCTTGATCCTAAATTTATACCGTCTGATCGGTTGCGCAGTCACGTCGTTGCTTAGCTTGTCTTATTTGTTTGACGCTGTAGTTGCTCATGTTGTGGTTGCTTGCTGTTTTGAGTATGATCAGGCAATTGCGATGTTTGATGTTGTAATCACTTATGTTCTCTTGTAGGTACGCCGTGTTATGTCTTGAGATTTTGTAGTCGTTGATGTTTTTGCATTTCTTAAGCTCTTCTTATTCTTTTATAGTTTTTTATAGACCAAATCCATCTCAAACCATGCAGTCGGAGTGACTTCAAATTGCGGAATTGGTTGCCGGTTAAATATGTTGTTTTTCAAAGTAATTAAGGAACTATACCGTTCATCGATTTGATTGAAAATTATTTTTTGCGAAGTTATGCCCATTTAAAGTTTTAGTGTCAAAGCTTGAAAAATTGTTGAAAATTGTTTCAAAGTAGTCGCATTTTCATCCAAATCAAAATAATTAACTTTTGTCTTCAGAATCTTTAAGAAATTGTTGAAAATTGGCGGAGTTATAGCGCTTTTTATGAAAAAAAACATGGCTGATTTTCTCAAAAACCCCAATATTTTTTTCGCTTAAAATTTTATTGTGGACTTGTATTAATATGATAAAGAAATGACATGAGTGTTATGCCTGTTAACCCATATTTGAAGTCAGGAGATTTTTTTTCCCCAAAATGAAAATGTCAATTTTTTTTTCATCATTGCCAAGACACTCTACGGTACTATTTTCAAAGCAAATAACAACAGCAACATTTCAAATTACTTTTTGCAAATCTTGCTTGCATTCTGCATACTTTTTTTTACCGTTATTTTCGTAATAACATTTCACTCCGACTGCATGGTTTGAGATGGATTTGGTCTATAACTAATTTTTATTGATTAAATTAATATTTAATGATAAAAATAAGCTTAGATTTAGGAATTCATTTTGTAGTTTCTTAAAAGTAGTAAACTGTAGACGGTGATCCGCTTGAAGTAAAATGTCCCATATATACTCGTATCTGATTTTTTCCCAAATGGCGCCTTTCTACCTGCCCAGATGAACCCGTGAACTACCAAAATATGTGATTTTGTGTTGCGATGATACCAAACCTAATAATAAATCCAACAGTCGTTCAATTAATTTTTCATAAATATTTTTCCAAGGCTAGCCGTGTGGTAGACCACACGGAGGTACAAAATGAGTTAACATTCACCAATATTCGTAACATATGCACAGAAAGATTGGAAAACGGGTGAGCTAAAAAGGAATTTTTAAGTCAAGGAAGTTCATGGAACCTTATTTCAAAGAGATAAGATGTTAAGAATCAACGCTATTTAGTAATAGAGCCAAAAAAATTTCATAAAAACTTGAGAAAATCCATCAAAAAGTATAATGCAGATCACATGGAATGCTTTGCTAAATCTGCCGAATATGCTGTAGCATCTGCAGGCAAGAGGAACGTGCTTAGAATAAGAATATTTAAGCAAATCGTTGGATTTAATACAAATAAAAACATAGCCACAATCAAGGAGACTGATGGGAGTTTACCTGGAAATGTGGATGATCATCTCAAATTATGAATTTAAAAAGGGAAGGCATTGAAAACCGTTCCAGAACCCACATGAAGTCTCTTATAATTAATGCCAATTGAACAGCATAAGGTGGAACTGTATTAGCAACAAAAGGTTTTCGCACTGAAGCACAGCAGGTTTTGGCAACATAACATTACCGAAGGACTAATTCAAACTAGTTTGCTGAGCTATTCAAGCCTATGATCAATAAAATTTAGTTACAGGAAATAATTTCAGTGAACTGCCCGCGTAGCAATTCCTATCAGGTAAGCCCTATCATAGTCAGATCTGGGTAAAAATGGCGGACCCTATTAAGGGCTGCCATATGTGAATCTTATCCGTATCTAAAAGGTGAAAACCCATTAAGGAATTCTGGGTCAGGTATGGGAAAAAAACAGCCTTATCAAAGGAAGCAATTTAAAATTTCGTTCAGTCCTGATCAAGTTTGTTAAATCATTAACGAATCTGGACGATTCTGTTAACGACCGGAGCTGGCTAATCTCATTTATGACCTTTTATGGAAAGCCCTATAAAAACCTATGCAGCTCTGATCAGCTATGCCATATCAAGATAGGGTCTACATCTTTATTTTCGCTTTAAAGATGTAGACCCTGTAAAAGCCTATATGGTCGTGATCATCTTAACCAGATCAGATGTTTTGGTAAAATTAGAGTAATATATTAGGATTTTTAATTATTCTATGGAATTAGTTTTAATTTAAAAAAAAATGTATCCACTGGGAATTGAACCTGGGTATTCCTTGTTCACACAATTGTTACGTGCGCAGATTAACGACATCAGCCAACCTATCGTTATTTTTCACCTGGCTACAGGTATATTATTTGAATTATCAATTTGCAACGATATAAAATAAAAATTAAATTTTTTACTTTCACAGAAAAGTATTCGAACATGCTTCGGATGAACTAGTTTGACCTAGGAAAAACTAGTTTGGCCGGTAACATATACAGAAATTGTTTTCTTAGTGAAGTTTATATTTTGCTGTACTTACTTTGTAATTTATTTAAAATTGAAAAAAGAAATTCTATTACGGATTTTGACTCTCAGTGTTTGTACCCGAGGCCCGTTTATCATGTAAATATATTAATTTAAAGACCAATAAAACTCGTCTGCAAATAGATTTGCCAATTTTATTTTGTTTGTTTCCTGCCACACTGTGCGATTGTTAAAACCTCTTTTCCAGATTTATATAGTTAAATCATGTCAAGAGACTTATGCTGCCGTACAGATGAAGAAAAGCACGATCTACATTTTTATGAAAAATTAGTTTTTTATACCGTTGGATTCGTCTGTTCAAGCTCTATCAATCTGTTAAAAAAAAAGGGATTAACCTAATATTATCCAAAATGAAAATGCCTATCTACATTTTCTGTGTATTATCAATAGCAAAAAACGGAAAAATTCATGAATATTATGCCTATCTACGTTTTATTGCAGATAGTGCGTTTTTTCATGTGTTTTTTTACGAAATATTCTCATTTTATACAAATAAAATATGCCTATCTACATTCTATTGCAGATAGTGATTTTTTCATCTGTTTTTTTTACGAAATATTCATTTTTTATACATATGAAATATACCTATGTACATTAGGGTGTTTCATTTTTTTTAAAGGTTTTTCAAATTCAAACCTTAAACCGAAATTCGATTTATTATCAAAAAAAAGTAATTCATGAATTTTTTCAGATTTTTTTGAGGTCATTTACCACTCGCCAATCGCCATTTTAATAAAAAAACTCGCACAATACATTTTTTCCTTTATAATTTTTTTTCATGACTTCTAAACTAAATTGTTTCTTGTCTAAATATTAAAGAATAATAATATCTTTGGGTTAGGTATCGAAAAAAAGGTTTTTACCTATCTTCTAAGTGTGAAAATTGGAAGAAATGGACAAAAAATTGCCTAATATTTTTAAGTAAAAAAGCGAAAAAAGCAAAAATTAGGCAAGTTTTTGCCCATTTCTTCCAATTTTCACACTTAGAAGATAGGTAAAAACCTTTTTTTCGATACCTAACCCAAAGATATTATTATTCTTTAATATTAAGACAAGAAAAAATTTAGTTTAGAAGTCATGAATAAAAATTATAAAGGAAAAAATGTATTAAGCGAGTTTTTTTTATTAAAATGGCAATTGGCGAGTGGTAAATGACCTCAAAAAAATATGAAAAAATTCATGAATTACTTTTTTTTTATAATAAATCGAATTTCAGTTAGAGGTTTGAATTTGGAGAACCTTTGAAAAAAAGTGAAACACCTTAGTGTACATAGTGCGTTTTTTCATCTGTTTTGATTAGAAATATTCTCATTTTATACATATAAAATATGCCTATCTACGTTCTATTGCAGTGTGTTTTTTCATCTGTTTCATTAAGAAATATTCTTTTTTTATACATAAATCGGCATAGAAAAACTGCCTATCTGCAGGGAAATTCAAATAATTTTACAGATAGTGCTTCTTTCATCTGTTTTTTTACGAAATATTATTTTTTAATACATATGAAATATGCCTATGTACATAGTGCGTTTTTTCATCTGTTTTTTTACGAAATATTCTTTTTTAATACATATGAAATATGCCTATGTACATAGTGCGTTTTTTCATCTGTAGTTTTCGATAAATTGGCATAGAAAATTTGCCTATCTGCATTTTCATCGGGAAAATTAAATAATTTTCCAAATTTTTTTACACCATTGGAAAGAGCACCCCCAAAAGTCCCTAAAAACATAAAAAAAAATTCTAAAATGTTAAAATACCGATGTTTTAAGAGAAAATAAATTTTTAAATTTATTATTTATTAGACTTTGATTATAATGCAGATAGTGTTTTTCTTCATCTGTACGGCAGTATGGACAAATCACTGACCTATCACAGCAGGCTAGCTGACACCTTTTATACGAGCAGTACCCAAATTGAGTTTATCGTTTTTGCTTCCGGCAGTTTGAACTTTTCAGATGTTACAGCCATGATAAATAAGTGAAGGATAAGGATTTACACATTCCTTGTATTCTCAAGAGAAATAAAGTTGAGTTATTGGAAGGAATTAAACCAAGAATACCCTGAAAGAGAATTGTTTATCGTTTGGTGGTTAATATTACTACATTTCTCTGTACATTCTGACATCTGATTAGTTTAAAAAATTATAATCTCAGTTGATAATGTTTCTTCGTTTATGACATTAAAACTCATACTTACATGTGATGTCTTGTGTCTGGTATTTCTCGATTGCTAGGCAGTGTATCACTGGCTTCTTGATTAAAGCGATTCCGTATGTAAGGATCCTCGCCAGTGCGAAGTGCACCGCCACGTATGTAACCTGTTTCATCAAAATATTCCCAATCACCACCACTCCGACCACTCGGTGCCAACAAGGCATTGTTACTGTTTTGTGGATTTCCACCCTCTAGTCTGAGTCCACCCAACCTCGAGCGAAGACCCTTCGCCGCGCCATGTACTACATTACCACTGGAGTCTTCTCTCCCGCCACCACTTGATGGAATGTGGATGTTTGTGTGCAGTCGATTTGAATTTTGTGCTGTTCCTCCTCCATAGTTAAGTTGGTCTGGTGCTGCTGCTGCCGCCGCCGCACTCTGGCGGGCACTGCTGCTGCTGAATTGTATGGAGGATGTGGACGGCAGTACGTCGTCTTGATACTGCTGCATTGCTGTGGCAACTTCCCGCAAGCGTAGCGCTCGATTCTCCACCTGCAACAAAAAATAAATTCATTCATATGAAAATTACTACAAAAACATCAAAGCTACATTAGATTGGTGATAATTACTATATGTTCTAAAATGTTAAAAATAAAAAAATATTACATACATACAGTGGTCGGCATATATATTTTGACAAATATGTACGTTTTAGTGTTCTTTCTGCAATGGCTAATTGTCAATGCCAGCGTTACTATATACTTATGTAAAAGAAATAACACACGCTAGGTGTCAAAAAGAACAAAAAAGCTGCGTATTTTCTCTACTGATTTAAGTGCTGCAGTATATTTAAAAGATAAAAAACCATTTTGTGGGTGGCATAAGTATTTTGACAATTTTTATGGCATAACTTTACTTTGGGAGTACAGCCCATATTTTAATAAAATCCTACTTTCTTACGAGGCTTTCAATACTGAACACGAATATGGAATCAAAAGTTGGGTGACGCATCTATTTTCGGAGATATAGCCATCAGATGTCGGGGATATAGCTTTTAATGAAATCATTGTCATAATTTGGGAACCCCTGGATCAACTTTCAAAATATGGATGTCATATGAAAGATAATTTAATGAACTATAATATAAACTCATAAAAATTTTAAATTTCAACTATAGTTTTCGAAAATTTTCGAGATATTACAATTTATTTAAGTTTATGGTCAATTTATTTTGTTAAAAAGCGTTGTTTTTTTGGAAAAGTTTTTATTGAGTAAAAATTTGAATTAATACATAAGAAAGCGCATTTTATGTCCTTTCAAATGGTGTGCTATTCCAAGCTGGTTTTCTTGGATTTCCGAATTTTTTAAGGAAGGAAAGTGAACGAGCTCTAGAAATTTACTGTGTTATTCTTTTACATAAGTATATAGTAACGCTGGCATTGACAATTAGCCATTGCAGAAAGAACACTAAAACGTACATATTTGTCAAAATATATATGCCGACCACTGTAGTTATAGCCAATACAATTATGTGGTCTTCCCAATTCTTTTATCTGATTAAGTTATAGCTAAGCTGACTTTGGTCATAAAAATCATAGCACATTACTTTGGGGTGGAGACATACATACTCTTTCTCTTCTATTCGCCCTATTGATGGATCGACGGAAATTGTCCCAAAGTTCTCCCCTCAATAAACGATATAAAATTTTTAATAAATTAAAACTATCGTATCTCTGAGCATTCTCATGTAGAGGGCACATTAATACACAGTTGCATAGTTGAATATTTGCGCAGTCAAATACAATACAATCAAGTTTTGAAAATTCCTACATAAGAAATCTTTTGCGCAGAGTGAATGAGAATCAATCCTAGACCAAACTTCACCTAGAATAAGTTGACCATATAATCTGCGTTTTTAATTTTCTGTTCCGCGTTTACATTGGAAATAATAAGTTTCATTTTGCTAGGGTTTTCGGTGAAAGTGAGGACTTTTTTTTTAGTAAATACCAATAATTGAAGGTAGTAAATATCTAATTTTCCATCAAAATAGTTGGAAATTATCTGATTTTGCTATGGTTTTCGGGATGAGAAAGTGAGGACATTTTTTTTAGTGCATACACTTTTTTGCAATTAAAACCAACGAATCTTTAAAACAGTTTCATCAACTTTTTCCTGCTCCGCGTTTTGGTGAAAAAAAATCTGATCACGTTAACCCAGAAGCTTTAGAATATTTGTTCCTGATACAGTTAGTCAAGAATTATTTGAAATTCATGTACTTATAACACAAGAATTTTCCACATCTTCCAAGAAATGCAAGATTTCACATTGTCCATTAACGCAAAATTTTTAAGTGCAGTAGAACCTCTGTAAGTCGAACTTGAAGGGAGACGCCAAAAAATTCGAGTTATGGAGTTTTCGACTTATGGAGGACTTCGACTTCGACAATAAAGTAACTTCGCTAAAGTTCAAATGAAATCACGTGTTCATAAATTCCTCTATCATTTCATAGAATTGGTTTATTGTACATATAGGGTGTTTTTTTTAGAGGTATAGAACTTTAAAATGGAATAAAACAAAGATGAATTTTTTAAATAGACATGAAAATTACTTTATTCGAAAGATAATCTTCTGGCATTATAATTTAAATATGACTTCTGGCATATGAACGCCACGGCTAGCTCGGACGTAGTCTAAAATGGAGGTCCAATTTTCAAGGTATATCGCGAATTACGCGAGTAATGTTGGCTTCGAAGTATTGAATCGTAGCTGGCTTATCGACGCATACTTTTGGCTTCACATAACCCCAAAAAAAAAAATTAAGGTGTGATATCACAAGATCTAGGCGGCCTTCTTGACTTCATAATTGCAAAAATCATGTGAATTTTGAGTGAAAATAAAGTTGAAATTTTAGTGACTATAATAAATTTGCACAATTTGGACGCGTTGTTCTTTTGTCAACCTGTTCATGATGAAATGGCAAACCAAACTGAATATAAATGACATTAGAGTTGCCAGATTTGACCACAAAATCCCAGTTTTATCTCTATTCGAAAAACAAACCTCTAAAAAACCTCTAAAAATTACGAAAATATTTAAATTACAATTACTTATAATTGTAATTGAAATATTTAAATTACAATTACTTATAATTGTAATTGAAATATTTTCGACTGAAATTACTGTAATCCAAAATATGTAGTAGAAAAGCAAAGTAATTGCACGAAATTTGTAATGGATTACTTTTAGTTGTAATTTCTAATTTTTCAAGTAATCAATTACAAGATATTCAAACACAAATGCATAAATACATATCCATAGATACACATATGGGTATTTCTACAGCTACGGACGTGACAAAGTCCAAGGAAATCTATGTTGTAAACTTGGTTCATTGTGGAGTACTAGGGGAGGACTATATTTAGGAAAAATAACAAGCTCGATCGAGCAAGCTGTTCCAGGATATTAGCCAATATAAAGCGATACGGACGTGACACAAATTGGAGGTGCATGTCTATCATTTGGCATACATTTCAAGCTACTATCTTAAACCATAAGCTTTTTTCCAAAAAAAGTTTGCCCAAAAAACAGGTGGCAACCCACATTTGGGACGGGATTCGACAAGATTACTCGAATTATTTTTTTTAAGGATCACCAAGATCTAACATTTGACATGCATATCGAGCTGAAACCTTGAACCATAAACATTTTTCCGAAAAATCTTGGCTCAAAAAACAGGTGGCAACTCATGTTTGGGACTGGATTTGGCAAAGCAACCCAATATATTATATTTAGCTCTATCATTTGACATACATTTTAAGGTGGAATCTTTAACCATAAACTTTTTTCTAAAAAATGTTGACCCAAAAAATGGGTGGCAACCCATATTTAGGCAGGATTCGGCAAAAATACCCTATATATTGTGTTTAGGCTCGTCGAGCTCTATCATTTGACATACATTTCAAGCTGTAATCTTATACACTTTTTATTAAAAAAAATGGCCCAAAAAACGGGTGGCAACCCAAATTTAGGACACGTTTTGGCAAGGCAACTCAAGCTCATCGAGCTCTATCATTTGACATACATTTCATGCTGTAATCTTATATACTCGACTTTTCTACAACCGGCTCTTGGGCTAATAGGATATCACCTAACGAAAACCAATGAAATTTTTGAATTTTTTTCCATTTTTCAATCAAGTGTGATGAAAAGTTTAAGCAAACTGTAATAAGGTCATTTATACATGTCCAACAAGCATTAAACTTGTTGAAAGGCTAGAGCTCAAGTTCTTCTTTTACATTCCCATATAAATCATATGCAATAACATAAATATTTTTTGTGAAATTTATCGCTTGAAAGAAAATTTTTTTCAAATTTTAATAAATGTAATTGCTGAAAAATGTGTGATTAATTACATTTATTTTTCAAATTACTTGGCAAAAGTAATAGATTACAACTTTCTAAAAGATTACATATTCATGCATTACTAATCCAATCGCAAAAGTAATTAGAATTGCATGTAATTGTAATTTTAAATTATATGTAATTGAAATTAATGTAATTGAAAAATTTCAATTACAATTACTTTTTTGAATTAAAAGTAATGATTACTTGTAATTGTAATTGAAAGAAATGTAATTCAAAAATACCCAAATCTGTTTTAAAATTCATGATTTTCAAAAAAGAAATGAAAATTTAATTTTACTTAAATAAATTTACAAAAACTTTCACCACAACGAATGGGGATAATATTTTCTATAGTAGAACTTTCCGTAGAATCCGAATATCCTAATGATTTTTTCGATTAGCCGCAATTTTCCATATACAGCAGGCATTGAAATAAGTAGGGTCCGACCGAAAGCTTCGTATTCGGCCACCTTCGGCCTAAAAATCGCACAGTCGGCCTTAAAATGGCCGAAGGTTTTTGCCAAAGCCGAAGGTTTACAAATGAATGTAATTTCAAAGTAAAATTCACTAAATAGAAACACGAAATATGCAACAATGAAATAGACTGGAACCAGTGGCGTTTACTGTAAGGTGCGCAGGTGTTCTCCGCACACCCTACCACAATCCGATGCATTTTTTTTAATCTCTATTAGACGTTTTGATATTTTTTATAACATATCAAATCAATAATTTGACACCGTTTCTACTGTCACGCTGCAACATGCCATATTTATAATATTCATATACATATCATATGTAGTTCTCTCCCCTAAGCGTACAATATATGTGTACTAGGATGTTATGGATATCCGTATCCGTAACCGAAACCACCGGATATCCGAAAAAAACACTGTCCGTAACCGAAACCGAAATAAAGATTTTTTAATATCCGTATCCGTAACCGAAACCGAAATATCATATCCAGATATAAACAGTTTTGCAATCATATATGTAACAATTTCGCTACAGCACAATTCTTCTGGGTTTACCCAATAATCGATTTTGTAAATCAATAAAATGTCATATTTTGTAAAATCAAAATCAAAATTCGCGTTTTCTTTTGTATTCCTTTCAAAATTAAAAGTAAAGCCTGCGTTTACTTTACTACGGTTTAATATGTAATTTTATTTTATTTATTTATTGATTTTTTGAATATCCTTAGGCTACAAGATAATATAGCTATCCTGAATTTGACAAGCTTAAGTCACAGCTAAGTAATATTTAATAAAGTAAATAATTATTAAAAATAATTACTAAACCAATACAGATGATGCAATGAAAATTTTACAAAACATTTATTATGTTATAAAATATAAAAGGTTTTGGGCAAGCTAATACTAAAAAAAAAAAACAATAAAAATATTTTAGTGAGTTCCTTCGCAAAAATGTTTGAAAATATAAAACTTGAACTGTTTTGCGTTACTTAAATTAAGTAATCGTGTTGGTAACGCATTCCAAAGATGAATTGCATGACATTAAATTGTCGATCCGATATTAAAAACCTATGTTCAAACTGAACAATTTGTCTCGATCGAGCAGAACGAGAAAACTTGAGACGCAAATAAAGATATTCAATAAATCATCAAAAGAGACACCGAAGATTTTTTTTGGAATAGGCAGATATTCGATCTGAACACTTTAAGCCATAAATATACCTTGCTATATTGTTAAAGATAGCGCTTAGTTTTTGTCTGCAATGACTGTCACAGTTGGCGAAAAATTCACAGCCATAAAGCTATGTTGGAATGAGGTAACTTTTCGCTAACAATAGACGTATTTTAAATGGCGTGTAATACTGCGTAACCCATAATACCCGTAGCATGCTATATACCTTGCCAATAGTTTTGAGTATATGATCGTTCCAAATTAGCGTTTTATTGAAAACTATACCAAGATTATTAGCGTTACGTACGAGCGGAAGTTCAGAACCGTTAAGCAATATTTTATTTTGGGATTTAGGGTGAGGTCATTTGTTTCTGCCCAAATTTGAATGCGACTTAAGTCCTCGTTGAGCTCAGCAACGCAGGTATTAAGGCATTTGAGTTCACTACCTAAGTAGAGCTGAACGTCATCCACATATAAGTGGATTTCACAACTTTTTAAGACATTGACATACATTACAAAAATCAAAGGCCCTAATACAGACCCTTGAGGAACGCCTTTAGGCACTGGCAGGAAATCAGAAATGAAACCTTCTACACTTACTGCTTGCGTCCTGTCTGTAAGATAGAGATCTATTACTGTTTTTGAGAAATTGAATTGATTTTTAAGCTTAGAAAATAGAATAGCATGATTGACAGAATCTAACGCCTTCGAGTGATCTAAAAGTGTTAAGATGCCTTATTCGTATCCAATTATTTCATATAATTGGTGTGAAACCTAAAACGAGCAAGGTTTGGAATTATTTCACTGAAATTTATAGTGATTTAGCAAAGTGCAAGCAGTGTGAAAAAAATTTTTCATGTAAAGGTTGCGGGACCAGTTCAATAGTGGGACCACCACCACTTACCTTAAGTCCACCAAAATATCCGTATCCGAAACCGAAATAAAATTATATCCTTATCCGTATCCGAAACCGATACAAAAATATTCAAATATCCGTATCCGTAACCGAATCCGAAACTTCATATCCATAAAATCCCTAATGTGTACATTAGGGATGTCAATTTTCTGTCTTTTTCTGATCCCGGGGTTTTCGGGATCCAAAAATGTAATCCCGAGATCTCGGGATGATCCCGAAATATACGCGATCATGTTGATTAACTACGTATACAATTTGTTGTTTCTGCCGACACATTCATTATTCAGATGTATATAAACATTTTGTCTTAACTCCGGTCAACTTAGCCCGACAAATTTTTTTCGCTCGAGCACGAGTCTATCTCTTCATGTATATAAACTTTTTGGTTATGTGCGCTGATGTGCTACGAACACAGTTTATTATTTATCATGAGCAGTTCATTAGAATGTGTGTGTAGTAGTTTTTTTTTATTATAGGTTTTTTATTTGACTTGGTGCGGCATCAGAATCGTACAGTCGTCGGATAATGTTGCGTCAAATAATGTTGCGTTTGATATGTTTAAGGCAAAATGTATAAAAACATCTGAATAAATGAAAACAATTGAATTTGAATATTTCGGAAGAAACAAAAAATTGTATTTCATTCAGTAATGCAAATGATGAAGAATATTAGAAAAAATATTAAAATGTTAGAAAGATTTTTTTCATTTTTTGGATAGTAGGGTTTTGCTGATAAGAGAAGACTTCCTATAGTTGCACCAACAAGATGGAACTATTCATCTAGACTTGTTAATGTTGTTCATGCAAATATCGCTGATCTGATTATATTATTTGAAGAAACGATTGACGATCCAAATACTTGGGGTGCCGATGCAGTTCAGGCGAGAGGATTTCTTCAATTTTTGACTACATTCAATACAGTTGTGAGGACAAAAGTCGGCAAGCCTTGTTTTTGCCCACACCTACATGGCTTTAATTTTATATAATTAGTATCATATAATCCTATGTATTTATTTTGCCTTTATTCACCATTTCATTAAATGGCAACACTTGCTCACAGCTGTTCACAACGAACAGCTGATGGAATGAAACAATGCGACCACGCGGTACAACTCGAAAGAAAGAACACAAGCACAAAACCAGCAAACAACGTAAAATCGCTCTCAGTCGTGGCAGGCAGCCGTCCTGCCGTCCGGTCAACACCTCAACCAGCAGCCGAGGAAGAAGGTACATTTCACATACAGCGTAGTCAATTAGTTGTTATTATTTGTTTTTTTGCGTATACCAGCAAAGTTGCGCTTGTGCTTTGCTGATATATTCAAATCAACGTCACTTCGCTCTGAGCGTGAGTAATTTGACGCTTGTGGATTACTCAACTCGGACAAAGTGGCGTTGTTCCTTTCTGTCCCACGTCTTCTGCGTATGCCAGCAAATTTGCGCTTGTGATTTGCTGCTATATTCAAACCAGTGTTGCCAGGGCATGTGAAGCTTATTCCCCACAACGCGTCGAAATATTCCCCGATTTCCGGAACGATTCCCCACACGTTTCTACCGAATAAATAGAACATTTATATACGTCCATTGAAACAAAGAAAAAATTTAACTTCATTTAAGTAACCGAACGAACCTGTATTGCACCCACCATATAATTACATCCGAGCTATTGTTTTTGTGTCGTAATTTCCTTATTGAATTGTATTTGTCAACACTAAATACATATGAAAAATAGAAATAATGCAAACATGTTCAGTAATTTAAAGGAGAAAGAGGATAAGGCAGCCTTAGCGACAGCAGTTCCATCGATAGTGACATTTTACAAAACGTTTTGGCTTTTAAAAAAAAAATTGGTCAAAATTTCAGAAAAATCATGAAATCTCCTACATTATAGGTTAAATTTCAAAACTTTGCGTACTATTATTGTAGGCCATTAAATTATCCCATATTTTTGATATCCATTCAGGGGTTCCCAGCTTATAATCTTTTTTACAAAAGCTATATCCACAACTTCCTATGGCTATATCTCTGAAACTAGATCCGAGCGACACTTTTTTTATATTTTTTTTGCTTTTAACCCCTTATTACGATTAAAAAAATCAAATTGGAGAATGTCAGCTAAAGTAAACTTAAGCCAAATTATTAAATTGGCCTTCATATGATGCCCACTTATAGGGCCCAAAACTTATAGCGATTTTTAGATATATTATCCAATATCTTCGACAACAAAGTGCCTACTGTGTTCACTTTAATCGATATTTTTTGTAGTAAAAACAGCCTTCTATGCAATGAACGGTTTTTAGAAATTCATTCAAAATTCCCTACAAAATTAGTAAATTCCCCGTATCCCCAATCGTATTCGAATTCCCCACAATTTGGGGAATTCCCCACAGCCTGGCATCACTGATTCAAACCGACGTCATTTCGCTCTGAGCGTGAGTAATTTTATGCTTGTGGATTACTCAAATCAGACATCTCACGCAATAGCACAGGATAGTTGCTTTATTCTTTCTGCGTATGCCAGCAAAGATGCGCTTGTGCTTTGCTGATATATTCAAACCGGCGTCATTTCGCTCTGAGTGTGAGTAATTTTACGCTTGTGGATTACTCAACTCAGACATCTCACACAATAGCGGCAGGATAGTTGTTTATTCTTTCTGTCCAACGTCCTCTGCGTATGCCAGCAAAGTTGCGCTTGTGCTTTGTTGATATATTGAAACCGACGTCATTTCGCTTGTGGGTTACTCAACGCGGACATTTTGCGCATGGTGACCATATAGCTTCGTCTCTTTCCGTCCCACATCTTCTGCGTACGCCAGCAAAGTTGCGCTTGTGCTTTGTTGGTGCATCCAAATAAACGACACTTCAATCTGAGCGAATAAGTATGTGTTAGGCCACGACTGGGACAAACCCGCGCAACCACCGAAAGACCCCGTGCAGCACCCCATCCAGCGTTACCGTTTTAGCCTTTTTAAGGCTAGATTTAGCCTTTTTAAATTCCGTTTAGCCTCGATAATTTCATCTAGCCTCTAGCCTTTTTTTCAGCATTTTCTAAAAATTCATCTAGCCTTTTTTTATTTTTTGGCCTTTTTATCAAATGGAGTTCCGAAACCCCAAAGTCTTAAAAATTTACGACTTTTACGCAACTTTCGCGTTCACAAATTATCAAACACTATTTT
This sequence comes from Meiosimyza platycephala, assembly GCA_963662105.1. Classification (NCBI taxonomy): domain Eukaryota; kingdom Metazoa; phylum Arthropoda; class Insecta; order Diptera; family Lauxaniidae; genus Meiosimyza; species Meiosimyza platycephala. The sequence continues at coordinate 39,436,374 of OY759210.1, read as the reverse complement.
TGGCAGTTTGCCATCACTACACGATTATATAGAAAAGAGTTTTTCCTATTACAGAGTGTGTTCTCCTACATTGGTTTCATAGTTGTCAAAATACAATACAAAATACAATACAAAAAACGAACGAATTTAGTTGAACAATTTTCGTTTCCACAACGGATTGCGATAACATTTTCTATAGTAAAATTTTCCGTAGAATCCGAATATCGTAATGGTTTTTTTGGATTGGCCCCAAATTTTCATATAAATGGTAAAATTGAAAAAACTGCATTGTTGACAGCACATACATACTTCACATATGTGCTTGTAAAAACTTTACTTGTCAGCCAATCAATTTTAAATTTTTGTATGCTCTAGAAGAAAGTCAGACAAAAGTTTTAAGTTATAAAATGTGCCAAAAGTATCTACAATATGTCTGTTGTGACCGAAAATAGTTACAACAAATCCCTTTTTTCACTTTTTTTAAGGAAATTTGAGATTTGAAGCCCTATATCTAAAATTAATTATAAAGGTGACAAAAAGTTAGCCTTCCTATCTTATAGAGAATTTCAATACAAAAACTTTAAAATCTATTAAGGAATTCCCAACTTATACTGATTTTTAGAAAAGCTATATCCGCAACTTTCCATGAAACTAGAGTGAGCGATATTTATTTTTGATATATTCTTTTTTTAAATTAAAAATCACGAATGAAAAAGTGGTTCAAAAAAATGGCGGCTTAGGCCAAACTTCACATTGAAATAGGATCAGTATGGGTTATAGATAAAAATTTGAAAAAAATCCCAAAATTTCTTTATCCCATTTCGAACATTATCACAAAGCTAACTATTCCTTATTTGACTAACAAATGGACTGATTGGGAAAGCTTGATGAAAGAATTGAATTAGCAGTTCCATTTCAATACCAAGAACAGTTAGATTTCGAGGTGGAAAAGCTGATCAATGATATCCAGTATTCAGCGTGGCAAAATACACCTGAAATTAATGGATGACTGAAAGGTAACAATTATCCTAAATAAATATTAGAACTAATTTCTGAAAAAAGAAAAGCGAGGAAGAAATGACATCAAACCAGAGCCCCACAAGACAAAACCAGACTTAATATTTTAACGTCTCAACTGAGAAATGAAGTTAAACAACTTAAAAACGATACCATAAGTGAGTTTCTCCGTGAGCTTACAAACGACTCCAGTACTGGATAATCACTCTGGAAGTCTACCAAAAGGCTGAAGAGGCCAATCATGCAAACGCCTCCAATTAAAAACATAGATGACAGCTGGGCTAGAAATAACGAAAACAAAGCATCCAGATTTGCTGAACATCTTGTAAAGATTTTTAAACCAAATACGGTGGATGACAATATTTTGTTACCAAACATTACTGAAGAAGAAGCTATGGAAATACTTTTTGTCACTCCAGCTGAAGTCAAAAAAGAAATTAAAAACATTTACCCGAAAAAAGCTCCTGGTTTTGACTTAATCACTGGCCAAATAATTAAAGAACTACCAAGGAAAGCATTGGTTAATATATCTAATCTTATTAATGCATCATTCAGACTACAATATGTACCATTATTGTGGAAAATGGCTGAAGTTATTATGATACCAAAACCTTTAAAGCCATCCCATGAAACCACATCATACCGACCAATTTCACTGTTGCCGATGATGTCCAAATTGTTTGAAAAACTTCTATTGAAAATACTTAAACCAATCATCGAAGAGAAACATCTTATCCCGGATCATCAGTTTGGCTTCCGGAACCAACACTCTACGATTGATCAGGTTCATAGAATTACTAATACCATAGAAAAATTATTAGAAGAAAATAAAGTGTGCTCAGCAATATTTCTTGATGTATCGCAAGCTTTCGATAAAGTTTGGCATGAGGGATTGAGGATTGAACCATAAGCTCAAAATGACCCTTCCTGTACAATACTCAAAAATCCTGGAATCATATATATCAGAACGTTACTTCAGAGTCTAACAAGAAGACGCTTATTCTGATCTGAAGAAAATCCAAGCAGGTGTGCCTTAAGGTAGTGTAATGGGCCCAGCTCTCTATCTCCTATACACTAGTGATTTACCCGCATTAAATGACAATATTGTTGCTACATTTGCTGATGAAACTGATATTTTGGCTATTGGCGACAATAATACAGAGTCAACAGAAAAGCTACAAATAGCCGTTGCTGAAATAAAACGCTGGACAGCTAGGTGGCGCATCAAGCTTTATGATACTAAATCAGTGCATATCGACTTTACGAATAAACGTATAGAGCACAAGCCAGTATATATAAATCAAAAAATAGTTCCGTACGAGAATACAACAAAATATCTTGGCATGACCCTTGATGCTAAACTCAGGTGGAAGCCACATGTCAAAAAAAAAAAAACAAGAAGAACTAAAACTAAAATACAGAAAAATGTACTGGTTATTGGGTAGACATTCTGCCTTGTCAATATATAACAAGCTACTCTTGTATCAACAAATCCTTAAAAGAATCTGGACTTATGGTATTCAGCTTTGGGGCTGTACCAGTCAAAGCAACAGATTAATTATTCAAAGATTTCAAAATAAAGAACTTCGCGGAATTTTTAATGCACCCTAATACATTCGTAATGACAATTTACACAGGGATATCAATGTGGAAACTGCCGACAATGTCATCAAAGAGTATGCTCAACGTCATGAACAATGACTTCAACAACATATCAACATTAAGGCTCTCCAGCTCCTTGAGAATGATGGTCTAACTAGAAGATTAAAGCGAGTCAAACTTTTTGAACTTGTGTAAAACAGTATTTAGCTATAAATAAAATAATAAGTACAGTAATCCCCGCTTATGTGCACGCCGTTTATAAGCATTTCTCGCTTATATGCATCAAAACTTGTGCAATTTCATTTCTCCGTTTAGATTTGTTAACACTTTTCTCCTTTATATGCACACGCTTATATGCATTTCTGGGATATAAGCCCCAAAAAATCGACATTTTTTTCCTCCATTCACGCTTATAAGCACGGCAGTTTTTTTTTTGTCAAAAAAAATATTGATAACAAACAATCGTGCCATTCCTATTGTAATGTCAAATGTACTTGACAGTAGCTTGCCATGCTGGGAAGAGTTAAATGAAACTGAAATTGTTGCCCATATTTTGGAATCGGATGATAAAACAGAGGATGATGAAGAAACAGACATTGCAGCTGAAATAGATCCAATTCCTTCATTGAGTGCAGCTTTGGCCTCATTAGACACGCTTCGAAAGTTCCTTTTTCCAATAAATAAGTTTATTCACGACTTGATGACATTGAAGAACATATTTTTAAGGGCTGCAGTCATATTCAATCCAAGATTACTCGTTAATACATATATATATTTTTTTGATTTGCTTTTTATTTTTTTACTGGAATACATATTCATAAAATATCAATTGTTTATTTTCACAGCTTTTTGCCTTTAAAAATATTTTTGTATGGTTCTAGTTAGTTGGCGTTAAGTAACAGCATAAATGAAACTACGATTCTATATATAAGTATATTTGGAAGATATAGCCTAATTTTTATATATGCACTTTTCATGCATATAAACGAGTTTTTTTAAATGAATTTCACGCTTATATGCACCAAAAATCATGCATCATATGCTTATAAGCAGGGATTACTGTACATACTAAAATAGTGACCAAAATAGATAATTGTTAGAATCGAAATGAATATCATAGGATTGTAATTTCATAGTATTTTGTAATTTTAAAACAGAATAAATTAAGTTAAAATCAAATAGTTTGTTAGCATTAAGTTACTAGATTGCTATAAAATAAATTCATCAATGGGCGTTTTATAAATAATAAAAAAAAAAATTTCGAACCAATTGAGGGGGCGTCCACAACTTTTTTTTTAAGAACCACCCTACTGTACATACATATAGGGGAAGGCGGGGAAAAACGGTACACGGGGCAAAGCGGTACAAAGGGTATATTACAAGGAAATTGTTTTTGAGTAGTGCTCTTGTAACTGCCAGGTTATAGCGACACTTCGACCTTCCGTTTTCGAGATCCACGAGGTTCATCAAAATGAGTGCAGCCGATGTAAGATTCGAGAATTTTCGACTTAAATAAATTCATTTCATATGAATCATTTAAAAAATATCGTAGTGTTTATTAATGACATTCATTTTTATTGACGATTTGTTTATGTTGATAAATTTTTGTTACGCGAGTCTGTATGTTTACATAGGTCATGGCGGCAGAGTGGTATTGCACTTCGTATACCTCTTTACCCCACCCGTGGGTATAAACGTACTTTCTTTTTGCATCGTAATAATAAACATCTTCTGTTGAGAAAATAATGAGCCTAATTACTTACCTTAATAGATTCAATATAGATCGAACTAATAACTTACATACATGTTTAATTGTGCGAAAAAATTCTTCTTTTTTTGTGAAAACTTCGTTTTCCCGTTAGGCATACCGCTTTGCCCCACCTTCCCCTACATATATGTAATATTCGTAACATTTACTTTCTGAATCGAATTTTTTTTCGTTATTTTAAGCGAACTATGAGTTTACATAATAAAAAAAACTCATGTTTATAAAAATTTTATTCTAGCTTGTTTTTTCTAGCTTGAAAAATTTAATCTAGCCTTTTTTAGCCTTTTTTTAAGGAGGTGTAGCTTTTTTTTCAAAATAATTGTGGCAACTGACAAACTGATCCTATCACTTCGGCGCAGAGACTACTAGCCACGACTGAGCAAACCTCGTGCTTCCATATCGCGCGACTTCTACGGAGCACCACGCAGCTTCCGCGTAGTTTTGGCGCAGCTTCAATGTAACTTCAGCGCAGATCCCACATCGTTTAAAATTAGAATTAATAATAAATTAAGTGCATATACAATATATAGATCTTAAAAATAATTAAATTTGTGAATAAACGTGAATTTAAAAACGAACCCGTGGAAAAAACAATTATTTAAAAAAGGAAGTTAGTCACCTGCAAATTATAAATTTTTAATAATATATAATAGAGTTTAGCTACTACAGCTATTTGCTTTCTTAGCAATTTAGCATGAAGCTTTAAAACCAAGTAAAAAGCTTATATAATAATGGAAATGAAAAAATTATACATGCAATTAATTTTTTATTTTTTTATAATTTCTTCTTAGCTTTATCACACTTTCTCAACATACCCACCCGGATCATATGTATATAAACATACAATTGCATGAATGTAATTGTATGAATTTATTAACATGGTCCAAGGCATAAATGTTAGAAAAAATTTACCCATCATGCGGTGGGGCTCGGACAACACAAACATAAAGACCAACAACCATTAAGCTACAAAATTAACTATAGTTATTTTTCAATCTAAGCTTGAGTTGACCTTTTGACAAGCTAATATCATATACATCGCAATTATTAATAAGAGTAGTCATGCGATTAAAAGGAGCTGTAGCCATATAATTAGTTCTACTGAAAGGTTGGTAAAATAATTGATAAGAGTTACGGTTACTCCTGCGATTAGTATTTAAATGAATATAATTAAGAAGCTCTGGTGCAGCAAGAGACCCAGTCACAAGTTGATGCAGAAAAAGTATATCCGCGATATTTCTACGCGAGCTCAAAGACTGCATATGTAGTAACTTCAAACGATCCTCATAAGGAGGAAGGTTTAAAGAGTCAATCCAATTTAAGCCATTGAGAGCAAAACGAATAAAATTTTTTTGAATTCTCTCAATTCTATTAATGTGAATATTATAAAATGGTGACCACACTTGGCTGGCGTACTCTAAGTGAGGACGCACTATTGTATTATATAAAGTCACCGTTACTAAAGGGCTATTAAATTCTTTTGCCCACCTCTTAATGAAGCCAAGCAGAGATGAGGATTTTTTACAAATTTGATTAATATGCTCATTAAAAGTTAATTTTACATCAAAATGTATACCTAGGTCTTTGACTAAATCAACACGACCAATTTTCTTATCTTTTAATTCGTAATCAAACTCCACAACATTTTTTCTCCTGGTGAAAATCATAGTTTGGCATTTATCAGGATTAAGATGTAAGTTATTTTTAGAACACCAAACCTCAAAGGATTTCAAATCAGACTGAAGTGGAATAGTATCCCCAACCCCCTTCACGTTCCTGTAAATTTTCATGTCATCTGCATATATTAGCAGATGCGAGTTTTTAATGACATGTGTAACGTCATTAATTGCTAAAATGAACAGGAGCGGCCCCAGGTGGCTTCCTTGTGAAACACCTGATGCCGCGCTGAATGGGGAGGAAAACACCCTCCGAAATCTTATCTGATATGAGCGATCAGATAAATAAGATTCAATCCAGCTGACAAAATTTAAAGGAAATCCAAGCTTTTTTAACTTAAACAAAATCAAATTATGTGGTAATTTGTCAAATGCTTTACTGAAGTCAGTGTAGATGCAGTCAACTTGCCCACCAGAGTCAAAAGAGCTTAATGCAAAGGAAGTAAAATCAAGGAGGTTAGAAACTGTAGATCTGCCATTAACAAAACCATGCTGACGAGTTGTTATGACTTCACTACAGCACACCTTAACTTGATCGTACACAATGCGTTCAAAAATTTTCGGTATCGATGATAACTTCGCTACGGGCCTGTAATTTGAAACATCATTTTTACACCCTTTCTTGAAAATGGGGCTTATGTATGCATTTTTCCAAAATTTAGGAAAATAGCTATATCTAATTGATTTATTAAATAACAAACTGAGGGGCTGACTCAGCACAGAGCTACAGTTGACTAGTACTGTCGCAGGAATACCATCAGGTCCGGAGCTGAAGTCATCATCAAGAGATGAGATATATTTCTCTATTAGTTCAGGTGAGAAATATATCTCATAAATCGAAACTAAAGGGTCGTTATCCATATATTCAAAATAGTTGATCTCAGGGCTAAATAATTCCGTAGAAAAGGATTCTTTAAACAAATTAGCAAACAACCCAGCTATAATTTGTGGGTCGCTAGTGAGCCCATCAACTGTTCTGAATTCTGATGGAAACCCGTCAGACTTTTTTTTTGTATTAATAAATCCCCAAAAATGCTTGGGGTCATGAAGAATATTCAACCTAATTTTATTCAAATATTCAGAATAAACTAAAGCCGACATATCCTTAAATTCATGGAAAAGTCGCTGGTAAGCAACTAAGTCATTTCGGTCCTGGCTACAAACGTATTTGTTCCATGCCCTATTACGGCCATTGCGAATTTTTTTTAAATCCTTTGTGTACCAGGGGTATGAAGAATTATTAACATACCTCTTTGCATAAGGCACCGACAATGCTATAGCCGAAAAAAGTTCACCATAGAAAAATTTAATGCACTCATCAAATGAATTACTCGTATTATTAAAAAAAATAATAAGGTCGTTTAATTTATTCCTTAAATTCTCATTCAACTTTAAAAAGTCAGCTTTTTTAAAATTGAATTCATAAATATTGATGGAAGAACATGCATTAATTAAATTTTCATTGTCAGATTGGTACACAATACTCAAAGGTGGATGATAGGAATCAACCGCAGAAAGAGCATGGATAGCATTTCTCACAACAACATTACTACTATTTGCAGCCAAGACTAAGTCAAGTTGTCGTCCATGAGAATTAGTTATACAACTTACTTGTTGTAAACTTGAAAGTATTTCGTCAACAAAAATTTGTTGTTGTCGAGTTTTTGGACACGATGCATAAAAATATGTACCATCATCCGAAGGAGTCCATTTAAGGTCAGGCAAATTGAAATCACCTAACAATAAAATGTCGTCATTAGTGTCTAGTTCATTTATTATGTATTCTACGGACATCGAAAGACATTCGTAGACATCTGCGCTACTATTTGGAGGAACATAAGCGTTAAGAATATAAATATTGGAGTTACAATATGTAACTTTAACGCATAATAGTTCAATATGCGCAGGCAATTTCGATTAATGAACTAGTTAAATGATTTTTTATGGCTATTAAGACACCTCCACCAACAGAAGAAATGTCTTCCAAGTGTCTGTCTCTTCTAAAAACATTGAAACTGTTGTCAAAAAGTTCCAAATTGAGAAAAGTGTTATTTAACCAAGTTTCGGTAAAAACGATAATATCCTCAGAAAAATTCTGAGTGGCTAAAAAGATGTCATGCGTCTTAGAACGCAAACCCCTTACATTTTGATAGTAAAGGGATAGCCGCTTCAGTTTTTTGAATTGGAACGGACAGTCTTATTATTTTTTTTCGACTTAAATTCTGAAATAAAGATATTATCCACCCATGCATTAGAATTTAGAATGGCAGAAACATGAGAAGATGCCACTGTAATTTTAAAAGATGCATGAGTTGGTTTATTACCGATTTTCCTGCAAGAAACGAAGGCATCGGCAGGAATAATTTGGTTTTGTTTAATATAGTTTATAACATTGTCAGTGGTAGTGTTAGCATTAAGACGTGAAATGAAAATCGATTTCAACCTTGGCAATGCTTGCAAGGAGACAGGTGCCACAGAACCACCAATCGTAACAACTCCTTGCGGATTAGGAATAACAGAAATGGATAGAGGAGTATCGATAGTGGAGGAAAGGGGTGGAGGATTATTTATAGGAGCAGAAGCGGGAAAGTTGGAAGTAGACGGAGAGATATTTAGAGGGGGATCTAAGGCAGTTACTTCACGATTAGCAGCTGTGTCACTCGCCCCCCCCACACTACCCAAGTTAACATTCGACTTACGATTCTTATTTAATTTTCGTTTAAGTTTTCTTTTCTTCTTCAGGGAAATAGCTTGCTTGGGTAGAGTAGAGATCGAAGGAGTAGAAGAAAAAACCATTGCAGCCTCAGTAATAGTTTTATTTTGAAGCGAACTAACATCGGGTGAGACAGCCTCATTAAGGCTTTTTTCAATTTGGGGAGTTATGTCTAAATAATTATTTAGAATATCTCTGAAATTAATATTCAAATTGTTAAGATTTTCCCCAAATTGTTTAATTTTGTCGAAAAACACCGACGGGGACAGGGCCCTGCACGATGGACAGTACCAATGCAGGCCCGAACGATTAGAGGATAATAAATCAGTAATAGTGTTAGTTAGGCCTGCACAAGAGGCATGAAAGACCTGTTCACAGGGACCTGAACAGGAAAACATGGCATTCAATATATTTTGACTTTTACATTGATCTCTTAAAGAGCAAGCTAACAAGTTTTCAGACGAAAAATAATCCATCATGAAAAAAAGAAAAGACTAAGTTAAGACCTAAAATATTTTTAAAAGTGCTTACAACGGGTTAAAATTGTGAAAAATATACCCGTTGAACAGCAACAACAACAACCTATTGAGATTAAGGTAAAGCAATGTAAGCGGACAAAGCAGAAAAGGGAATGAAAAAACAAAACTGATCACTGCTTTACACTGCTTGTAGAAAGAAATGTACTCACGTACGTATGTATGTTTACATTAAAGAATAAATTAAATTAAAGTAAGCAAACATGCAAAACTAAATCAAATCAAATTTCTACCAACACCAATTATTATTAAACAGCGACAATTATGTACGCGCAAAATAAATAAAATTATTGTTATTGAACAAAATTATTAAACACAAAGAAATATACGTATTAAAAAAAACAACACAAAAACACAACCGACACTGACAAAGAGACGAGATCAACTGAATTTTTGTAAAAAAGAACCTTGGCACCGGCGAGTCAAGACCCTGGCGAAAAGGTTCGTCACACAGCATGAATGCTTAATATATTTAATAATATATTTTCATTTACTGATGTATTATTTGATATTCTACAAGCAAATTACTTAGATATTCAATATTGTTGTGACCAATTTGAAGTGAGAAAGAATAAAATTTCAAACAACAGGTCGCAGTTTGAAAAATTTTTTGTTGCTGCAAAAAATGCGACTAACCCAATTCCAAAAGTGGCGAAATCTTACAATGTTTTGAGTTGCGATACAAACGTGTATTTTTTGAAATAATTAATACTTTGTCATAATAATAATTAATACTGAAATAATTAATACTTTGGCGGTACAAACGTGTATTGGAAGAGCTGAGATGCAAAACCCGCCAAGTCCTTAAAATGAAAATGTGTGATATTGTTGGAGGGGACAGAAAAAATTTTTGTAACAAGCCTACATACTCTAAATTGTAAAAAATAAAAATTTTTCCCTTCAAAAACGTTTGATTGCAATAATTTCTGATAAATTCTTTTTATCAAAACCCGCCAAGTCCAATTTTTCATTAAAAAAGATTTAGCTTTCACAAATACAAATTACTATTATTATTTTTCAAAATCTGCCAAGCCCCGAGGTTTCAGTTTCAAAACCCGCCAAGTCCAGATTTTTAATTTCAAAACCCGCCAATTCCACATTATTTGTTTCAAGACCCGCCAAGTCCAACCCTTTTTTATAATAGTCCTTATAAATTAAATAGTCCATAAAATTAATTTTATGTATTGAAAAATCAGCTTTTGACAACTATTTCAAGGGATCAATCAATCAGTTTTTACAATAGTTAAATTCAGTGGTATACAATTTTTGCGTTTTTCTCCTTACGCAAAATATGGACTTGGCTGATTTTGAATCTCAGCTTTTCATTTTTTGAAATAATTGATACTTTGTCAACACAAATGGATATAAGATTTAAGTCGTCAAAAAGATTAAAATTTTTGGAATTGTTTAATTCAAAAAAGTTTCTCAATTTCGATAGAAGTTTTTCAGATGAGGCTTTTGAAAGCCTTTAAATTTCATATGCCCCCTTTCTTCGAATTTGTAAAGCTAAGCATTGAGTTGAGTGTATTTTTCTCAAGTGAACAGTTTCGTAGCATTTTCATCAATGATTTACCAGAAATTATTTTGAATTTGGACTCGAAAAATACGTTTTCAGAAATTTTCAAGCTAAGTTCCTTAATTTTGACAATTCGAACTTCAAGTAGCTCAGTTGCAAGAGGACTACTATGTGCGAACAGAGATTGTCGGAACTGGCTTTAATTTCCATAGAAAAAGTATTTCTTAAGGAAATAAAATGCAAAAACAGGTTTTATGATGAGGTTCAAGAAATTTTCTTAAAAAAAAACACGTTAAAAAAATTTAAAAAAAATATAAACAAATACAAAAAAAGAAATAAAAAAATTTAAATGCGATCTCAGCCTATCCCGTCCCCGTCGTGGTCCTGGAAAAAACTAAGAATTGAAATTCATATTTAAACAACACATACACGTTGAACACCCTGCTGAAAACGCCACGCCACGCCACTGACTGGAACAGAAAGTGTTTTAAACAAAAATAGCTCAGAATGTGATATTGTAAACGACATTAGTTGTGAAATTAAAGCAATAAGCAATACAAATATTGAAAATCATCTTTGGGCCTAATAACTCATGCCGAGTTTCAAGTTTTAAGATAGAGTTTGAGATATACATTAAAGAATCTATTATTATGACGAATGGAGATATTTTTAGCTATTGGCATTCAAGTTCATTTTTGAAACTGAAAAAAATAGCACAATAATTTTTTTCTGCCCCTCAGACTAATAGTACGGGAGACAGCGTTGCATTTTGCGAAGCAATTTCCTTCCGCTGGCATGAAATCGATGCGCTTTTTTCTCCTCTACAACATTGGTCCCAACATAATTTTCTACTTTTGTCTTACTTTCCGAGTAATTGCGCAAAACTTTTTTTGTCGGCCTTTCACAACCATGCCCACCACTATTCTGGCGGCTGACGCTTATTTCGATCATCAGCTATACTTAAACTATGAGTTGCAAAAACATTAAGCGGGAGGAAATTACTTCGCAAAATGCAACGCTGCATCCCGTACTATAACGTTGCAAGTGAACAATTTTTTAGCGCTGCAGGTCAGCTTTATACCGACTAATGTTCAAATTTGCGTGGTGAAAACGTTGATCAACTTTTATGTTTAGCTTACAATAAAAAATTATTTAACTTTGAATAATAAAGTACCTTCAACTTTTATTGTCCTTATAAACTAATATTGTTTAAGTTTGCTAATAGATTATAACCACATCATTTATTTTTGTTACTTATACATTGAATTTTTTTTATGTAAGTTTTTAGTTATAAAATGCTTCGGCTTCGGCACCTTCGGTCAGACCCTAGAAATAAGGCGCCCTATTTCTGCAGTAATTACTTTTAATTTGCAGTAAGTAATGTTTTCAGAATATTGTAAAGTAACTTAGTAATGATATTCAGCCAAATTCATAATACTTTGTTGTGCGTTAATCTTTGAAACGAAATAGTTTTCAAAAACTATAGCTGAAATTTCAAACTTTTATGAGTTTGAAAGTTGATCCAGGGGTTCCCAAATTATGACAATGAATTTATTAAAGGCTATATCCCCTAGTAAGAAAGTAGGATTTTATTAAAATATGAGCGGAACTCCCAAAGTAAACTTATGCCATAAAAATTGTCAAAATACTTATGCCACCCACAAAATGGTTTTTTATCTTTTAAATATACTGCAGCACTTAAATCAGCAGAGAAAATACGCAACTTTTTGTTCTTTTTGACACCTAGCATGTGTTATTTCTTTTACATAACTATATAGTACCGTTAGCATTGACAGTTAACCATTGCAGAAAGAACACTAAGACGCACATATTTGTCAAAATATATATGCCGACCACTGTAGTTGTAAATGGAAGAGAAATGAAAATTTGTAAAGATGCAGATTAATTTGAAGAAAATTTCACTATTCATTTTCAATTTTGATTTAGACTCAGTGTTTGCCGCAATACTATCTGTTAATTAATACCATGAATCGCTTAAATTAGATCTTCTAACTTGAATCGTTTTTGCCGTGATATCTGTTATTCAATATTAATATTTAATATTATTCACTTGAATAATCTCTTGAAAAGATTTTTGCAGTAATGATTTTTTTCTTTTTTCAACCACTGATGGCATTTGGGTTTAGTAATAATGTACTGAATCGAAACTTGAAATGTACACCAAATTTTACTAAAAATTGTAAACTGTACGAAATTTTTCCAAACAACTTATTTACAAAAAAAAAAGCCTCAATTTTCCCATCTCAAAAACTCTGAGATATATTTCACATTAAATAACAAAATCTACACATACCGATTACTTAAATTTTTTCATTTACTAAAAAAAATATATTTTTACTATAAATCTGGACTTTGCGGTTATGTTCATTTACTTAGAAAAAAGGTAATTATTATGAATTGTCCAAATGTACCGAAAATGTGCTTAAAACTCGCCAAATGCACTAAAAGTGCGGCAAATGTACCGAATGTACTGAAAACTTGTCGAATGTATTGACGACGATTTTTCAAGCGCAAATGTACCAAAAAAAGTACAAATGTACCGAAAATGCCATCACTGATATGTGTACATACTTTTAAAACTTTTTTATGTAATAAAAAAGAAAAATTTTAAGGTATCTTAGGTATTGCAATGCCGCTGTAAAGAACGGAGGTGGAAATGTAATGGTCTGCGGTGTCTTCTTTGGTAATGGGATTGGACCAATTCATAGGATTGATGAAAATATGGGTCGCTCCATGTACGTTGACATACTAAAAGATGTGATTTTGCCATACATATATCGATGAAGAGATGCCACTTAAGTGGAGGTTCCAACAGGACAACAATCCAAAATCACCCCTTAGATTTTTAAGGCGTGGCTTCAGAGCAATAGAATTGAATTTATTAGTTGGCCTGCCCTGACCTGAATCTTATTGAGAACTTATGGGAGATCGTTAACATGAAAATCAAGAGAGAAAATTGCAAAATCACGGCAGATTTGTTTCAATCCTTGAAAATATCCTGGGAAGGAATATCGCAGGATATCATTAATAATGTAGTTATCTCTTCACGGTGCGCCTGCAGGGAATCTAATGAAAAATCGTGCTACCTCCAATTTTTTTCTTTTCATGTGTTGGCAGTTGGCAGGAAGTTTTTTGGCGATAATATTCTTGATCGCATATGCAAATGCTCAAATTTATATGCCAATCATCACCATAAACAGTACGAGAAACTAAAAAATCGCTAGGCTATAGAATATTATCAAGAATACTTTTCAAATAATTCATGAGGCTTCATTTCACGACAATCTTCGTAATTGCTTTCTGGAAAGTGAGAGCGATAGCAAGGAATCGAATTTGCGCCACGTAAATTTGCTGAACTTATTAGCTGGTGGAATTGGCAGATTAGGTTTGGATGGTTGAACACGACATATCGCTAGCTTAGAGTGCAAAGGCGCTAACTGCACTTTTTTACAAAATTGAGATTTTAATGCAGAACAAAAGAGAATTAAAAAATACATACAATATTATTCCTTTTGATGAGCTTGGCAAACAAAGAATTTCATCAATGAATCCAGTATCAGAACTAGGTTGCTCTCGTTCTAAGCTGTCAATCTGTTTGCCGTTTTCAATAATAATTTTCAAACCTTACTTGAGTTGCTCTGGACAAACATTGTCTGGTAGCCCCCATCATTATCACCATCATCTTCGCCACTTAAGTCTCCTTCGATATGGGGTGGCTAATATAAAGACATTGGTTGGAGCGTCATTTTCGTCATCGACACACATTTCTTCTAAAAAATCCTGCGCCTCTTTCAAGGATAGTGGTCTTTACATATTTGAAAATAAATTAGGAAAATGAAAAACTACGAAAATATCTTTTATAATACAGTAAAAGCTAATAAATTAATAAAAACGTATCAAAACAGCTACACCGTAAACCTGCCTAGCGTTGCCATATGGCAACAGGACATTTCAAGGATACTATGAGCAGGATCAAAAACTAATGATGCCGTTTTTTAATTTAAGTCTTAAATAGTATATCTACTTCTAAAAAATCTTTTTGAAATTCGAAAAAAAATTTACTCAGGGTGATTCGGGATAGATATAAAAAAAATTAAAATATTGATTTAACGTGAAAAAAAGCGCCACATGGATTATTTTCTAATTTACAGAAAACATTTCTGTACGATGCTGCCAACACATGAAAAGAAAAAAATTGGAGGTAGCACGATTTTTCATTAGATTCCCTGCAGGTGCACCGTGTCTCTACCAAAAAATAATATATATACTTTTCTATACCTGTCACCCCCCCTTCTATGCGTTACAAACGGAATGACGAAGTGAATATACCCTCTGTGTAGGGTATAAATATGAAAAAAAATTTCTGTTAGGGATTTTTTTTCAAACCATCGCTATTTCCTCAATAATGGGTTTTCATAATTTTTTTTTCATTCTTCATTATTTTATTATATAACATTTATGTACAAAATAAAAATTTTATAATGTTTATTTTATAAAATGTTTTTGAATCGTTGTAAATACTTTGCTCCGTTGATGATTTCCTTTTATTTCAGAGAATGTTATTCAAACTGAAAGTGGGGTTCTTACTAAATTTTGCTTCAAGGACTAGATGTAAAAACTACATAGTCTTAAAGTAGGAAATAGTGTAGCAACCACATGGAAAGCGGAGAGGAAAGAAAATTTGCTATTCATAATCCGACCAACTTTTAGACGAACTTCCGGCGGCATCTTTGCAACCGAAGAATTGCATTTTTTACACTTCCAA
Source organism: Meiosimyza platycephala (assembly GCA_963662105.1). Taxonomy (NCBI): domain Eukaryota; kingdom Metazoa; phylum Arthropoda; class Insecta; order Diptera; family Lauxaniidae; genus Meiosimyza; species Meiosimyza platycephala. The sequence goes on along the minus strand of OY759210.1, from coordinate 39,420,781 downwards.
GTTGCCAACAAATACATCATCTCACAAGGCAACAACAGCCATATTTTCTTCCATCTTCACTACTTTGCATCATCCCTACCCCGTTCTTTACAATACAAAAATTTACACAAAATGGCTGTTCTGTTCTTGCTATTGTTAAGTAGCGCAAAGTTAGTCCCTAAATAAGCACTTAGCTGGTGTTGCCGACTGTTTAGGGTTGACTTTCACTCTTCATTTGGGTTTGGTTGGGGTATTCACGCGAATCATTAAAGACATTAAGTAATTTTGTGCATTTTCGGAATATTGCCGTTAGGTCGCTTAGTTATGTGAGTGCTACTGATTATAATTACAAACTTAACTTAACAGAGCACTCGTCCTTGTACTCGTGTTTAGGGAATGCGAATTTATTTTGAAAATTTTGCATTGTTTTTTATTTATTTTTTGTTTATATTTTTGCAGGGGCTTACAAATAATTGTTACGAAATTTGAGCTTTCAAGCTCAAACCTATAAGCGGCGTGAACAGAGGTTGCATCTGAATTCGTTGAAGTTTTACAAAAAGCCGACATCTGCCTTAGAAGCCGAGATATAGCGTTTTAAGCACTTTAGTTGTATGGGAGGTACCACTTCCTGTTGTCAAACCACGCCAACATTTATCGTGTGGCTAATGCTAACAATATTTATCCGAAAGAGTTTTTCTTATACATAGAGTTGGGTTCAAAGAAAATTTTCCTAAAGTTTCAGCGTCCTTGACCTGTGAACCACGCAAATAGTTTATTTTCAATTACAATTCATATGAAATAAAACTTCGAGAAAATCTGCCATTTGTTTTTTCCTATTTCGTTCATTCCATGTACTGCATGAAATTATTTTAACGCGTTTGCCTGTGACATACAGTGGCAGAAGCCGTCAGAAGCGAATAAGGCGTATCTCAAAAAAATTGATATTCGAGATTCTTATGGCATTGGATAGCTTAAGAAAGTACGCGTCTAATGAACTAATCCAAATAACGATATTTTAATTCAAACATATAGAAAATCCCTTAAGAATATTTTCTCTATCTCAATTTTACCCCAAATTACTAAGCGATTTAGACGTATGTCAAGAATACGAAGGTAAATGGTCGTATATTTGACTACGACTAATAATTTTAAAAAAACAACGGGCAATAACGCAAAGCTTCGTTGACTGGATCATATTGTCTTTGTCGTTGTAAGTTTTTTTCATTCTTTGTTTGTTCACTTCACCATCTAATACCAGGAAATATGATGTCATTTTGGTGAAAACTCCCTACTTTTAAGGGTTGAGATTTCTTAAGTAACAATAATATATTGTTACGAAATTTCCTGTCCCTTTGACAATAATTTCAATCTCTTACACTTCTCTGAGTTCGATCACTGGATTGTGTAACAATCCAGAAAAAACGCAATCTTTATTTAATTATAAAATGGTTAATTTGAATCACAAACGTTAGTTTTTACATAGTACAATTGTTTATTTCTTCTTTACATTCAAATTGTATACACAAACGTTTTACTTTATTACTTAAAATCCACTGTATCACTTTATTACTTAAAATCCACTATATCACTTTAGTACTTAAATTCAAATGTTCGACTGCCTCACTTAAGATCCACTGTGTTCAACTGTTCAATAACAACTGTCTCGACTGCTCAGATGACTGCCTTTTATACTAAAGTCATCATTTTCTAGAACCATCTGCCATTGTCCAGAATGTCGTTTCCGGTACTTTCTATATGGCGATTATCGACGTTGATAATGTCGTACCATCCGCCATTATCCATAATGTCGTTTCCAGTACCTTCTAGATAGCGATTATCGATGTTGATAATGTCGTACCACTTTATCATTTATAGTACAGAAAACATGCTAAATGCCGCTAGATGGTGTTATTTTTGTACGGTCAGTGATGCAAGTATTTTTCTACGGTCAGTGATGCTAGCTAGTATCGTTTAATTTTTATTTCGAGAATTTTATGGCATAAAGCAAATTTCGCTACAATATGCTTAGTTTTTTATATGTTTCTTTCAGTAAATATTCTATAATTTCTTAAAATATAATTTGATTCTAGTTTTTATTTCATTTAATCTGTATTTTATGCAATAGCAAATATTATATTTTTTGTATGAAAGTTTGTATGAGAAGTCTTAAGTAAAATGGCGTATCTACATTTTTAAAGCTATAAATACTAATCGAAATGGACGTATCTCATAAAAAACGTATTAACACATAGAGTTTTGATATTTTCCCTTAATCATAAATAAATAACATTAAAATGATTTTTAAATTGCCAAAAATAAATTAAAAAATCCGTAGAGAAAGTAAGAAGAAAACGGCATTTACAAAACATTAATTATCTCGAAACTAGTTTTTTTGAGATACGCCTTATTCGCTTCTGACGGCAGTATAGATAACGAAAATATAGGAGGTAGACGTCCACACTGCCGCATTTTTCATAACAGTAATTGTTAATATTTAAAATAAAAAAACTCTATTGAATAACTTTATCGTTTTCTTCCAGAATTTTGTTGTCTTCAGTTTTGAAGCTGAAAATACAACAGGCAGACTGATGCTAATAGAATAAAGAACAAAATGTTATTTTTTCAAATTAATTATATTTGGGGGATAGCATGTTAGAACTATTTAAACAATTAAATTGTTATAACATATTTTTCATTTGTTGGCAACATAAATTTTTTTTTAATGCACTTCGAAAGCTATCGTTATAAAGTATTAAACAAAAAAAATCCGAATCCTATGATAATGAGATTTGGTATGGTTGTTTAATTTAAGCTACATAATTTGAAAAATTTCAAAAATAGCCCCTGGACCTATATTAATTTTTTACATGCTTTTGTATTTTGAAAATTGATAAGTTTGTTCAGCGACACATTCTCTTCTTTTTTACTGAGACTTATTTATTGTATTAAATTTTTTAAATACAGTACACTCCGCATTTGAGAAATTTTAAAAATGCCGACAAATTGTTCATTATATACGGTTTTTTTATACGCTGCTATCTTGACTCTTATAAGCGTACTCCGAATATAAGAAACTTCTGCTCTTATAAACGATTTTTTAGAGAAAAAATTATGCTGGCATATTTTAAAAATATTCATTTCATTTATTTTTTATAAACTTTAATACAAAACAAAAGTAAACTTTCATGGTAAAACATAAATAAAGGTTAACTCAAACTAAAAATAATACATAGACGATCTTAAGTATGTACATTTATTTGTACATTGTACATATACACTCGCGCTCAAAATTAAGTATACGGCGACGCACATTTACTATATATTCGATTATATTCAAAACAACTTTTATTTTTTAGGAATTTTTGACGGTATTTAATATAACGCAATACAAAGATAAGCTGTACGTTTGCATGATGCAACAATTAGTATCTGTTGCGCCGTCAGGTTCAGGCCCGTACCTACCCGACTTTGCTTGGGGGGGCACAAAAAATTTTACTATATATATATATATATATATATATATTCGGAATAGGCAGCAGTCAAAAATGCTGAAAGAGTCAGTTGTTGAAGAAACACTGGGTGAACGAATCAAATCAACATTCTACAAAACAATCGATATTGTATTAATTGAAATGACCAATCGCTTTGTTACAAACAATGGCATTCTCACTGCTATCAATACAGCTGATGAAATGGATTTGGAAAAGCTGCACCCATTGGGCGATTTGGGCATCCAGTAACCAAGTGAAATTGAGCTCAAAATTGCCAAAGAATATATAGATAGAATTCGTTCGGAAAATGATTAATTAAATAAATTTAAAAAGCCGGAACAAAAAAAAATTAAGACGGTGGTGCTGACGGAGCTGTATAAGGTGCGTCAAGTAATGGAAAAAGTGTACAATCTTTTTGCAACCATCGAAACTTTCCCGGCTGGAATGGAAATATGAGAATCGTCATTTTCGGCATTAACACGAATTATACGGCCACAACGAATAGGCATGTTGACTGATAGGCTGAATAATTTATCGTTCCGGGCTTTCGAGCACAAACGTCTTGAGTCTATAGATATAGACATGGTTTTAAAAAGATTCAATGCCCTGAAAGATCGCAGAGTACAGCTATTTAAAATTGTTATTGCTTAAAAAAAATAAACTTTAAACCTAAGTAGTATAAACTATAAATATAATTTTCTAATTGCTTTTGTTTTTGAAGTTTTCCCAAAAAACGCGTGAAGAGCTAGGGGCTAAGCCCCCCCTAGCCCCTATGGTAGGTACGGGCCTGGTCAGGTTGTTGAAGTGTTAGTTCCGAATTAGTGTAAGCGTTCACAATTAAGTATACGGGTTGAACAATACAAAAATAATTGGAGGTTTTTAATATTTTATTAATATAAAAGCTGTGTTTGTGTATTGTGCATAAATTGTATGTAGGAATATTATAATTTTGGCTTTGTAGTTGTGATTTCTATTGCTTTATACAAGGTGGTGCAAAAATATGTTTCATAGATCGGAATTTGTAAAATCAGCGATTGGAACCGACCGAAAAAATGGGATGTCCTACCGTGAGTTGGCAGAGAAATATAATTTATCAAAAAATGGACACAAAAAAAGTGTTTGACAAAGTTACTGCAACAAATTTAGTTATGCAACAGTCCGGGCAGGGCAGAAAAAGTTCCACATAGCCTAGAGAAGATGCTCGAATATTACGAGAAGCTATTAAAAACCCATCAGTAACAGCAGCCGATATTAAGGAAACATTAGACTTAAGTTTTTTTACGTCCACAATAAAACGACGCTTGAATAATGCTGGGTTTCAAAATAATTTGGCGAAGAAAAAGCCACTGATCAGCGAGAAAAATAAGATTAAGCGATTAGCTTTTGCAAAAAGTATGGTTCGATGGCTCTGGCATTTTGGAAGAAGGTAATTAGGTCAGGTGAATGCAAATTTGAATTGATTGGCAAAAAAAAAAAATATAAAAAAGTGTGGTGAAAGGCGCATTAAGGTGTGCATTAGCAATTTCAGCAACACAATGTTAAGCATGGAGGCGGCTAAATTATGATGTAAGGATGTTTTAGCTGGGCTGGAGCTGGACATTTGTTTCCATATCAAATGGAGAATGACTGGGGGGGCACTGTTTAAATTAAAAAAAAAAAAATTGAATCTTCTGCGATGAAGTTTGGACGTAGGGACTTTGTTTTCCAGCAAGAGAATAACATTAGGCACACCTTACGTGTTGAAAATCAATATTTTCTAGAAGAAAACATTGAAAAACTTGAATGCTCGCTCCAGTATCCTGATTGAAACCCTATTAAATATCTTTGGACATTGGGTTCCAATGAGCGTAAAAGTAAAATGCAACATTAACTAACTTTCTTTCCGTAGCTTCAGAACGAGTGGGACAAAATTGACCCGTTAAAGTCAAAAAAATTTTGTGGAAAGAATGCCAAAAAGATTGCAGGCGGTAATAAATAATAAAGGTGTTGCCACAAATTACTAAATTTAAAAAAAAAATTGAATTAGTTAACTATTTTCGAACATTTTCTTTTTTATGTTTTTTCATATAAGCTAATATTTGGTTTTGAGACATTATTTTGTCCTCATTTGTATAAAAATGTATTTTAAAAACCGTTGAATTGAGTGAGAATATATGACAGAACATCTTAACATCAAAAAAACTATCAAAATATCTTTTATTTACTACTTAAATTCGATACATACCTAATTTTGTTAGAAAATGGTAACCGTATACATACTTAATTGTGAGCGCGAGTGTATGTATGTATGTATATGACTAGATGTACATATGATATTGCATACAATAGAAATAAAGTTACATATTTTAAAAAATAGTCATTTATTTTTTTTTTAACAAGTGATTTGCCATGTTGATGAAAGATAATTTTTTCAATATTTATTACGCTATCATCATGTGGCAAATACTGTTTTAGTACAAACAACGCTTAAAGAGCTTCCTCGCGGCTTAGTTGTACTATTGCGCTATCCGTAAAGTCTTCTACAAAATCCTCAATCTCATTTTTAAATGATTTCTTTTAAAAGGTTTTTTTTTTTATATAGTCGTAGAATTTAAGGTGGTTGAAAAATGTTATTTTGTTCAGTTTTTTCTTATATGCGGTTCTCTTATAAGCGGTCTATTTTGGATGAAAATACCAAAATTGTACACGGCGCTTTAGGACTTGTCTATTGTAAGCGATAATTTCAAATAAGCGAGTTTCTTATATACGGAGTGTACTGTAATAATAAATTTTCTATGTCTCTTCTTCGTTATTTTCACTATTAACATAGTTTTTAAACTTATTTTTATTTATAATTTTTCTTATCGAGGATAAGTTTTCCAAATGAGATTTCGCAAAGAATCCGTACAATTCCGAGAATTTTTTAACAGATACTGCAAGACAATGAAACATTCTTACGATGTTTGCTAACATTCAGTAGGAATTTTTTTGCTTGACTGCTTCAATTGGACCTTTTTTTAAATTTCCTATATTTTTGACCATTTTCAAAACCCTGTGAGAAATCCAATTTAATTTTTTTCTTTCAAATAATGATATTTTTTTTTTTCTTTGATAGTTGTTATAAAAACCAAAAATAAAATTGTTTTGATACTTTTAAAAATGTGCTACCAAAAATTTTTTTTTTCTTAGACGCTCAAAAACAAAAAAAATCTACAGTAATAAAATTATTGAAGAGTACCTACGGATTTTAAAGGGTTCTAGGATCCACAAATATTATTTTTTGGACTAATATTTTAGATTTCCTTTTTTTTAAGTATTTCCTTTACAACGATACCCTATTTTGTTGTTTTTCGAGACAAAACCATTTTTGATTTTTGACCACTACTCTACACTGTATTGTAATTTTTAATCTCAATCTTCTAATCTCAAATGGGCGATGCAGATAAACTGCCACTTATATGGGAGATTGGCGTGTTAGTTGATATTTTGCGTCCATATTTCTAAACTTTCATATTCTTGACCTCAGAAAGGTTTATGTTGAAATTCGTTGTTCCACGGCGACTCCTAATTGTTTCATAAATTTGCATGAACTCGCACCACTGTGTGGCGTGCTGCAGGCCAGGCTTTCTTTACAATTTGAGGTTAACGTCGGAATCGGCTTAGAAACCAATAAAAAACAATTATTGTGAAAATCTAATAATTATTTAATATTTTAAATACCTAATTTAAGTTAAATTAATTTATTATGAGCTATTAAATAATTGCGTGTGATTTTCACAAAGTACACAGGAAAAGGAAAGAGATAAAAAAGTTTTTAAATTTTTGACATGTAGTCAGGGCTGCCACAGATTCTTTAGATATTGCCGTCATAAGATCGATATGGTTCTGAAATGCACTGTATTTTTATACACATTATTAATTAGAATTTTTTATCATATCTATTTCAAATCAAGATATGTTAAATTATGTTGCATTAAATTTAAAAGCGAAAAAGTTAAATTAATTTTGCCTTTCAGTAGACTACCTATGTAGTATCAAACTTTACAAGAGCTAAGGCTTCGATGTCATTATTGAACATTTTACATTTTCGTTGCTATCGAGATTCATAAGTCCTTACTGTTCTGCTTAAATTTAAATACATGAGAGAAAAGTAAGAAAATAATTGGCAAGTTATAGTAGCAATAACAATACTCTGCCTACATTTATGTGTAGGGTCAGAATACGTATGTATAGTTTGCAAAATTTAATGACCATCCTAATTTTTATCTGCTGAAAAAACGGTTCTAAGTGACCAATGATCTGAACTAAACTTTTGAACATTAAAGGTGCTGAAATTGACTTTAATTAATTGTTTGGAATTTTTCAAAATAAAATAATTAATTTTTTCATACATAAGTAATTAATTGTTTTTGGTATCCTGGGGCTTTTAAAAATTTGAACAGAAAATGTATTGTAGCTAATTTGAATATTGGCTATTAAAATCTGCTGAACAATGGCTTTTTCAATCAATAGAAAATGGTAGGTAGATATGATCTCGACATAATTCCAGAAAAGTGGGTCTTAGAGGCTTAACCTGTATACAAAGTTATAAATAAATAAGCAAATCACCAATATCTGACCTTATCCTTGGTCGTAATTGCAACCGTGATGTACATATTTATAGTCAGATAATAGTTTAAAAACTAGTAGAGGTGTCATCTTCGGTCAGGCCAACTCACACACATAAATGTTAAAAAGACGTTGAAGAGGTTGAATAAGTCGAAAATAATATAAAAAGTAATAAGAGGCTGAAAAGTGTTAAAACTGGAAAAGTCTTAAAAATATGAAAACCATTGAAGAAAGTTGAAAGATGAAAATCGTATGCGCCAGTTTCGAGTTATACGCAATGATGGGGACCAACCAGTGTCTCCAATGATACCGTAATTACGGTAGATCCACCGTAATCTGGCCCAATCTATCGTCTACCGTAAACATCCATTACGGTGTCGTATTCCACCGTAATTTCGCTTACGAATCACCAAGCGGCTTTTTTAGTTTTATTGCTCAGTGTGCTCTCTCTCTCTCTCTGCCCCACTCTAATGAAGAATGTGAGCGTATTTCCAGCCATGTCAACGACATTAAGACGAAAAAAAGAAATTAATTTTTGACAAAAACAATGAAGGGCAATATTTTCGCCAAAAAATACATAAAAAGGATTGGCAAAAATTGTGTTGATTTTAGGCCAACCAGTGCCACGATCCAAAAAATGAAACTTTCCATGATGAAAAAGATGTTGTCTTATTAGAAGATTCGGACTCAGAATCACTGGTTTTTTTATTTAGATATACAGTGGCTCACAGCTTAATTGATGCAGTGCTTACTTTTAACTTCAATGCTCTGTAACTTTGAAACTAAAATTTTGATATCATTTGAAAGAACAAAAATTGTAGTTTAAAAAAAATGTTTATTTATTGTTAAAAAATATTACCTGGAATAATTTTAAATATGTAGAGTGGTAGCCTCTTTGGTCATCTACAGCTTAAAGACGGTTTGGCATCGAAGCTGCAAATTTTTATTGGTATCTAGCAAATTATAGCGCCACTCAGTTTTAAGTGCCTTTTTTAGGTCGTTTTTGTTTGAAATGTTGTGTATTCGAATTGCCAGATACCAATATAAAACTTGCAGCTTGGATGCCAAACCATCTTTAAGCTGTAGATGACCAAAGAGGCTACCATACTAAATATTTAAAATTACAAAATCATTATTTTAAACAATGTTTTTCAATTTATACCTGTCTGCATCAAATAAGCTGTGACATGAAAATTAGTAGTTTATTTCGATTTTTATTATAAAAATTCCAGGTAATATTTTTTTACAATAAATAAACATTTTTTTAAACTACAATTTTTGTTCTTTCAAATGATATCAAAATTTTTTCATATCCCACTTAGCTTCAAAGTTACAGAGCATTGAAGTTAAAAGTATGCACTGCATCAAATAAGCTGTGAGCCACTGTACATATGGGCATTTCCACAGACATTAACATTTTAGCCGGCCACGTTTTCGATTTGTTTTTGGAGCACATCCTTCAGCCATGGTTTTTCTTGAAGTTATATTTTGAATTAATATTCAATTTTGAACTATTAAAATTCACAACTTTTTTTTTTTTAAATTGAATTTAAAGTAAGAAATACGTGTAACTTTTTGTTTTTTAAAATTGAAATTTTATGTTGACAACTAGTCACAAAAACTAGTTTTTCTGATTCTGACCACTATATTGTTCTGATAGTGAATTTTATGAGAGTTAATAAAATAGTTTAACATATTTAAATTTTATAAAGGTCACTTTTTATGTTTAATAAGGTGAAAAAACGAAGTTTTCTAAAAAGGCTTATTGTAGTGACCGAAAAAACAGCCCTGATGAAGCAGTCAAAAAAACTGCGAAACGTCGGCAAATAAAAATAATTTTTTTTTTTTAAACTCAAAAAAAGTTTTTTAAATGGTTTTTTATTTTATTTTTTTCGGTCACTACAATAAGCCTTTTTTAGAAAAATCCGTTTTTTCACCTTATTAAAATAGTTGTACGTTAATTACATATAATATTCTGATTTTATCTTGTACAAATATTCTGAGCAGTGTATAATAACACGATAATTTACACCGTAATTTTTAAACTGATGCACCGTAATTTACTTCAAAACACGGTAATTCAACCCTAGAAACACGGTAATTTAAAATTTTCAGTTGGAGGCACTGGGACCAACATAAACGCAAAACTACGTTTTCATGTAGTGGTACAACCATTGGAGTTCTACTTCTGCTGAAGCAAAACTGAATTTTTTGTTGTGCGCTCACATTTGAATACGTATTCACTGGACCTATTCAGAAATTTACGAAATATGAATATTTTTTAATGGGCTGAAAGCTTATCTGAAAGCTCTATGCATTTAAATAAGATTTGCATAAAAAAATAGAAAAATATTTTTGTTAGATATTGCGCTTTCCGCCGGAAGGTCGAATTCGGGTGTTAACCTGAATTTTAAAAAGTTCTCTCAGAAACACAAAAATAACTTTTATTTTAGGAAATATTTCAAAATATAAATAATGCAGTTTTCCTATGTTTAGTCTAATTAACCAGTTCTTAAGGTCAGAAACTTTTGAAATTGTTTCAATACTGTTTTACAACACTTAAAACATGTAATATTAGATTTTTTTTCTGAAATTCCAACTTTAACCTTAAATATTTTCAAGAAAAAAATTTTCAAAAATTTTCAAAATGTTTTTTTGTTGTTGTATAGCCAACTACCTTTCTATTTAACTAAAGTAAGCCAGTTGTTTTGGACCGTCTTTAAATTGCTTCCTTCAAAAGAAAATGTACAAATTGATGATTTTCTATATTTTTGATTTTATTTTTACTGGCTCTACTCAAAGTTAGTTACTTTTATATGATTTTATCAATTTTTACCTTTGGTTAGTTTTAATTTTTGCTCACAAAAATTATGTTTGTTCAATATAAAAAAGTTACTTTCAGTCTATTAATGATATTTTATCGAATAAACATTATTTTTGTGTGCAAAAATTAAAGCTAACCAAAGGTAAAAATTGATAAAATCATACAAAAGTAACTAACTTTGAACGACCGTATCTCAGCCAATTTGGATCAAAACTTCTTTTGTAGATCATTATTTTGACGGAAACTCCGCCACCTTTCTTTTCTGTGAATCAATGACTTACCTAAATTCACTCAGAAAAAAGTTATACACAAAAATTTAAATAAGGACAACAAATTGAAAATTTTCGGTTTTTTTAAATAGTCTTTTTGACTTAACTTATTTAAAAAATAAGCTTTTTGACTTTACAAAGTGCCATTCCGATAGGAAATCTGATTCTCTACAAAAAGTTGTGCGATGTGTTGACATTAAAAATGTTTAGTTTTTGAGTTATAGTAAAAAAAAAAATAAAAAATGAACAAATTTGCACCGTCCTCAAAAGTCCAAGCCGAAGCTTAATTGCACTTTTGGATTTATCACTTATAGGGTATAATTGAACATATAAGACAATGAAATACCTTTAAAGAGTTAGTTCATTGTTAAAATACATAGTCAATAGCCTATTAGTAGAGCAAGTAAAAATAAAATCAAAAATATAGAAAATCAACAATTTGTACATTTTCTTATGAATGAAGCAATTTAAAAACTATCCAAAATAACTGGCTTACTTTAGTTAAGTAGAAAGGTAGTAGGCTATACAATAACAAAAAAATATTTTGAAAATTTTTTCTCGGAAATATTTTGAAATATTTTCTAAAATAAAAGTTATTTATGTGTTTCTGAGAGAACCTTTTAAAATTCAGATTAACACCCGAATTCGACCTTCCGGCGGAAAGCGCAATATCTAACAAAAATATTTTTCTATTTTTTTATGCAAATCTTATTTTAATGCATAGAGCTTTCAGATAAGCTTTCAGCCCATTAAAAAATATTAATATTTCGTAAATTTCTGAACAGGTCTAGTGAAGTGTTGGCCATTTACCCTCCCGCGGTCACATTCCCCGTTGCGGGCCATCATTCGGCCCGCCGTGCAGTTGCTGAATTCTATGCACTGATTCGCATGAAAATTGAATATGCGAGAAACCCAGTCGGAATCAAACGTGCAAAAACAAAACAAATGCAAACAAAAACATTATTTATGCGAAAAGCAATTTTTTAAGCATGTATTATTGAAATATTATTTAATTGTTGTAAAAAAATTAAATTTCATGGAAAAATAGTCACCGATATTGCGTCTGGTTTCATCACAAAATATTGAACCATATATTGAAAGTCTTATTTTAAGTAAACTCTGTTAATATGTTTGTATAACATACATATGTATACATAATATGTATAAGATTTATGAAATGTTTTCTTTTTGTTGTTAAATAAAAATACAATTATTTTATATGCCAACATTTATCTTTATTTATTAACATCTGTGATGCACGAATTTCTACTGGGTAATTTTTTTTATACGTGGAAAAGATAAAACACATTTATCTTAATTTTTTTTTTCGCTGGAATTTCTTCACACATTTGTACACATACTAGCGCGAAATGTTAGTTGTAAACGTCAGCGCGCTGTCGACTTTTGGGCACCGCAGCTGGCCATCCCTAGTCTATGTATACGTATTCAAATGTGAGCGCACAACAAAAAATTCAGTTTTGCTTCAGCAGAAGTAGAACTCCAATGGTTGTACCACTACGTGAAAACGTAGTTTTGCGTTTATGTTGATCCCCATCATTGTGTATAACTCGAAACTGGCACATACATACGATTTTCATCTTTCAACTTTCTTCAATGGTTTTCATATTTTTAAGACTTTTCCAGTTTTAACACTTTTCAGCCTCTTTTAACCTTATTACTTTTTATATTATTTTCGACTTATTCAACCTCTTCAACGTCTTTTTAACACTTATGTGTGTGAGTTTCAGCCTGACCGAAGATAACACCTTTACTAGTTTTTAAACTGTTCGTGAACGAGTACTTTTTTATAGTTTTAAGTGTCATCACTAATGCATTAAGTATTCGCATTAAATTAATTTGCATCTCTAACTAGTGCAATGGAATAGCCGTTATATTAATTCGTTATTTTTTGTCTCACTGCACTCTTATGCTTATTAGCAGTATAACAGTTTGCTAACTTAAGATTCTCACAATGTTGTTTTTTATTGTTATTGTTAACTCTCATTAGAATTATGTTCTTGATTTTGTTTTTGTAAGCTAAACGGTAGAATCATACGATTCAATACCTAATTGTTATTTTTGGCTCTTTGAGCAACATCAAAATTTGTTAAACGCACTGATGATGAAATTGTCGTAAAATAAAGTCGTACCTTTTGAATAATTTTAAATCAAGAGTTTTTTTTTCTAATTTTATATTAACTTTTTTCGCATTCATCATCATAAAATGGTCCTTCGAGTCGGATTCTAAAATCGGCTTAGATTTAAAAGTAAAAGTTTCGCGATTTATAAAATAGTAAACGTTTTAAAAATCATTTCTCATCGATTATAAATAAAATTAATTGTGGCTCTTTGACGTTGGAGCTGTAAAAGAGACAGACAGCGTTGGAACCTCTGCAGCAGAAGCAACTTAGCGCAACTTGGAGTCTCATCGAAATCAATTGCAGCATTTGTGTCTCATTGAAAAGAATTTCCCAAGACAGCGTTGGAGTTGATCGAGATCAAGTTGTCACTACAGTGTTGGAACGCTATTGAAAGCAGGTACTCAAGTCAGTCGGTGTCCCAGACGCTACGTTACGAAAAACATAGGAAATCTTTTGGCAAAACAGGTAACATTTTGTATTTAAATTATGGCAGAAGACATGATCAATTTGGTGCAAATACGTGGCCGTCTCAAAGGGTCTATAACCCGTGCGCTTGCATATGCAGATAGTCCTCCTGAGGACTGTACATACGAGCAAATAGTAACTAGGTTTGAACGCTTGGAAGAGATTTGGCAGCAGTTTGTGAAATCGGTAGATGACATGTATTTGTTCAGAAATGTTCCTGACTACAGTGACCCTGAAGTTGATTTTCCGTTATACGAAGAAAAATATTTGTCGGCTCGTGGTCGCATGGTTGCATTAAAAAATAATTTAACCACAACTGAGCAATCTGAAGATAACGGGGACGCAATTTCAAAACTGATTGAACAACAGTCATTATTCCTAAAGCGATTTTCTACCGTTTCCACTCCTTCACCTCATAGGGAAAGTGAATTACCCAAAATTAGCATGCCTCAATTTTCAGGACAATATAAAGATTGGCCGGCATTTCGGGATTTATTTGTCTGCTCCATTGATTCTAAATCTAACTTATCTAGAACGCAAAAATTTTATTATTTAAAGTCGCTATTACGTGATGATGCAGCAAATTTAATTTAACATATTCCTGTTACTGAGTCTGCATACAATACAGCGTGGACCCGTCTCCAAGATCGTTTTTATCGTCCCAGACACATTGTTTCATCTTTCATTGAAACTTTCATGTCACTGCCTTCGACATCAAATGAAAATGTTTTGCTGTTGAGGAAAATTTCTGATGGGGCTAACGAAATTATAAGAGGCCTTGATGCTATAAGTCAAAATCAACGCGATTGTTGGCTTATTTATTTGCTGCTAGCGAAAATTGATCCCGAGTCCCGTCGTAGGTGGATTCAAGATAGTCGCGAGAACTCTGTTCCTACGATTTCGAATTTTTTTGAGTTTTTGGATTCACGCTGTGAAGAGTTAGAACTAGGCCAACTAGTTTATTTTCGAAGCCTCAGGGCACACAAAAACCAAATTATTGTCGTTCTTTTGTGTCTTTCGATGAGAAATCGCAGATTTGTATTAAATGTAATGCAACGGATCACATCGTTACTAAATGTAACATATTTTTAACAATGTCTATTGATGATCGTCGCGCTTTTGTTAAAAGCAAATCACTTTGTTTTAATTGTCTGAAATCGGGACATTCTTCATATACATGCAATTCCAAATTCCGATGCAAGGAATGTCACAAACGCCATCACACTCTTGTACACAGCATGCAAGTTCAATCATCACCTTCGATTTCTTCACCGACGTCAGCATCCTCGTCATCTGCTGCAATATCCTCAGGCAAACCATGGTCTACTGTTGCTCATGTTTCTCGTCCAGGTTTTTTAAATTCCACTGCCCACCTGGATTATTCCCCAACAGTACATTCTGCGATTGTTTATCAAGGCAGCAGATATCTTTTGCCCACAGCACTTGTTGAAGTTCGTAACGCTCAAAACCGATTCGTTACATGCCGTGTTCTTCTCGACTGTGCGTCGGAACTGTCGTATATCTCAGAGCGATGTGCTCAGGCTCTTGGCCTACCTCGCTCATCTTCTCGTATTGCTGTGTCAGGAATTTCATCTGTTAAGGCTGAGGCTACACGTGGCTGTTGTTCACTTCATATCAAATCTAAGGTTTCTCAGCAAGTTCTTGACGTTTGTGTTCATGTTTTGAGCAAAATTACTTCGTCGCTTCCTACTTCGGAAATCGATACTCCAACAAAGGAGCAGCTTAGAGAAGTGACCCTTGCGGATCCAACATTCAATATCTCATCACCTATTGATGTTTTGCTTGGAATTGATCAAGTGTGGAAAATATTTACTTTCAATAAAATTTTTGAAACCGCTGGCAACTCTATACCTATTTCATCTATTTTTGGTTGGATTGTAACATCTGTAATAGCATCCAATGAAAACTCAATATCATCATCAGCTGTTGCTGATGTTGACCGTTCTCTTCGAAGATTTTGGGAAATTGAGGAAATAAATGATTCCTTGCCACCTGATTCAAACGATATTCTTGTTGAAAATCATTTCACAGAAACTCATTCACGCCATTCGGATGGCAAATATATAGTTGAACTCCCATTCAAAGAAAAACTTGTTCAATTTGGGAACACACTCCAAGGTGCTATTAAACGATTTAACGCTGTTGAACGTCGTTTACTAAGGGACACTCAACTTCGCCAGCAATACGTCGCCTTTATGCGCGATTATATTAAATTAGGACATATGCGTGAACATGACTCTTATGAAATCATTGTCCCTGATGGTCGTGTTTTCTACATGCCACACCATCCAGTTATTGGTCCAAAACTTCGTGTTGTTTTTGATGGATCATTTCAAGATGTAAATGGAGTCGCACTCAACAGTACCTTACATATTGGTCCAAGTTTTCAGCGCAATTTATTTGCCGTATGCCTCCGCTTCCGTATGTACAGATACGTTTTCTCTGCGGACATAGTAAAAATATTTCGCCAAATTTTGGTATCTGAAAATCATCGAAATTATCAACGAATCGTTTGGAGCGAGGATCCATAAGAAAGACTCAGACATTTTCAATTATGTACTGTTACATATGGCACATCGTGTGCGCCTTTTCTCTCCGTAAGAGTACTCGAACAGCTTGCAAAAGATTACGAAAAGGAATACCCTTTAGCTGCAAAAACAGTTCCTGAGGATTTCTACGTCGATGACGTCATCACTGGCTCCCAGTCTGAAAAAGAGTTGATTGAAAAACGGACTTGAACTCCGAAAATGGGTTTCAAATTGCCATTCAATAACCACGTGCTCTCGCGATCAATCTGATCAATGGTTTTTGAAAACCGAAGACGAAACCACTAAGGTTCTGGGTATTTATTGGAAGCCGAATGATGACGTACTTGGATACAAAGTATGCTTGGAAAAATTTCCGAAGGTTTGCAAAAGACAAGTTTTATCCGATGTATCTCGAGTATTTGATCCATTGGGACTGCTTGCTCCCGTAATAATTAAATTTAAAATATTTTTCCAAGAATTATGGCTACTTAATTTGAGCTGGGATGACCCACTTCCTCCTAATCTTACTGAGTGGAGGCTAAAGTGTCGTGAAGACTCAAACCATATTTCAAAATTATCATTTCCACGTTTTGTGCATAACTCCAGTGGTATCATCGAGTTGCATGGATTTTCAGATGCATCGATTAAGGCTTACTCTGCAGCAGTATACTGTCGATTCAAGGATGTAAATGGTGATATAAGGGTAGCGCTCATAGCCGCAAAGACTCGCGTGGCTCCTTTGAAGCAAATTTCTCTGCCGCGTTTGGAGTTATGTGGTGCACTTTTGTTGACCAGGTTTTTAAACTTATTGAAAAAGCTTTGCCACATAAAGAAATCATTATGAAAGCGTGGTTTTAGCGAGGCTATCGCAGCCGCCAATCAAATTAAAAACATTTGTCGCCAACCGCACAGCAGAAATTCTTGATACCCTTCCACGAAATGCTTGGAGACACGTCGTATCCAAAGATAATCCCGCTGACTGCGCGTCACGTGGAATGATGGCTCTCAATTTGATGGAATTTGACCTCTGGTGGAAGGGATCTGTTTGGCTCAGGAATGACGATACAGATTATTCCATACTTGAGAATGAAGGTAACCCGGTAATATTTACAGAAAAAGAAATGGCCGCTGAATTGAAAACTTCAACAATTAACATGGTCTCCACTGAACTCATCAGTCAGAATTCACTGGAAAAATGTGTCATTTATATATCCATATCTGTATATAAACATATATATATATATATATATATATATATTAAGGCGGAGCAAAAAAACACTTTTGGAGCCGATCGCCTTGTAATAGCAATAGAACGTTAGTATTACATAAAAAAAGAGAGAAGCCGCGAGGAAGGCGCGTACAAATGATATCTTCAGTTACCGCATGAAGCTCAAAGTTTGAATTTCGCGTAAACAATATACATAGTTATGCGTCAGAATAAAATCGTTTTAAAATTTCTCGGCGCAGGAGTAACCGATTTGACTGAAATTTTTACGTATTCGTATTCTACATAATAACAGAAGGTTTTCCAAAAAATTTCAGCTTTCTAGGTGCCTGAGAAGCAAAGATATACTCATAGGAAGGTCGACAAACGTAGTAATTTTAGGCGATTTTTGTTTTTTTCGCCTATTTGTATGTCTGTACGCTGCGGAATTTTGCAGCTATTAAGACGAATGAGACACAGAATTCTTCGTCTTTCAAAGACCTTTTCAACGATATAATTTAGTATGGGGTTTTCTAAATCGTAACTCAAACTACAATATAAAACGTGCAACTTCTTTTTTCACGCTCCAAAATATTTCTTTTTGATGATTTTCGTAAAAATTGCGTTCTTATAGACCAAGAGCCAGCGACGAACATAACTTCGTCATTTTATAAAAGCTGAAAGTTTCTCAGTGTATGTCACTAATAGAGGTAACAACGATCCCCGACTGTGAAGTTTGAATAACGGTTACTTTGAAAGATATCAGGTAGCAAAGGTGTAAAAAATTGCATCTAACTTTCGTCATTTTATAAAAGCTGAATTTTATATATGTTGCTTGAGGAGCTATCAAAAGATGTTTTTTCCAGTTGGCAGACACTTCCGATGGTTATTTTAGCCTGCCAGACACCTTAAAGGTCGACAGGTAATACAGTGTAGTTACATTGTAGAAAGTGTTCTACAATAAATATCGGTTCCCGAAAATGCCCGAATTTTAACCAATTTTGTTTTTTAATTAAAACTGTAGTATATTACAGCTTGAAATATATGCCAACCCTGGTTTTTTCTCAGGTAACTTATTCTCCCGTAATTCCGATTTATTCGAAGTCTGGTTGCAAAAAGAAGAGGCCG
The DNA here is from genome assembly GCA_963662105.1 of Meiosimyza platycephala. NCBI lineage: Eukaryota > Metazoa > Arthropoda > Insecta > Diptera > Lauxaniidae > Meiosimyza > Meiosimyza platycephala. Next base: position 39,402,144 of record OY759210.1, on the reverse strand, counting down.
TTTTAAATTATATATTGAAAATACTCAGGATACTACTAGTACAAGCTATTTGCGGCAGATTGCGTATAATTTTTGCATTAGAATTTACGGAAAATACGAAAAATGGGTAAAAGCCCACAGGAAGTTTCCTGTTTTCCAACAGCAAATTATTAATAGGCTTAGAATCGAAATATTGGTATAAAATTAAAAACCTGACGCAAAATTCTCATTCATTCGAAGGATATTACAGAGGATTTAGTTCCTCATGTTTACTTCTTCTCTTGTTTTAATAATTATGAGATTTGAAAAAAAAGTAGTGCGTGCCATTTTTGACCCGGTAGTACAAGGGTAAAGATTTTTTTTGATAATTCTTCCCTTAGTCTAGAGTCAACATAAAAAATACATTTCCAGTTGATCGCCATGATAGTATATCCGTTATTAGTTTTTGCCAGCAAAAAGTGCTATTTGACCTATAGTGCAGTGGAGGAAAAAGCGGGTTTTTTGTCATTTGGTGGTCAAAAATCTGTATCTTCCAAACGAATAAAAATTTTTTAATACAATTTTTTGCAGTTAAAAGAGGAAATATAGACCTTTAATATAAGCTATCACTATAAATATTGCGATTTTTTCTTCATAACTTTTATTAAGTCAGAAGTTGATTTTTTGTAGATTTTCATACATTTTCGTAAATTTCACGTCAAAAATTTTTCCATCATCACTTTTTTTGAGTAAGAAGATGATTTTTTGCAGATTTTCATACATTTTCATTCATTTTGCGCCAAAATTTTTTTTTTAATATTCATAACACAGGCCGACAAAAATAAAAAAAGTCCAAAACCAGAGACCAAACCTATCATATCCGAAGGACTTTGATGCCCTGAATCCGAGCTCAGAATTTCTTCTATACGTCAAGTTTTCGAGATATTCTAACTTAAAAGTGCAAAAACACGGTTTTTGGCTATATTTGAGCTTAATTTACATCGTGAATAAAATTGTTTTTCCAAAACTGATTGCAGCATCTGAAAGTACTACTCTTACCCTTAAAAACGCATTTTAAATTTTGTCGATATCTTTTTTAGTCACCGAAATATCATAAATAAATAAATAAATAATACAATTGTGCCATATAAATTCAGGTGAGTTCATATGGTGCCTACCTATTTTTGAAAAAAGTGTTCTACTGACGGGACATGGCGAATACAGTATGTTTGGGAAAAAGTTTCTAGATACTTTTAGCGACCTGAAAAACTTAACCAAACTACGCCGACTTTCGCCGGCCAGTAGTTATCTCTGAATTAGTGCAAAAAATTGACGTTTGCAAAAAAAAATCCCCAAAAATATTAGATAGCATATATTGCAACAGCATTTCAAATTTTTGAAAAGCTATTTTATTAACCTTCATTAAAAAAAAATATTTGAGTAAAAATATTGTACCGTTCAAAAGTTACTTAGCTCCAAAGTTAGAAAAAATTCGTAAAAAATAAAAATATACAAAAAAAGGGAATGGACCTTTCAATTGGCACGCCTCTCAATATGTTCCCGTAAACCTACGAGCCAGAAAATTTGCATTTTTCTTAACTAAAGTACGCGTAACAAAACTGCATCATTAGATTTTTGATACAGTGAAATGTGAAAAATGATTTATGGCCACCGAATTTCCAAGATCCTCCACTGTGCGTCGCAGTTTTGACCAAGTTTTTTTGCGGAGATAACAATTTTCGTGGCGCCGTGCTCTGACGTGGGTTTTTATAGAACAGCTTAAAATAAATAAATAGAAAATGTCAAATAAAAAAAAAAAATCAATATCTTGCTTGATTTTCGAGATACACTCGTCCCTCGATTTGCGCGGTGGTTAGGGGAATGAAAAGTGTCGCGCAAAGCGAAACCGCGTAAAGTGAAGTGTGAACTTCATGTAATTTAGGGGGTTAAGTTCCTGAAAAGAGAAATATATAAGACTTAAAGACATTTACGACACTGTAGCTTTTTTGTGCTATACAAAATCATTTACTACCATAAAAACATTTGTTTAAACAGATAAAAAGGAACAACGAACTTTAAAACAGTAATTCAAACAAAAAGAAAGTTACAAAATTCATTTATAATAAATAAAAATAATACGTCTTACAACACATTTGGTGCTCGTTTAAAGAAATCAGTCACAACCGATTGCTTTACTTTTTTCGATTTTTCTAAATGAAGCTCTTATTTTGCTTTCAAACGTTCTCAAGCGCCTGTCATCTGGATCAATTTTTACAGCTTCTTGCACCAGTTTTTCACCCAAAGCTAAAACGTTTGCCAAGTTGGTTACCGTCATCTGTTCTCCTTGTGTAGTTCCAATCTCTTCAGGATTTTCAGAATGCCCACGGTCATCAAAAAGCTCAATCATCTCTTCTACGGCAATGTTCTGTCCATCTGCTTCAACAGATAATATGCCCAACCCGCGCAGATCGAGGTCAGTCGCGCAAATCGAATTTTAGGTATTTGTATTTGTATTTCAATTATTTTTAACAGAATGCTACAAGATCATATATAATATCTTATAATAAGCATAAAAGCATTTAACAAATTAAAAGTACTTTACAATACTAATTGAGAAGAACTTAAACCTAATAGGTATAATAATAACACTAGTTTATGTATAATTAAAAAATTTCTGAGCTTTAGGTGCCTCCACTCATTCCCTATGCAAAATGAATTTCGCGTAAAGGTGAATTAGCGCAAATTGAAGTCGCGCAAAGCGAGGGTCAAGTGTATCGATATTTAAAAATTTTAGTTTCAACAATACATACATATTATTTTATGAATTTAATTTTATGTTTATTAAATTGAATTGTTAACTACTTTTTTGTGTTTTGTATAAATACTTTTATGTTCTAAATAAAATAATAAAAAAGTATAACACTTAATTGCATTATTATTTCAATACATTTGAATCTACCGCGAATACTTAATATTTGAATTAAATACTTAGTTCTATTCAAGCACAAATATTATTTGTATCAAAAGGTAAGTCCATTCGATTTGACTACGAATATTACTTAAATCAAAAGGTAATTCTATTTGAATTGATTAGTAAATCACTTAAAATCAAACAGCAAAAAAGTTCAATTTGAAGTTGAAACATATTACACTTTCACAGATTGTGTAACTTTGAATCAAACATGAAATCGCTTTAAATCAATTTGGAATCTTTTTGAATCCAAATCAAAAATATGTATTTTCAATTTAAGCATATTCGGCTTTGGCGCTAAATCATTAGCGTTTAAGGTTTAAGGTCAAACATAAAATCGTTAATTTTTTCCCTGAGTGTAGGGTATTATGTGGCAAAGTGGTTGTGAAGATACTAAGGATTCCACTTCTTAACTTGAATGTTGCTATGTACGGGTACTTAGTCGAAACGACAAAAAAGTTATTTATTTAAGTAATTTTACAAGAGTTATGTGTACTATATTGGCTAGTTAAAAAGTCGTAACAACGCCGTCGATTAGTTATCTAACTAGAAAGTTATTTTATGGTGCTTGAGTAATGTATTTTTTATAGATAGTTCTTAGAAAGAACCTATGCAATTGTGAACTGTTACAAATGTACTGCCACAAATAGTGTAGGGTATTTAAAAGGTTCAAGTAAAGTAGAGATTTCAAAATGTAAATTGAATTGCAGTCAGACGCGCCGAAAGCTTTCATAGAATTGAAAATTGAAAAAAATGTAAGGAACTACACCAATGGAGGCAAATTCTATGCGGGTTATCTATTAAATTCATTTAACTAACGAATAGATGACTGAAACATCCACTCAAAATGGCTAGTAATTTCCTGTTTAGTTTTTCCCATTAATTTTTATTGGCATCTGCTCACAAGCTACACGGAAAAAACACCAGCTCAAATTTTATTAAAAATTAATAGGAGATTATAAAAATTAAAATCTGAAAACAAATATTACTCTTAAATAAAAAATCATTATTAAAAATTCTATTCTAGTTTGTAATTGTTTTCATTTTACATTTTTTAATAAGTGCATATTAAAAATTAATTTCTTCATTTTAATTATCACATAAAAACTATGAAATTTTACAAGGATTTTATTAAATTTCAATAAATTGCGACTTTAGAATTTTTACATATTTCATATTGAAATATACGATTCCCGCTTTATAATTTTTAAAAAGTACTTATAGAAAAATTATTTCAAGATTTGTAATTTTATTATATTGAATTTCATTTCTCTTTTGTTTTTAATTTGTACTCTGTTTGAGTTCTCAACATGTTCTTGCAAAAAAACAAAATATATAAGGCTTGCCAAACTCTTACTAATTTGCTTTGAAGTAATGAGTTGAACAGAATTGGGTCGGGGTCGGGAAAGCGACAACGGAAACTCGCTGGTCGTCCCAATTTTGTTCAACAGACAAAAAAATTTTAAAAATCAATTTCAGTTATTATTATTTCATCATAAAAACTTTATAATGTACTTTTTAAAAAATAGTACAGTCCTTTTAAAATATAATAAATTATTGCAGAAATTTTAATATCTACTTTGTAAAAATTAAAAACTTGCATTCGAAAAATTAATGCCTGCTTGATGCAATTTTTATATTACTCTTAGTAATTTTTAACCGAACCGAACCGTTTCTATATTACTTAATTACCTACTATTTTTTCTTAAATTTTGATTAATATTTACAATAATTTCGAGTTTCGTTTTTTCCGTGTACTAGATTTTTGTTGCTGTTGTAGTTGTTGCTGTTCAATTATGAAAATTTTATGTTCATTGCCATTAGGTGCTATAACAGATGTTCATGAGAGTTGATGGCAGTTTGTGGTAATAAAAGTTTTTTTAACGATTTTTATGGATGACTTTAACTGCACGAGTCTCAAGAGAAAAATTCATGATTCGTAAACAATATTTCTGACTTAGTAGGAGTAATTACTCTTAAAAATTTACAGACATTAGGCTGACGTTCAGTTTAGTTAGCCCAATAATGATGTGATTTATATGTATGTAGATTTATGAAAATCAAGTGCATATTTTGTTTAGCGGCACATTATTTAAAGTAGAACAGAAAGTTTCAATATATGTAACCGAACATGGAAATGTGAACATTATCTTCCAAATCAAAAATGAATGGTGAATTTGAATAAATGATGATGGTGACCTTTTTAAAATTTTCCTAGCAAAATTTTATTGAAAATTAGTCCTCTTGTTTAATCTTAGCTAATAACTCATCTTTCTTTTTGGTTTTCCTGAGAAAAGTTTGTGTAGAAAGATAAGTACAATTTTCCAATTAGCGATCACATTTAGGCTTTCTTTCACAAATAAATACTCTGTCATAATGAATATCAGTCCAAGAAAAATAAATTTCTTCCAATACGTCAGTGATACTTATTACACCTAAATTCAGCACATTTCAAAACTCTTAAAAATGGTGACTGGAACCAGCGTTGCCGGTTTGACCCCTGAGGGCCAAATGGCCCGCTTCAGCTCACATTTGGCCCATGGCCCGGGCCATCATCATTTGGCCCCCTTTTCATACTAAAATTCGCAAATTTTTAAAAATTTAGCATTTTGTTTAATCAACAACAAACCGATACTCCGAACCCAATGTACAAACTCTTCTTTTGTTTCTTAAACTATATTTTAAAAATTATAGCCGATTTAAATATAAGCTTTGAAAGCGAAGTGCCTGAAATACATTTGCTTATTAATAATGTAACAAAAAAATGTACATTAATTTTGAGATGTTTCGTTTTGAGTGATTACCTAGAAAATTTGAGTAACGTATATGAAGTAGGGATGCCAATTTTCAGGATATTTTCGATCCCGGGATTTTTGGGATTTGAAAATGCGATCCCGGGATCCCGGGATTTCAGAATTCTAAAAATTATTATTAATATTAATTTACCTATACGTCGGAAAAAATTAAAATAATTTAACTATTTATAACGTGGCATATTATTTACTTAAAACAATGAACAGAAATACTTCTTCATAACAGTAAAGAACAATAACAAATTAACATTTCAAAATATAAGTTTTTGTTATGTATCACAAAAATTTTGAAATACATTCATTATCTATCTACTATTATTAAACGAGCAATAATTGTATGTATTTATATATATATGTATATATATATATATATATTTTCAGACTTTATTTCCAGAACGTGTACAGCGATTTTGATGAAACTTGGGGGTTAGGTACATATGTAAACAAAATTAGGATTAAGCTGGGTTTTAACTTAACAAAGACTCTTGGAGGGGCGTGTCAGAGCCCTAAACTTTTATTTTCATAACGTCATATCTCGAAAACCATTCAAGATATTGTAATAAAATTTGGTACACAGATGCAGATCATAAATGTCTTAAAAAAGTTGCCAAAAGTGGGCGGAATCGGAAAAGTGGGAGTGACAATTTTCAATAATTGAAAATTTTGATTCAATATTACTCAAAAACGGCACTGACGATTTTCATAAAAATTTTACAGATAATACCACTAAAAGCAGTCATCATAACATGCTATGTCACTATACTGGCAAAACTCGCACAGCCCACAATCTTTATAAACGTTATAATAGGAAAACTAACAATGAAGTCGATATGAAATTTAGCATGGTAGGTAAACTTGCTATAAGGTATTTTTTAACCAAAAATGGGCGCAATAGTACATGTGGGCGTGGCACCTCCCATACAAGAAAAAAGCGTTAAATGTTATATTTAGGGTGCTATGAGAGTAATCTTCTTAAAATTTGGTAAGGAGGTGTCGGTTACTATAAGCTTTGAAATTAAATGCATTTCGACGGTATTGCTTCAGTGGGCGTGGCACCTCCCATATAAGCAAAAAACGTTTTGTGTAATATTTGGTGAACTATAAGAGTAATCCTAATAAAATTTTGTATAGAGATGTCGGTTACTATAAGCTTTGAAATTATATGGAGTTCAACACGATTTTGTTAGTGGGCGTGGCACTTCCCATTCAAGCAAAAAACGTTTTGTGCAATATTTGGTGAACTATAAGAGTAATCCTAATGAAATTTGGTATGGAGGTGTCGGTTACTATAAGCTTTGAAATTAATTGGATTTCGACGAGACTTTATCAGTAGGCGTGGCACCTCCAATAGATGCAAAAACCGTTTTGTGCTATATTTGGTGAACTGTACGAGTAATCCTAATGAAATTTGGTATAGAGATGTCGGTTACTATAAGCTTTAAAATTAATTGGATTTCGACGGGATTGATTCAGTGGGCGTGGCACCTCCCATACAAGCAAAACACGTTTTGTGTTATATTTAGTGTGCTACGAGAGTTATCTTTTCAAAATTTGGTATAGATGCATATGTCGGTTAGTATAAACTCTGAAATTAAATGGACTTCGACGGGATTGCATCAGTGGGCGTGGTACTTTCAACTTTTTTTAACCTCTTTCGACATTTTAAATATTTTTCCGACTTTGTCAAACTCATTCAACTTTTTTCGACCTCTTTCAATTTTTTTAGAGATATTCAACTTCTTTCGAGATTTTCAGCCTCTTTCAACTTTATTCAACCTCATACAATTTTTTCGACTTTTTCACCCATCTTCAACTTTCTTCGACTTTTAGAACGTCATTCAACTGTTTTAGAGTTATTCAACTTCTTTCATTTGTTTTAACATTTTTCAACCTCTTTCAACTTTTTTCAACATTTTCCGACTTTGTCAACCTTATTCAACTTTTTTGACTTTTTGAACCTCTTTCAACTTTTTTAGAGTTATTCAACTTTTTTCAACCGTTTCAACATTTTTCAACCTCTTTCAATTGCTTTCAACATTTTCCATATTTTTTCGACTTTGTCAGACTCATTCAACGTTTTTCGACCTCATTAAATTTTTTTAGAGATATTCAACTTTTTTCGAGTTTTTCAACCACTTTCAACTTTATTCAACCTCATTCAATTTTTTCGACTTTTTCTACCATATTCAACTTTTCAACCTCATCAAATTTTTTTTGAGATATTTCAAGTTTTTTCTTTCAACTTTTTCCAATCTCATTTAATTTTTTCGACTGTTTCAACATTTGTCGACCATATTCAACTTTCTTCGACTTTTTGAACCACATTCAACTTTTTTCGAATTATTCAACTTCTTTCAACAATTTTCAACCTCTTTCAATTTTTTTCAACATTTTCCACCTTCGTCTACCTTATTCACCTTTTTTCGACTTTATTAACCTCATTCAACTTTTTTCGAATTATTCAACTTCTTTCAACTGTTTCAACATTTTTCAACATTTTTCAACCTCTTTCACCTTTTTTCAACATTTTCCATATTTTTCCGACTTTTTGAACGTCATTCAGCTTCTTTCGACTTGTTCTACCTCTTTCAACTTTTTTTGAGTTATTCAGCTTCTTTCAACTGTTTTAAAATTTTACAATATCTTTTAATTTATGTCAACATTTTCCATATTTTTCCGACTTTGTCAACTTCATTTAACTTTTCTTGACTTTTTCAACATCGTTCAACTTTTTTTGAGATTTTCAACTTTTTGGAGATTTTCAACCTCTTCCAACTTTTTCAACAATTTTCACTTTCACGCTTCAACTTCTCTCAACTTTTTCTGTTCCATTTTTTTCCGACGTTTCCAACATTTTTCGCCTTTTCAACCCATTTCAACATTGCCCATACTACTTTTTAATTCTTTATTGACGTTTTTCAACCTCTTACAACTTTCCTTTTCAACTCTTTTCAATGTTTTTTAAATATTTCAACTTATTCAATATTAGTCAACTTTTTTCAACAAATTCTATATTTTTTCGATTTTTTAACCTCAAAAAGAAAAACCGAACAGTGGTCGGTCTTCTGGTACTTATACATTAAAGTAATCAAGTCTTTTCTTTATGAGGAATATTTTTATAAAATTAAATTGCATATAAAACTTCCTATTCTTTTTTAAAATATGACCTAAAAAATATTAAAGCCTTCAGAGGGGAAGCACCTTTCTGCTTCAATACTTTTCGGCTGAGTTGTTGCCAGGAAGTTAAAAGCTTTTTGTAAATAGCAGTCCCTATGGTTTCATATGGTTTGTCAATGTGCCCAAATATTGAAACTTATCCATTTTGTCCTTGATTTTTATAAGCGAGCCTACACCAAGCCAAGCAAATGCACTGCAGATCATAATGTTTTCACACCAGTGTCTTACCATCTTCTGGGTAGACCTAGGAATGTACTCTCGCTATTTATTACAATGAACAAAGGTTTTACTATCTGATCTTATGCTATTGATATTCACTTTGTCACTCCACAACACGTTTTTCCAAAAATTTTTACTTTTTCGTGACGGTACAGCACGGGTGTAAAACATTTCGGTCTGTAATGCATTTTCTTGCCTTGGTGTAGGCTCGCTTATAAAATTCAAGGACAAAATGGGCAGGTTTCAATATTTGGGCACATTAACAAACCATATGGAATCATATGCACTTCATTTCATGCCAATTAAATGGATATTTTTGCAGTATAATGACACTAAACACTCCTCCAAAGTACTAAATAATGGGTTTTGTGCGGAAAAGATCGATGTTTTGGATTTTTCAGCCCGGAGCCCTGACTTAAGTCCAATAGAGAACCTGTAGAACGAGGTCAAGGTTGAAATCGTGCAAAAAAATTATACAAATATGGACGATCTTTGGTTTGCTGCACGGAAAGATTGGTATGCCATATCCAAAACAAAATGCGGAGAAGTGTGGAGAGTGTGGGTCGCACGTATGAAGCTGCCATCAAAAACAGAGGCTACAGCACAAGATCACAATGATCTAAATGTTTTTGCTTACCAAGAAGTCATCAAATGCAATTTTAACACGATATTTTCTCTTTTTTTCCAATTTGTGCCATTTATTTTTTTTTTTTTTTTGTGAATGGATTATTAGTGAAGTTCGTATTATTATTAAATATGAAGGATATATCTTTGCAAAAAACCAAACAGTTGTTGTCTGTTAATATTATTTACGATACTGTAGCATAACAAAAAAAATATCAAAAAATGTGCCATTTATATATCCATAGCTGTATATCCAGTTAGCTTTATTAAGGTAGTAGAGCAGAGATCCGATTTCAATTTCAGCAAAATCGCTGAGGTCATTCAAGAAAGGTTTGCCAAGACATCTTAGCCTGATTCTTGCTAAAGCTGGACAGCTGCAAAGAAAGTGCTCAAGTATTCAATCTCGCTTGCGTTCAAGCAGCTGCGGCAGGAAGAATTGAAAGGTATACCTAACCTTTCAGCGTGCTTGCCGACTGCCCAATGCCCAGTGCAGGTCGCGGTGAATCTTGCGATGTCAGATCGGGTCCTAAATAGTAAGTAGGTGGTTCTAAGTTTATTGTAAGCGGGCCAAATTGATCTGGCTGTTTTACAGGTGTGTAAAGACTTTCAGTGGTTTCCGGCTACAGATAGAAAATGCGAAAAAATCCTCTTCTTAACTAACCCGAGCGGAGCGAAAACATGTTCCGATGCAGTTTCATTATGAGAGGAACCACGCCTCACTAGTTCATCGACCCTTTCATTTCCCTCAATGTTCCTGTGACCTGGAACCCATATGAGAGTAATGTCAAATCGATGTCCTAGCCTGACAAGTTCTTTTTTGCATTTTTCTACTAGCTTCGATTTTATATGTGCCGAGCGCAAGGCTTTGATTGCGGCTTGGCTATCGGAGAGAATTGCTATCTTCTAACTAATACAGCCCACTAGTCTGCAGGCTACAAAAATGGCAATAACTTCAGCCTTGAAAACGCTTGCCGAATCAGGTAAATGAAAATATTGAGAGATTTCTGGGTTTTTTGAGTAGACTGCGCCTACTCCACAGTCCATCTTGGACCCATCGGTGAATACAGTAGTTTCAAAATTTAAGTTGAGAGTGCCTTCTTCCCACTGAACTCGCTCCGGACTTTGCACCTGAAAATTTTTCTCAAAGCTTAGCGTAGGACAGATGTAGTCCGTTGGGAATTTGAAAGCTCAATTGGTAAGGTGTCGAGTATAGAGCAATGACAATATTGTTTCGAAAACCAACTACCGGTTTCCCTGAGCCTAATCGCACTGCACGCAGCAGTTTGCACTCTCTCTAGCTTTAACTGGTTGTAGCCTTTCCTAATAGCTGGCCACCATACTAAAGCACCGTAAGTGAGGATCGGACGAACTACAGCTGTGTATATCCACAGTATCATTTTTGGTTGGAGACCCATTATATTAGTGGATACGAAAATCAGGAATAGATTTGTTATCGAATATATCGAAAGATATCGAGTTGCGAAGGTCAAAGGTTTTACGTTTTTTGGTGTTTTACGCTCATATTCAAATAGTTATATCTCCGCCAAATTTTAACGGAAAAATTATTTTTTTATATCGTTTTAAAGCTAAAGAGATCAGCTTTCTTGTCAAGATTTTTTCGGCATTTAACTTAAAATAATAAAAAAAATTATTTTTTTTCGAAATTCGGGCTTCTACGATTTATTGGCATTTTGGTTAGCTTTTATTTCAAAAAAAAATTGTTCATTTCCGTTAAGATTTGCGGTCTCCAGCAATATTTGAACCAAAACTCGATTCGAGACAACAGTGCAGCGGAGCCCAGTATTTTCAGAGGTGCGCGGGAGAATTAATTTATTTGGGATACTCCGTATTTGGCTACCACTCTGAAAAAATTAGTTTTTAAAGGAAATTGGACGAGGAATTCAGTGGTATTTGTTTTAGTTTCATATCGAACGGTATTCGCTCTATAAAATAACTTTAAACAATTGATTTGTTATAGAAGATATTAATTTTTCATTTAATGCCTAAGGCAAAAATTTGACATAACATCATAACTATTTGAATATGAGCGTAAAACACCAAAAAACGTAAAACCTTTGACCTTCGCAACTCGATATCTTTCGATATATTCGATAACAAATCTATTCCTGATTTTCATTTCCACTAATATAATGCCCAAAATATGTAAAAAAAATTTGGAGCGATTCCAAGATGTGTCGGTCAGAAAATGTTCGGAATGTAAAAGAACGTCTCATATATCGATTTCTTTATTTAGAGCTTCAAGTAAAGAATAAGTTGTCCTGTTAAAAGAATTTTGCGAAGTGTTTTTTAAAACAAAACGTATTTTTTCTTTCAAACTTTTAAGTTCCTTATTTCAGTAAAATCGTTATCATCGGTGTTGGAGTTAGTCTCGTTTTCGAATTTGAACCAAATATCATATACATCTGTTTTTTTATAATTGTTAGTGATGGGTGTTGGAAAAGATCCCGGAATTGGCATCGCTAATATGAAGTGAATTTTGACCAAGGCTTTTTGAAATCATTAAATAAAATTTATTTTGGATTGGACTCTGACAACATACTTATTTGAAACTTTGACAGAAAACGAGGAAAAAATGTTTATTGTAAATCTGTTAAAAATTATTACACTTTGGATCACTTTCCGTAGAAATGCTCTAAACATGTATGTATGTACGTTATCTATGTATGTAATACGTAATTGAATTTTATTTTTATGGATGCTTTTTGGAAACAAATAAATATGTGATCTTATTATTAATTTCGATATTAATAAAGAATTTTTCTGTTTTTATACATAAATCTCACATGTGGTTTGATTTCTTAAAAATTACCTAATAATAAAAAGTTAACAAAATTTAATTAAATTAAATTTATTTATTTATAAACGTACATATTTACTATACTCAAAAATATGTACATGCAATCAAAAATTACCTTGACAAATAACTACATTATATTGTTTCAAAAACAAGTGACGAACGCAGTTGTTCTTGATTTCAATAAACAAAAATTTAGCATCGATTCTCTCAAATTGGCCCCTAAAATGGCCCCATTCAAAATGACTTTTCTGGCAACGCTGACTGGAACAAAGCATGTAATCGTCTCTGTAAAACTCTCTCGTAGACATTACAGAAAAATCCTGCTTAAACTAAGAATTTGCTTTGGTTATTTTGTCAGACATTGACAAAACAATTAACAATGTTGACCCAGATGCGGTAATTACACGACTGCAGAGCCTGGCTCAGTGATGGTATTTTCGGTACATTTGCATTCTGAAAAATCGTCGCCAGTACATTCGACAAGCTTTCAGTACATTCGGTACATTTGCCCCATTTTTAGTACATTTGGCGAATTTTAAGAACATTTTCAGTACATTTTCGGTACATTTGGAAAATTTATGAATGAAAAATGAAAATAATAGCACGTGCAGATAATTTTATTTAATGTGAAATATATCCCATTTTTCTAAATTTCTTGCATGTTAGAAAAATTGGGTGTTCAAGGCAAAAAAGAACATTTCAAGTATTGATTCAGTACATCACTGTGCAGGAAGTGCATAAAAAGAAAGTTAAGAGATGAAAAATTCGGATGTAGCAGCATAAGCGTACCTTGAATATTTTGTTTAACGGAAAAAAAGTTTTTTAACGAAATAAAGAAGAACGGGCTAAGGCTAGTCATACTTAAGCATACCAACTTTGAGTTTGAAAAAATAAGTACATTTGCCTGATATCAAAATAGTTGAAAATAAATACAATTCCAAGCCATGGTGTAATTATATGGTGGGTGCAGTAAAGATAAAGATCAAATGAAACGAAGAAAAAAGGCAACGACCAGCTGTCAACTCAGTGTGTTGACATTTGAGATTTGTACGTTGCCGATTTATTTGCACTAGTATCGTATTGTGGTCGAAACTCGACCGTACCCACCAAGTTTTAACTTTGGAAGAATTTAGCCGACCTATGACGAACAAAACGCCTTTGTCTATAGACCTAATTTCACCTCACCTCACCTTTCCTCTACCACATGCAGCCATGAACGCGATCATAATGCGTTCGTTAAAGCGTTTTGTATGGGGGAATCATACGCGCAGACTTGTGCGTACACCGAAAAAAAAACTTACTCCGTTTAAGGAAAAATGCCTAAATGTAAGGAAAAAATGTCCTTTAATACGAGCTTAAGCCATGGGTTCCTCAAAATAAGTAAGTTGGATTCCTAAGTACAAGTAAATGTTGCTGCTTTGAAATAAGGAACAGTTTACTCAATGTGAGGACAAGGTTCTAAAACTGAGGAAAATTTTACTTTTTCTAAGGATGAAGGTATCCTTAAATGAAAGAAATTTACTTAAAACAAATTCGATGATTTCAAAAAAAATTTGTTAATTTTCTATTTCCTCTATTTTCTTATTTGTTGGTTACTTATTTTCAGTCATTCTTATTTTAAATGTAATACGTTTTTAAAACTTCAAAGAAGAACTTAAATTTTTTGTTACCTGTCACCCGATCAGAGAATTGAACCTGTGTTCTGCGCCATGCCACTGTTCAAAGATGCTCATCTTACCCAACTCAGCCACCGACAGCAATTTTAAGACATACTAAAATGATGTTGTTAAACTGCGCGTGTAACAACCCTTGTCTGATCAGGATAACTTCGGTTCAAATCCCGGCGACGACATAATTTTTTTTTTTTTAATTCTTTTATTTTTTTATTTAAAAAAAAGTAGAGAACTATAAATATATAGGCAAAAACAGAATACTTACGAGAAGAATAGATATTAATTTCAGCGAGTGTTGCCACTCATTTATTAAGGAAAATTTTCCTACGTTATAGTAAATTTTTTGAAGAAACTAACTAAAACTGAGTACGATTTTCCTTAAACAAAACATTCCATTAGATTGAGGAAGTTTTTACTCAAATGAGGAACAAGTTGTCCTCAAAAATACTTCCCAAAGAAAAATGTACTATTTCAAAGGAAAGTTTTACTAAAACCACAAACTCTGTATTTGAGGAAGAGCGTTGACTTGCTTTAATGAAACATGAACTCATTTCAAAGGACTCAATTACTAAATGAGACGATATTTTCATCAATGTGAGGAAAAATAACTTAGATTAAGGAAAATTTTAACAATAAATCGGAGGAAGGCAGTTCTTCAAATTTAGTACGGTCTTTTTTTTCGGTGTAATCAATTACATTTGGTAATTAATTATTCATGCAATTACAATTACTTGTAATTTGTAATTGAAATTTTTCAATTACAATTACATTTTATAGTAATTGAAAATTTCGAAAATATTTCAATTACAATTACTTATAATTGTAAATGAAAATTTTCAATTGAAATTACTGTAATCCAAAATATGTAGTTGAAAAGCAAAGTAATTGAACGAAATTTGTAATGGATTACTTTTAGTTGTAATTTCCAATTTTTTAAGTAATCAATTACAAGATATACAAACACAAATGCATAAATACATATCCAGAGATACACATATGGGTATTTCTACAGCTACGGACGTGACAAAGTTCAAAGAAATCTGTGTTGTAAACTTGGCTCATTGTGTAGTTCTAGGGGAGGACTATATTTAGGAAAAATAACAGGCTCGACCGAGCATTCTTCCAGGATATTAGCCTAAAAATGGCAAAATAAAACTGAATAAGGTAGCTGTTCGAGCAACTTTTGTATATAGGACATACGAAAACCAATGAAATTTTTGAATCCATGGGATATTCTGAATATTTTTCCATTTTTCAATCAAGTGTGGTGAAAAGTTTAAGCAAACTTTAATAAGGTCATTTATACATGTCCAACAAGCATTAAACTTGGTAAAAGGCCAGAGCTCAAGTTCTTCTTTTACATTCCCATATAAATCATATGCAATAACATAAATTCTTTTTTGTGATTTTTTTCACTTGAAAGAAATTTTTTTCAAATTTTAATAAATGTAATTGCTGAAAAATGTGTGATCAATTACATTTTCGTTTCAAATTACTTGGCAAAAGTAATAGATTACAACTTTCTAAAACAGCGATTCTTAAACTGTGGTCCGCGGACCCCTGGGGGTCCGCGAAGCCATTCTAGGGGTCCGCGAAACAATTTTGACATCAATAATTTTACATCATCAAACTTTTCGCTATATTCAAATAACTCATTTACTAAAAATTATACATGGCCATTGCCGGGAACTGTTTCCACTCTTCCCACTGTTTGACAACATCATCAAATTTTGTAAATTTCAATGAGCCTACAAGGTGCAGCTTCAAACAAAGAAGATAAAATAGAAGCGATTATAAAAAAAACGAAATCGAAAATATTTGTCTGAGTTTAATGTACATATTTTAACTTGAAACTTTTTTAATTCTATCACATTTCCACAATTTTTATTCATTTTGTGAATTTGTGTATTTACATGAAAATCCTAATTAAAAATGTTTGCCTCTATAAATGCACAAAATTTGTTAAAATACGAAGAGATATGGGATAAGTATCAATATTTATTAGAAAGTAGTTTCTGCAGGCTTGTCAACTTAATCTTTAAAAACCGGAAAAATTAAAGTAAAATAAAAATACTTCGTTCCTTAACCTCGTCAAATAACTGGACATTTTATTCTGGTAGAGTTTGACGGTTACCGGACATATCCCCCTCGGACATAATCCCCATTTCGTAAATGGGGAATATGTCCGCAAATTATTCGGACATAATCCCCATATGTCCGAAAAATTTAATTAATGCAAACTGTTTTGGGTCTTATGTCCGTCTTTTTTTTTTTGGTTATGTTAGATTTTTACGATTTTTAAATCCTGAGCTGCGGCCGTAGCCCGCCCACTTACCCACACTTACAACACTTGTGTAGAATTGCTATAGTTGTCAACAACAAAATTATTGTGAAAATGGGGATTATGTCCGTATAATTTGCGTACATGATCCCCATTTACGAAACTATGCTTAGAACGACGTCAAATATCTAGGGTTGGAATGGGGTCCGCAGAAAGAGTTTAGCTCGATAAGTGGTCCTCGGACTACATAAGTTTAAGAACCTCTGTTCTAAAAGATTAAATTTTCATGCATTACTAATCCAATTACAAAAGTAATTAGAATTGCATATAATTGTAATTTTAAATTACATGTAATTGAAATTAATGTAATTGAAAAATTTCAATTAAAATTACTTTTAATTTATTTTTTGAATTAAAAGTAATGATTACTTGTAATTGTAATTGAAAGAAATGTAATTCAATAATACCCAAGTCTGCATACGCGTATGTTTTCTTTATTTTACCTGCCTTAACGACACATCTACAAAACAGTACCTCTCAAATGATATAAGTTTCATTCCCCTCTCTTGCCTTGCCTTGCCTGTTAGCTGCTGGTACCGGAAATTTGGCTTTTATAGGAAATATCCTGACTATGGATATGTGTATTCAGATAATAAGTGTCAATTTGTTGCAGAGTGCCGAAAA
This sequence comes from Meiosimyza platycephala, assembly GCA_963662105.1. Lineage (NCBI taxonomy): Eukaryota > Metazoa > Arthropoda > Insecta > Diptera > Lauxaniidae > Meiosimyza > Meiosimyza platycephala. The sequence continues at coordinate 39,384,926 of OY759210.1, read as the reverse complement.
TCTTGCCATGCAGACAAATTTACGGTATTACCAAGATAAAAACCAGAAATACAAAGCGGGCTTAGCTCAATTCTGGTTAATATACAAGTGCCTTTATTTAATGGCACCGCCAGCATAGTCTCCTGACCTAAGGGTGCTTGTAAATTTATGGACGATTTTGGAAAAAATATTCGAATACACAACATTTCAAGCAAAAACGACCTAAAAAAGGCACTTAAAATTGAGTGGTGCTATAACTCGCCAGATACCAATAAAAAATTTGCAGCTTCGATGTCAAACCGTCTTTAACCTTTGTGTCTACAGCCAAAAAATTATACGTAAACATACACCCAACACACCCGGGTATCCCATACGTTTTGTATGTGCGTTTTCAATTTTTTATGTTGTTAACGGTTTTTTCTATTTATAGCGATTATATATTATGAAAATTGACAAGTGTATCTATACATTATACATTTATTTTTACATATTTTGTTCCTTTCTTTTTTTTCCTTATATTGGAATCGGTTTTTTTTTAAGTATAAGGATTTTTCGATGGTGTGGTTTCGTAGTAAATTCATTTGTTGCACTTAGGGGTATGATAAAACCGCTTGAAAGTCAAATAATTGAAGTAGCCATAAAACTCTCTTAGTACTGTTATTCTTCAACCTTGATAACCGATCTCTCCCTACTTGTTATTACTTACTATAACACAGGTACAAAAGAAAGAAATATAAGCCATTCAGAGTTAATTCACAATGTCCTATTCATATGTACCAGGTAAAATCCTAAGCAAATATTGATTGAAAAATAAATATAAAACTACCTGGTGTTACACAAACTCCAACAGTGGAAGTCATTTTTCTGACTCTATGATTGATATTTTAAAAAATTGGGAAATTTTTCAATAAAGGTTTGTGTAATAAAAACAAAACCCACTAATGACGATTTTTGTAATAAAATTAACCACAAACAGGTCAACGCCTTTCGGAGGATTTGAAATTGTTGAAGATATTTACAGGTAGTCCACATAAACAGAGGTTTACCTCTTTCTGTTAGTAAGTCATAAAGTTTCGTTAGGAAAAAAGACGCAGGTGATCCTAGATGAGAGCATTTTCGAAGAACAGTAAAAAAATCTCGGGAAAATATTTAAAAATAAATTTTAAAGCGGTCAAATCCAAGAACTAATAAATTCAAAAATTCTGTGTGATTTCGCGCATAAAAATGGTATATAAATATACATGTTTTGCTAATAGTGTCGTCAGTTACTGTCAAGTTTTTTTCTGTACTGCATTTGAATAAAACTGTCAAGTTTTTTTCTGTACTGCATTTGAATAAAAAAAGGCGCTATTATTTTTCATGCAACGCATTTGATAAAAATATAAAAATCATACAACAAATTATATAATGGCTGATGGCGAATGGCTAACTCCCCGGCAATTGTAAGGACTTATCTTTGAAGACAGAGAACTGTACATAAGCCAAAGATTGGAGGAGCTTTTGGAAGCAGACAGTGAAGATGAGCAAGATACGAATGAACGTCTATTGGCAGGTGAAGAGGGCGATGGCAATAATATGTATGTTGAAGATTCAGATGCAGAGGAACTACAGTTACCAGAATATAATCCTGCTGATGAAACTGATTCGGATGAAGAATAGGAAGTTGATCCAATAGAAACTTCTGCAAGTAATTATACAGCTAGAGATGGTACAATTTGGTTAGATAGATCAAACAATGTGAAATTTTTCACCACGTAGTGGAATCGAAAGTATGTTGGGCCGCCCAGTTACACCAACCATTGAAAGCCTTCCAGTAAGCGCTCAAGAGCAGCGTGACAATTCTGGCAGAATCAAGCAAAAGGGAAATTGCCTCTTATGTTCCAAAAGAAGAACAACAAGAAAAATCTGCAAAGAATGTCACAAGCCAGTTTGTGTTGAGCATTCAAAAGATATCACTCATGTAATAGATGCAGGTCATAAATTATCACATTTTATAAAATTCTTTTTTTTTACAATACATATTATTAATAATATATTGTTATTCTTTTTTGTATACATACATACACACAAAAAAGTAATGTCAAATAAATAAAAATTATTTATAACAAAACCCAAATGTTTTTCTTCATTTCTAACTTATAATTTACATACATTTTTCTATGCATACCCGGGTGTGTTGGCTGTAGATAGAAGGGGTAAATCGCAAAAACCACCTGTAAATTAGGTCCCCAACGACGAATTTTTTTTTTTTTTCAAGTATGATAGAAAACAATATTTTAGGAGGCTACCCAAAATTTCAAGTTGATACGGCATTCAGAACTCAAAATATATCAATTTGAAAATGAAAAACACACCCGGGTGTGTGGGTGTAGACACAAAGGTTAAGCTGTAGTTGACCAAAGAAGCTACCACACTACATACTTAAAATTATGATGTCATTATTCTAAACAATGGTTTTTCGATTTATACATGTCTGCATGAAATAAGCTGTGACATGAAATTCAGTAGTATTCTTCGATTTTTTATTATAAAAATTCCAGGTCATATTTTTTTACAATAAATAAACGTTTTTTTAAAACTACAATTTTTGTTCTTTCAAATGGTATCAAAACTTTTTTCATATTCCAATTAGTTTGAAAGTTACAGAGCATTGAAATTAAAAGTATGCACTGCATGAAATAAGCTGTGAGCCACTGTACATAAATTGCTTTAGAAGTCCGACCCACTAAAGCTCTGACCAAAAATGCAGATAACTTACTATAGGATATTGTAGAGGCAGCAATTGTGTAGGTAGATAAGTTCATTATAACAGTACAATAAAAACAGTAATTACTCCAATTGGAGTAGGCGAAAAAGGACATTCTGCACTGCAACATTGTTTGCTGTAAGAGTTCACTGAATTATGACTGCGTGTGGTTGCATTTCGGCTTAAACATAGTTAACGATTACCGGTAGTGTGTTTCATAAGTCCAGTTTAAAAGTTTTGACAGTCAGTATGAATTTGGGCAAATTAACATATACATTTGTAAGTAGGAATAATTAAAAAAAAAACATTAAAAAAATAAGGAAATAAATTCTTTTGAAAGCTTAACACATAACTGTTAAAAGACGTTGAAAAGGTTGAAAAGGTTGAAGAAGTCGAAAATAATGTAATAAGGTTCAAAGAGGTTGTTGAAATAGTTGGAAAAAACTCAAAAAGTCTAAAATATATGGAAACCATTGCAGAATGTTAAAAGAAATTGAAGAAGTCGAAAAAATGTGGAAAATGTTGAAAGTGGTAAAAAAACTCAAAAATAGTAGAAGTTGAAAAATGTTTAAACAAATTCAAAATTCATGAAAAAGTCGAAAAAATAAAGAAAATTAAAAAGTGGAAAATATGTTGGGAAAAGTTAAAAAGTTGGAATAGTCGAAAGAATGTGGAAAATGTTGAAAAAAATAGAATAGAAATGCAGAAAACCAAATATACCACGCCCACTTCTCCAATTCTGCCTACTTTTGGTTCAATAAATTATATTCGTCATTGACATCCACATACTAAATTTTAGCAAAATAGCTTGTATAGTTTGCGATATATGCCTTAATTAACCTTAGAATTTAGGGCGGTGACACACCCGCTGATACAATCGAGATTGATCTTGATCCAAAAATAGCTCTCCTTAAACAAACCTCTTTAACTAAATTTCAGCATGATTGCTCATATATTTCGATAGATAAGCCGCCACTTAAGGTATTTTACTTGTATGGGAGGTGCCACGCCCAGTGGTGCTATTTCGCCAGCTTCAGATGCTGACATACCTTATACCAAGTTAACCACCTACATCAAATTTCATGTCAATTGCTGCAATAGTTCTCTTAAAATATCACTTCCAACTTTATGTTAATATGGGAGGTGCCACGCCCACTGATGAAATCCCGTCAAAATTTATTTAATTTTATAGCTTATAATAATTGACATCTAATCACCAAATTTTATGATGATTACTCTCATTGCACACTATCTATAGCATTAAACGTGTTTTGTTAAAAGTAAATAACAACAGCAACATTCCAAATTACTTTCTGCAAGTCCTGCTTGCATTCTGCATACTTTTTTCACCGTTATTTTCGTAATAACATTTTATTATGGGAAATATATAAAAATATTGTACGCAAATATAGATTTTTTGCTGACTGTACTTCTGTGGGTTTTGAATGTTTTGTTTGCTTGACTTTGTCAGCGAAAAAGCTATATGTGCTTACAATGTTTTTATATATTTCTTATGATATAATGGTATTACGAAAATAACGGTAAAAAAAGTATGCAGAATACAAGCAGGACTTGCAGAAAGTAATTTGGAATGTTGCTGTTGTTATTTACTTTGAAAATAGTACCGTAGAGTGGCTTGGCAATGATGAAAAAGAAATTGACATTTTCATTTTGGGAAAAAAAATTTCCTGACCTCAAATGTGGGTTAACAGGCATTAAACTCATGTCATTATTTTATCATATTAATATAAATCCACAATAAAACTTTAAGCGAAAAAAAAATTGGGGTTTTTGAGAAAATCAGCCATGTTTTTTTCATAAAAAGCGCTATAACTCCGCCAATTTTCAATAATTTTAAAAATTTCTTAAAGATTCTGACAGAGAATCAGAAATTCTATTAGAAACAAAAGACAAAAGTTATTTTTTTTTGATTTGGATGAAAATACGACTATTTTGAAACAATTTTCAACGATTTTTCAAGCTCTGACACTAAAACTTTAAATGGGCATAACTTCGTAAAAAATAATTTTCAATCAAATCGGGGAACGGTATATTTCCTTAATTACTTTGAAAAACAACATATTTAATCGGCAACCAATTCCGGAATTCGAAGTCATTCCGACTGCATGGTATGAGATGGATTTAGTCATATGATCTGTATCCGTGTACCAAATTTCATCACAATATCTTGCACGGTTTACGAATTATGGCGTTATAAAGGTTAAAATTTAGGGCTGTGCCACACCCCTTTAAGATCCTTTTCAAATTTAAAACCTAGCTCAATCTTAATTTTGTTCACATGTTCACCAAATCACCAAGTTTCATCAAAATCGCAGCAACTTTTTTCAAAATGGGCTGAAGTATATTTACATAGAGTATGGGCGGTAGGCGTGTTCGTGACCCGTTTTCGCCCATTTTTATATGCTATTAGCTTGCGAAAAGGTGTGACCTGTGTGCCAAATTTCATTGAATTAGCTTGCTTAGTTTTCCCGTAAACGTGAAACGTGACAGTCTACCTGTTTGTCTGTCTGTTTTTTCATTGAATCTTACTTTTGGATCTACCTTTTATATATGTATATATAACAAGTTTTGTTTATTTGCGTCAAATAGTTGATAAGATATTTTTTTTTTGCTTTCTTTTATTTATTGGATCTCTTTACATTGTAAAGACTAACAATAAGTTGTAAGCTCTAATTCTAATTAACTCTATTACAAATTATAAATTATATATAAATTGATATATTTATTATAATAAGTAACTCAAAGCTCTGCGGGACTCAAAAATAAATAAAAATAAATCTTTTTGCTAGTCTGAAATTGTAATATGGATGCATTATTCGGATATATATATATATATATATGGATATGGATATTTATTTCGGAGTTCGTTATGCAGAACCATTTGTAGTAGCTGGGCGGTCAGCCCTTTTTAAACGCGAATGTGTTGAAGTGTTAGCAAGTGGAGTAGCTAATGGGTTAATATGATTTTGCAGTTTTAGGAGGTATTTTCCTTTCAGTCTTTCAAATTCTGCGTTTACCATGGGGTATATGGAGATCGCTATGGATACGCTCATTTCTAATGAACCACGGTGCTCCTGTTATTGTCCTTAGTATCTTTGCTTGAGCTCTTTGTAGAATTTCAATATTTGATGAACTAGCGAATCCATATAGCTGTATCCCATAGGTCCAGATAGGCTTAATAACACTATAGGCTTAAATACACACTCCAATTTTAGAGGAGAGTGACTGTTTATTAACCAGTGCATGCTAGCAGCTTTGAGTTTGATTTGCATCTTTTTGGATTCGATGAGTTTACGCCAAGTTAAACGTTTATCTATGTGAATGCGAAGATAAGTTACATCATTTGCTTCTGGAACTCGAATGCCATTTAATTTTATGGTTGGAGTTAGGTTTCTGTTTAATGTAAATGTGACATTTCGGCATTTTTGCTCGTTCACCTTAATACGCCATTTTGATAACCAATTTTCAATAAGAACTAGATGATTTTGAAGCTGGTTGGTGGCAACCACAGCATTTTTGTGACGACTTAAAATAGCCGTATCATCCGCAAAAGTGGAGGTAACTAGCTGGTCATTTGTCGGAATATCAGAAGTGAATAAGATAAATAAAAACGGGCCAATAACACTACCCTGTGGAACTCCAGCGCCAATCGAGAACTAAGTTGTATTAAAACTTTGATATTTAACACTATAGCACCTGTTTGCCAAATATGACACTAGGACTGCGTGGATATTTTGTGGTAGGAGTTGTCTGAAAGAAATATGCATTTCTTGTTTCGTTTGTTATTCTATTCACTTGCTCAATGGTTCCATGTTTTCCCTAAAACCAAACTGGAGTGAAGGAATGAGATGGTGATCTTGAAGGGAAGGCATAACCTTTTCTAAGAACACTTTTTCAAACAGTTTTGAGTGGCAGGGAAGCAAGCTAATAGGTCTGTATGAAGATGGTAAGGTGGAATCTTTGCAGGACTTCGAAATCATTTTAATTATTGATTTTTTCCACTCACCGGGATAGTGGCCAAAATTAATTATAGCATTGAAGAGCCTGGTGATGAAAACTACAGCTGTTTGAGGTAAATTTTTCAGCATTATGGGAGTAATGGAGTCATGGCCAGGTGCTTTTCTACAAATAAGTTTATTTTTTATGACGTTAGCGACTTTAGTTGGGGTAATATGCATGTTTATATTTTGAGTGCTACTTATTTGCGGAGGTAGATCAGTATTGTTTGAGCCACAATTGGGTTGAAACACTAGGCTTAGATGTTGTGCAAAAACATATGCCTTTTCCTCATCATTTCGTGCCCAATCGCCATTACTATCCCTTATAGGAGGCTCGGTCTCAATAGGATTTCTAAATACGCGGCTAGACTTCCATAGAGACGATTTATTAGTTTTGTTTGGAGAAAGGTTTTGAATAAAACTATAATGGTCATTATTCTGTTCTCTATCTTCTTTTCGGCTTCCCTAAGTTTAATTTTTGATGCTGGGGACCTATATTTCTGCAATTCCCGTTTAAACCTTCTCTTATCCGAAACTAATTTTTCTATTTCACCATTAGTTAAAAATCTATCTTTTCTTCTACTAATTGAATTTTTAGGCGTAGAATTTTTTGCTGCTGTAGTTAAAATGGAATTTATAACCTCAACAGCATCTTCAACATTAGGGATGTTATGGATATGAAGTTTCGGATTCGGTTACGGATACGGATAGTTAAATATTTTTGTATCGGTTTCGGATTCGGATAAGGATATAATTTTATTTCGGTTTCGGATACGGATATTTTGGTGGACTTAAGGGAAGTGGTAGTGGTCCCACTATTGAAATGGTCCCGCCACCTTTACGTGAAATTTTTTTTTGACACTGCTTGCACTTTGCTAAATCACTACAAATTTCAGTGAAATATTTCCAAACCTTGCTCGTTTTAGGTTTCACATCAATTATATGAAACAATTAAATATTAAGCCGTAGTAAAGTAAACGCAGGCTTTACTTTTAATTTTGAAAGGAATACAAGAGAAAATGCGAATTTTAATTTTGATTTTACAAAATATGACATTTTATTGATTTACAAAATCGATTACTTAGAAGAGTTGTGCTGCAGCGAAATTGTTACAAATATGATTGCACAACTGTTTATATCTGGATATAATATTTCGGTTACGGTTACGGATATTAAAATATCTTTATTTCGGTTTCGGTTACGGATAGTGTTTTTTCGGATATCCGGTGGTTTTGGTTACGGATACGGATATCCATAACATCCCTAATCAACATGCTCTTTACATCCTATTGCATAATTTGTGTGGATATGTGTGCTTATGTATTTATGTTGATAAGATACGATGAATTTTAATTTTCTTTCACATGGAGGGGGTGTGGCATCGATTAAAAAAAAATCTGACGTGCTGGAGTAAAAACCACGAGACAGGTATATTTTTTTACTGTATATTTTCATAATATATTGATATTTCTCATGTGTACAAACCTTTGTCGGACCGTGTAATTGAACTTCAGCCTAATTAGCAGCGATCAACATTCAAGTAAAATTTGACAAGTTGATACAATGCTTTATTTTACTAAACAAACGTTGAGAAAAATTGCGTATAATAAAGGAGATATACTGAACTTTGAAGAAGGCCAGCAGGAATATTATTGAGCGATAGTTGACTATTTAATATACAAACCATTAATGTTCTGCTGTATACAAAACTTTTGATGATCTTCAAGAGATAAATAGGAAACCCAAATTTATTTAGCTTAATACAAAGCCGTCACACAGTGCGGCCAGATGCCGCATTTTGCGGCCAAAATTCAAAAAAAAAAGTTTCTAGATTGGAATTTTTTATCATTGAGTTGGCTAAGGGGATCCTCTAAGAAGTGAAAACCGTTGACTGTAACGACCTGTACCCTAAGACCCCTCTATACTTTCAGTCGGAATGAGGCCTTCGCCCAAGTACAACATTATTGTTGATTTTAAGTTAGTAGTAATAAATTTGTGAGAATGCTCCGATTAAAGGAAATTCTACAAAACAAAATGGAATCTACGTCTGAAGGTAAGTAAAATACGTTTAAAATTTTTTGAATATCAATACTGTAACAGAAAATTATAAAAAACTAAAAAATATGAGGGTATTTTTTGGATTTTTTTGAAACAAAATTTGAGTTTTTAAATGAAACAGTAATAAAACGCTGTCTTATGGTGCCTTTAAACCTATTAGAGATTACTTAGAAAAGTATTTGCTACTGAATAAAACAAAATTCAGCTGCCAATATCTGCCGATTGAATTTTGACGTATGTTATTATTTAAACATTAATAAAAAAAAAAAAATAGAAAAAAGGAGCATTGACATAGAAAGTCATAGCTGTACAAATAAGGAGAATGAGAAACAGGGCGAGAGAGAGAGTGAGAGAGAAAGAGGAGAGTGAGGGGGAGAGAGAGAGGGGATAGAGAGAGAGAGAGGGTGCGAGAGAGAGAGGGAAGAGGGTGTACACAGTGAAAAAGAAAACGCGTGTGCGTTTATTTCTTCTTACTTAAATGGTCGCGGGTAATTTCGAACTCAACATTTTATGAGATTTTTATCACTAGTACTGAAAATATGCACACATTTAATTGAAAAAATTAAAATTGTCTTATATATATGTACATACAATGTTTCTCCATTTTTCTGTAAATGCCATAGGAAATTAAAAGTAAATGTTAGAATATAATTTTTTAGTCAATAGTAGATATAAATTTTATTTAATATGTCAACGTAGCTTTACCACTATTAAAAAAATATTTGTTTCTAGGTTTCAGTATTTCGATTAAAGGTGATTTTACAAGGCTAGAATTTTTCAAAGCAATAAAAGGCCTGTAATAAATTTTATTCGATCTATCGCCTGAGCTTTGTTCGAAAAAACTATCGTCAAAAAACAATGGAGGATACTTTCAAAAGATTTTTAGTAGCTTTTGATCCATATATTTCCAGTTGAAACCGCAATCCTAATCCTTGAAGTCCTTATCTACAGAAGCTGTTAAATTATTATCGTCGTCATTTGATATTAGAGAAGAAGAAGAAAGTATTGCCAGCAGCTCAGCCTCTGAGTCAGAAACATATGTAGATGCTTACGACCAACATGAAAATGAAACTTTCTTCCTGTAGCATTTTTAAAAAGTTATTGTGCACATTTGAACATTTTATTTTAGTAAAAATTTTTGATACTGTTTCCAAATTTTTTGTTGTTTTCACACATTTATTTATAATTATATACTAAATTTTCTGATAATTACAAAGATTTGGAACGCGGAGAAACTTTTAAATTTTTTGCAGGACCTGACGCCATATTGGATCCGTCTTTTAGAATTTTGCAATTCTGACATCGGATTCGTAATCAGCGACCCCAGAAACCCCCGAGTGTACATTTTGAAGTGATTTACTTGAATTTTCGAGTTTTGGCCGCACTGTGCGTCATGCCAAACTGAATCAAAGGATTTTTCAATATCTAGAAGGACTATTCTATTCTGGTTCATCTTAAATCGCTTCGGATAAACTAGTTTGGACTAGGAAAAACAAGTTTATCTTAAAAACTAGTTTGTCCAGTAACATACATATGCTAAAAATATACCTATATTGTTGGAGTTTTAGTTAAAAAAAATTTAAAAAATGCACAAATTTGCACCGTTCTCAAAAGTCTAAGCCTTAACATTAAGGCACTTTGTGGATGTATCATTTTTAGGGTACAATTGAACACACACACAATAAAATGCCGGTGGTGTACCATGGCTAATTCTTGCTCCAGTAATTTTTGTAGTTAAAACCCTCGTTGAGATTAAATTATTTGAAAAAGTATATTCCTACTCTAAATTGAGTACTTTTGCGAAAAGCTCAAATGGTTTCACTGATCCTAATGCTAATGAGCAGGCCTCAGAATGTTAAGCATTCGCTTAAACTTGCTAATTTTACATATTTCTTATTATATTGCATTTTACGGCAATATTGCTTAAATCAGCATATTTGCTCTTTTTTTGCATTTGAGAACACTTTTCCGATGCATATGAAGGCTGTATCTGTCATACATTTGTTCCGCAAACAGCCACATGTGAAATTTTAACTTAACAAAGATTTTGAAAACTGAGAACAAATTCACATTATTTAAAAAAAGATATACACTGACGTCAGAGATACCAACTCGTACAGAAGTAATTCCCTGCCTTCTCAAAATAAAATTATGTGCCTAAGTTCGAAAAGTTTGTTTTTTTGGTCAGATACATTAAAAAATTCTGAAATGATAAGAATTAAATTATTTTGTGGCACATAGTTCGTTTCACAAAAATCTTCGAATTCCCGACATTTTCCGAAATTTTTGAATTCCTCCCAGGCTCCTGGCTTTGACATGACATTCCCGGCCAGGTCGCGTCAATACCGGTCACTTGCGAACCATGACTGACATACATTAATTCAACAAAACTTTCAAAATTAGAACTATTCTATACGAAAATTTTGATTTTCATTACTACGGTATAAATTCTGAATAGATTTAATATGTTTTTTTACTATATTTTGTGGTTTTTAAGGCATATTTTGTACTGTTTTGGAAAATATTTAAACGCCTTATGTTCGTTTTTTCGAGCTTAATTTTCTGAGCCCTAGTGATGAGTGTAATAATCGGTTTTGTTATTTACGTAACATTACAATTGCATCGACAATATATACTTACTAACAAGTACCTACTTAGTAGGTTTTTCAGTATCACTTCTATTTGCAAAATAATAAATGTTCATTGAAAATTAACGTTAATTTTTTTGAAAAAGAAATTTATATTGATAAAATGATAAACAACCTTGTAGTTTTGTTTAAAATTTTAATATTGGATAAAAAAGTACATATCAATTCAGAAAGTTTGCGATGCCATCGTATGTCTTTAGTTCAATCATCCACATTTAATGCTCCGGTCACGTTGTGTAATCGTTAATTGTTGCCACTTTCCAGACATAGTATGTTTGGTTTATTTTTATGCCCATTTTGCTGTTGTACTTAGTACGAGTATTTGCTCCATAACTAATACAAGTATGCGTGATTCGATTGTTAATTTTCGAAAACTAGTGAATTTTCGGCACTGAGTACTCAATACTCAATTAGCGGCGAACAGTGGCTTGCTTTTCAAAAAAGCGTTGCAAAAATCAATTATAGTGTGGGTCTGTTTGACAAATTTGATACTCGCATCGAATAGAGAAATGTCTAGAACTGATAAATTTAAGATTTCAACCCACTCGGATAAGTAGTTTAGTTTTTACAGTTAGTCAAAGTATAGACATTTTTGAATTTTGCAAAAATTCATTTTTTTGGATAAAAATTTCATGTTTGAGCTGAAAAATTCAACAAATGCCGAGAGAAAAATATATATTTTTTTTGTAAATGCATTATTGGTTTTAATTAAACAAAAAAAAATTAGTTCACCAACTTTTTTTTGATTTTGTGTTTTTTTTTTTTTTTTTGGAGCACTGATTTTATCGATTTTTTTGAGCTTTCATTTGAGTTTAAAAATATACTTCACAAAACTTCAAGCTGAGCTTCCACACAAATCATTACTAACTCTTCCTTAACATATCCCCAGAACAAACTAGGCACCGGTGTCTGCCCGTTTGTTTGCTAGAGCGATTTTTATCGACAAACCTGTGGATATAGCACCCTAATTCCATACGCATATTAGAAATATTAATTCTTAAACCTTTAACTAAGAAACATTTAATTAGGTGTGCAATGCCTATTTCATTGGTCATAGTTCATAATTAAAACCATTTAAATAAAACTACAGCCACGCCTACTTTTTTTAATAGTGGGCAAACCATTGTGTTTTGGTCAAAAACTACTTCTTATAGTTTTTGAATTTATTATATACAATAAGACCCCAACTAAAAACTTTTCTGATTGCACTAATCCTGTTGAAGGTAAAATTTTTGAAATCTTAAAATTTACGTAAGGATTACATGAACGGGTTAAAAGATGTCAAACGATTTGTGTAGAGAAAAACCAAACTAAAATTTTAGAATATGTAAAACGGTAGTTATACAGTTTTTTTAATTTTTTGCTAAGAAGAGCATAATTATGAGTATGGAATTTCACCACTGCATGCAAGAATAAGGTGGTTGGAATTCATTTTGAAACTGGCGTATACAATTCCAGAAGATAGTAGTGATTTAAAGAAGTTTCTTGTAATCAAAGAGGAAATAGCTGATAGGAAGAAAAAAATTCAAGCTGCGTTTTATGCAGAAATTGGTTTGAAAGTTGATCAACCAAAACAAGGGTTTGGTAATATGTACCAATGATGGAAACAATTCCAGAACATTTTTTGAAAAGGATGAAGTCACAGCGCGAATTACTGGAGTTGATGAAGAGATAATTAAAAGACTACAAGTCCTATTAAATGTTTTATGCTGCAAGGAAAAAGTTGACACAAAAAAATATGGATAGTTTGCAACAAGAACTGCTGCTTAAAAAATATCCGCATAAAAAACTTACACCTACGGTTCACAAAATTCTGGCCCATGGTAAAAATATAATAGAGTTTAAGCCTTTACCAATTGGTGAATTATCAAGAGAAGCACAGGAATCCAAAAACAAAGATTACATAAAATACAGATATCTCAACACGTGCGAGATATCAAGAAAGCGACAAAACCAGGACCTTTTTAACATGCTGGCTGCCTCATCTGACCCAATTATTACATCTCTAAGGCACAGCCAATCATCAGAGCTGAAAGAATGTTACTCTCAAGAAATGTTAAGTTTATTATATAGCCATTCAGATACTGTTGATTATTTTGAATGAAATTAATTTAATTAATGTTAATTTAAGTAATAAAAAAATATTTAGCTTATAAATAAAAACAAAAAAAAAAATATCTCACCAAATTTAAAAATCCGCTTTGATTTATTTAACAATTTTAGTTTTATATACTAAGCCCAAGTACATTTCAATCACACTTTTCAGTAGTTTTCAATGTCTACTTGCGACAAAAAAAAACAGAAATTAAATTTTTACATGCATAAGATATGCAATTTTTCCTCCCTGCACAAAACTCAACTTCAACAATCAATTGCGTCGGATTCTGCAAAGCTATTTCAGCAAAATTTACCACTGTATTAGCTATAAGGGTTCCCTATCATATAAAAAAAAATATCAAAAAATCTTTATTCGTTCAGAAGTTATAATTTTTGCAATCAAAAAACTCAAATCTTACCACTGTGCGGCGCCTGGTTGATTTAATGTCGATTTCTCTTTTATGATCTCAAGTGTATGTTTTGTAGTTGGTAGATTATATTCTTTATATTTTAAAACCTCCAGAACAGGTTTGGCTCTGCGTAGACTGGCCCTTAAGACTTTGGGAAATACCGGGTTGGCAAATACCGGGTTCAACAGGAGGAGTTAAAGTGATTCCTTAAAATCGTACGTAAGTACATACACAAATGATGGCATGCTGGCGTACTACATAGTTGTGTTATAGCGAACTTACTTGCGATTAGAGGAATAACAACAAAAATAACAGTTAGGGCAACAGCAACTTGCGGTGCTAAAATGTGCTTTGGAGTTGTTCTTAGCATCCGTTTTGAATAAATAAGTCTAATGCTGGCAACATAATACACCAATCTCCTAGCTTAAAACAGACGCTTACTGTGGTGCCGTTCTTAGTGTTCCGTCAGGGACAAAGAGCGATATTCAAAATTGAAGAATTATAGTAGATATACTTTAGTTACATGTTCGTCATGCCATAAAAACTAATTTTTAACAATCTTAAAAAATAAACTTTAACTAGAACAAATAAAAAATTTTATTTTTTACCTCCTTTACACAAAACGAAAATGTCTCTTTTCCACATAAGTTCTAAAAAACTCGATGAGCCACCAGTAAATATAATGATTTGAATTACTGGATTTATAACAGCCCACTTTGTTTGGAAAATTTGACAATTTCTTTAACTTGTACCATTTTTAAAATCAGTTTTCAAACTTCATGAAAGCCTTTATGAGGGGCTTTGTCTAGACATTTGTATATATAATGCTGCCAACTGTACTTATTTTAGGAGTACAAAACTCCTTTGCAGCTGTCTGCACTTCTAGAGATATTGTACTTCCATTTGTACCCCCGTTTGCGTTCAAACAAAGTGGAAAGAACGTAGATGTAAGCGGACGAAATGCAAACCGCACTCAGAAAATCACTTCTCTGATGAAATGTTAGAAGCTTTGATGCAGCATTTTCTGAATGCTACATACCATTATCATTATTCTGTCAGTTCAGTATTGTAATTTTTGGGTTCGGTATTGGTTGATATTTTATTAAAAATTAAGGAAATGAAAGAGCGGCGTACTAATGTTTTTATGTGTAATACGTGTAATTCCGAATTTAACATTGCAAATTCTGAGAAAACAGCTATTGAAAACCATTTGCTTATTAGTAAACACCTAAGTGCATTGAAATCTACTTCAATTAGGCGTCCAGTGACCGGATATTTATTTATTATCTTCACTTGATCTTACAATGGCACAATATGAAGTCATTTGGACCTATCACGTGATTAAAGCAAAATTACTGTTTTAATTCCAGCAAATGTGTATCAAATATATTTCGAACATGCTTCGAATTGCTAAAATTTTTTTTTAGATATTTCACAAATAAATGTATTGCTTTTGCGGTGCAAAAGTCGTTTTTATTTCATTCGTGAACTTTTTTTTTGTTATTTTACTGAAATGTACTGCTTTTTGCCGGTCCAGAGTTGGCAGCATTATGTATATATAACGCTATAATAATCTGCTGACTCATAGTAAGAAAAAAACTGTTTTTGTTTTAGCCGCTCTAATGTAAATAAGACATATTTTACTGCTACCAGAGCTGCAAAATGTTAATTTTTCGAAATTTGGGAAAAAAATGAAGAAAATTTAACTTTTTTCTTATGTAAAATTATTTTTCCTAAATTTTTTTTTTATTATCCAGATGTACACATAAGGAAGTACCGAAACAAATTTCACCGCTATTTTGGAAGCTTATATATGTACAGGCAAAGCTCGCAAATTAGAACTCGCGGAAATTCGAATTGCCTGGGAATTAGGTCTCTATTTTATTTTGTGTACACAGCTTGGAAATTAGAAAAAAAAAATCTAATTTTCGAGCTCAAAATTTTAAGTACTGAAATTAGAACAGAGATTCTAATTTCTGAGCTAATTTTTGTATTCCTCCCTCCGATTGGATTAATTATGTTCCAATGGATGCGAAATAGATTTACCGTTTTAACGGTCATAAACAATTTATAACATGACTTTATCGTTTTCTGTTTTGTGAAATTTCTAATTTTTTGGATGCTGTTCGAAAAGTCGTGTGCGTAAAGCAGTTTCCCACTTTTGTATGAACATTTTCAAACGATTTATTGTCGTGGAGCAAAATGGAAAAATGTCTCAATTTCGGATATCGTCATAATTCAAAACATGCGTGATTAGACGATTAGGCTCTTCTCTAAATCACGTCAATCGCAGACAACAATACCCACTTTTTTTTCAGTGTTTTTGTTAATTTTTTTTAAATAAATTTGTGTATTAACACTCAGTAACTACGTAAAATATATAAATAAGACTCTTTTCTCTTTATAAAATTTTTTGGGTTAAGTACTTAAATTTTCTTTGTAAAAAAAACGCTTGGAAATTAGGCAACATTTGGAAACTAGAATTGGCCAAAAGTTTTTTTTCTAATTTTCGAGCTTTGCCTGTATAAGGAAAAAATCCATGATCACTTTTCGGAGGCGATGACCCCACCAATCCCACCTTTGGAGAAATGATGGATGCACGTGTAGCCATAACGAGCTGAGTTAAGAACAAGGTAGCACCCGGTGTCGATGGGTTGATAGGGTTTATGCATCAACTCATCTGCAGTAGCGTACCTAAGGTGATGCCGAGTGTGCGGCCGCATCGGGAGCAATTTTTTAGGGTTTTTGAAAGTCAAAAATGAGGACATGACTAACACAAATCGTGCCCGACGATTGGAATCTCAGTGTCCGTTGTCCTGTACTGAAGAAAGGTTACCCAAGGTCTGTGCCAACTACCGGGGAATCAGTGTTCTTGCCATCTCATACAAGGTCCCGTCGATCATACTGTGTGGAAGACCGTTCGCCAACATCAGTGCGGCTTTAAACCTGGTAAGTCCGCCATCGACTAGGTCTTCGCACTACGTCAAATCCTGTAAAACAACCCACGAAAAACAGATCGATACCCATCATCCCTTTATCGATTATAAAGCTGCTTTGAGGCCTGATTCGAGATTGCCTACATACCACCATGACTGAGGTCGGTACATCTGCGAAACTAGTGCGGCTGTACTAAGTCCCGAAAAGACGATCCACTATCCTGCAACCACTTCAACTTTTTGATGGAAGGGGTGTTGGCACAATTTTCTACAGAAGTGTCAACTCCTTGCAATTGTCGATGATATTGTAAGTGTGATGTTACTGCTTCGTTTTCTGGTTTCGAAAAAGAGTCAGCGAAGATGCGTTTGATAGTGAACGAGATCAAAACTAAGTGTATGCTCTTCACAAACAGAGAGACGCTGCGTATTTTCGACATTGTCAAGGAATTCACCTATCTTAGCACTGCCGTTAACACTCAAAACGATGTCAGTCTGGAGATAAAACAAAGGCTCACTCTTCGTAATAGGTAGAGTAGAGATAGTAGAGACCTCATTCGCCCGACAAAACTGACACTCTACAAGAAGCTCATCTTACACGTGCCACTTTGGTGTCGCAGACTGATGCAGCCGCGCGTGGGGTGTCGGCAACAACCACTTTATTTGAATGAGATCGAAATGATTACTTTTAAACAAAAAAAGTTAAAATCCAGCGGTTAACTTCAAATATATTGATATTTTTGCGTATACCGCAAGTTTTTTAGAGATTTAGATCACAGTATTAATCTTCTTCGAAAAAAATGGAGCTACTCTTCACTTGGCAAAATCAGTTTATTAGCTTATGAGCTAATACTCGTAGTCCTTTTTTAAAGAATGTAGGTACTAAGTAAATTGTTCGATTCACTCTATATTACCTTAATCATCCAAGCATCCACAACTCTTCAAGGCTAGTTACCGAACATTTTTTGGGACCAATATGGTCAAAAAGCTAAGGTACACCGATATAATAAATCACCAGTTGCACATCAACGTCGATATTATAGGGCCGCTTTCTATCAGCAAAGGATACCACTATTGTGTAACGTGCATTGATAAGTTCACACACTGCACAGAAAAAACAATTTTGGTAAAATCAAAGAATTGTAATTCTATGATTAAAATTTGTGGAATTCAACAATTCATTTCTTTGAATCAAAGAAAAAAATTGCTAAATCAAAGCCCTTTGTTCTTTGGATTTGTAAATTCAAATTAGGGAAGCTCCTGGTTCAAACCCCGGCGACGATATAATTTTTTTTTATTTTTTTAGTTTAAAGGTATTTAAAAAACAAAAAGAAGTAGAGAACTGTATTTGTATAAATTGAAAATATCTTGAAAACTAGCTTTTATGTTAATAATAAAAAACGAGTCCGTTATTTTTTAATATAAAAGGCAGTTTTCAAGATATTTCAATATATTTATAGTACTCGACTTGTTTTTTTGTTTTTTAAATTAAAAAATAAAAAAATTATGTCGTCGCTAGGAGCTTCCCTGATTAGACAATGGTTGTTACATGCGCAGTTTAACAACATGATTTTAGTATGTCTAAAAAATTATGTCGGTGGCTGAGTTGGGTAAGATGAGCATCTTTGAATAGTGGCATGGCGCAGAACACAGGTTCAATTCTCTGATCGAGTGGCAGGTAAAAAAAAAATTTATTTCTTCTTTGAAGTCTTAAAAACGTATTACAATTAAAATGAGAATGACTGACAATAAGTACCAACAAATAAGAAAATAGAGGAAAAAAAGGAATAGAGAGAGGAAAGTAAAAAAAATTTTTTTTTGCGAATTTATTCTAAGTTTCAACAAGAACTTTAGGGAAATTAACATATGTTTTTTTGAAATTAAGTAATTTATTTTAAGTTTCAACAAATCATCTTTTGTTATATCAGAGAAACTGTTTCTCTGACTGAAAATCATACACAACATTCGTTGAAATCGGACCCGAAATTGTTTGATATCAGCGAATCTTTGTTTCTGTGTGGATAAAAGCTTACCCCCTCACCGATATAACAGCCGATACCCGATACCGATTCCGAAATAATTGAAATTTCGTTATGAAATGTTTGCTTACGGTTTTCTATGAGAAAAAAAATCAAATTTGATTTCATAATTGAAAAGAACAGTCAATTTCCTATAATAACCACAATGTTTAATGTTTTATTGTAAATTTGTTTATTTCGAAAAACCGCAATTTTATTTAATTATATTCTTTAGAAGGCCATAACTTGACTACTAAGCCTCGAGAAAAATCAACAAATTAAAATTTTAAATTTTTGGAAAAACTAAAAAAACGTTTAGAAATTCTCTCACAGTTAGCGTTTTAGGATTGAGCATTTTCAAAAGAAGCTACCGTTAATCAAATGGTTAACTTCGTTAATCGTTTATCCGTTACTAAAAAACATTTAAGAAGATTTAACGCAAGTTAAATCGTTCACACGTCATAAAAATTGCATTTTTTATATCGTTGCGTTAGTGATCTTCTTATAAAAATTGTTGGTTTGACTTCAGGAAGCTAACAGGTTAGGAACAACACTTCGAGGCAGTTGCAATTATCGGTAGAAGTGACCCGAGATATGCTTGAGCTTTTCCTTGAATACGATCGAGGATCGATACTTGTTATCAGAACATGTTTTTGGTATCTTTTTGGTAAATAGGATTAACGATTAACGGACTTGAGGAAATTTAACGGAAGTTGACGTTTTTTAAAGTTAACTTAAAAGTTAATCCGCTAGTCGAAATGTTAACTTCGTTCGTAACGATTAACGTATTAACGAGTTAATGTACAGCTATGATTATAAGTATATTCTTTAATTTTCTTATATTTATTTAATTACATTTATCCTCGAACCAAAATATTTCTACTAGCAGTTACGGATGTTGTTCGATATAATCGAACCTGCACAAAAACCTACGTACATATGTACACTAGAGCGGTTCAAAAAAAAACATTTTGATTTTTCACGATGTGTTAGTGGATTACAATAGCCCTATATGTCTAGACAAAACCACCCATAAGGATTTTCATCAATTTTGAAAACTGGATTGCCGCCGCCTGTTTTAAGTTGCCTACCCATTTTCGTAAATATTGATTTAAAAAATGGTGCAAGTTAAAGAGGTTATCAAATTTTGCAACAAAGTGGGTATGCTTTTAGAACTATTATCGATCGAGGAATTCGAATCCATGATCAGTTTTTTTTCTTTTTTTTTTCTTATAAAAAAATTGAAATTTGCCCGGACAATAATTAAAAAATGCCGATTTTCTACTTTCAAGTTGCAGAATCTTGATATAATATTTTATCGCCGATCTAGTGGTATATTATTTTTAATGTACCTTTATTTGCTTAAGAGAAAACCAATATATCTGCATTTTTCTAAATCAATAGACCTAAAATTCTTCGATTCGGCGTTGACATATATACATACATATTAAGCTGATTCAAAATTTGTTTTGTTCTAAACAGCTATTATCGATCGAGGAACTTGAATCCGAGATAAGTTTTTCTTTTTCTTCTTTTTTACTTATAAAACAATTAAAATTGACCGGAAAAAAAAAACAAAAAATACCGATTTTCTGCTTTCAAGTAGCAAAATGGGCCCACATTATTTTACTACCGATCCCGTTGTACAATATTTTTAATATATTTTTATTTGCTTAAAAGAATGCCGTGAACCGTGTTTCAAAACCAAGATATCTACATTTTTCTAAATTAACACATCTGGCATAATTTGGAATTTTTGAAAATTCTAGAAAAATAGAATAGAATAGTTGAATTGTGCCAGGTCTGTTAATTTAGAAAAATGTAGATATCTTGGTTTTGTAATAAGATAATGATATGGACCAAAACGCAAAAAAGTAAACTACGGAGAAAATTTTTTTTTTCAAATTTCGCGGGTTCTTCATTACTTGCTGGCTATACATACCCCTAGGTATCGAGAAACGCATATGAATTTAGACTTGTTTCTTTGTTGCCTCTTGATGAATAAAAATTAACAAAAATAAAACACGAAACAAAAAGGTAAGTTGTATTCAATAAATGTTATTTTTTACTTGTTATCTGCTTTTCTAAGATAGTATTAAGTATAATTAAAGTAACTAAATAAAATATTTGAAGGAAAAAAAATGTTATCAGCATTTTGTGTAAAAAGAATTCGACCGCATTTTTTTAATGTAACGTAACAGTCCAAAATCCCAAAAAGCGAAAAATCTAGCACGTCAACAAAAGAGAAATACCTCATTTTCTTCGAGCAGTTTAAGTATATTTTCTAAAAAAAATAAAAAATTAGCGGTGCATTTACTTATGTGGGTGTCCAGCACCGACAACAATTTGTAACGTAACAGTCTTTTTTCATCGATAATCAAATATTATAAGAGCTATGTGGATTTTCTAACCTTAAATGTATGGGAAGGCTTTACATTTTTATAACCTTTCCAGCACCACTCTTTAATACCCTTATGGAACATTTTAGTCAAATTTTCTGAAAAAATTACCATATGGGTCAAACGAGTGAGAATTTATTCACATGGTCTTAGAAAAAAATATTGCTCATAAAAAACTAACAACAAAACTTCCTCAGGCTCATCTGTGTGGCAGTAAAATTCAAAAATAAATCGTTCCTTTAAGTTTTTTCAATTCCTTCATATATGTAGCTTGTTTGCTGGAAGACCGTTATAACTAAACAACGAGTTAATTATGCATTTGTTTTATGTATGTCGAAAAATAGTAAAGGTATCTAATGAACTTGGCTTGTGTTTAGAGTTTATATAGACACACTTTCATTTATTTTCATCTTCAACTTTAAATGCGTTTTTCCCCAACCTTAAGTTTTTTGAGTTGTGACGGTCTTCCCGGAAACGAGCGATAAGTTTTTTATAATTTTAAATGTATCTCTCGTATGTAAATTCTTTTTCAGAAAATTTCAATAACATTCTCTATAGGGGGATTAAGTGCAAGTGAAACTAGTTCATGAGGAACAACTTTTCCTCAGACAAAAAATATCTTAGACTTGAAATTAAAGAGCCGTAAAAGAGCGTTCAACCGTGTCAATTACCGGTTAGTTTACTGATATCTGAAAACGCAGAAGTCTTGACCAAAATCTGATGGCAGATTCGAGCTCAGCAACCCCAAATTACACTGCTTATCAGTGATGGCATTTGGGTCTTGTGAAAATGTACTGAATCGAGACTTCAAATGTACTTTTTGGAGCCCGAATGTACTTTTTTTGTCTTGAACACCCAATTTTCCAAAAATGTACGAAATTGTTCTAAAATTTACTATCAAAAAAAAAAAAAAGGTCCTCACTTTTCCCATCTCAAAAACCCTAGCAAAACTAGATAAATTTCACATTAAATTAATTACAAAATCTACATATTGCTCAATTATTTTCATTTACAAAAAAAAAACGTATTTAATATAATAGAATAATTATATTATGTACATAAATCTTCTCATTGCGGTTATTTTCATTTACTAAATAACAAAAAAAAAAGGTAAATATTATAAATTGTCCAAATGTACCGGAAATGTACTGAAAATGTTGTAAAAATTTGGCGAATGTACTGAAAATGCCTCAAATGTACCAAATGTACTGAAAACTTGTCGAATGTACTGACAACGATTATTCAGGACGCAAATGTACCGAAAAAAGTACAAATGTACCGAAAATACCATCACTGCTGCTTATCCAAATTTTAGAAATAATTTTTGCACATAGTGCAGTTACAGTGTTGTTGGCTCCTTCAAATTCAACGTCAATTACTTGGAACTTTTTGAACGTCTAATCGTTAGACCACTGAATCAATGCTATCTATTGTGAAATTAAACAGTTAAAGCCATTTTAATGTTTTGTTTTACTTTTTACGCGAACATAGATTGCAAAGGTAACGTAAAAGTCTTTTCGTGTAACGTAACAGTCCAAACATTTTTGATTCTACAGAACTCAAAAAGAAATTTTTCAGTGTAATTAAAATTTAATTTATCATTCTAATACTTGGAAATTATAAACTTCACTTTGAAAATAGTCCACCAAAAGAGCAGACTTTTTCAACAATGTGACTTCAAAATCTACTTCCAAAACTATGTAACGTAACAGTCCATGCTCACTAGACTGTGTCATTTCAAAGTTTTGGAGTTGGATTTTATTTTATTTTTGCCTATATTTTAGCTTGAAGGACAAAAAATAGTTGTCGCAATATTTGAGCTTCCTATCACAAATCTGTAAACGGCGCGGACAGAGTTTATGTCCGATTTCGTTGAAATTTGACGAAAAAAGCGACTTGCTAAAACGTAGAAAAAGTCGGCCTTAGGTGCGAAGATATAGGGTTTTAGGTATTTTATTTGTATGGGAGATGCCACCCACTGTTGTCAAACTACATCCACATTTTTCATCTAGCTGAAAATGCGGACAAAATACATCCAAAGGGGAGTTTTTTTTTTTTTTAAATTTGTGGGCATTTTAGCCTATGTTTTAGCATTAAATCCGAAGGGAACACTCCTAAAATTTCAGATTTCTAGATCATATCTGTGGCTGGCGCATTCAGTTTGTTTCCAATTTAATTGACGACTTTTTACTAAAATGTTACGGCATATGAAAGTATTACTCTTACTCTTTAAAACCCATTTTAAATTTTGTCGATATCTCTTTTAATCACCGAAATATCATAAATTTAAATTTTCTATCCATCCTGCCATACTAGAATTAATGTAGATCTGTATGTAGGCATATGTAATAAATTTCAAGCTGAACCAAGGAAAAAAAGAAGAATTTCATACATGATTAGAAACAATTAAAGAAAAGTACAGTTATAATGCATTGGGAATTCATTTTTAGTCTTTATGTAGTGCATTACAAGTGCTTTTATATTTCTGAAAAGTTGGATTATTTATTGTTTCTGCATTCACAATTTATGGAGATTTTTTGCATAAAATTCAGTTGGTTCTATGCTGATGAACCACAGTGTATGCTGTCTGTACGAAGCACTTTGTAAAATGTTGGCGGGTTTCAAAAACGGGGTGTGGCACCTCTCGTACAACAAAACCACTTAAAGTGCTATATATTGATACCTATGGCAGCTACAAGCTTAAATTTTAATATATGGAAGTATTTAGTTTGTACTTAGCCACTCAAAGAATGTGGGCGTGGTTTGAAAACAGGGTGGGGCACTTCCCTTTACAAATAAAGCACCTAAAGCGCTATATCTTGGTACTTACGGCAGCTACAGTTTCGAAATTCGGTACTTGTATCTATACTGTCTTCGCTTAACACCCTGCAAGCGGGATTTAATTAAGGGGCGTGGTAGCTATAATATAACAAAATCACTAAAAACGCTCAAATATAACAAAATCGCTTAAACGCTATCTCGGAACCTATGGAAGCTATTAGCTCCAAATTTGGTATTGAGATGTAAATTGCTCACTTTCAGCCTCTCGAAAAATGTGGGCGTGGTTTGAAATCAGGCTGTGACACCTCCCATACAACTAAAATACTTAAAACACTATATCTTGGCACCTATGGTAATTTTTTTTACGTTTTAGTAAAAAGTCGTCAATTAAATTGGAAACAAACTGAATGCGCCAGCCACAGGTATGATATAGAAAGATGAAATTTTGGGAGTGTTCCCTTCGGATTTAATGCTAAAACATAGGCTAAAATGCCCACAAATTTAAAAAAAAAAAAAACTCCTCTTTGGGTGTATTTTGTCCGCATTTTCAGCTAGATGAAAAATGAGGATGTAGTTTGACAACAGTGGGTGGCATCTCCCATACAAATAAAATACCTAAAACCCTATATCTTCGCACCTAAGGTCGACTTTTTCTTCGTTTTAGCAAGTCGCTTTTTTCATCAAATTTCAACGAAATCGGACATAAACTCTGTCCGCGCCGTTTACAGATTTGTGATAGGAAGCTCAAATATTGCGACAACTATTTTTATTCCTCAAGCTAAAATATAGGCAAAAAAAAAATAAAATCCAAATATTGCGACAACTATTTTTATTCCTCAAGCTAAAATATAGGCAAAAAAAAAATAAAATCCAACTTCAAAACTTTGAAATGACACAGTCTAATGCTCAAACGTTCATAGCTCCTAAATAACAAGGGGTACAAAAATTTTTATATAAACAGAAAATGGTACTGCAGAATCATACTTTCAGATGCATGGATCAAATATATCTAAAGTACTCAATTCGATGTCTTTTCAGAGCAATTTATGTTCAAATGTACGTACGAATGTAACGTAACAGTCTGCGTTTTGGTCCATATGCGGTTTACGGTATTCTCTTAAGCAAATAAGGATGCATTAAAAATTTTGTATCGGCGGTAAAATATTATATAAAGATTTTGCAACTTGAAAGTAGAAAATCGGCATTTTTTAATTTTACCCGGGCAATTTTAAATTTTTTTTATAAGAAAAAAAGAAGAAGAAGAAAAACTGATCACGGATTCGAATTCCTCGATCGATAATAGTTCTAAAAGCATACCCACTTTGTTGCAAAATTTGATAACCTCTTTAGCTTGCGCCATTTTTTAAATCAATATTTTCGAAAATGGGTAGGCAACTTATAACAGGCGGCGGCAATCCAGTTTTCAAAAATGATGAAAATCCATATGGGTTGTTTTGTCTAGACATATAGAGCTATTGTAATCCACTGACACATCGTGAAAAAAACAAAAAGTTTTTATTTTGGACCGCTCTAATGTACACACATATGTATATCTCAGCATAGAAAGCTTTATCTTTTTGGCAGCACATCAACGCATGGACATAATATAAACAATTACAGCAAGTCCAAGTGATTACTAAAAAGAGACGTTGCTGTAATTTATTTTTCTTGAATTCACAGCAAGCCATTAGAACGGCGCAGGCTTCTATTATTTTATTGTATTTTTTCCCTGTAGGTAAATCAACTAGTTAAAAGTTAGTGATACAACAAATATTTTAGCAACCACAACTAATTGAATATTTGGTTTTTTTCCCCAGAGTCAACTGATTTTTTTAACATTATGATGAATAGTTTAAGGTTAGTGGAAATAAAGTTTTTCCAATTATCATTAGTCGTGACCTTCTATTTATAAGAGCAAATAAAATGTGTGTTCCATTACCTGAAAATTCGTACAAATTTTCAATAATTTGTGCTATTTTTTACTATTTCTTGTACCTGTAAAAAAAAAAAAATGGCAGAAGAGAGTAAAAATAAAGATTCCAGTCCCTACCAAATGTTACTAAGTATTTACTGCTACACAAATTTTGTGTAGTAAAAATTTTCAAACTCATATTTTGACAGTTGAAGTCAAATTTGTTCAATCAACAAAATAAATAACAAAGCAAATTTTGACATCAAAAATAAAATAAAGTTGAATTTGAAAAATGAAGTTGAAAATTGAAAAATTAGAATTTTGTTTTTGACGTTTTCTTCAAATGTTGCAACTTTTTACTAACTTTTACTAACTACTTATTACAATTTTTCACTCTCAAAGAGAATACTTTTGCTTATTCTCATAAAATACGAAACTTGCGAGTTTCTGCTCCAAAATTTACGGAACAAGCCTAAAATCTCCTCCGCTTTTGTCGTTTTTTCCAAACGACTAATGTGTTCATTTCATGTTTGTTTTCTCTGGCTTAACTTTGATTAATTTGAGTTTACTTATATTTTATGATTATAAATATGACTAATGATTTTCAAACTGTTTTTTAAGACAAATATTTTCGAAGTTATATTTTGTAAATCAAAAATTTTTCTAAAATAATAACTTCTGAAGGTGTTAATCAGTGAACTTCATTTCCACCCACAACTTCAAAACAGCAACAAAACACCCAATCATCTACACAGATAATTTATTTTTTTCATTTTTATTTATATACATGAATTTCGCCATTTATTTTTAATAAATTATTAATCAAAAAAAAAAAAAAAACAAAGGAAATGTAACATAAGTTAGAACATGAGGCAATCATTGACGAGGAAATTGAGAAATTTTTAACCAAAGGGTACATCGAACCATCTCGCAGTCCATATAGCGCACCGATTGTTTTAGTGCGTAAGAAGGCGGGTGCCTGGCGACTCTGTATAGATTATCGCCAACTTAACGCCAGATCAGTGCCGGATGCGTATCCTCTTCCTGGAATCACGCACATTTTGGACCGATTGCGGAACGCCAAATTTATCAGTAGTCAGGACTTGAAGGATGGATATTGGCAATTACCAATGGAGACCAGTAGTAAACAATTTACTGCCTTTACCGGGCCGCGGCCTCTACCAGTGGAAGGTCATGCCATTCGGACTCCATTCAGCACCAGCAACATTTCAGCGGGCCCTAGATAGAGTTATCGGAGCAAAAATGGAGCCGTATGCCTTCGCCTATTTACACGACATAGGCGTTACGGGCTGCACCCTGGATGAACAAGTGCTCCGGCGACTAGGAGCAGCCAATCTAAGGATTAATCCTAAAAAGTGCGAGATCTTCTGGACTAAGGTAGAATACTTAGAACACGTCGTTGGCAGCGAACGCATTCAAACCGATCCAGAGAAGGTTGCAGCTATTAGAGACTTGGCAGCACCAGAAAACATCAAGGGAGTGCGACAGTTTTTAGGCATTGCATCATGGTACAGGCGATTTGTGCCAGATTTCGCAGCAATAGGGCAACCATTGACGGCCTTGCTGAAAATGGGGCGATGACTAGCAGAGAGCATTTGAGATGATGAAGGAAAAACTAACAAAAGCGCCAATACTGACATGGTCAGACTTGAACCAGACATTCACTCTGCAGATCAACGCCAGAGATTTGGCCTAGGCGGGGTGTTAACTCCAGTCGTAAAAGGGGAAGAGCGTGTGATCGCTTACGCTAGCCGAAGCCTAAATAGTGTTTAGAAAAATTACTCGCCAACAGAGAAGGAATGCCTAGCCATCGTATGGGGAATCAGGAAGATGCGTCCCTACCTGGAATGATACAAATTCATAGTAGACACGGATCATCTTTCGCCTAAGTGGCTAAATTCGATCGAGAGCACCACTGGATGAGTAGCCCGATGGGCCCTGGAGCTTCAGCAGTATCAATTAACAGTTCAATATAGGAAAGGAAAGAACAACGTTATAGCCGACGCACTGTCTCGACAACCCAGGGAGACTATCCACATGGTGACGACGAGAAACACAACCAACGAAACCTGCATTTGGTTGGAGAAAAAGAAGGCTGAAGTCCGTCATGAACCCGGAAAATACCCAGATTTCTTTGAAGATGCGGGACACTTATACAGCCATCTGCCAGGCCATCCAGGATTGTGCAAAATGGAAGCTTTGCATAGCAACGCCTCTTCGAAAACGTGTGATGGAAGAAAATCCTGATAGCCCAAGCGCTGGCCATCTAGGAATCCAAAAAACAATCGCCCGCGTAGCAAACCGGTATTACTGGCCGGACATATTTCGGAATATAAGTTGCTACGTGAGAAGCTGCGATTCCTGCCAGCGATATAAAGTGAGCCAACAAGCACCAGCTGGCGAGATGCTGACAACAATTCCAAATGAGTCATGGTCGACCGTATGCGAAGACTTTGTCGGGCCGTTACCACGACACGGCACGGCAACACTACGTTACTCGTTTTTTTCCACAAATTTTCAAAATGGACAGAATTGGTACCACTTAGGAGAGCGACTGCGGAAGGGGTAGTGAAAGCATTCCGAGAAAGGATCCTAGCAAGGTACGGAGTTCCAAAGACTTTCGTTACGCACAATGGCAACCAGGAAGAACTGTCTCGGCCAGATAGGGCAAGATCAACTAAGAAGAGCGTAGCCGCCCCCCTCCAACAAAAAAGAATTTCTTCGGTTTCGGCAACGGATCATGGAAGAGGCAACGGATGGCTCACCCGTAAGAGAAGAGGCGCGCATCAAAAAGGGGAAAGACTTACCCTCTTATCCGAGTCGAGTAAGTTCACGTGTCGCCAGCGCGAGTATTTACACCAGAATCGCCAGGAGCCCGAGGTACAGGAGAACAATAATACCGGGCAGACAATAGCCGATAGTCGACTACGACAGCAACTGCTATGACTACTATGGCAATAGCCGACTACAACTCTTCGTGAGCTGTTGCTTCGGCTATTGTATTTTACGTAGCAGACTACAATAGCGAATGCCAACTACGATAGCTCGTCGTGAACTGTTGCTTCGACTATTTTATTTTACGCATCCGACAGCAACAAGTGACTGCCGACGACGATAGCTCGTCGTGAACTGTTGCTTCGAATATTGTGTTTAACTCAACCGATAGCAATATCTGACTATCAACAGCAATAGTTTTTAAGCTATTTGGAACGCTGGTTTAAACTGAATTTGTTGAAATATGCAGGTAAAACATTTTGATCGCATTTTTTTTCTTGAAATCCATGCAGTTCGTAAAAAATGATGATTGTTAGCAAACTTTTAGAAAATAGCAAAGAGAAGTGAATCATTTTTGGCAGCACTGGCGTTAGTCACAGATATGTGGCTGCATTACTTTTCAACAGGCACGTGTGAAAATTGATTACGAAATTCTTGTGATTTTTTGGTATGTAAGTAACATTATGGAGTGAGGATTAACATAGCGAAGCACGCATGTTGGCATATAACCCCTATTTGCACACTTGCACAGGGGCGCCATAACGTTCAAAAAGCGGGTGTGTAATTCGTAGAGTCACGGGGAGTGCGAAAATTATGAAATTTTGAAATTGACAATTCATTATCTTACAGCATCATGATTATGAAAAAGTAATGTAGCATATCTACAATAAAGTTCTCAGTGATTTTTATGTACATAAAAAATACGTTTATTTCGTCAGAAGTACATTTTTCGATAAGGCAATTACATTTGCCCTTTTTGAATTTTTAACAATGGAATTCTTCTAACATATGTACTTTCAATATCTATTCTATCAGCCAACTCGTGTATGTGTAAAATCGCAACATGATTCAAACGTTTTTGACCCATCGTTGAGGGCACATAGGATTTCAGCCTCTTAAGAAGCGAAAAACTTCTTTCAGTAGTGCAAGAGGATGCAGGAATAGTCATTAACAATTTCGCAAATCGAACGAGTTCTGGAATAAGGTCCTTGCACCATAGATGTTTCTGTAAAAAATCTACTACATCTCCCAAACTTTTTAATTTAGTTTCATTTCTGTTCGCCAAATCAAGAAACATGTTTCGATCACTCAGTAAATTATCTTTTTTGAAATCATCTTTATAAAAATTTATAATTTTATCAACATCAGAATTTTCGCCAAGTACAAAAGCTTCAAGGGATCTGAAAAACTTTGCTGAATCCGTCCCAAATCGGGCTCTCAGCGACGAAAGAACTTGCTCGTATACTTCATAATAAATTTTTTTTTACAATTCTTTTAGAGTCTGAAACATATGATTTTCTGCTTTTAAATTGGAATCAATACGCTTGGGAATTCCAGTGTTAAATTAAAATTTCCCGTGCTGAATTCCACATAGGGAAGTCTCACGCGTGTGGAGTTCTAACACACACACTACATGTCTTTCGGCGTCCCTGCACTTGCATGTGGACATACATACATATGTACATATGTATGTACAAACGAAACGGTGAATGCATTTGAAGTGCGTTGTTTGGGGGAAGAAATATGTTATTACGAGAATAATATTTAATTCACACGATGATGATGAACCCTTTCATATTCTAGCGATGTTTCTTTGCTTATGAAAATTTTGCAATGAATTTTAAATAGTGACATACATATGCAAGTATTTTATACAAAATTTTCCTACTTACACACTGGCACATTCATTTCTGTGAGCGTACGCACACGCCCTCACATCACCGTTCAATGAATCACTTGCTTACCTGTCAAGGAAAGAAAAATAATAAATCATTAATTAAGAGTTTTGGGATTCATAGTCTTTCGGTTAAAATTAATTAAATAAAGTGTTATTTTTATGTATGTTTATTTTTTGTTTTTTTGTATAGAAAGTACGCAACCACACCAACAATAAATAGTTTAATGTAAAATTATCCAGGATCAATGTGTCCTGGCTGCGGTAGGTAAATGAGTTTGCATGAGTAAGAAACGACATAATATTAACACACATTTGTATACCTACACCTATAAACATAACCTACGTACGAGTATGTGTGTACATATGTACATCAGTGATGGCATTTGGGTTTTGTGAAAATGTACTGAATCGAGACTTGAAATGTACTTTTTAGAGGCCGAATGCACTTTTTTTGGCATGAACATCCAATTTTATTAAATGTACGAAATTTTTGTAAAATTTTCTCAATAACCAAAAAAAAAAAAAAGGTCCTCACTTTTGGCATTCCAAATACAAAAAAAGGTAATTATTATATATCTTCACATTGCAATTATTTTTTCATTTAATTAAACCGAAAACAGGTAATTATTATAAATTGTTCAATTGTACCGAAAATGTACTGAAAATGTGCTGAAAATTCCCCGAATGTACTAAAAATGTGACAAATGTACCGAATGTACTGAAAACTTGTTAAATGTACTGAATACGATTTTTCAGGACGCAAATGTACCGAAAAAAGTACAAATGTACCGAAAATGCCATCACTGGTACAAATGTGTGAAGAAATTCCAGCGAAAAAAAAATGAAAATAAATGTGTTTTGTCTTTTCCACGTATAGAAAAAATGACCCAGTAGAAATTCGTGCATCACTGATGTTAATAAATACAGGTAAATGTTGGCATATAAAATAATTGTATTTTTATTTAACCCTTTCGCTACAAGTTTTTATTGGGTAAAGTGGTCAAATATTTTCAGAGTCCACTTTTTAGATCTTATTGAAATTCGATACAAGGAGAGGAGAAAATCCAGTTTGTCTACTCCTCCCATATTTTTATTGTACTCTGCTACTATGTTTGGTTGTGTTATTTCAATTTTTTTCTTTTTTTCTGCACAAAACCGGGGCGCTACATTCAGAGGTTCATGGCCATGGATTGATGACACGAGTTGCACAATTCCTCCATCAAGCCATCTAAGAAGAAAAATATTGTCTGCTCTTTCCATACGGTAGTCAAAACTTCCCCGGCCTTCTTTTTGCAACTCCTTCTCAGTTTTAAAATCAATTTTTCCAAATCTATTTCCTCTGATAGTTCCTGTAGCCCAAATTCCTTTTTGGCGCAAAAACAATACTAAATTGAGAGTTGAGAAATAATTATCGAAATAGATTTTATGATTATTTTCTTCCGGAATAGTTTTTGAAAGGTGAATTATAATGTCTGAGCAAAACCCAAACTTTGAGCCAGTTAATATTGTGCCTTTTCCTTGATAGATTTCAAAATCGTATAATATGCCATTTGAGCTGCATAGGCAAAATATTTTAATTCCCCATTTGATGGGTTTCTTGGGCATATATTGCCTCAATGTGGTTCTCCCTTTAAAAGGGACCATCATCTCATCCACACAAAGGTTTTCATCTTTTGGAAGAGTGTACGTTTTTTGTGTGAACATATTTATCAGTGGACGTATCAGGTACATCTTATCGCTTTGTGTTGAGCTTGTTGTGAACTTTAAATTATTTCGCAAAGAATGGAATCTTTGCCTTGTCATATTTTCGGGAAATGATGGTATTACGGTACCCATTGTCCAATACATTTCCAGACGCGGATATCCAATGGTACCAATCATTATCTCTAGAGCTAGAAATTTCAGAAGTTCTTCGGTAGTTAAATTGATAGATTTCCCATTTTTATTCAGTGATGCCTGGTTTGTTGAAGATACAAGTTGTTGAAGAAAGTCTTCTGTAAAGTACTCCAGAAAATACTCAATTGGTAATTTAACACTATTTGATGAGTACGTTTCAGTAAAAATAGCTTCTGGAGTGGTCCAAGAAGCTTTTTTCCAACGAAATTGGTCAACCTTTTTGAGTGGAACCTTAGGAGTATAGAAAATTTCTAAACTCTCTTGAACTGTCCCATCAACTGAACAAAGCTCTACTATATCAATATCCCCAGAAACTTCATCATTACAAACATCTATATCCTGTATGTTTATCTCATACGGACCTTCTCGAGAAAGCTCTTCCAATAAAAAACTTTTATTGTTCTCAAAAGCATCTAGTAAGTTGTTGGTAAGGTCAGACTCTTCCGTTTCATCTTCTAAGTCAGAAACATCGGATTCGACAAAACTTGTTAAAAGTTGCTCAATATCAGATTCTTTTAGTTTTTTTGACATTTTTCGAAATTTAATGTTAATGTCAGTAGAACTAAAAATATACGTCTGCACCAAACAGCCTTAAGCGAAAATTGATTTTATTTGTCTTGTGTGTGCACCATTTACAACCATAACTTACGTTTGTATCCATATGGATACATAGAATGTTTAAAAAATACGCAAGGCTTTTACAGTTATTAAATTAAAAATCTATTAATGCACAATGATAAAATAAACATTTTTTTCATGTTTGATGTGTTTAAAAAAAAAATATATGATCAAATATATATGTAATTTTTAAATAACAAAACCTTTTTTTCACAAAAAAAAAAAAAATTAAAAAAGGCCATTTTTAAAATGCTATATTTTTCTCAATTTCAAAAAAACAAAAATATTTTTTATTGGAACTGTTTCCTAAGACCTTACAAAACCATATTCTTTTAAAAACTAAATGGTTTTTCTGGCGTAGAGATTGGCAGAGGCCCACAAAGTTGAGTGTATCCATATGGATACATTATAGCGAAAGGGTTAACAATAAAAAAAAAAACATTTCATAAATCTTATACAACAACGTTGCGTGTGAAAACCCCTATTATGTATACATCTGTATGTTATACAAACATATTAACAGAGTTTACTTAAAAGAAGACTTTCAATATCTGGTTCAATATTTTGTGATGACGCCAGACGCAATATCGGTGACTATTTTTCCATGAAATTGAATTTTTTTACAACAATTAAATAATATTTCAATAATACATGTTTAAAAAATTGCCTGTCGCATAAATAATGTTTTTGTTTGCATTTGTTTTGTTTTTGCACGTTTGGTTCCGACTGGGTTTCTCGCATATTCAATTTTGATGCGAATCAGCGCATAGAAATCAGCAACCGAAACGGGCAATGTGACCGCGGGAGGTTAAATGGCCAACACTACTCTATGGGTTGAGTTGTGTGCTTTAACTGGCGAATAGGCAGGCGTGGGAGTTAAAGTTTATAGGCTGAGTTGTTTTGTATTAGAGGTCTGCACGAGTGCACTTGAAACGACCATCAAGTCACTCGACACGATTGCGAGTCCATCAAATCCTTGTGCACGAAAACCACAAATCAAAACAAAACCAAAGAAAACACCAAGCAAGAGAGCTGAGTGCTGCACTCGCAAATAAAATGTTGTACTAGTTCAAACACTCGTTCGTAGGTTATTGCATTCGGCACTGAGTGACTTATTGCCTTTCGTAATTTCAAAATTGCGTTTTTCAAATATACGATAACAATATGAATAACGCGTGCCGCTAAGAGTAGAACGCAAAACTAATCATAACATACAATCAATCAATCAATCTTTAAAAACTCTGCCGCTGCCCTTTTACCGACGCATTGATATTATTGCTATTTTTCATATTCGGTTTTTTCAATGTTTTGTTTGGCTTTAACAACGTTGGCCGCGAAATACGAGTCAGAGTGCAAACGACGTCAAGTCATGTCATTGAAACGTTCTGTTTTGCGTGAGTCTATTGATGACCCTCAAAATGCAAATAGAACCATTGTACTTGACAGAGAGTACAATAATCTGTTGACACAGCAAGTGCACTCCTGCAGACCACTACTTTGTATGTTAAAAAATGTTCTATGGAAAGATACAACTAGAACAGGGGTCTAGCGCTGTCGGAATAAAACAAACATCCGGTGCCAATGGTTTTATAAATTGGTACCAAAGTGCCCGTTTCGGAAGCGCTACAGAGGTCAGCAAAATTAAAAGTGTGAGTATAATGGTGAGAGAAGAGAGAAGAAATCGTTAGCGTATTTTTAATGTTTATTTTTGTGACGTTTCTTGATTTATAATTTGACATTGAATACACAACTCTCTCCTACCTTAGCATAATACTAAATATGGAACTCTTATTGTATAAAAATTTAATATATGTACATATGTATTCAGAAAATGTGGGTTATGGATTCATGCATTCAATCGCTCTTAACGTTGTTATTTTACAGTCGATTTTCTTCTAGTAGGTATATCTTAGTTTTCACGTTAAGGTATCAGCTCTACGTGCATGAAGTAAAATTTTTTTATTATATTTATTTCCATTTTTTCGTGGCCTCTGTGCCCAACTGTAAAATTTGATTTTTTTTAAAAATCAGGCCTGTTTTTATCAATATCTTTTGAACCGTTCACAGTTTGCATCGCGTATGTAGTGACTTAATACCAACACACATAAACAACAACACATAAACACTATACATAGAAACAACTTATAATATTTATTGTAAAATTTTTAAGAATTAAAAATTTTGTTTTTATGTAAAAAAAATTAAAATTCAATTCAAAAATATAAATTTTCATTCAAAATAAAATCTAAAAAAAATAAATTTAAAACAATATCAAAACTTAAATTTAAATAAAATTACAATAAAAAAATATGTATATAGAATCTTACAAGACTCTATACGTATGTATTTTAAAATATATGAGTTTTTAATATAACTCCGACGCCTCCAAAAAATGCCTGTTCACTGCCAGTCCCGGATAGCCCCAAGCATATTTCAGTAGAACCTTTTATTACTTAGAGTAATCTATTGACATTAAAAGGTCAAAATTTGGATCCATCAATCCAAATTCGATGTATTAATAAGTATTTAAATTCATTCTTAAAATAAATCATAAAAATGTTCTACACAACTTTACTAGAATTGGTATCGATTTCCGGCTTAGAAGACGGATTTGGCTTAATTAAACATGATCCAAATTTAATATTATGTAACATAAGGCCAAACATACATAGGCCAAAACTCTGTTCAAATATGCTCATATGCGCCACTGTTCGAATACTATATACATACATATATACCATACCATAGTCGTCTTAATCAACTGAGCTACTCTATTATTTATCCGAAAGACTAAAACTTAATTACTTTTTTGTCAAAATGAAAAATTGAATTTTTTTTTATATGATAGAAAATTGATTATTCATAAAATATACATACTTTTACTCAGCAAAAAAAATAAAAATAAGTTGGTTGATGTCGTAAAACTGCACATGTAACATTTGTGTTAACAGAGTATGTCCAGGTTCAAATTCCACTCGATACAATATAATTTTATTTTTCTATCGAATAATTTATCAGGTTAACATGTTACTTGCCGCAGGTTAGAGAAAAATACATAAATCCTAAAATTTGACTTTAATTTTACCAAATCATCTGATCTGGCTAAGATCTCCTTATATGCATGTTTTTACAGGTCAGGACTGGACGAAGTTTAATAAGGCTTTCCCTGGCAGGGCTCCAATACGGGTAGTCTTATCCATACCTGATCCAGATTTCCTTACTATGAGCTACTCTCATTATTTTTCCGAAATACTGAACGTATATTAGTTTTCTGTCAAAATGAAAAATTGAGTTTCTATTATTTGTAGTTAACAAGGTTGAAACCCAAGTGGACACGACCAATTTCTTTTTTTCTACATGTTAGTTGATGCAGGATAGACAAAAATATAGAAATTCTATTATTTGACTCTAATTTTACCAAAGCATCTGATCTGGCTAAGATGATAGAATTTTACAGGGGATACCTATTTAAGGCGAAAATAGGTTCAACCACACCTTTACCAGATCTGACTAACCCGCATTGTTCTTGATTTGGCTAAGCTGATCAGAGCTGTGTAGGTTTTTATAGGTCTTTCTATAAAAGGGTATAAATGAGCACACAATTTTATACGGCTTTTCTGAAAGGGCTGCCATATGGCTAATCTTTCCCATACCTGATCCGGAATTCCATGATAAGATTCACACATGGCTGCCCGTAATATAGTCCGCCATTCCTAGACTAATCCGGAGCTAACTATGGCACGGCGTGCCTAATAGCAATTCCTACTTGGAGATATCTTGTCGCTGAGGACAATGCAGGCATGTATTTAAATGCCTTATAGCAAATAAATGTCAGCGCCACAAAATTTTTAGCTATAAAAATAAATTTATAGTGAATACTTATGTCATGTGCTGAATACATTAACAAGTTAATCATGAAGCTATTTTAATTACATATGTACCACGTATATCACTCAAATAAGTTCAAGTTTTTTGCTAAATCAGTTTTTCATTTATGGAAATTTATATTTATAATAATGCGAGCATAATGGATTCTGTTATCTATTTTTACCATAGCTAGGAAATTTTATGAATTTTGTGTACCTTGTTTTTAGTAATTAAAATAATAAATTACTCTAGTGGCATAAAGGGAAGTTATCAATACAAAAATCCAGCAGTGATGTCTTAAAAATAGCTTTGTATCGTAATTAAATAGATTTGAAATTTTCTTTTCAATATCTCGCTAGAACAAGATACCTAGAGTACCATAATAAAAGGAGTCGTAAAAATGTAATGTGGCTATGAAATAAAAAACATTTAATTCTTTTAATATTCCACTTTGATGGTATAATACTCAAGAACTATTTCACCAAAAATCTTTTTCGATATGTAAAAGGAAATAAAAGTTTTCGGACAACAAGTTCAGACTCAGATACCAAAGGCCTTAAGTAAAATATTGTAGCAAAATTTGGTTTATGCCAGAAAATTCTCGTAATAAAAATTAAACGATATAAGCTAGCATCACTGACCGTAGAAAAATAACACTATCTGCGGCGTTTTCGAGTGGTTTCTGTACTAGCTAGCATCACTGACCGTAGAAAAATAACACCATCTAGCGGCATTTAGTGTGTTTTCTGTACTATAAATGATAAAGTTGTGCGTCAGTATGGTACGACATTATCAACGTCGATAATCGCCATGTAGAAAGTACCGGAAACGTCATTCTAGACAATGGCAGATGGTTCTAGAAAATCATGACTTAAGTATAAAAGGCATCATCTTAGCAACCGGACACAGTTGATATTGAACAGTTGAACACAGTGGATCTTAAGTGAGAACATTTGAATTTAAACACTAAAGTGATACAGTGGATTTTAAGTAATAAAGTGATACAGTGGATTTTAAGCTATATAGGTAAAAACGATTGTGTATACAATTTGAATGTAAAGAGGAAATAAACAATTGTATCGTTTAAAAACTAACATTTGTGATTTAAATAAACCATTTTATAATTAAATAATCCACAATCCAGTGATCGAACTCAGAAAGTGTAAGAGATCGAAATTATTGTCAAAGGGACAGGAAATTTCGTAACAATTGGTGTCAGAAGTGGGATTGTGTAAAAAGAATTAACAATCAATTAAAAACAAAAAAAAATATAAAATGGTTAAGTTTGACGAACTAAAAGTGGATCAACTGAAGGAGTTGCAGCAGCTGAGTGATAATGATATTTGATAATAAAATAAAATTATACATAATAATGGTCTATAATGTGCTGTTAGGAAACAAAACCATCGCAGTTCTGAGTCAACTACCCGAGTAAAAATTTGGATTGGTATCGCATGCAACCAGCAAAACCGGACCAGGCAAACCTGATGTCGCCTGATACGGCACTGATCAGAGCGCCTGATGCTGCACTGATAAGAATATTTATATCAATCCTGATCAGATTGCTGTTGCAAAATATATGTCAAAATCAACGAATTTATCATTTTGTAATCAAGATAATATAGAGCAGGGGTGGCCAACCTACTCCCCGAGGGCCGCATGCGGCCTGTTTTGATAATTTTTCTGGCCCGCGAGATTCATTCATATTTTATAGTGAAAACCAATGTATTAAAAAAATATTCCTCAATCAAACCTTAGAATGCATGTACTTTCATATCGAAATTCCCGTCATAACTTTGAAAAATGTGATTTCCAATTGTATGATATTTTCCGAAGTTATGTCGGGAATTTCGATATGAAAGTACATGCCTTCTCAGATTTGATTGAGGAATAACATATAAAAATATCATAAAAAAAAGATTTTATATTAAAGTTGCTTCGAGAAATATTTTATTAAATACAAAAATTAATGTTTCAACAAGTTTAGTTAAATCTTTTTAATTTTAGTATAATTATATTATATAGTTATAGTACTTCCTTACAAAAAAGATCGAATGATTTTTATCCTATCTCCTATAGTTTTTGAGATATTTCGTCTTAAAAAATGTTCAAAAAGGTAATAAAAAAATTAAGTGTGCAATTATTAAAAGAATGACCGATATGTAAATATATATATACACTACACACATAAGCATATATCGGTCATTCTTTTAATAAAAGCAGACTTTGCTTTTTTGACGTTTTTGAACCTTTTTTGAAACGAAATATCTCACAAACTATAAGAGATAGGATGAAAAACCATTTAATCATTTTTGTTTAGAAATACTATAACTTTATAAAAAAAATTTAAATAAATTTGTTTAAACATTAATTTTTTCAAATAAAAAAACTTTTTCTCAAAATATGTTCAATATAACACCTCTTGTTTCTTTTGTTTTTTTTATAGTATGTTATTCCTCAATCAATCCTAAGAATGCATATGCTTTCATATCGAAATTCCCGTCATAACTTTGGAAACTACGAATTTTTTACTGATGACGCGCATAGTGCGTTTTTCAACATAACATTCGACATAAATTTTTTTTTTGTGTTTTTTTTTTTTTTTGTAATGTTATTTGCAGTCAATCCTAAGAATGTATCTGCATTCAAAATGAAATTCCCGACATAACTTTGGGAAATATGACACAATTCATATAATTAGACTGAAGCGCACCGAGAATTTTGATGTGAATGCAGATTCATTCTTAGGATTGATTGAAAATAACATTACAAAAAAAAAACAAAGAATAAATTTTTGTCGATTTTTATGTTGAAATAACATGGTGCGCGTCATCAGTAAAAAAATCGTAGTTTCCAAAGTTATGGCGGGAATTTTGATATGAAAGCACATGCATTCTTAGGATTGATTGAGGAATAACATACAAAAAAATAAAAGGTGTTATATTGAAAATATTTTGAGAAAAATTTTTTAAATTAAAAAAATTAATGCTTAAACAATTTTATTTAAATTTTTTTTATAAAGTTACAGTATTTCTAAACAAAAATGATTAAATGGTTTTTCATCCTATCTCTTATAGCTTGTGAGATATTTCGTTTCAAAAAAGGTTCAAAAACGTCAAAAAAGCAAAGTGTGCGTTTATTAAAAGAATGACCGATATATGTATATAATATATGTATGTATAATAATAAAACAATTTTTGTATTTTTTGTATGCTTTGTAGTCAAAAATACTTTTTTACGAACTTCATAATCTGACATGAAATCAGGGCCTGATTTACCCACAGACTATTTAGGCTTAAGCCTAGGGCGCAAGGTCCGAGGGGGCGCTGAGAATTAACGTTGATTAAGATTGAGCAATTGTCGAAAGTATCTCCGCAAGGGAGGATCTAAAATTTTATTAGATTCTACGGGCTTGACGTACCCGCGCACCCTTAGTCAACTTGTTGCTTGGATGTGTTTAACTACTGAACATAAGAGTTATTGTGTTCAGTAGGGAAGCACTATCATTAGCATCAAGTAAAATGAAATGATGATGACTTGGATTAGGACATGGATGACGAGCTGATCAATGGAAGGATGACCGTTATTTGCCGCGGCACATTGGGAGTCCTCCGGAAACGGAACCCGTTATTCCTGCGGGTCCCGCTGAAGGAGCTGATGTGAGCTTGCTCTGCCGAGATGACCGCCGCGGTACGTATCAGAAACCAGCTACTTCGGGCCCTGGTCAGGGAGTGTGTATTGGATGCAGAAGTAGTAGTCCGTCCGTGTCTTCCGGGACTAGCAAAGTGAAGGTCAGGCCTCAGGGAACTGGGGTAGGGGTGTCACCCCGAGGGTATACCCGTTCCTGGCTATTGCGGCCCGCCCCTCTACACACGATACGCTGAATTCAAAACCGTATGTCAATTTTAAAGGAAACAACAGAGATGGACGAAAAGACGAACGACTACCCCTTCGACAAGAGATCAAAGCTGAGGAGGTCTCCGGTCGCTTCCACTAGCGCTGCCGCTATCGCTGCTGCCATGGAAGTAGACCTAACAGCCCAAAACGATGGAACTCCCAACAGTGGAAACCAACACGGTGCATGTCCCAAGAGACTCACAAACGTGTTGAGAACAACACCTGGCCAAACGACTGCTAGAGGCAGTCAGCCAAAAAAGACGCCGGGACTGCCCAAACAGATTGAAGTAGAAGCAGTCAACACAGAAATTGTGACGTCTTTGCCTGTATCCACATCAGGCAGAACTGAAGAAGAGAAACCCTCTCCGCGCCAGCAATACCTCCGCAAGCTGCGTGAAGATGAGGAGCAGGCACTGGCTAAATGCCGATTGGCTATTGCTAAGATGAAACAGGCCATGCAAAAACAGAGGAACATCAGCATGGATGTAAAAGATGGAGTCACGGAATTGGAGGAACTGTTTGACATTATTACGCATAGTCGAAGAGCTTGGCGAAGATTGGAGGAGGAGAAAAAGAAGACCGCACCTCCGGAGACAAATGCAGCTGTAGCAAATGAAACTCCATTAGCCCGCCCGATAAGGCACGCATCGAGCCCGGCGCAGCCTAGTACAGGCAAAAGACCGAGGGAAAAAGAAAACACCACGGCCCTCCCGCGCCCAAAAAGGACAGCTACAAACGTGGCAAAGTCCGATAAAGCTGAAAAGCCGCAGGAAAATAACTCTGAGAAATGGCATGAAGTCAAAAGACGAGCGAAACCAAACCCTCTCAGAAGAACGGGCGAAACAAAGAAGGAAAAGGAGAGAGAAGTAAGGAGAAAGGGAAAACCCCAAAAAAGAGAAGAGAGAGAGGACAACGGCCGAAACCGGAGGCAGTCCTCATAAAACCGACAGAAGGACATAGCTATGCGGAGGTGCTCAAAAACCTGCGTAGCAAAATTCAGCCCGAAGAGGTCGCCAATATAAGAGGCATCAGGAAAACGAGGACTGGTGCACTCCTCCTAGAAATGGAAAAAGGAGGAAAGGTGGGACCCGAATTTCTCCAGAGGCTGAAAACCACTGTAAAGGAAGATGCTTTTGTAATGGAGCTGAAACCAGTCGCTACAGTAGAAATAAGAGACCTGGATTCTCTTACTGTCCAACTAGAAGTTGAACAGGCCATCAAAAAGGTGCTAGGAGATCAACTTGAGGAAATGCGCGTCAGGGTAACAGCACCAAACAAGCGTGACTAAATACGAGCATTTGTAACACTAGCGCAAGAAAAAGCGGAAAAATTGCTCAAAGAAGATGGCATAAAAATCGGTTACGTCAGAGCCAGAGTTAGACTCTGCTCAAGCATCAAAAGACGTTTCCGATGTTTCGGAATGGGCCACTTGCAAATGGACTGCAAGGGATCGGATAGGAAAGGTGAAGGTCTGTGTATGAGATGCGGAGAGCCAGGACATAAAATAAAGGAGTGCAGCAAGAGACCAAAGTGCTGCCTGTGCACGGAAGCTGGGCGTAGCCGGGTAGATCATATACCTGGCTCAACTAAGTGCCAAGCGACAAAGTGAGAATACTCCAGGCCAACATGCATCGAAGCAGAACGGCTGATGCGCTATTAGAGCAGATGGCAATAGAGAAGAAAGCGGACGCTGTCGTTATAAGTGAACAGTATGGGCGAGTGAATCGAGAAAACTGGTCAGAAGATGCGACCGGTACAGCAGCAATCTGGCTGCCTAGC
Organism: Meiosimyza platycephala; assembly: GCA_963662105.1. Taxonomy (NCBI): domain Eukaryota; kingdom Metazoa; phylum Arthropoda; class Insecta; order Diptera; family Lauxaniidae; genus Meiosimyza; species Meiosimyza platycephala. The sequence continues at coordinate 39,342,176 of OY759210.1, read as the reverse complement.
AACAGCAGGTTTGTAAATACACTTAAAGGTGCAGGGAGCTGCTTCGTATACGTGCAAAACACGAGCTTCACTTTGCTCAGCTGTTACCTAACCCCAAGCGATAGCATTGCTGAATTCCAGAAGAAGCTTGAAAGCATTGAAAACAAAGTGCTGGAAATTGGAGGTCCCTTTATCGTCGCTGGAGATTTCAACGCTAAAGCTGTCGAATGGGGAACGGCAGCAACAAACTCCAGAGGCAGACGCGTGCTAAACATGGCCGCTAGGCTGGGCTTAGCCATCGCTAACATTGGCGCAGCTGCGACCTTCAGAAGACCTGGGTGCGAGGCCACCACACCAGATATCACTCTAGTGTCAGAGAGCTTAGCTGGAATGCTTAAAGAATGGAGAGTCGTAGAAGATTTTACTGGTAGTGATCACCAGTATGTCACTTACCATCTAGACTTAGGAAGTCGCCCCATCCAGGCACCAACAAGAAGAGGCACGCGAAAATGGAATGTAGCGAAACTTAGATCCGAATATTTGCTGGCAAATATCGACGAAAACTCATTGCCAACTGACACAACTAGGGACGCCAGAGCTCTCACAAATGCGACTATGCAGCGATTAGCTCAATGCTGCAACGCATCGATGCCTAAAGTTGGCACAAGCCGCAGAAAAGATGCCGTATACTGGTGGACAGATGAAATAGCAGAAATTAGACGGAACTGCCTACGGATGAGGAGGAAACTCACTAGAGCCAGACGATGAGGCACCGCTACAAATTAAGCCGAAAACTACAAACAAGCCAAGAAACATTTGAAGCTGGTCATAGAGCGTAGCAAAAGAGAAAAATGGGAGGAACTCCGCAAAGATCTGAACAACAACCCATGGGGTCTCGGCTATAAGATCGTTATGAAGAAACTGGGCTCTAAAATTCCTGGCCCAGATATGGACGGCGATACCATGAGCAACATCGTTGATGCCTTATTCCCTACGCATAACCTGCAGCAGGAAGAACAAGACGTGCTGACTGTTGGATTAACCCCATTATTTTCTGAAGAAGAATTAAAAGGAGCAGCAAAATCTCTCAAGAGTAGCAAGGCTCCAGGACCTGATGGAATCCCTGCAGAAATACTGAAAATAGTAGCGGAAAATCGCCCAAGTGTTCTACTGTCGATGTATAATGCGTGCCTTAAGGAAGGCTTATTCCCCGAAGTGTGGAAAAAGCAAAAACTAGTACTGATCAGCAAAGGCAAAGGAGATCCTACCCAACCATCAGCATACAGACCACTGTGTATGCTTGATAGCGCTGGGAAGCTGCTAGAGAAGATGATAAAAACTCGCTTATCCGCAGTTATTGAAGACGCTGGTGGATCATCGGAACGACAACATGGATTCAGAGCAGGAAGGTCAACTCTTGGCGCTATACAAGATGTAGTGTCTAGCGTAGAACACGCACAGCGAGGGAACCATCACTCCAAGAGGATTGTCTTGTTGGCAACACTAGACATACGCAACGCTTTTAACAGCCTCAGGTGGTCAGATATCATTGAAGCTCTTAAGCTAAAGTTTGCTACTCCGCAATATCTGCTGAGGATCCTGCAGAGCTATCTAAGGGACCGGGAGCTCATTTACGACACCTGCGAAGGAAGAAAGACAAAAAGGATAACATCCGGAGCAGCGCAAGGGTCTATACTAGGCCCAGACCTCTGTAACTTGAGCTACGACGGAATCCTCCGAATCGAAATGCCGGATGATACACATCTGGTGGGGTACGCAGATGACATTGCAGCTGTAATAACGGCTCGCAACACCGAAGAGGCCAGGAGAAAATTAAACCAGGTTATGCTAAGGACAAGGGAATGGTTGCAGGCTCACGGACTCCAACTCGCCACCGAAAAGACGGAGGTTATACTGCTTACTAAGCAACACATACCATTAGAACTGGAGCTGCCAGTATGCGACAGCATTCTTACAACAAAGAAGGTAGTTAAGTACCTCGGCGTAAGAGTTGACCCAAAATTGACATTTTGGGCTCAATTACAACACGCAGCAACAAAAGCAGCCAAGATAACAGGCATGCTTAGCAAGCTCATGGCAAACATCGGTGGACCAACGCAAAGTAAACGGAAACTTCTAATGGCGACAACAAACTCGATACTGCTCTACGGCAGTGAGATATGGGCAGGAACGCTAGAGGCGAAATGTCGGCAAAGGACGCTACTGTCAGTGCAACGAACTGCTGCGCTCAGAGTTGCATGTGCGTACCGCACAGTCTCCGAAGCGGCTGTGCTAGTAATAAGTGGGGTTATCCCCATTGACCTACTAGCCAGCGAACGTAAAATGGTCTGGGAGGCAAAAAAGGAGGGAAACCTGATAATAAGTTTTGCAGACGCAAGGCAGGAGACCCTCTCTAAGTGGCAGGACAGGTATCGCTCAGAAGTCAGCGGCAGGTGGACAAAAAGACTAATCCCTTGCATAAGAAGATGGTTTGAGAGAGACTTTGGCGAAGTAAATTATTACCTCACTCAGTTTTTATCGGGCCATGGATACTTCCAGAAGTATCTACACCGTATGGGCAAAACAGAGCACCCTTTCTGTATATATGGAGACGCTGATGAAGATGACGCAGAGCACACCTTCTTCAACTGCAATCGATGGGACAACGAACGCACATCCTTACAGGAATCAGTCGGCCAGTGCTCCGCTGACAACGTGATCGAAAGGATGCTGCAGAGCGAAGAAAACTGGAATGCAGTTGCAAGTTACTGAGGACGTTCTCAGAAAAAAGAAGTGGGACCTGGACGCAGGTATATGATTTGAGGACAAATCAAGGGACCTACCCCGAAGCAATGCTAACGCAGTCCCAGGGTAGGAGGCCTGGAGGTCAAAGGTTGTGGGTTTTAGTGAAGTGACACACTCTGAAGCTATGACGGTAGCTTTAGGATAGTGAATTGCATAGATATTGCAGTACATTTACCACAACCTTCGAAAGTATTGTCGAAAGTATTTCACTTATTAGGTTCATTAATTATTAATAATTCTTCCACTGTAATTTTTATTTTAGATTAGTCAGATGTTATTAACTGACACATTTTCGAAGATCTATTTTGAAAGATTTTTTTTTGAAGGTGAGAACCTTTTTTTTTGCTCGTCAAGATTTTTCTTTTCGTTAGGTGGCGCATATTTATATTTAGCCTATTAGCCTAGGGCGGTCTGAGGAATATCCGGTTAAACCCCCCCTCCCCCCTTGAATGATTTTTGCGCACGGGCCTGAAGGGGGGGGTGGTTTAACCCAGCAGTTCCCAGAAAAAAAATTTTTTCATGCGATTTTGGAAAATTCACTAAAAACAATGCATTTTCCTAAAAAAAATATAAAAAAAAAATTTGATTTTGTTTATTGAAAATATTTACACCAAAAAATTCAAAAATGTTATCACCGACTCACCTTGGTTGTTGGTAAAAAATACCGATCTACTGAGTTCAAACATTGTATGAAATTTCAATCGCTGGTTATTGCTGGGTTAACTCGGATATTTCATGTCAGGTAAAAGAGTTTCAATCGCTGGTTATTGCTGGGTTAACTCGGATATTTCATGTCAGGTAAAAGAGTTCGTAAAAAAAGTATTTTTGACTACAAAACATACAAAATAAGACAAAAATACAAAAATTGTTTTATGAATATGGGACGTTCTTTTACAAACCGCACAGCATTTTGAACTAGGTATTTTAGAATCATCCGAAATTTTTTTTATAGCTTAAATACATAAAATTACTTGACCCTTGTTTTTTGATTTTGCTGAAAAATTTTTTTTTCCGAAAATATCCACATATGAATTTTTGATAATTGGCTGGATTTTGTAAAATGTACTCATACTTGTCTATTATCTCCAGTTCTACTGATCCGATCAGTGTCAAATTTTTTTTATTTAATAGTCTATAACGTTAGCTTAAATTTAAGTGTGCAGCGTGCGACGAATAAACGAGTGTTAAATACTCGTTTCTTTGTTTTGACTCGTCGCACGCTGCACACTTAAATTTGTTCTGGAATTCATGACTTGCGCTGGAAAATATTTAATAACTTCCGATCTAACAAAGACTCCACTTTCTTGTAAAATGGGTTTTGTGGATAAAAGAATAAGGAATAAAATGTTATTTTTTTAAATGTATTCTAGTTGGGGAATCATCATATTAAAACTATTTAAGCAATTAAATTGTTATTATTTTTCATTTGTTGACAGAAGCTAACATTATAGACTATTAAATAAAAAAAATTTGACATTCATCGGATCAGTAGAACTGGAGATAATAGACTTCAAGTATGAGTACATTTTACAAAATCCAGCCAATTATCAAAAATTCATATGTGGATATTTTCGAAAAAAAAATTTTTTCAGCAAAAACAAAAAACATGGGTCAACTGAATTTGTTAGAAGATGCAAGAAAAAAATTTTCATCGCATTTAGAGGAGTCGAGTTTTTTTTTCTGAATTTTGTGCGGTTTGTAAAACAAACATAAGCATATATATGTATATATGCTTATGTTTGTATACATACATATGTATGTACATATCGGCCATTCTTTTAATAACTGCACACTTTGCTTTTTTTATTACCTTTTTGAGCATTTTTTGAAACGAAATATCTCAAAAACTATAGGAGATGGGATAAAAATTACGGAATCTTTTTTGTTAAGAAATACTATAACTTTATAAAAAAAATTAAAAAGATTTAAATAATTTGTTGAAAGTTTAATTTTTTTATTTAAAAAAATTTTTCACAAAGCAACTTTAATATAACATCTTGTTTTTTATGATTTTTTTATGAGTTATTCTTCAATCAAACCTAAGAACGCATGTGCTTTCATATCGAAATTCCTGACATAACTTTGGAAAATATCATGAAATTCATACATTGGTTTTTCATTTAAGAACATATTGTCAATAAAAGTCCACATAAAAAATTTCCAATGGGGGGGTTAGAACCCCCATACCTCCCCCCGTGCACACGGGACTGTACTTAGGTATATACAATAATTGTAGTTAGGTACAGTATACGAGTAAAAGAAATTGAAAACAAAACAAAGCAAAAAGTTATATTGGTACAGAATCGCCTTCTTGTTTTTTATAAGGGAAATATTTGAAATTTACCTGCAAAGTGTTTTTTTGATTTATGCTGTAGTTTTTTTTTTTGTAATTAAAAAACTATTGTTACATTTCGGCTATTTGTATCATTTCGCAACATGTTTGGCCATGTAAAATTTTATTTTCGAAATATTGTTAAAAGTCATACCCCTAATGTACATTACATATTTGTGCTTCTCTATATTCAAAAATTAACTGTCGAAATTATGAGAAAAAATTCACTTTGATTTTTGGATTGAAGCCATTTTGAGAACGTGAGAGTAAATCGATTTTCAATTGGCTGTCATCCTATTTGTTTTTTTTTTTTTTTGGCATTCATAACATTTCAATTGACCGTTCACCAAAGTTAAGCGCTAAACAATGATGCTAACCTGCAACACCAATTACGATGTGCAAATACCCTAATTGATATCGATTTGCAAAAGTTAAGTAAAAGAGTGGAGAAACAAGTATCACATTAGCAAAATAAGAATTAATTAATTTAATTTTTTTATTTCATTTATAAGAAGTATAATAAACACAATAATAGATGGGTTTTATTCGCCATCCTCTGCTAGATATCTTTAGCTAGCAACGATAATTGTATGGGAAAACAAAACCAAAATCGAAAACTCAACGAGCAAAATTATAGTTGCTAAGCATACATAGCAAGTTGCCTAAAACGTCAGGCGTCAAAAATAAACAATTTGAAATGAAAAAAGTATGAAAAACAACAAACGAGTACTCAAATAACAACGAGTAGGAAAATTAGCGACTTAATCGTTTTTTCGTACATAGCTAGCAACTTGGCGAATAAAACACAGCAAATAACTCATGTTTCAGTTTTTCACCGCAAAAAAATTTCTATAGTATACACATATATCTAAATCTAATATGGGATATATAATTTTATGTGTGGCCCGCGGAGTTATGATACATTTCCATAGTGGCCCACAAGATCATTTGGGTTGGCCACCCCTGATATAGAGCATTATACTGGTATATAAGCACTCTTACACATACATACATACATACATATGTATGTACACCAGGGGCGGATCCAGAAAAAAATTTTAGGGGGGGCGAACATAAGAATAAAAAAAGTTTAGAAATTTGTATTAATTAAAAACCCACGTAACTTGAGCAACCTCAAGTAACCCAAGTAGCCCCAAGTAACCCCCCTCCCCTGAGTGATCCAAATAACCCGAAACAAACCCATAGATCTAGCTCGTGCAATTTTTAAAAAATAAAATATACAAACTCAATTAAACCAAGTCACCCCAGCTATACGTAAACCACTGTCTGAGAAAGAAATTTGTGAAGAAATCACAAAGTGTTTAAATAATGGGGCAAGTATTAATGCTAAAAATAAAAGGGGTAAGACAGTTTTAGAAATTGCATTTGAGAAAGGTTATGAACAAGTTATTCAGTTTCGAAAATTAAATCAAATAGAAATTGATATATCTCCTACAAAAGCTGATGGGAACTGTTTTTTTCATGCAGTATTTGGTGATAACAAATCTGGTCAGTATGAAGCTGTAAAAGCAAATCAAATGAGGAATGAGTGGTATAATTTCTTAAAACAGTTTGAACCTCAGGGTTTAAAGGACTCTAATATGCCTCAGACTCTTAAAGAACAGTTACAAAACAGTGTTTCAATTTTTCTTAAATAATCCACAGGATTTAACTAATAGATCCGATGCAATAAACAGGCTAGTTAATCAAACGCAAACAGATATAACAAGAGCTGAAAATAAGGCTGACCAGTTGAAAAGTGATATTGTGCAAAGATTTCAAGATAATGAAGAATTTTGGAATAAAATTTATCAAATTATATCTTCCCTTGCCGTCCTTAGGGGGGGCGATCGCCCCGATCGCCCCCCGCTGGATCCGCCCCTGATGTACACTGCCCAAACCGAACTGGCGAGTAGTTTAAAAAAAGCCGTTCATCAGTTAAAAATGAGATTATTCGTCTGATTTTCGCCAAATAACATGTTTTGAAGAACACTGAGTACTGGAATTCAGTAATATTCGTGGACGAAATTAAATTCAACTTATTTGACTCAGATAGCATGTCGCGAAAGCCAAATAAAAAAGTCAACAAGGAGAACATACACGCGATATAAAACAGTGCCATGGGTTGGGCTTGCATGTCAGCTGCTGGTATCGGAAATTTGGCTTTTATAGGAAATATCATGAGTATGGATATCTGTCTTCAGGTTATAAGTGTAAATTTGATGCAGAGTGCCGAAACATAGACATAGTTCAATTCTGGTTACTATACAAGTGCCCTTATTTGATGGCACCGCCAGCATTGTCACCTGACCTAAATGTGTTTGTAAATTTATGGGAAATTTTGGAAAAAAATATCCGAATACACAACATTTCGAACAAAAACGACCGAAAAAAGGCACTTAAAATTGAGTGCCGCTATAATTCGCTAGATACCAATTAAAAATTTGTACCTTCGATGCCAAACCGTCTTTTGGCTGTAGTTGACCAAAGAGGCTACCACACTGCGTATTTAAAATTACAAAATCATTATTTTAAACAATGTTTTTTCAATTTATACATGTCTGCATGAAATAAGCTGTGACATGAAATGTAGTAGTATATTTCGATTTTCTATTATAAAAATTCCACGTAATATATTTTTACAATAAATGAACATTTTTTTTAAACTAAAATTTTTGTTCTTTCAAATGACATCAACATTTTTTTCATATTCAACTTAGTTTCAAAATTACAGAGCATTGAAGTCAAAAGTATGCACTGCATGAAATAAGCTGTGAGCCACTGTAGATAATCGCGACATGATAAATATGTTTGCCTTGGAGTTTATGCATATGAGTTGCCTAGGCAACATAAGAGACTCCTTGTTAATTATTGGCTCAATAATAAACCAAGGGCAAATTTTCTGCTAAACGTGCTAATTCCGAAGTTAACATCTTTGAAATCCCAAGTAACTGAAGAGTTCAAAAAATCAAAACGGCCTTTCGTATTTTTGTTGTTTTAAGTATATAGGGCTCATTGGTTTAAATACAGCTTGGCCAGCTCAGGTTCGTACCAGAACCATTCAGGTCCGTTCATGATTTTACAAATCTGATAAGAACTTGGCGAAATTTTATAGGGCTTCCTTGGTAGGGCTACAATATGGCTAAACTTTTCCATATCTGATATGACTAGCCTGAATTGTTTTTGATTTGGTTAAGCTGATCAGGGTTGCAAAAGTTTTTATTGGAATTTTCATAAAAGGGCTAGCCAGTTACGGTCCTTATTATAACCGTTTGGATCCGTTCATGATTTGGCATAACTGTTCAGGACTGGACGAAGTTCTATAGGGCTTCCCTGGCAGGGCTGCAATATGGCTAGTCTTTCCCATACTTGATCCAGATTTTCTTAATACGTTTCCACCTTTTAGATCCTAATAAGATTCACATATGGCTGCCCATAATAGGGTCCGCTATTTCTAATCAGATTCGCTGCTGATTATGGTAGGGTTTGCCTGTCAGGAATTTCTACTCGGGCTACTTTACTTTATCGAAAATTTAAGTAAAAAGAGTTGCAAACATGCCCCTATGTGATTTAAAGATTTGGAAAAGCAGTGCTCTGCTATGTGTTTTCAGTTGTAGTCCTGGCAGGCTTTAAAGTGAGCGTAATAGTTAGGAATCACTACATCCATATATGCACATAGGTCTGTGTATCCATTCTTAGAAAATCGGTGACAGTGAAAGAGTGTAGAAACTACTATCTCAAAAAGTACTGAAGATGTTTCTAAGAAATTTTTTCTTTAAATAACATAAAAATTGTCGATATGTCACAAAATTTCAGCTCTCTAGGACCTACAGTATAAAAGTTATAGCTAAGGTTACGATTGTACCTAAATCTTAACTCAATTTAATAAAGCGGATCCCACTTTTTATTAATTTCAAAGAATGCCTTTAAAAAAGAATCTAAGTCAGTAATGGCATTTTCGGTACATGTGTACTTTTTTCATACATACGACATTTCTACTATTTCTTATAATAACCAATGTTTTTTATTAAGTAAATTTTGGTGAAACATGCATAAGCAAATCGAATAACTTTTCCCTTTTTTTTTAGTAACTTTTTGTAAATTTTGGTGTCCACAGCAAAAAAAAGTACACTCGTCCTTAAAAAGTACATTCCAATTCTTGATTCACTATAACCTTTCCAAAAAACCCAAATGCCATCACAGGTTCAAGTGAATACTTCATATCTAATAATTCATGAAGGGTGTTCAAATTTTAGGCATCTTTTAAATTTTAAATAAGTTGTGAGTGAGATTTTAATAAAACATTTCCAGAAGATTAGTTCATTATTTTGAATTTTCTAGTAAATTAAATTTGCAATTTTTAAAAACATACCTACTTCCGAAAATACTAAATTTTTCAAAAAGAACAAAATTATTTATAAAATTTTTTTTTTTAACCGGTTTTTGTTCCTGTCACCAATTTGTCTATAAATTTCGTCATTAGCATATGCACACATAATTACACCGAAAGTCAATAATCATTGCTTAGATTCTAATGATGAGAGTTGCGGGAGAGCAGAATGAACCAATTTTTACTCCAGTTGTTCATATGTACATATGTATATGGCTTAGGTAATAAATGATGCTTTTAGTAGAATTGCTATGTCACCTGCGACACTATGGGCAACATAAAATCAAGCGCATGCATTCGTTTAGTGAAGACAACTACAAATACATGTACATACATTAGAGCTATTCAAAAAAAAAAAAAACGTTTTGCTTTTTTCACGATGTGTCAGTGGATTGCAATAGCCCTATATGTCTGGACAAAACAACCCATAAAGATTTTCATCAATTTTGAAAACTGGATTGCCGCCTGTTTTGAGTTGCCTACCCATTTTCGAAAATATTGATTTAAAAAATGGTGCAAGCTAAAGAGGTTATCAAATTTTGCAACAAAGTGGGTATGCTTTTAGAACTATTATCGATCGAGGAATTCGAATCCGTGATCAGTTTTTCTTCTTCTTCTTCTTTTTCTTATAAAAAAATTGAAAATTGCCCGGACATAAATTAAAAAATGCCGATTTTCTACTTTCAAGTTGCAATATCTTGATATAATATTTTACCGCCAATCTAGTGGTACATTATTTTTAATGTATTTTTATTTGCTTAAAAGAATGCTGCAAACCGAATATCATTATCTTATTTCAAAACCAAGATGTCTACATTTTTCAACATTAACACTGGAACGTTATGCTTCGTCGAATTGACGACGCGCTCTCACTGTTTTTTCATTCACTTTGTTTATGGCGCATATTATACTTTCATTTTTTTAACAATGTTAATCTATGTCGAGAGCTTGTCGTAAACGGACGTTAGTCGCGTAAAACAGCCACCAACGTCAAACTCAGCGGTACAGCGTCGTCAAAACACAAATATGAGTTTTGTAAGTCCTGCTCAAAATAAGCTTAATGATGGATTTTTCTTTTTGTTATGTTTTTTAATGTGTAATATTGAAAGACTGTATGTGTACTAAGTCAAGTTTGTTTTTGTTTTCTTATTTTTCGTACTATGAAAAAGTCCCCTTAAAAATATAACTAAAAAATGTTAGTAAAAATACTATTGATTTTAAGCCAAAAGAAAAATAATAATTGAACTTCAGCCAATTGAGCAGCGATCAACATTCTAGTAAAATTTTACAAGTTGATACAATCCTTTATTTACAAAGCAAACTGGAGAAAACAAAGGAAAAAAACAACAACTCGAGAATATAGACATATGTTTCTCATTCTTAAAATCTCATCAGTATATTTCGCCAGCTATACTGCCGTCAGAAGCGAAATAGGCGTATCTCAAAAAAATTGATATTCGAGATTCTTATGGCATCGGATAGCTTAAGAAATTACGCGACTAATGAACTATGCCAAATAACTATATAGATATAGTTCAAACATATAAAAAATTCCTTAAGAATATTTTCTCTATCTCAATTTTACATGTATTTCAACGAATTGACGTAAACAAAACATCAATTATCTCAAAACGAGTTTTTTTGAGATACGCCTATTTCGCTTCTGATGGCAGTATAGGTATTAAAAAAAAAATTTATTTTTAAGTTTTATTATTTGTTTGTTTCTGAATAAATGAGTTAAATGAAAACAATTTTTGTGAATTTTTAATTTGAAAAGTTTAGCCGTAATAATTTTTTGAAAAAAAAGTTCGTCGATCCGACGAAGTATAACGTTAACGTATGTAAAATAAGTATAACGTTCCAGGGTTAACAGACCTGGCATAATTCAACTATTCTATAGATTTTTCTAGGATTTTCAAAAATTTCAAATTATGACAGATATGTTCATACATTAGAGCTGTTCAAAGAAAACAATTTTGTTTTTTTTATGATGTGTCAGCGGATTACAATAGAGTTATATGTCTAGAAAAAGCCTCTCAAAAGGATTTTCGTTTATATTGATAACTGGATTAGTGCCCCTGTTTTAAGTTTTAAAAAATATTGATTTTAAAAATGGTGCAAACTAAAGAGGCTGTAATATTTTCCAACAAACTGGGGGTGGTTTCCGGGCTATTATTGATCGAGGAATTCGAATCCGTGATTAGTTTTTCTTCTTTTTTTTTTGTTTTATAAAAAATTTAAAATGATCGGAAAAAATTAAAAAAATACCGCTTTTCTACTTTAAAGTTGCAAAATCGCCCCATATTATTTTACCAACGGTCCCGTGGTAGATAACCTTTAATGTATTTTTATTTGCTTAAAATAATGCCATAAACCACATATCATTACTTTATTTCAAGATATCTGCATTTTTCTAAATTAACAGATTTTTTGAAAATCGTAGAAAAATTCCAAATTCCAATTTAGAAAAATGCAGATATCTTGATTTTGAAATGAGATAATTATATGCAGTTTTGCGGTATTCTTTTAAGCAAATAAAAATACATTAAAAATGATGTACCACGGGACCGTTGGGAAAATAATATGGGACGATTTTGCAACTTTAAAGAAGAAAATTGGTTTTTTCATAAGAAAAAATAAAGAAGAAGAAAAACTTATCCTGGATTCGAATTCCTCAAGCGATAATAGCCGGAAACAACCACCACTTTGTTGGAAAATTTGACAACCTCTTCAACTTGCACCATTTTTAAAATCAATATTTTTTAAAACTTAAAATAGGGAGCACTAGTCCAGTTTTCAATATTAATGAAAATTCTTTAGAGGAGCTTTGTCTAGACATACAAGGCTATTGTAATCCCCTGGCATATCGAGAAAAAATAAAAAAAAATTTTCAACCGCTCTAATGTACATGGGTACATACATACCTATATTTATGCTTGTGCTACTGAATGAAATGTAATATCATTTACATTTATATTATATATTTATAGTCGAAAGCACAAATTAGATTGAATGCCTTGATGCTTGTTGCCATATCATGAAAAGCCTATATTACTAAAAAAGTGTCATTTGATGACAAATCGCCAGACTTGACAGCTGCGATGTGCCATACGCCAGCAATTGCTTTTACAAAACTTTAATTTTTATTGAAACGAAAGTGTCATCATTAATTTATATGAAGGAGCAAAAGGTTGACAGAAATCACACTCGCCAATATTACTATCAATGAAGTATTTTTAACTTACGATGGAAAAACAATTTTTTCTTAATTTGTTTCGTATAACAATTAGGTTGGTATCCAGACATATGTATGTATAAGCAAAATATATCGTTAAGATACTTAAAAGTCCTTACTTAATTGAGAGGAAATATTTCTTTCTATTATATAAAATAGTTTTCGGTGACCTAGCGAATACTGACAGACGAAAGATTTAGGTACAAAATAAAACAAAAGAATTGAAACAATTTAAGAAGAAAAACAAAAAAATCCATTGCATACTTTTAGTTGAAAGTGGTTCAAGTCAAGAATAAACAAATCGAAACAAATATAGGAAAAATGAACAAAAATTCTGAGAAGGGCGCTTTCAATTTATCAGTGTAATGCTAATGACCAGTGGTGCCAGCTGTGTGAAGTAGGCTCGTGACTTCGAGATATCAAAATAAAAATTATCTAGGAAAATTGCTCTTCGTTTGCTCGTCCAGGAAATATGTCTAAAAAAATTGCTCCCGAAGTATTTTTGGAAATATTTCCAAAAAACAAAAACACCCAGCTCAGCACTTCAAGCTATCGAAAAAACTTTTATATACAAAAATTGCTCTTTGTTTGTTTGTGCAGAAAATATAAAAAAAAATTATTGTGCAATATTTTGCACAATATCGCAAAAAACAAAAAAGGCTGGCTCAGCACTTAAAGCTATCAGTAAAACTTTTATCCATAAAAATTGCTCTTCGTATGCTCGTCCAGAAAATCTTATTGCAAAAAAATTGCTCCTTGTTCGCTCGTCCAGAAAATATTTGAAAAAAAAATTTTCGTGCAATATTTTGCGCAATGTTGTCAAAAAACAAAAACACCTGGCTCAGCACTTCAAGCTATCGAAAAAATTTTTATCAATAAAAATTACTCCTCGTTTGCTCGTCCCGAAAATATTTTTAAAAACAAATTTCGTGCTATAATTTGCCCAATATTGCCAATAACTACAAATTTTCGAATTTTCTAACAAAAAAGATATTGTGCAAAAAGCAATTTGAAAAAAAATTTATTCCTCGATAAATCTTCCAGACAATTAAATAAAAAGCTATGTCATGCAACATTTTGCGTAACTATCGCCAAAAAAATGTTCACGACTGAAATACATCGAAAAGTCTCAAATCCGACAATAGCGCGTAAAATTGTGTCTCGTTAGCTCGTCCAGAAAAAATAAAAATTAAAATGTTGCTTAGAACTTCAAGCTATCAAAAAAGCCTCAGAAAAACAGTAGCTTTCTCATTCAGAAAATATATATATAGGAATGGGATATAATAGAAAAAAAGGGACGAGAGTATTGACATGAAATGCAACACTGAATTAGAACGCTAGAACTGACTATGAGACAACGAACAAAAAATACGAAGAGTTAGTTATAAAAGGACAGCCGTATCGATAAGTTGAAACTATTAATCTCGTGTTAACCACTCAATGAACTGTACATTTAATTAATAAAAATACTTTTAAAAATATTAAAAGGAAATCTTTAATTGTGAAAGTGCTGAAGTTTTATTCATAATAAGTCAAATCGAATCATAGGACTAAGGGAAATCCTACAATTTCGGGACTCATACCGAGATTGAACAATTGAGCCTAAAGACAAGAGAAGTGACTTATATAAATTAATTAAATCTTAAACTTTTTTTAATAAAAACGTAATGTTTATTAAGTAAAAAGTAAATTTGAAAAACTAAAACTTGAGCATTGTGAAATAATGCAAGCGACGCTAAGTTCAAAATTTCCGTTGACGAAGGCTAGTAGTGCAGAGCGTTAAGCTGGTAAAGAAGAGCATAACGTTGGTTAAGAAGATCGTTAGCTGGTAAAGAAGAAGTTAGTGCTGGAAAAAGAAGAGTACATGCCGTGCACAAGTAGTCTGAAGAACAAAGCAGAGTCAACGAAAGCAGTGGAAAAGAAAGAGCTCAGTAGTATTCGTTTAATTTTTTGTCGTATGTTCAATGTAGAAAAGTTTTTATTTTGAAGTTGCTTTTGTTCAATACCTTTTAAAAATAGTCACAGTGGAAAGAAGTTTTTGTCTTCGTTGTTAGAAAGAGAAACAGTTGTAGTTGATTTTGTTTTTTTTCTGATCTGAATTCCAACTAGAAAACGCTAAATTTCTTATCGTTGGAAAATAATTGCAAAATCAAAACAAAGAAAAGAAGAACACACATTTTATGCACACAATAAGTTGCGAATTAATTTTTATGTTGCAGATAAAACACTAATTTTTATGTCTTAAAGTACAGAAAGGAATTTAATTCAAATATTTTAAGATAAATAAAATGCTGTCGAATTTAAGTTAAAGATATTTCAAAATAAAAAGAACCTAAATAAGAAAAAGCAATTAAAGCAAAAAATAAACATATTGAACTGTTCTTAGTATTTGAAAGCATTTTACATTGTATGTAATAAGGTTTAAATTGTTTTTTTATAAACTATTTTAATTTTGTAAGACAAATTATGGATCGCAGACAATTTTATCAAGGAAGGGAGGTTGGGTTGAATATTGTCGGACGGAAAAATGAGTTGAGGGACAGACTGTTACAGCATCTCCAAAAATGTGTGTACGCTAAGCAGCTATTAAAAGGAGCAGCGAAACTTCTCGTTAGAAGCCAAAGTAATATACGAGATTGGCCAACGCTAAAGAAAGCTCTGATTGATGAGTTTGGTTTAAAAGTGTCTTCAATAGATGTTCATAGCGCATTGAGAAATCGTCGTAAGAAAGGAAACGAAACATTTCGTGAATATTTATACAGCCTTGCAGAAATTGGCAAAGCAATAAATCTTGATGAGGAAAGCTTGATAGGATATTACGTTGAAGGAATATCAGATTCCAGAGTTAACAAAACCGTATTGTACCAAGCAAAAACCATTGCAGAGTTGAAACAGCAACTGGAGTTATATGAAAAAGTGCATAGTTCTCGCCAGTCGTTAAACAAAGAGGGTATGTCACATTCTTTGAAAATCAATGCAGTAGAGCAACAAGTTCCTCGTTATGAAAACGCAAAAAAATGTTTCAAATGCGGAAATATTTCTCATCTAGCCAAAGACTGCCAAAAGAAGCAATTCAGATGTTTTAAAAGCAACCAATTAGGTCATCGCTCATTTGAATGCAAGAATGTTGAGCGTAATGAAGATGGAAAATTGAAAACTGAGAAAAATACACTAAACACAATATTTGACAAACCATGTGGTAATCTTATCTTCAAGGACATTACAATGAACAACTTAAAGTTTTCAGCTTTAGTTGACACAGGGTCAAGCTTAAGTTTAATGCGATACGATACGAAACTGGGTGATGCAGATCTCAGTGCGGACAGTCGATGCCTAGTAGGAATTAAAGACAGTGAAATTAAAACAATCGGCAGCTTCATTGGAAAAGTTGAGGTTGATGGCATCTCTTTCGACTTAACTTTCCATGTTGTTCGAGAACGCGATTTATGTTACGATGCAATTATTGGAAACGATATTCTGAAAATAGTGAACATCTTGGTAACAGAAGGCGAGGCTGAATTTAAAAAGAAAACTGTTTCAGAAGAAAATATCGCAGCTGATATTTTAGAAAAAGCTCAAATCGAAACGAAATATAGCGCCGATAAAGATAAAGAGTTTGAATTATTTAAGGAATATCATTCCATTTGTGTAGCTGCAGATATACAATGATGAAAAAAGGATACCTGAGCTAAGCCTAGAGCATCTCACTAAAGATGAATCTACAGCAATAGAAAATCTAGTCGAGCTATACATCCCGGAAAAGAAGAAATTGTCACCTGTTGAAATTAAAATAATACTTTCAGATGATCTCCCAGTATATCAAGCACCGAGAAGAACGTCTTATTCTGACCAACTTTTAATTGAAAAGCAGGTAGATAAATGGTTAGAGGATGGCATAATACAACACAGTACATCTGAGTATGCAGCTCCTGTTGTTTTAGTGGCGAAGAAGGACGGTACAAAGAGGTTATGTTGCGACTACAGAAAATTAAATGAGAAAATTATTCGAGACAATTTTCCAATGGTTTTAATCGACAATGTAATCGATAAGTTACATGGCGCAAAAGTTTTTACAACGTTGGATTTAACAAATGGATTTTTCCACGTACCAACTGAACGAGATTCGAGGAAATATACAGCATTTGTCACTCATAACGGACAATACGAATTCTCTTACGTACCTTTTGGTATATCGAATTCGCCCGCTGTGTTTTCAAGATACATTTTTGCAGTGCTAAGAAGTTTGATACAAGACGGGACAGTAGTAGCTTATATGGATGATATCATGATTCCCTCTAAGGATAAAAATTAAGGCATCCAAAAGTTAAAATTGGTTTTACAGATAGCGTCAGCAAATGGTCTACAAATAAAATGGTCAAAATGTGAATTTTTAAAGAGTGAAGCAAATTTTCTCGGTTACACCATTGAAGGTGGAACTATTAAACATTCAAAAGAAAAGACGTGTGCAGTTAATAATTATCCTGTGCCCACCGATCGGAAAGCGCTACAACGATTTCTAGGACTAACATCGTACTTTAGGAGATTTATACAAAATTATGCAGTAATTGCGAAACCACTTTCGGACATGCTGCGGAAAGACATAAAGTTTCGGTTGGCTGATAGCAATTAACTTCGTTTCAGCAGTTGAAGTCAGCACTCGTGAATGCCCCAGTCCTTAAACTGTACAATCCGAAGGCTGTGACTGAAATTCATACTGATGCGTGTATGAATGGATACGGTGCAGTATTGTTGCAGAAGGATCCAGGCGATCAATTGTTTCATCCCATTCAATATATGAGCAGAAAAACGACACCGATTCAAGAAAAATACCATTCGTATGAACTTGAGGTACTGGCTATAATAGAAGCATTAAAGAAGTGGAGGATCTATGTCTTAGATATGAGATTTAAAATTATCACTGATTGCAATGCATTCGCGCTAACCATGAAGAAAAAAGATATCCCACTACGAGTGACACGATGGGCTATGTTCTTACAAGATTTTAATTATCAAATCGAGCACAGATCCGGTTCAAGCATGAGACATGCTGATGCGCTGAGCAGAATGTCGTGTTTGCTAATGGAAGATTCTCTTCGTCATCGTTTGAAGGAAGCACAAATGAATGATGAATGGATAAAAGCGATTCGGAAGGTATTGGAAAAGGATGCTTATGAAGATTTTTATATTAAACATGACGTACTGTTTAAAGATCCCGTTAAGGAACTTGTCGCAGTACCGTCGTCAATGGAGGAGGAAATCATAAAAGTGGCGCATAGGCAAGGTCATTTCTCAGCTAAAAAGACAAGCGAGTGTGTAGAAAAATCGTTTTATGTTCCACAGCAAAATAAAAAAGCAGAAAAGATTGTGAAGAGTTGCGTAGAGTGCTTGGTGATTGAAAGAAAATCCTGTAAAAAGGAAGGTTTTCTTACGCCGATTGACAAAGAAGACAGGCCTTTAGGCACATACCACATTGATCATGTTGGACCAATGGAAATGACAAGCAAATGGTACAATCATATACTGGTCGTAGTGGATGCATTTTCAAAATTCGTCTGGCTATATCCAACGCGAAATACAGGTACCGAATCGGTTTTAGACAGACTTCAGAAGCAGACCGCAATATTTGGAAATCCAAAAAGAATAATTTCCGACAGGGAAACAGCTTTTACCTCCAATGCGTTCAAAGAGTATTGCGAGAGTCAGGACATACAACATTTGTTAATAGCAACGGAAGTACCCCGTGGTAATGGGCAGGTAGAACGCATGCACAAAATAGTGGTGCCCATGCTTTCTAAATTTTGTCTCGAGAATCCAATGAATTGGTACCGGCAAGTAGATAAGGTTCAGCAAATTATAAATAATACCCCACCGAGGAGTACAAAGGCATCACCGTTTAAGATTTTAACAGGATTAAATATGAGACTAAAAACTAATTTAGATTTGCAGAAGTTTTTGCAGGAAGCCGAAATTGAGGAATTAGATGCCGAACGAGAAGAGGTACGAAAAGATGCGCAAGAAAATATTTTAAAGATACAAAAAGAAAATAAAAGAACGTTTGATGCAAATAGAAAACCGGAAACTGAATATAAACTGAATGAACTTGTAGCCATTAAGCGGACACAGTTTGGATCAGGACTCAAATTGAAACCTAAGTTTCTTGGACCGTACAAGGTCATAACTAAACTTGGTCATGGTAGATACGAAGTTGAAAAGGTTGGTGACCACGAAGGCCCACATGTGACCACCACTGTCGCAGAGTTTATGAAGATCTGGGATACCACATTCGAGTCGAATGCTACATCAGGACGGCCGAATGTAGGAATGGGACATAATAGGAAAAAAGGGACTAGAAGTAGACGAGAGTATTGACATGAAATGCAACACTGAATTAGAACTGACTATGAGACAACGAACAAAAAATACGAAGAGTTAGTTATAAAACGACAGCCGTATCGATAAGTTGAAACTATTAATCTCGTGTTAACCGCTCAATGAACTGTACATTTAATCAATAAAAATACTTTTAAAAATATTAAAAGGAAATCTTTAATTGTGAAAGTGCTGAAGTTTTATTCATAATAAGTCAAATCGAATCATAGGACTAAGGGAAATCCTACATATATTGCAATTATTCATCGAAAAAGGCTTAAAAGAAAAAAAACTCCGCCATAGATTATTTCTGTAAATTGCATTGTTTTCCATCCTTCATGTTACAAAAACAAAAAATGAATTGCTTTTTACATTTTCTTTATTTGATAAAATTCTTATAAACTATTGTGCTATGTTAATACAACTTATTTAGTTTTACTTTAGAGCGAAACCAATATAATAATAATGAATATGCAATATAACTACTATGATATATTGTGTAGTTTTGTTAAAGCTTTATTCTTATTTATATATAAAATGTAGGTACTTGAAATAATATTATATGTCGATAATTGTAATGAAACTTAAAAATAAGTTATTTAATATTAAAAATTTTGCCTTCAAGCTATAGAAATTCATGTAGTCTAAAAAAAGTTTCATTATAAGATTTTGGATATTATAGAAAAGGAAAATTTCATTATATTTGGTTTGGTAAGGATTTTAAAATGTTCAAAAATACTAAAATTAAACTTGAAAATATTTCAAATAATTTGAAAGATATGTGTTTACTCGGGGGCTGAGTATAAGTTGAAACACTAAATTCAATTTTTGGGGGTTTTATTGTAATATAATATTTTAAATAAAAAGCAATTATAATATACAGTAGAGTACGGATAAGTGCACTTAAGCGTTCTTTGCATTTATATAAAAATCGGATAAGTACACAAATATTGCAATTATGCAAACATTGGATAAATACACATTTTGTGCATTTATCCTAATATACAGTGGATGACATTAGACAGTTTGCAGTGTAAACAATATGTGATTTTATTTTATCAAAATTTAGTTTGACATTGTGTAATTTAATCTGAATATGAAATTTTAAAATGTAAAAAATTCCGAATACATATTTCTATTTTTGACTAACGTATATGGAGTAAGAAAAGTTAATAATATGGTTTGGAGTTTTGACCGTTAAGCCTTTTGAATCTAAATTGTTCCTCTTATACCAGACCCCATTGACCGAACGACAATATGCTATATAGTCATATTGGCTGGATATTTCCTTAGCGTTTCTACTACTCCAGTAAGAATATATTGTGAATTGTGATTATCTGACAAAAAAGTCGGTATTTGTTTTAAGTCGACTTTAATATTTTGATCAGTGGCGCCAAGCACAATAAAATTTCACAATAGTTTGCAAGAATTTTATTAAATAAAGAAAATGTAAAAAACAATTCATTTTTTTTTGTAACATGAAGGATGAAAAAACGGTTAAAATACAATGCCCAATTTACAGAAATAATCTGTGGCGGAGTTTTTTTTCTTTTAAGCCTTTTTCGATGAATAATTGTAATTTATATTTTCTGAATGAGAAAACGACGCACAGTGGCAAGATAGGATTTTTTTGATTGCAAAAATCATAACTTCTGAACGAATAAAGATTTTTTGATAAATTTTTTTTTATATGATAGGAAATTCTAACACAGTAGTAAATTTTGCTGAAATAACTTTGCAGAATCCCACGCAATTGATTGTTGAAGTCGATTTTTTTTGTAGGGAGGAAAAATTACATATCTTATGCATGTAAAAATTTAATTTCTGTTTTTTTTTTGTCGCAAGTAGACATTGAGAACTGCTGGAAAGTGTGATAGAAATGTGCTTGGGCTTAGTATATAAAACTAAAATTGTAAAAAAATTCAAAGCGGATTTATAAACTTTTTTTTTTTTTTCTTTATTGATGGTTATGCTTATATATACAATATACAATAAACAGGCCCAAAGCCCGCATATTGTAATGTGGAGGAAAAAAATTTAATAAATTTAAATTTTGGTGAGATATTTATTTTTTTTTTATTTATAAACTAAATATTTTTTTATTATTTAAATTAACAATTTAATTTCTTTCAAAATAATCAACAGTATCTGAATGGCTATATAATAAACTTAACATTTCTTGAGAGTAACATTCTTTCAGCTCTTTTGATGATTGGGTGTGCCTTAGAGATGTAATAATTGGGTCAGACGAGGCGGCCAGCATGTTAAAAAGGTCCTGGATTTGTTGCTATCTTTATATCTTGCACATGTTGAGATATCTGTATTTTATGTAATCTTTGTTTTTGAATTCTTCTGCATAAAACGCAGCTTGAATTTTTTTCTTTCTATCAGCTACTTCCTCTTTGATTACAAGAAACTTCTTTAAATCACTACTATCTTCTGGAATTGTATACGCCAGTTTCAAAATGAATTCCATATACCTTATTCTTGCGTGCAGTAGTGAAATTCCATACTCATAATTATGCTCTTCTTAGCAAAAAATTAAAAAAAAACTGCATAACTGCCGTTTTACATATCTAAAATTTAGTTTGGTTTTTCTCTACACAGACAACTTTTTACCTATTGCTGTAATCCTTACGTAAATTTTAAGATTTCGGGAAAATTACCTTCAACAGGATTAGTGCAATCAGAAAAGTTTTTAGTTTGGGTATTATTGTATATAATAAATTCAAAAACTATAAGAAGTAGTTTTTGACCAAAACACAATGAATCGCCCACTATTAAAAAAGTGGGCGTGGCTGTAGTTTTATTTAAACGGTTTTAATTATGAACTATGACCAATGAAATAGGCATTGCACACCTAGTTAAATGTTTTCTAGTTAAAGGTTTAAGAATTAATATTTCTAATATGCGTATGGACTTAGGGTGCTATATCCACAGGTTTGTCGATAAAAATCGCTCTAGCACCCGAACGGGCAAGCTCCGGTTCCTTGTTTGTTCTGGAGATATGTTAAGAAAGAATTAGTGATGATTTGTGTGGAAGTTCAGCTTGAAGTTTTGCGAAGTTTATTTTTAAACTCATATTAAAGCTCAAAAACATCGCTAAAAATAGTGTACCAAAAAAAAAAAAACAAAAAAAATTTGGTGGACGAATTTTTTTTTGTTTTATTAAAACCAATAATGCTTTTACAAAAAAAATATATATTTTTCTCTCAGCATTTGTTGAATTTTTCAGCTCAAACATGAAATTTTTATCCAAAAAAATGAATTTTTGCAAACTTCAAAAATGTCTCCACTTTGACTAGCTGTAAAAACTAAACTACTTATCCGAGTGGGTTGAAATTTTAAATTTATCACTTCTAGACATTTCACTATTCGATGCGGGTATCAAATTTGTCAAACAGACCCACACTAAAATTGATTTTTGCAACGCTTTTTTGAAAGCAAGCCACTATGCGACGGTTTTTCTGAGGCTTTTTTGATAGCTTGAAGTTCTAAGCAACATTTTAATTTTTATTTTTTCTGGTCGAGCTAACGAGACACAATTTTACGCGCAATTGTCGGTTTTGAGACTTTTCGATGTATTTTAGTTGTGAACATTTTTTTGGCGATAGTTACGCAAAATATTGCAAGACATAGCTTTTTTTTAATTTTCTGGAAGAGTTATCGAGGAATAAATTTTTTGCAAATAACTTTTTGCACAATTCCTTTTTTGTTAGAAAATTTGATAATTTGTAGTTATAAGCCACGTTTTACTATGTTTCTTGGCAATATTGTGCAAAATATTGCACGAAATTTTTTTTTTAAACATTTTCTGAACGAGCAAACGAGGAGCAATTTTTTCGCAATAAAATTTTAGCGAAATTTTTTTTTTGTTCGAACTTTTTCGATAATTTGTTGTTCTAAGCGACGTTTTTTTTTTGTTTTTTGACAATATTGTGCAAAATATTGCACGAAATTTTTATTTTTTCATATTTTCTGGACGAGCAGACGATGAGCAATATTTATTGATAAAAATTTTTTCGATAGCTTGAAGTGCTGAGCCAGGTGTTTTTGTTTTTTGGCAATATGCGCAAAATATTGCACGAAATTTTTTTTTTCAAATATTTTCTGGACGAGCAAACGAGGAGAAATTTTTTGCCAATAAGATTTTAGCGAAATTTTTTTTGTCAGAACTTATTCGACGATTTGTAGTTCCAAGCCTCGTTTCTTTTCGTTTTTTGGAAATAGTTTGGAAAATACTGCACTAAAATTTTTTTTTTTCAAATATTTTCTGGACGAGCAAACGAGGAGAAATTTTTTGCCAATAAGATTTTAGCGAAATTTTTTTTGTCAGAACTTATTCGACGATTTGTAGTTCCAAGCCTCGTTTCTTTTCGTTTTTTGGAAATAGTTTGGAAAATACTGCACTAAAATTTTTTTTAAAAATATTTTTTGAACGAGCAAATGAGGAGCAATTTTTATTGATAAAAATTTTTTCGATAGCTTGAAGTGCTGAGCCGAAACTTTTTTTTCTAAATATTTTCTGGACGAGCAAACGAGGAACAATTTTTTCGCAATAAGGTTTTAGCGAAATTTTTTTTGGTAGAACATTTTTGATGATTTGTATTTCTAAGCCGCTTTTCTTTTTCTTTTTTAGCAATATGTATTTTGAAAAATACTGCACTAAAAATTTTTTCTGAACGAGCACACGAGGAGCAATTTTTGCTCATAAAAATTTTTTCGATAGCTTGAAGTGCTGAGCCAGTTGTTTTTGATTTTTGGCAATATTGTGGAAAATATTGCACGAAAAATTTTTTTTTTATATTTTCTGGACGAGCAAACAAAGAGCAATTTTTATGAATAAAAGTTTTGCTGATTGCTTGAAGTGCTGAGCTGGGTGTTTTTGTTTTTTGGAAATAATTCCAAAAATACTTCGGGAGCAATTTTTTTAGACATATTTCCTGGACGAGCAAACGAAGAGCAATTTTCCTAGATTATTTTTATTTTGATATCTCGAAGTCACGAGCCTACTTCACACAGCTAGTGGTGCCCACAAGCGAACATCTCTCACGAAACGTATGTGTATTGAGTGCACAGTAGGCCGAAAGCTATTTTTATTTACTTAATTTTTATTTTTGCTATTGTTTTTTTTTTCATACAGAACAAAAGCTGAGTTAAAGAAACGAAAAAATTATTGAGTTTGGTTTCAGTAGTAACGTGAGCAGGTCAATTTTTGATGTTTTTGTTCCAGTTTTGTTCAATATGTTTAAAAATGTTTCAAATTGAAAAGGAATTATTATTATTTTTTTAAACAGCATTAAAAGGCCGCAATGTTAGATTTGCTACAAATTATGAAATTTTATCAGCAAATACAATACATAAACAGACATTTTTGACCATTTACCAAGAAGTATACTGCCGTACAGATGAAGAAAAGCACGATATACATTTTTATGAAAAATGAGTTTTTTATACCGTTGGATTCGTCTGTTGAAGCTCTATTAATCTGTTAAAAAAAAAACGGATTAACCTAATATTATCCAAAATGAAAATGCCTGTCTACGTTTTCTGTGTATTATCAATAGCAAAAAACGGAAAAATACATGAATATTATGCCTATCTACGTTTTATTGCAGATAGTGCGTTTTTTCATCTGTTTTTTTACGAAATATTCTCATTTTATACATATAAAATATGCCTATCTACATTCTATTGCAGATAGTGCTTTTTTTCATCTGTTTTTTTACGAAATATTTATTTTTTATACATATGAAATATACCTATGTACATAGTGCGTTTTTTCATCTGTTTTAATTAGAAATATTCTCATTTTATACATATAAAATATGCCTATCTACGTTCTATTGCAGATAGTGTGTTTTTTCATCTGTTTTATTAAGAAATATTCTTTTTTTATACATAAATCGGCATAGAAAAACTGCCTATCTGCAGGGAAATTCAAATAATTTTACAGATAGTGCTTTTTTTCATCTGTTTTTTTACGAAATATTATTTTTTAATACATATGAAATATGCCTATGTACATAGTGCGTTTTTTCATCTGTAATTTTCGATAAATTGGCATAGAAAATTTGCCTATCTGCATTTTCATCGGAAAAATGAAATAATTTTTCCCAATTTTTTTACACCATTGGAAAGAGCACCCCCAAAAGTTTCTAAAAACAAAAAAAAAAATTCTAAAATGTTAGAATACCGATGTTTTAAGAGAAAATAACTTTTTAAATTTTTTCTTATTTATTCGACTTTGATTATAATGCAGATAGTGCTTTTCTTCATCTGTACGGCAGTATATAATTTCAGGCCATTTTAAATTTTTTGAATAAAAGCAGCTTGCTTATTCGAAAAAGCCAAATACTAGCCCAGATATGTTAAGTATAAATCCCAATTAAAATCGTCATATTATTAGCTAAGCTTTGGCCAAAATTGGAGGGCCTTTTCTATGTTTTTTTTTTCTAAATTAGCAGTAGTGGCAATGGAATGTTTTGGGGGGAGCTATTCCGCAATGGCGTGGAAGTGTCAACATTTCACTGTATATAGGGTTGTCAGATTTTTGAAACACAAAATCAGTATATTTAAGTATATTCAACGCAAAAAATCAGTACAAATAACTACCGAATTTTTTAATTCATTCATTGTTTTTAATATAAAAATCATAGATTAAATCGCATTTTTTTTTTAAAAAAAAGGTCAGAACTTTTCGGATTCCACAAATCCCTATCAAAATTACATATCTTTAACATTACGAAAACCTCATGGGGCCCCTATACAGCACAGTACAATTCACTGTTTTCATTTACTAAAAAATAACAATATGAAACACTCTTAAGTGAGACTCAACAACCTAAAACAACCGTTGTTTCCATAGGTGGGTTGGTTTTAAATTATCCAAATAAGCAAGCTTGCATTCAAAAAATTTTATAATCCGGTTTTCCGGGGTTAAATTATTTATTTCTTGATGAATAGTCAAAAAATATCTATTTATGTTATATTTGCTTATAAGATTTAATGATTTTGAGCAAATCAGGCATTGCGGCTTATTAATGCTATTTAAAACAAACAAAAAAATCTATTTCCCACTCAATCTGAAACATTTCAAAATATATAAAAAAAGCTAAGGAAAGAAAAGTTTTCAATTTTGCACACGTTACTACTGAAACCAAACTCAATAATTTTTTCGTTTCTTTAACTCAGCTTTTGTTCTGTATAAAAAAAAACAATAGCAAAAATAAAAATTAAGGAAATAAAAATAGCTTTCGGCCTACTGTGCACTCAATACACATACGCTTCGTGAGAGATGTTTGCTTGTGGTAGTGGGCACTACTCCCAACGGGAAATCTGGAAGCAGCTTCCAAGGGGCGCGCGTCCGATGCGCTTCTCCGGAAGCATTTAATTCAAAATTCTATTTAATTTAAAGAAAACTTTTATTGCGCATCCACTGGGGTTTGAACATAGGTATAGTTTTTGTCACAATAATATTACTAGCAAGAGTAGCTCAGTTGATTAAGATGTGCGCACCTCAGAACACTGGCATAATGCAGGAGGCTTTGGTTCGAGACCGACCGGAGACAAAAATTTAAGTGAATTTTATTTTAAGGTAAATGTGCTTCTCAACATTCAAGGAAGAGCATTTCATATGCCTCTTAAGATATATTTCTACTTAGCATCCAAGGAAGCGCATTTCATATGCTTCCGAAGATGTGCTTCTATTCAGCATCCAATATGCTTCCAAAGATGTGCATCCCCGCAATGACATCGTGTGTAAAAAATAAAGATAAGCAGTGAGAAGCGCATCGGGAGCAGCTTCTGCCTTCCTTGATGCACATCCGAAGCGCTTTGAACGCGCTTCCGTTTCCAGTTGGGCTGGTTTGGACCCACCAACAAAGCTTGCAATGAAGTGCCTGCAAGAAAATGTGTAATAACAAGGGAAAATAAAAAGGGAAAACAGAGCTTTTGCTTTCTTTGTTTAATTTTTTTGCTTGAGTTCTTAACAGATCCATACAAAAAAATAAACATATAAGGCTTGCAAAACTTTTGCTAAATGGCTAAGAAGTTACTGATGAGTCTTTCTAGCAGAAGACGAAACTAGTATAACTAGCATTAGCCCATTTTTCCTTTCTATTTATGTTTTTTAAGTGTAATTTTTTTGTGTTGATACACACACATATCGAACAGTAAGCTCAATAAAAATAATATACAGGGTTTTTCTTTTCGTTTCATTTTGTGAACTACGAATAGACGAAGAAAAATTAAATTTCTTAAATCAATTTTTCGATGTTTATAGAGTCATAAATTTATTTTTTATAATAATAAATCTGTAATAATAATATTTTAATTTTAATTTGAATCTTAAACTTCTCACACCATAGTTTAAACAGAATACGCCAACACGAGAACAGCTCCGTGTGTCTCGTCTCATAAATATCAATATAAAGAAGAGCCGAGCGGAGCGTAAAAAGAGCAATGAAACCGCTCGGCGCTTATTTTATTTTAAGCAAAACCGAAACCGCTCTGCACCGCCGCTGTGTGTGTCTTCTCCAATTCAGTCATACATTAATAAGCGCCTACTCGGCGTGACCGCTCGGCAGTGCCGAACGTAAAAACGCCTCGTATGTCATTAGCCTACACGGAAAAAATACCAACTCAAATTTTATTAAAAATTAATAGGAGATTATAAAAATTAAAATCTGAAAACAAATATTACTCTTTTATAGTAATAAATAGAAAATCCTTATTAAAAATTCTATTCTAGTTTGTAAATATTTTCATTTTACATTTTTTAATAAGTGCATATTAAAAATTATTTTCTTCATTTTAATTATCACATAAAAACTTTGAAATTTTACAAAAATTTATTAAATTTTAATAAATTGCCACATTAGAATTTTTATATATTTCATATTGTAATATATGATTCCCGCTTTATAATTTTTAAAAAGTAGTTATAGAAAAATTATTTCAAGATTATTAATTTTTATTATATTGAATTTTATTTCTCTTTTGTGTTTAATTTGTACTCTGTTTGAGTTCTCAACATGTTCATGCAAAAAAATAAATATATAAGGCTTGCCAAACTCTTACTAATTGGCTTTGAAGTAATGTGTTGAACAGAATTGGGACGGGGTCGGGAAAGCGGCAACGGAAACTCGCTGGCCGTCCCAATTTTGTTCAACACACAAGAAATTTTAAAAATAAATTTCAGTTATTATTATTTCATCATAAAAACTTTATAATGTACTTTTTAAAAAATAGTAAACTTGCATTCGAAAAATTAATGCCTGCTTGATGCAATTTTTATATTACGCTTAGTAATTTTTAATAGACACTCGAACCGTTTCTAAATTACTAAATTACCTACTAATTTTTCTTAAATTTTGATTAATATTTACAATAATTTCGAGTTTCGTTTTTTCCGTGTAAGACAAACCTACAAAGATGCTTGTCAATGTGTGCGCCGAACGTAATGGAGTCATGCCGAATCGTATTTCGCAGCAAACACGAGTACTGCAACAATTGCTGCAATAGTTCACTTAAATGGAACTTACAGCTTCTTTGTTAGTATGGGAGGTGCCACGCCCACCGATGAAATCACGTCCAATTTATTAACTTTCAAAGCTTATAGCAACCGACACCGCAGCACTAAATTTTATGAAGGTAACTCTCATAGCACACTATTTTGCTATTTGTTTTTTCAGTGTAAATTTTTTGACATCTCACGCGTGATTCGTAACATGTGTCAACGCCAAAAATGCTCTGTAAGGTTTGTCATTTCACCATGAATAGATTAACAAACGAACAGCGCTTACAAATCATTGAATTGTATTATCAAAATTCGTGTGGGAAATGAGTTTTATCGAAAAATGTTTTTCAGCGAAGAAGCTCATTTTCGGCTCAATGGGGGTACGTCAACAAACAGAATTGCCGAATTTGGTCTGAAAAGCAGCCAGAGGCAGTTCAAGAGCTGCCAATGCACTGTTTGGTGCGGTTTGTAGGCCAGCGGTATCATTGGACCGCACTTTTTCAAAAATAATGAAGTTCGCAACGTTACAGTCAATGGAGCATGGCACCGTGCGATAATTATCGACTTTTTTTTGCGCAAAATGGAAGAATTTAACTTGGTTGACATGTGGTTTCAACACGCGATACCATGGACCAGTGTTGGCATGTCACAAATGACCTCCAGTTGTCAACGTCGTAAACCTTCGAGCTTTTGTGGCAAACATTGAGTTTACGACAAATAAACGGAATTTCTTGCATTTGAATTTTCAATTACATTTCACGATTACCTATAATGGTGGTTCAGATTATAAAATTGTTTGTCAAACATGTTCCATAGTATATTGTTTTGTTGGTCAAATTGTTTAACAAACAATTTCAGTGTTGTGAAATCGAGGTTGATATCTAGTTTGCGACATTTGTGATATTTACGACAGTTTACGACGTGTGACTGTCGTAAACCTAAAAATCCATGTGACATGCTAACACTGCCATGGACCTATTGAGAGGCGAGTTTGGTGAGCAATCAATTTCACGTTTTGGAGCAGCCAAGATCAAACGATTTGACCACACTAGACTATTTTTTGTGGGGCTACGTGGAGTTTCTCGTATACAGGGACAAGCCAGCCACAATTGCAGCCATGGAAGACAACATTACAGCTGCCATTGATGAGATACCGGCTGAAATGCTGGAAAAAGGTATGCTAAAATTAAAGCTTACGGATGAACCACCTCAGGCGTAGCCGTGGGCAACATTTACATGAAATAATCTTTAAAAACTAAATGTAAGGAATTGGTGTATTGTTCCAAATAAATATTTCATTCACTATTGCAAATTATCTGTTCTTTTTTCAATTTTCAAAAACCAAAATCTTAAAAAAATCACCCGTAATAACTAACCGACATATCGAAGAGATTTTGCAAGCTGCTTTAATTTATGATGAAGATCTAAGGAATATCAGCTCCATAGAAGTTGAAAGGGAAAAAATATTGTGACATTCATACTGTGCTAAAAAAGTATTTCGTCATGCCACTGCTGTCCTGCAAACGCTACAAGAATCAAAGAAACCGAACGTTGTGATACTTTTAAGATTGTTGAATACACTACCAGTCTCTTCAGCATCAGCGGAAAGCAGTATCTCTGTATTAAAAAGATTGAAAACTTACTTGAGGTATACAATGAGTGAAAATCGCCTAAAAGCTCTTGTTAATATTGATATATAAATTGAAGTAAACGCAGAAGAAATCGTTACTGCGTTTTGCAGAAAAAAGCCTAACTTTCTGAAAACTCTTTTCTGGGAGACTGATAAATGCAATCTTTTTGATGAAAATCAATTTTTGTTGATCGCATGTGACCCTATGTATTGAAAAATTTATTTCAGACCCTTGGCATATGTTAGCACATCCTATACACACCTTTCAAGCGTCACCTTGCTACCCTTTTTTAGCCAACTCTTCTGCATAGTCTGATACGAGCCGTAATGCATTTGAAGCTCTGGGTGCAACAAAGGGTTAACAAACTTTTTCAGTATATGCGAAAAGGAAGATTTTATGTGAACATCGTAGACATATGATACTCAGTAAAACATTTTTATACTTCCAGTTGCACTTTTCTTGAAGTTGTGTAACGTCAGAGTCTCTTGTTACACCCAGGCATCAATTTATTTTTGAAAACTTTGAAATACTTAAGCATTGATGAAATTCGGTAGATAAAAGTAGACTTTACCCAGTTTATATGCAAGGTTGAGTTACCACAAAAACTTGAATGGGAAATTATTTAGGAGGTAATTTGGAGTCGATATATGTACAGTGGCTCACAGCTTATTTCATGCAGTGAATACTTTTAATTTCAATGCTCTGTAACTTTCAAACTAATTGGAATATGAAAAAAGTTTTGATACCATTTGAAAGAACAAAAATTGTAGTTTTATGTGTCTTCAGATTATGAGTGTCAATTTGTTGCAGAGTGCCGAAAATCTTGCCATGCAGACAAATTTACGGTTTTACCAAGATAAAAACCCGAAATACAAAGCGGGCTTAGTTCAATTCTGGTTAATATACAAGTGCCGTTATTTGATGGCATCGCCAGCATAGTCACCTGACCTAAGGGTGCTTGTAAATTTATGGACGATTTTAGAAAAAAATATCCGAATACACAACATTTCAAGCAAAAACGACCTATAAAAGGCACTTAAAATTGAGTGGTGCTGTAACTCGCCAGATACCAATAAAAAATTTGCAGCTTCGATGCCAAACCGTCTTTAAACTGTAGTTGACCAAAGAGGCTACCACACTACATACTTAAAGATATGAAATCATTATTTTAAACAATGGTTTTTCAATTTATACATGTCTGCATGAAATAAGCTGTGACATGAAATTCAGTAGTATTCTTCGATTTTTTATTATAAAAATTCCAGGTAACATTTTTTTACAATAAATAAACATTTTTTTAAAACTACAATTTTTGTTCTTTCAAATGGTATCAAAAATTTTTTCATATTCCAATTTGAAAGTTACAGAGAATTGAAATTTATAGTATGTACTGCATGAAATAAGCTGTGAGCCACTGTACGTACGTTAGGATGATTCAAATTTTTTTTTTTCTTTTTTTAAGGTGCTGATGCTTAAAAAGGAAGTTTATGATATGAAGAAAAAGTTCACGAAAATACAGCTCTTAGGTCCCGACGAAGCCTGTTAGTTTTACATGTAAATTGTATGGAAAAATTATTTTTTACTAAAAAGGTATCTGAGTGAATGCGTGATTAATGTTGTTGAGCCGCAGAGGGTCTTTTTTCGAAGTAATTTTTTGTGCTGAATCCGAATCTGACTGATCGAATTCTGAAATATTTGATTTTAAGTACCTAAAACGTGAGGTTTTTTGTCTACTTTCGAGGCCATGCATACACTGAGAAAAGAGTATGCTTCCTTTAAATAAATGTATTTGGTTGATAGATTTTTAAAATATTTGTAAACTATCAACAAATTGGGCCAAACGAGATATTAATTTGAGTCGATTGAAAAAATTTGGTTTGAATATAACTTGTTAATCCTATTTTTATTTGATTTCACTTCTCATTAACAAGAAAACTGTGCAATTCACAACATATTCAAGTAAAACACTACTTAAGTATATTCTGCTTGGTACGCAATTCAGGTATTAAGGATTGTATAAATACCAACGATATCCTATATAAGGATGTTACGATATTAGAAAAATCGTTTTTGGTCATCGATTTTTAGCACAAATCGATATTAATGAATGTATACGCGTGGTTCAAAAAAAACTTTTTGATTTTTTCACGATGTGTCAGTGGATTACAGTAGCCCTATATGTCTGGACAAAACAACCCATAAAGATGTTCATCAATTTTGAAAACTGGATTGCCGTCGCCTGTTTTACGCATATCAATATCTTCTTCAAAACAAAGATATCTGCATTTTTCTAAATTAATATACCTGAAATTATTCGATTCGGCGTTGACAGTGACAGTGGCGAACAGTGAAATCCGGACAAACAAAAAAATTTTAAAGAAAGGTTTTTACGATCCCGTCAACCTCTTTGTTTTGTAGGTATTCCGCGAGCACAAGATTTTTTGTACCCGATTGCAAATTTGAATTCTAAAATAAAAAGCGACTGTACGAACTGAAATTTTTCCACAACTAACTTTATTTTTAATTTTTTAATGCAGTTAATTTAACTCAACATAAGCTATGCAAAAGTAGTAACAGTTAGGACAAAGCAATGACAAAAGTAAATACCTAGTTAACCTTCAAATGAATTTGACAAAGACAAAAACTATTCTTTTAAGCACAGTGATTTGCTACTTGTCCCAACAGTATGTATGATTTTTTTTTTCAGATATGGCGTAGGTAGGGCCTTGATTTAGAGGTAGGACAATATCTTAGCATAAATAGAAGTTACACTTTTAGTTTTCAATCATTTTTATGTTGATGTGTTGGAAAAGTTGCCAAGTCATAAAAAAAAGAACGAAGCGGATAAGCGCGAGATTTTGGCGTTTCGAAGCGAAAGATTAACGATACGGGAAATTTCTGATAGAGTGGGAGTAAGTCCTCAGTAGCCGACTTTTTGAAAATGTAGTCTAAAACTGGGTCGACAAGTCGAAAGGAAGGGTCAGGAGCGCGAAAAAAGACTACAGAAGCTGATGATCGACTTTTAAAAAAGATTAGTCCGAAAAATCGCTTCAAAATGGCTGTGGAAATTAAAAAAGAATTTTTTGAATGTGGAGTAATAAAAATTTCTCCAATGACTGTGTGACGAAGGCTCTATGATGCTTGTTTATCTGCACATCGTCTAGCTAAAAAGCCTTTTTTGACCAATCAAATGCGTCGGAAACGGTTGGATTGGGCCAACCAGCATAAAATGTCGACTGTATCCGATTGGCAGAATGAGATCTTCTCAGATGAAACAAAGTTCAACATACTCCGATGGAATGCTGGACGAATGTCGAAGATCTGGAGATCGTTATAGCGACGAGTGCACCCAAAGAACATTTAGGCAACCGATTAGTATAATGGTCTGGGGATGCTTTTCTTATTACCAAGTTGGTCAACTGGCCTTAATTGAAGGAACTGTCAATGCAGCCGATTATAAAAACATCCTGATAGGAAACGTGGAACCTGTTATTGAAGAGCATTTTTCGCGTGTGTACAACGTGATTTTTTAAGATGATTCTGCGCCTTGTCATCGAGCGCAATTGGTAAGCATTAGTGTTTTGTAAATCCTTATTTTGTACTTAATAATAGCCCACAACTTTCATCCTTTTTTTCTTCTTCTTCTTTACAGGTAAAGAATTACTTGAATGAACTTGGCATTTCAACTTTATCGTTGCCAGGCAATAGTCCCGCTCTGAACCCCATAGATTCTTTTAATTTTTGCGCGTGGCGATATAGAAACATTCATATATAGAAAACCACGGCTCGGCCCACTCTAAACTAAATTGCAAAATGATTGCTAAGATTTTAGTTTCTCTCTGAAAATAAATCAATAAAATTAAACATACCGTTTTACGAAAATTTTCGATTTTAATTTTAAAATTGCAAAATTTTTGCTTATAACTTAAGAGAAGAAAGTTTTCAATACAACAATTAGAAAATAGACGTAAAATGCTAACTGTTATTCCGAAACGGTTTTTCTCTCTGACGTGTACATTTTGAAATACAAGCGTCCGAAAATTCATGTATTTTTAAATTTTGTGATTTTCAAAAGCCTGTAATTTCCAAAAATAAGTCCTCAAAAACTTTTTCCAAAAACACGTATCGAATGTTTTTAGACAAAATATCGAAAGAAAATTGATTATAAGAAATCTAAATTATGAATGAAAAAACGAGGTAGAATGTACATATTAATCTGATTCAAAATTTTTTGTTGCTCTAAACAGCTATTATTGATCGAGGAACTTGAATCCGCTTATAAAAAAATTTAAAAAATTAAAAAAACAAAAAATACCGATTTTCTGCTTTCAATTTGCAAAATCAGCCCATATTATTTTACCACCGATCCCATTGTACAATATTTTTAATGTAATTTTATTTGCATATCACCGCATATCATTATCTTATTTCAAAACCAAGATATCTAAATACATTTTTCTAAATTAACAGACCTGTCACAAATCAACTATTCTTTAGATTTTTTTAGGATTTTTAAAAATTTCAAATTATGCCAGATATGTTAATTTAGAAAAATGTAGATATCTTGGTTTTGAAATAAGGAAAAAATCAAAAACAAATTTTTTGAACCGCTCTAATGTATACGTTTGCCAAAAAAATTATTAAAAATAAATGATTGCTACAAAAAATAATATTTTTTTCAACCAAAATGTGATTTGGTAATTATTACCAAATATATAATTGATCCAATAATATTATTCAATTCACTGTTATATATATGTGACATTTTAACATATATCAAATATTTAATTCGCCTATATCAAATATACTATTTGTTAATTATTTTCAAATTTTGGTATATATAATTAAATTGTTTTCTCAGTATAGGATTCAAAGAAAATTGATCAGCTTATTTTTAACAAAAGCATCATTTAGTATGTATATATCGGTGTATCGGCAAATAAATATCGTCGACATCGATACATCGGAATATACGGATATATCGGTAATCGTATCGGTATCGGTTGCATCACTGATGTAAATAAATAAACATAAATGTTTGCATAAAAAAATGCGAAAGCATCACATGGCTAGACAAACAAATTTTTAAGCTCAAAATTCATCAATAAAAACGAGTAAAACAACAAAAAGTACTTTTCCGAGAACTAAAACTATTTTTCCATGAATATGAATTTATTTTACAACAATGATGCACAAAAGAGCAGTTTTTTTAGTCTCTCATTTTTTTACAAGTCAATAACACTTGCGTAAAAAATAGATATTCCCAGAAATAATGTCTTTGACCTGCATTTCTCTCAACTGGCCATTACGCAATTCATTTGCGCACTTTTGTTTTGTTTTTGTACGCTTGATTCCGACTGGGTCTCTTGCATATTTATTTGACAACGAACCAGTGCATAGAGATCAGCAACTGCACAGCGGAAAGAATGATTGAACGTTTCATTACACGCGCCCGCGGGAGGCCAAATGGTCAACCCTTTAGAAGGCCATGCCATCATTCAGAACAGCTGATTAGGTCAAAATTCAAAGCTCTTTGAACGCACGATGTGTGTGGACTCTTGCATAAAAGTAGTAAAAGAAAGCTTTGGTAGTTGATCAATTAGTTGCTTGACAAAATTGAAAAAATATAAAATCTTTCCACGCTTATATCTCCGCTCTTGGTTAACCGATCTCGAAGCTTATAGTTTCAGCTCTGCTTGATAAGTGCTTTAATTTGATATATGATATAATTTATTAGTGTAGCTATTCTAGATCCCTATTCTAGATTTCATGTTTTGCGATTCATTATACACACCTAATTTTTCGAATGACCCCCACTAAAGAAGTTTCACTTCGTTTGATCAGTGTACTTTTATTTTTACATTCTTTGAATTGGCATTAAGTTTATTGCATTTTTATAGATTGTTTATTTGTATTAAAAAAAACATGGGTAAGGGCACAAAAATTTAGAACAAACGATACATCATTTAAAAGCAAAAGAACTAGGCTTTTAAGACTTTAAAAAAAATATAGGTTATTAATACAATTTTTGAAAAAATAACAGTTTTCTGAAAAAATATTTGTAAATATTTCAGAAAAATCATCCCTACCTGTAATAAATATGAATGATCTTTCCACCAATATTATAGCTCATTAAATTATCTTTCATACAACACCCATAATTTGGAAATAAATCTAGGGGTTCCCAACTTATATTGATTTTTACAAAAGCTACATATGGTATATCCGAAACTTTCGACAGTTCAATCTCCGAAAGTAGATATAACAACATTTTTGGTTACACATTAATTCTTAAAATTTAAAATTAAAAAGAAAAGCTGAGTTTCATAAAAATTTGGAGCTAAAGTAAATTTAGCCATTTTCACAAAACAATACATAATGAAAGCAAGCATAAAAACGTACAACAATAAGTTCGCCGCACAAAGCAATACGGCATAGCAAATATGTTGTTCATTCTCTTTTGCTTAGTATTTCTTTTTGTTTTGATTTGGTTTGTGATTTGCGTACACAAGGCCGTTTCAAGTGCACTTACGCAGACCTCTAATGCACATATGCATGCATTTTTTTTTACAAGAGTAGTGTAACAGTTATTTGAAAATTAAAATATCGAGCTGCATAACTTTTGGATCACTTTCACAAACGGATCAACTTCCTGACTTTAAAAGCAAAGTAAAAACGTAAACTTGCTAGAATCCGATACAACTTTGAACAAATTAAGTAAAGAAGATACAAAATATTTCAATAACAAATGAAAAAACTAAAAATGTTAAAATTAAATTGAGAAAATATTGAAATTGAGAAATTGATACAGTGCAGTCGCGCTAATCCGGACTTCCCAGTAATCCGGACATCTCTACGATTCGGATATTTTTGAAATTTTGCCTCTACAATTCGGACAAAACTAAGTCAAAGTATGTTTTGGTTAGCAAATAGACTGTCGCTGGCACAAACATGTCAACTTTGATTTTTTGCAAATTTATTTCGATAAGTTACGGGGCTCTTTTTGAGTACATGCCCATACTCGTGAGTTTTTGCAGGCACGTTGTTTATTTCAAATTTGTGGATTTTTTCAGTCATTTTATTCCTTACTCATATGATTACAATTTCTTTATAAAAACATAAAAAGTGAATGAAATACAATCATATACGCCTCCAATATGCATTCTACATATAATTTATATAATAATTATTGAGCTTTCTATATTCCGGACAAATCCAGTTAACCGGACATATCCCGAAACTATATGTGTCCGGATTAGCGCGACAGTACTGTACATAGAAAGTGAATGAATAATGGATGTTTGAGCTTTCGCCCATGCTGAACAAATAAGAAAACTTACAACGGAGCTCAAACTGCCATTGGGGTTGTAGCTGAAAATTGTAATGGGAATAAAACTTTTGTGCACAATTTCCAGTTAGTAGGTATGAATGCAGCACAATATGAAATACGTACGATGTATGTTGTGTTATAAGAAATGTGTTGCAGCATGATGCAATTAAGAATAAAAACATAACTAAGAAGAGCAATAAAAGTACATATATATATTTTTTTTTTCTACTAAAAATTAAATTAAAACAAAATTGCAGACGAGTGAATACTGTGTGTATTTCAAAGAAATGTGGAAAACAGCAACCATCGTATGTGTATGCACTCATGTTCGTATGTACTAAAGTGCATTAATGGTCTAAAATGAAAAAAAAGCCGTAACCTGCGGCCGACTTTTCAAAAACTTTGGATCTGAAAAATGAATAAATTCAATTGCATCGAAAAGCATCGAAAAAGTTAAAAAAAAAAATATGTAATTTATAAAATTCAATGGCGCATATTCATAGTCGTTTTTCTAAGTTGAAACCAACTAAACTCTAACCAAATTTGGTTATGACTAAAAAATTGTTTTCTATTCATAGTCGATTTTTTAGTATTGACTAACTGGCATAAGCTAAGTCGAATAATAATAACGAAAATTAAATTATTACGATTTTTCGATTTTCAAAATAAGTTTTAATTCGCTACAAACTTTTTATTTTGATTAAGTTTAGCATTTTTATGTTTCTATTTAAACAATATAGATATCAGTTGATAAGAAATTTACTAAGCTATAATATTAGTGAGAAAAAATTTCAAATCAGTCCATTTATAAACAAGAGGAATGATCTAAAATTAGTCCAAAAAAATAACAAATAAAATTTTTTTTATTTAATTTTTTTGATTGACAACTAACAGCTAAACATATTTTTATTTGAATTTTTTTTTAAATTGCAGTCAAAATTTTTTACTAACATTTGTTTTTTTGTGCGATAGAAGCAAACGCAAAGGTAAAATTAAGCAAATGCAGACTTTTTTACATAACTAGCTGTTCCAGCGGCTTTGCCCGCTCCCTCACTGTTTTACAACCTCGCTTACATTTTACGCAGCCCTTACACCCAATTTCACAACTTGGTATAAGTACCAAGAATAGTAATTTAAGTGTTTTTGTTGTACGGAAGGTGCCACGCCCCAATTTTCAATCCCGTTTACATTTTGCGAGTAGCGTGGCAAAAACAATATGTCAATTTTCACAACTGTAAATGTTATAGATGCCCAGATATAGCATTTCAAGTATTTTTGTTGTATTGAAGGTGCCACGCTACGTTGTCGAATCCCGCCCATATTTTGTAAGATCCTTAATATAGACAATATATATCTTAACACTAAATTTAAAAACTATTACTATCAAAGGAGCCAAGATATGGCATATTAAATGTTTTAATTTCATGGAATGTGCCACGCCCTTCGTTTTTATCAAAATAAAATACATCCTATATTACTCAGGGATAGTGTAGCTTTCTAGTAAAAATTATTTTAGAATCGGCTTAGTAGTTCCCTCTACATACAAACAAACAAACTTCAACTCTTTATATAATAGTATATGTAGATATCAATGGTTTTATTTTCTAGAGGGAACGAGGAGCAATTGGACTCAGTGCGAAAAAAAAATTTCGGGAGTTCATTTCAAATAATGTGGCGGTACTAGACAGTACGCAAAACGGCATGAGCATTTTTGATAAGAAGAAGGAAGCCTGGAGCAATATTAATCGCAATATTAATCGTTTGCAAATTGAAACAGCAATGGGCACCTTTGTACCTTATCTGTTAAAAGATTTGGTAGAGTTATTAACATAATTGGAGAAGCCAATCCAAGTAATACCCGTATGGTGGAGCTTTGTTGCTTCTGGCATCATGTATGGAACCACGACTTCTTGCAATAATATTTAAAATTTTACAATCCGCATCGCAAACAATCTAATGTAATGCACACCACATTTATACATGTATTTATTAAAATTTGCATTTCGATTTATTAACGTTTTTAAAAAACCTACCTATACATTTAAAGAATAATATCCCTTCCTGTTTCTAAAGTGACCCCCATTTATTGACCTACATTCCCGGCTGGACATTTTATGCGAATGTGTGTGCAGTCAATAGTTTGTACATATATGTATAATTAAATATTTCATTGAGTAAGCGGCTTTCGAGATATCGATGAAACGAGGCCAAATTTAAAAAAAAATCAAATTTTACATTTGATTCTGTGGCCACGGAAAAATAGAAATAAAATAAAAAAAAAGAAAATTGATTGAAAAATGACAAAGTTTGAACCGAATGAATGAATAATTCCAAGTCCTTATTTATTTTTGTTTATTTTATTTCTATTTTTCAGTGGCCACAGAATCAAATGTAAAATTAGATTTTTTTTTAAATCTGGCCTCTTTTCATCGATATCTCTTGAGCCGCTTACTCAATGGAATATGTTATTATACATGTTTATTTGTCATCTTAATACCTTTAATTTGGTGCCAAGCATGATTAAATTGGACATTTAGAGATCAAGATATAGATTTTAAAGTGAAAGAAGGTCGAAAAAATGAAAAAAACCACAATATCTCGAAAACTGTGCCTTTCAAAAAATTTTTATTTTCATTTCCGAATTCAGCAGGAAAAAGTACATAAGAAAAGTAACTTTTTATCAATGGAACATTTTGAGTGTAAACTAGAGTAGTTATCTCAAAAAAAATGCAGAATACGACTTTTCCAACTTTTGAAATCAATATATCTCTAGAATGGTAGTTCGTAAAGAAAAATAATATGGACTATTTTTGTGGAAAATTGCATGATCTACAAGTTTTTCATACGAATTTTTACAATGGCGCT
The DNA here is from genome assembly GCA_963662105.1 of Meiosimyza platycephala. Classification (NCBI taxonomy): domain Eukaryota; kingdom Metazoa; phylum Arthropoda; class Insecta; order Diptera; family Lauxaniidae; genus Meiosimyza; species Meiosimyza platycephala. Next base: position 39,301,720 of record OY759210.1, on the reverse strand, counting down.
TATCGTTTAAGAGAAATGTGCGAAAAATCGATATTTCTCAGTTTGACCTTGAATAAAAATTTTTGCAGAAGTTGGATCGGCGGGGACTTTTGACATTTTATTTGTAATAGTGTATTTAAGACCTGTACCAATTTTCAGCTCTATGCGAATTATTGCAAACCTACGCCTTTTTTTACGTCTAATTTGACTGGGCTACAGCGACGAACAGTGCCTACAACGTTGCAACGTTATAATCTGCCATACGGTTTCATTTACACTTGTTTATTACGCTTGTACATATATGAAGCTTGTGAAAATGAATTTTGTGATCCCGTTATGTGATGCCATATTTGTCATTGTCAAGTATTTCGTCAGTTTAAAACTAAATTCAGAAGTGACACGTGAATATTAAAAATAAAAAAAGAATAGAGTTATAATATTTATTTTTTTTTCAGCTAATAAAAATTTTATATTTCAGAAGCTAACTTGCGAAATGGATATACCGACAATGACTATGTCCGAACCGCCGAAAGGAAAAAGAAAATTGCAAAAGCAACATTGGCAACGGCAACAACAGCAGTAACAGCAACAATGAGCAGCATTGATTGTAATGTAATGCTTTAATTATCTTACTCATTGTCAGTAAATATTATTTCTAAATAAAACACTACTACCCTTACTTAAACCAACATGGCTGCATATTTTTTATTTAAAAAATATTGGGTGCTTACGTTTGCCTTCAATTAGATAAGGTCGTGTAGGGAAGTTACCTTCCGTTTCAACTTACGAAGTATACGAGCTCGTAGGCAGGTTGCTTCTTGTTAACTTACTATGTATACGAGATCGTAGGGAGATTGCCACTTGCTAACTTACAATGTATGCGAAGTCGTAGGTATTAGGGATGTTATGGATATCCGTATCCGTAACCGAAACCACCGGATATCCGAAAAAAACAGTATCCCTAACAGTAACCGAAACCGAAATAAAGATTTTTTAATATCCGTATCCGTAACCGAAACCGAAATATCATATCCAGATATAAACAGTTGTGTAATCATATTTGTAACAATTTCGCTACAGCACAACTCTTCTGAGTTTACCCAATAATTGATTTTGTAAATCAATAAAATGTCATATTTTGTAAAATCAAAATTCGCGTTTTCTTTTGTATTCCTTTCAAAATTAAAAGTAAAGCCTGCGTTTACTTTACTACGGTTTAATATTTAATTTTATTTTATTTATTTATTGATTTTTTGAATATCCTTAGGCTACAAGATAATATAGCTATCCTGAATTTAACAAGCTTAAGCCACAGCTACGTAATATTTAATAAAGTAAATAATTATTAAAACTAAAAAACTAATTACTAAACTAATACAGATGATGCAATGAAAATTTTACAAAACATAATAAATTAAAACGTTTCGGGCAAGCTAATACTAAAACAAAAACAATAAAAATATTTTAGTGAGTTCCTTCGCAAAAATGTTTGTAAATATAAAACTTGAACTATTTTGCGTTACTTAAATTAAGTAATCGTGTTGGTAACGCATTCCAAAGATGAATTGTATGAACATAAAATTGTCGATCCGATATTAAAAACCTATGTTCAAACTGAACAATTTGTCTCGATCGAGCAGAACGAGAAAACTTGACACGCGAATAAAGATATTCCGGCTCTTTAGTAAAAATAATTTTATGCAACTGCAGCAGAATTAGAATATTCAATAAATCATCAAAAGAGACACCGAAGATTTTTTTTGGAATAGGCAGATATTCGATCTGAACGCTTTAAGCCATAAATATACCTTGCTATATTGTTAAAGATAACGTTAAGTTTTTGTCTGCAATGACTGTCACAGTTGGCGAAAAATTCACAGCCATAAAGCTATGTTGGAATGAAGTAACTTTTCGCTAACAATAGACGTGTTTTAAATGGCGTGTAATACTGCGTAACCCGTAGCATGCTATATACCTTCCCAATAGTTTTGAGTATATGATCGTTCCAAGTTAGCGTTTTATTGAAAACTATACCAATATTACGTTAGCGTTACGTACGAGCTGAAGTTCAGAACCGTTAAGCAATATTTTAGGCAAAATATCATGGTCAAGAGATCTTTTGCAAATCAGTAAACTTTTTGATTTGCTGGGATTTAGGGTGAGGTCATTTGTTTCTTCCCAAATCTGAATGAGACTTAAGTCCTCGTTGAGCTCAGCAACGCAGGTATTAAGGCATTTGAGTTCACTACCTAAGTAGAGCTGAACGTCATCCGCATATAAGTGGATTTCACAACTTTTTAGGACATTTAGTAGGTCATTGACATACATTACAAAAATCAAAAGGCCCTAACACAGACCCTTGAGGAACGCCTTTAGGCACTGGCAAGAAATCAGAAATGAAACCTTCTACACTTACTGCTTGCGTCCTGTCTGTAAGATATGATTTTAAGAGATCTATTGCTGTTTTTGAAAAATTGAATTGATTTTTAAGCTTAGAAAATAGAATAGCATGATTGACAGAATCGAACGCCTTCGAGTGAACTAAAAGTGTTAAGATAGATGCCTTATTCGTATCCAATTATTTCATATAATTGGTGTGAAACCTAAAACGAGCAAGGTTTGGAAATATTTCACTGAATTTCATAGTGATTTAGCAAAGTGCAAGCAGTGTGAAAAAAAAAATGTTCACGTAAAGGTTGCGGAACCAGTTCAATAGTGGGACCACTACCACTTCCCTTAAGTCCATCAAAATATCCGTATCCGAAACCGAAACCGAAATAAAATTATATCGTTATCTGTATCCGAAACCGATACAAAAATATTTAAATATCCGTATGTGTAACCGAATCCGAAACTTCATATCCATAACATCCCTAGTAGGTACATTGCTTCTTGCTAACTTACAAAGTATACGAGCTCGTAAGCAGATTACCACTTGCTAACTTACAATGTATACGAGCTCATAGGCAGGTTGCCTTCAGGCAGTTTACAGAGTATGTGTATGTGCCATTCTCCAAGAAAATGGACGTTCGTTCTCCAATGGAGATAAAGCTGGATCTCCACTTGTAATGTGCAGTTTGAGATCAAACATTATTTTTTGTATTTTTTGAGCTGATCCAGATTTATTTCAATTATCTTTAATTTGGTGATATTAGATTAGTACTTTTTCTTTAAACTCACAGAAATTTCGTGAACTTATACTGAGCACTTTATTGCTAAAAATTGAATTTTCTATGAATTACACTTAATAAAGTTGTACTGTACGTACAAAAAGATTAATATCCGATTTAATCTGGTGATCATTATCCGCTAAGATAATTAGACCATATACGAACTTGCGCCATGTACGATCGTTCTTTTGCTCTGAAGTCGTCGTAGTAAACGTTTGTGCTGTAAAGCTAAAATTTTCGGAACAATTAATTCAATCTAATTATATTCTTAACATCTTTAATAAGTTTGTTATAATTTACTATTTTCTTCTTTCAACTCATATTCAGTTTGATTTCGAATTTAGTATTTTATAAATAAAGTGATTTTAACCAAAAACTTCAATAGACTGCATTTGCACGTTGAAATTTTCAATTGGAGTCGGATCCAGAATTTATGATATCGAATTTATGTTCGATAATTTATAAAATAAAAAGGTATGTCTTAATTAAAAGAAATAATTTAGACAATTTAATTAAATAACAATTAATTTGCCAGAATTGCTGAGTGTAGGAGAGCTGCATTGCTTTCCGAAGCTCAAATCCACAACAAAACCTGTTTTGGTCTCCTAGATCAAAATCACCAATATTGAGGATCACCATCAAGAGAATAGTTTATTCAACATGTACGCGATTTAGGTGACACACGTCCCATAAAACTCCGCATTAGTTCGGCGAAAACGCAAAAAAAAAACAAAAAAAAAAACACCAAAATGTAGAACAGCAAGTGAACAAAAATTAACACAAAATGAAATATATGTAGATCATTTTAAATAATTAGATTAACTCGTAAAAAAACCATAAAAAGGTTAAAAACAGTGAATTAAATTTACCCTGAAAATTAGAATTAAATTTAACTTAAAATAATGAATTTAACTTAGTTTAAAGTATTTCTTAAAAAAAGTTTTAATTTAAAGTAAAAACAAAAAAAATAATTAATTTGCTACGTAAAAATAATAGATTTTGATTATTCTAATTTTATTTAGTGAAAAGAAAGGTTAATTAAGGGTGAAGGAGTGGAAGAATAGAGGAAAAGATGTTAAAATCATTAAATTAAATAGGGTCATAATGCCTTAATTTTATAACCTACATACATACATACTAATAATTTCTAGCATAGAAACTAACATATCACCACGTGAAGGGCCTTTCATCGATGGATATGTCGGTAAGTCATTAACAGTTTAATTAAATTTAGTATCAAACGCATTCTGTTATTAAATGCCAATCTATGTTAAACCTATGTAAACATCGGTTAATATGCGATTTTTGTTTCTTTGCATTTGATAAGAGAATTCTTTAATTATATCAAACTATCATGAGATAAAATGTTTATGCATGGTGATCGCTCGTTGTTGACAGCGTCGGCATATGCATTTCGCATTTTATTAGTGCAACAGAGAGTTAACGTTGCACGCTCTTGCTGAATTTATTTCGCTGCAGCTATGTTATCGTAGAACATTTCTCATATAAATTCATTTGTCATTTTTTTTTTTTTTTCTATTTTAACCGATCACTCTCCCTATGTTTACCTTTTGTTTGCTAAATTTTCAATCGAAAGCTTTTGCGTGCATAAAAGTTTTCTTAACTTAAATACAAAAATTTTTCAATTTGTTTCAATATGATTAAATAATAATACTTAAATGTTTATTAAATAAATCCCTTGTTATTTTTATATTTACTTTAAATCATTTCAAAATGAAGGTTATAATTTTGTTTGAAACTGCTCTTAGAACATATTACATCCATTAGCACCACATTTTAATACCTATACACATACATTAATCTACATAGTATTTAAGATACATTTATGCAAATTTATAGTTATATATTGTAGCGAAATTTGGTTTATGTCAGAAAATTCTCGTAATAATTATAAAACGATATTAGCTAGCATCACTGACCGTAGAAAAATACTTGCATCACTGACCGTAGAAAAATACGTGCATCACTGACCGTAAGAAAATACTTGCATCATTGACCGTAGAAAAATACGTGCACCACTGACCGTAGAAAAATAACACCATTTAGCGACATGTAGCATGTTTTCTGTACTATAAATGATAAAGTGGTACGACATTATCAACGTCGATAATCGCCATCTAGAAGACACTGGAAACGACATTCTGGATAATGGCGGATGGTACGACATTATCAACGTCGATAATCGCCATCTAGAAGACACTGGAAACGACATTCTGGATAATGGCGGATGGTACGACATTATCGCCATCTAGAAGGCACTGGAAACGATATTCTAAGACAACGGCAGATGGTTCGAGAAAATGATGACTTTAGTATAAAAGGCTGTCATATGAGCAGCAGAGACACAGTTGATATTGAACAGTTGAACAAAGTGGATCTTAAGTGAGACAGTTGAACTTTTGAATTTAAGTACTAAAGTGATACAGTGGATTTTAAGTAATAAAGTGATACAGTGGATTTTAAGCTATATAAGTAAAAACGTTTGTGTATACAATTTGAATGTAAAGATTAAATAAACAATTGTACTGTTTAAAAACTAACATTTGTGATTTAAATAAACCATTTTATAATTAAATAAAGATTGCGTTTTTCTTGATTATTACACAGTCCAGTGATCGAACTCAGAAAAGTGTAAAAGATTGAAATTACTGTCAAAGGGACAGGGAATTTCGTAACAATTGGTGTCAGAAGTGGGATTGTGTAAAAAGAATTAACAATCAAATAAAAAAAAAAAAATAATAATAAAAAATAAATAGAAAAAAAAAATGGTTAAGTTTGACGAACTAAAAGTGGAGCAACTGAAGAAGGTAAGTTATTGAATCTGCAATCATCTGGCGGAAAGTTGGAGTTACAGAAACGCTTACGGCAGGCTCTTGAGGCTCAAGGGGTAGACCTGGAAGAGCATGAATTTTATAGTGATGTCTCAGAATCAACAGCGAAAATGGAGGAAGCTTCTGGATTGGCTGCAAGTGGTGAAGTTGTAGATATGTCAAAGTTCGAGAAAATGTTAATGGCGATGACGCAAACAATAAATCTACAGATGAATAACAATATCCAGGCCGTTCGGGAAGAAATTGGTCAGAGCTTAAATCAAAATGCACTGCAAATAGACCAGAAGATGAGTCAAAATGCACTCCAAATAGACCAGAAGTTAAGTCAGAACGCGCTGCAAATCCAGGAGGTTCGGAAAGAAATTGGCCAGAGCTTAAGTAAGAACGCGCTACAGATTGATCAGAGATTGAGTCAGAACGCGACGCAGATCCACGAGGCTGTTCGAACGGAGGTTGCCAAAATGGTAAATGGCCTCGATGCAAAAGTGATTGAGTTACGAGACGACGTTGAATCATTCAAGGAAAAAGCCCAAGATAAGTTTGAAAAAGTTCAAAGTAATCTTGAAAAAGTTCAAAATAATCTTGAAAAGGTTCAAAACAATTTTGAAGACGTTAATAAAAGGATTCAACAGTTAGAAATAAACGAACCAACCACTCAGGGGATAAGAGAAATCAGCGCAGAGAGGCTTAAGGCACCCACGTACGATGGAACAACGCCATTTAGTGTTTTCAAGCTCCAGTTCGAAACAACATCTACTCATAATCGCTGGGATAACGATAGCGCAGCAGCAGCGCTAATTGTGGCATTAAAAGGCGCAGCTGCAGAAGTATTGCAAACGGTCCCAGTGGCGGAGCAAAAGAATTACAAGGCAGTGATGGATGCCTTACAGCGAAAATATGGCAGTGACCACATGAAGCAGATTCACAGACTGGAGTTGAAAAGTCGTGTCCAGAAATCTGGTGAGTCCTTGCAGGAGTATGCTGCAGATATTGAACGATTGGCACACCTTTCCTATCCTGACGAGTTAAGTGTCGTGGCTGAAAAATTCAAAATAGAGGCGTTTATTGACGGCATACGTGACTCAGAGACAAAACGCGAGACAATGAAGAACCCGAAGATTACATTTAATGAAACAGTCACGGTTGCTCTCATTCAAGAGACGATTGCATTGACATGCCGCCCATCATTGAAAACTCGTCGGATGGAGGTGGAGGCTGAGAACAAAAATTCGTCGTTCGCCAGCAGTAGCTTCAACGGAAATTGCTATAACTGTGGCAAGCAGGGACACATGGCACGTGACTGCAAATCACGTCGTAAACGTTCCGCATCACGTTCACCAAGAAGAAAAATGGGTAATAGGGTGAACGATGGCGAAAATGGTAGCGAAGAGCAGTCGTTAAACTAAAGAGAGTCAGTACAGCGGGGCGTGAGCTGACTCTCACTCATGATTGCCCCACAGTCTTAGTTTCGAAGCTCTGCCGAAATTCCAACAGCCTTACCATCGGTGGAAAAATCAACGAAAGACCATGTGAGCTAACTTTGGATACAGGCGCATCGCACTCAATTGTGAGGACAGATTTATTTAATAGACGACAAGTAATGCCATTAAATGGGATCCAATTGAGAACAGCGACAGGAGAAATTGCGCAAATAGTAGGAAAAGTTACAGCAAGTGTTCTTATCGGCAACAAAACTGTGGAACATGATTTTATTGTTGCAAACATCACCGATGAGGTTATCATTGGCGTGGACTTCATGATTCGACACGGGTTCACTTTGGATCTTAAGAAAAAGACGTTAAGATATGCCAATGTAGAGTTGCCTTTAGACGTTGGCTGTGGACAAAAATTAACAATTGCAAGAGTCTACATAAGTGAGCGCTGTCGAATTGAACCCAACACCGAAGAAATTATTTGGGCTACAACAAGTGGAGACTGTGGGACAAGCCATCTGTGGGTAGTGGAAGCAGATAAGAAATATTTAAAGAAAGACCTGATTATTGGAAAGACCCTAGTAAAAACAAGAGCGGACAGCAAAATACCGGCACGAATTTTGAATCCAACAAATAAGCTGAAATGGATGCAAAAAGGTGAAGTAATAGCGCAATGTGAGAAAGTTACGGCTGTTATAAATTGTGAAAATGACCAGCAGGACATAAAAGGTACAGCTTTGACAAAATCATCGGCCTTGGAAGTATTGACGAAAGAGTGGACGAAGGAGTTGTCTGCCCAGAACAAAAATAAAGCAAAAAGGTTTCTGCAAAAGCATTGGCAGATATTTGCGTTCAAAGGAGAAAATAATGGCCGAACATCAGTTGTCAAACATCGCATTGATACAGGTGATTTTCAGCCAATTCGTCAACCCCCAAGGAGACTAGCATTCGCTAAGAGAGAGGAAGTAACGGGCCTTATAGAGGATATGGCGCGAGAAAAGGTCATTGCACCATCAGAAAGCCCGTGGAGTTCACCGGTCGTGCTTGTCAAGAAAAAGGACGGAAGTATGCGATTCTGTGTGGATTACAGAAAATTAAATGACGTCACCAAAAAAAGACAGCTACCCGTTACCCAGAATCGATGATACACTGGATACGTTATCTGGAGCAACATGGTTTTCCACCCTGGACTTACAAAGTGGATATTGGCAGGTGGAAATAGATGACAAAGACAAGGAGAAAACTGGCTTTAGTATTGGGAATGGTCTATGGCAGTTTAACGTCATGCCGTTTGGTCTTTGTAACGCTCCAGCTACGTTTGAGCGGTTAATGGAACGAGTGCTCAAAGGACTACATTGGAAGACCTGTTTAGTGTATCTCGATGACATCATCATCATGGGAGAAGATTTTGATGACCACTTGAAAAATCTGGAGGAAGTGTTTGAGCGCTTGGAGGCAGCTGGACTAAAATTAAGTGCGAAAAAGTGCTCACTTTTCCAGCGTGAAGTTAAGTATCTGGGGCACAAGGTTACGTCAGAAGGAATACACACAGATGAGGATAAAATAAAAGCTGTGAAAAATTGGCCACGACCATCTAATCTTCATGAGTTGCGAAGTTTTCTGGGCCTATGCACTTACTACAGACGTTTTGTTCCTGGTTTCGCAAATGTCGCAGGCAGTCTACATGAGCTGACACAGAAAAATCGGAAATTCGAATGGAGTGGTGCACAGGAAACTGCATTCCAAAAGCTGAAAGAATTATTGTCTACGGCGCCTATACTCGCGTACCCAATACCCGGCGAAAAATTTGTATTGGACACCGATGCGAGTGGCCATGGTATTGGAGGAGTTTTGTCCCAAGTCATCAATGGACAAGAAAAAGTCGTCGCATATTTCAGCAAAGTTCTGTCGAAGCCTGAGAGGAATTATTGTGTAACTCGGAGAGAGTTACTGGCAGTAATGGAATGCGTTAAACACTTCCATAAGTACTTATATGGACAGCATTTTCTCCTGAGGACAGACCATGCGGCATTAAGGTGGCTACTTCAATTCAAGGATCCAGAAGGTCAAATTGCACGGTGGATAGAGCGCTTGCAGAGCTATGATTTTACCATAGAACATCGCAAAGGAAGCCAGCATGGAAATGCGGATGCACTTTCCCGTCGTCCATGTAAAATTGAATGTGGTCATTGTTCACGAACGGAAAGTAAAGCTGGAACAATTGATGTGCGCCTTTTGAACGTTTTGCCTGAAGAAAAGTGGACAAAAGAGGAGGTACAACGGGACCAGCGCAGTGATACAGATTTGGCAACTATAATTAAGTACAAAGAGCTGGGTAGGAAACCGGCGTGGCAAGAAATATCAAGTGAAAGCCAAATCTGTAAAGCATACTGGGCGCAATGGCAAAGTTTGGAGGTGCATGATGGTTGCCTCTACCGAATCTGGGAAAGCGAGGATGGTAAAATTCGTTCAAAACTGCTGGTTATTCCAAAGGAAAAATTTAAGGAAATAATCAAGGATTATCACAATGGATCGAGTGGTGGACATCTGGGCGTAACAAAAACCACAGAGAAAATAAAGAAACGGTTTTATTGGGTTGGATGCCAAGAAACAGTTGCTGACTGGATCCGCCGTTGTGACCAATGTGCAATTGCTAAAGGACCAAGGCACCGCACAGGTAGGGAGGGTATAGAGCGTGTATCTTCAACAACACCTTGAAGATACTTTAATATTAAGTTAAGATTGGTACCAGCATTTTGTTTTATTGTTTCTTTTTTTGTGATTCTCACGACATGACTATTAAGGGGTTTATTTTGCTTTTGTAAATAATAGTCATTACGGTCCACTGTAAAGTAAAAGTTTTTTTTTAGGGAGTCTAAAATAATAATTATGTAGTGAAGGTTTCCTGGTAAGTGAAGTAGTCGCTTACCCCCCAACGACTAAAGCTAGCTAGAATCAATGGCTCCCGCCCTAGACTACTTTCATTTGCAACAACCCACCAGTCGGATTTAGAACTTTATAACCTTTCCAAAATCATTACATTACACACTTGACTTCTAAGGCAATTCTCCAAGTGAACTCCAACAGTCAGAAAATAAATTTGGTTGTAACTAAAAAACGAACCAGAAACTTTTTTTATTATAATTCCTCAAAAGTTTATAAATTTGAACTTCATTTTATTTTTGTTGCATTTTAAAAACTTCAGAGAGAGAAAATTTTTTGTCACCGACGAGATTTGAACCCATGCCTCCAATGTTCAGAGATGTGCACATCTTAAACAACTGAGCTGCTCAGAGTATTATATTGCGTTAAACTAAAATTATATAAGTACTGCGTATGTAACAACACGGAATGCCCAGGTTCGAACCTCACTGAATGCAAGAAAAAAATGTTTTTTTTTAAATTAAATATAATTCACACTGATTTTCATTCATCTCCAAGGTGTTGGATTTGACTTGGATAAACAGGATGGAGATTAAGTGGAGGTTGAATCATATTTCTCACACGTTGGAGAAAAAACTTTCTCGAGTTTGTTGGGAAGTAACTCATTAGAATAATTTTCAATACAACCAAAGTGTTTGAATATATTGTTCAATGAAGGTGTACAGCAAATGTTGTGGTGTACAGCAAATATACTAGTGTATAACAAGCATAGTCAAACAAAGTTATTCATACTAAACACCAAAGGAAAATACTAAACAAGTTTCTAAAAAAGAAATTTATTATCATTATACATATATTTTAAATAATTGTATTGCACGAATCGATTGGTAAATGCCGAAAATGGGTTTTGAAAGCAAGAGGGGAGAGCCCCGTCATTCTTAAAAGGGTGTTTTGGACCTATTTTCGGAAAATATTTTTTTTTTTCAAACGAAAGATCCTTAGTGATGTCCAAAAATATTTTTGAGCTATGTTTCGTTTGAAAAACCAAATTGTTTTTCTCGAAAATGGGTCAAAAATGGGTATTATGGCCCTTGGACTCATTTTCGGGTCAAAAATGGTTCTTTACAGGGTTCCGAGCCTTCCTTAGTGCTGTACAAAAATATTTTTGACATTTCCCCGAAAATGTGTCAAAAACGGGTACTACGGCAATGTCTTAAATGTATAAGAATTTTTATGAGCCATTGCGATTTAAATTATTACCTATTATGTATTAAAATAAAATTGTTCTTATCTGATCAATTTAATTTTAAACTGCGTCACTTTTTATGCATTGCCATTCAAGCTGAATATGTATGTATGTATGTATGTATGTATGTATGTATGTATGTATGTATGTATGTATGTATGTGTGTATGTATGTATGTGTGTATGTATAGTATATGCATAGATAACATATGTACATAAATATTTTTCAGACAGATACACACACGCATGCAACTCTCATTGTGTAAGTACACGGAAAAAACACCAGCTCAAATTTTATTAAAAATTAATAGGAGATTATAAAAATTAAAATCTGAAAACAAATATTACTCTTTTATACCCAGCTAGCATTTTGTGAAAATTTCAATCAAAATTGAGTCATATTTGACTCTGCAGTATGATTGAAAACAATCGGGAGAAAACGGTACCCTAGATATGACTCCACACTAAGAGTCTTCTATGACCGTTATTTTCAAACAGTTTTCACTCATATTTGATTTCATTTTTGACTGTAATATGATTGATTTTTCTAGTCATTTTTCAAACAGTTTTCAATCATATTTGCTTTCATTTTTGACTGATATATGATTAGTTTTTGTAGTCATTTTTCAAACAGTTATCAATCAAATTTGCTTTCATTTTCGAATGATATATGATTGATTTTTTCATTCATTTTTCACTCATATTTGTAGTCACTTTTGACTTATGTATAACAGCTTTTTCTAGCCATTTTGCACTTTGTTTTGCAGTAGTTTTTGATTGTTTTCAATCATCTTTGAGTTTTTTTTTATTTCCATTTGATTAAATAAAAATAAAATCAAACAAACTGTACTTACAGGCCCTTAGTGTGTCCCTGACATTCTTTTCATTATCATCTGTCCTAAGTGTATAATTTTACTTATTGTAAAACTATTTGCATATATATCATTTACTTATAGTAAACTTATTATGAACTACAACTCAGAACACAAATCAAAACACACATTTCAAAGTACAAGTTCAATCACATTCCAGTCATTTCGTAGATCAAAAAGTGATAATATTGAAACTGTTTTCTGTGCAATCAGTTTAAGATCATTTTTTTTTCAATTATTACTAATCACTTTTTGGTCATAAATAGTAGTCAAAAATGACTCGAATAGGTGGTTTAAAAAAAATGATCATCTAAATGCTAGCTGGGTAGTAATAAATAAAAAATCATTATCAAAAATTCTATTCTAGTTTCTAATTATTTTCATTTTACATTTTTTAATAAGTGCATACTTAAAAATTATTTTCTTCATTTTAATTATCACCTAAAGACTTTGAAATTTTACAAAGAATTTATTAAATTTTAATAAATTCCGACATTAGAATTTTTACATATTTCATATTGTGATATGATTCCCGCTTTATAATTTATATAAAGTAGTTAAAGAAAAATTATTTCAAGTAATTTTATTATATTGAATTTTATTTCTCTTTCGTTTTTAATTTGTACTCTGTTTGAGTTCTTAACATGTTCATGCAAAAAAATAAATATATAAGGCTTGCCAAACTCTTACTAATTGGCTTAGAAGTAATGTGTTGAACAGAATTGGGACAGGGTTGGGAAAGCGGCAACGGAAACTCACTGACCGTCTCAATTTTGTTCAACACATTACTGATGAGTCTTTCTAGAAGAAGACTAGTATAACTAGCTTTAGCTCTACAGATCCAAAACTCTATTGTAGAGTTCAATAACCCCACTTATGATTCAATTCAATACAAACTTAAAAGATTACATAACTGATGTAAAAAATTTTAAAAATCAATTTCAGTTATTATTATTTCATCATAAAAACTTTATAATGTACTGTTTAAAAAATAGTACAGTCCTTTTAAAATATAATAAATTATTGCAGAAATTTTAAAATCTACTTTGTAAAAATTAAAAACTTGCATTCGAAAAATTAATGCCTGCTTAGATGCAATTTTTATATTACAATTAGAAATTTTTAATAGACACTCGAACCCTTTCTAAATTACTAAATTACCTACTAATTTTTCTTAAATTTTGATTAATATTTACAATAATTTCGAGTTTCGTTTTTTCCGTGTACTCGTACCATATAAAGAAAAATCGCAAACGACGGAAAAATTTTATACTTCACTTGGTTGGTCTACCCCAAACATCTGTCGGAATGTTGAAATTCTGCACAGTTTTCATCATTTCGTTCGTTCGTATTCTTTAGTGACGTCAGCTTGGAAAATTGCCTCCAGAAAGGATTCACGTTACAGCATGAATTGAATGGAATTTTTTTTTATGTGCAACAAGAGTGCAATAATTTTTCACCCACTTGTTCGAAATAGAAAATTTTATTGAAAAATATCAGCATAGTTTTAGGCTTGACTAAAAATTACAATAACTGCGTTTTATTCGCCAAGTCGTTATATACTATCCCAGCAGCTGCTCTTATGTACATACAGTCCGGTTCACTTGATTGGAGACAGTAATCTTTTTTAAATAAAATTGAGATAGCACCCACTGTATTAGGATATAATTGTTTTCAAAAAATTTAAGAGCAAGATGTATCTAATATACAAAAATAAAAATAATGGAATTTTCTCAAAACTAACGGTACTTCGTACAAGTATAACTTTTGCAGCTCCAATATTTGCCTTTGTTTTGTGGTTCACTTGATTAGACACACTTAGTGTTTTTTCATTATTTGTGCGGTGAAGAAGTGTATTTTGTTTGTTTTTATTTAGAATTCATTGCAATTAACTGTAAATGCTCAAATTCAGTTAAAATGAGAAAAAGAAAATCATTAACGGAACGGGAAAATGATCTAATCGACATTTTGCGCGCTGAAGGGCTTTCTAATGACAAAATCACCAAAAAAATTTGTCGGAGTCCAAATATTGTTGGCCATTATGTAGCATTAGGTCAATCATATGGAAAAAACTATAAAAACAGGACTGTTGAGGCTTTAACACAAAAAGAAAAGCGCGATATCTTAAGGATTGCATCCAACTGGGCTCATTCTACAATGAAGACAGAGGAATTGGCTAATGTAACAGCTAATATATCGAATGTTCGACGATCAATTTTAGCAGCACCACACCTACAATACTAAAAATTACTGCTGTTATCTATCAAAAAATGAGAACAAATGATGTTTTTAGAGCACGTACGGGACATTAGAACTTGAACTAAAGCAAATTAATAATTTACATTTAATAAAGATTGGGTTGATGCACATGTGCATTTTTATTAGCTAATTGTTGTTGGGAGAGAGATTTTGCGGAATGGCTGTCATCATGTATTATCTCTCTAAAAGAATTGAATAATTAAGACAAAATACTATTCAAAATTTCAAAAAAAGAGAAACTGCATTTGAGCAATTTTGCAGTCGGTCTGATCACCGTGGTGAATGAATTCAGGTGTAAATTGTTTGAATTAATAAAATTTGAATATTTTTCTTAGATAATATTAGGTAATAACCTTTTTTTAATAACTTTTAATTTTTCGGTCATGGGGGAACTTTCTGTGGAAATACCATATCGGTCATTCTTTTACAAACCGAACTGATTTCAAGGAAAAAAACCTCGTCTTCTCCAAATGCGATAAAAATCTTTTTTCTGTATCTTTTAACAAATTCAGTTGACACATACACCATGTCACAAAACTCAACGTACGGATGAATTTTTGAGAATATCTTAATATCTATTAATGAGTCAGTATTTTTTTTATGTCAAATGTTTATTTTAGATAATTTTTATGACAAAAAGTAAAAACTTAAATGGATTCAGTCCAAATAATAAAAAGTTCAATATAAAAACATAAATATACTTAAAAGCTATGTTAACAAAAGTTTACGTACGAAGCAATAAATAGTGTTTAAATAATAGTTTTAATAGTCTGTGTGGCCTCCGTTTGCTTTTATTACAGCTGCAAGTCTAATCGACATAGAATTTGAGTTTTTTTTTTAACTGCGGAGTCAATTCTTTCCCATTCTTCCACTATGGCTGCTTTTAGAACTGTTTTCGAAGAAACGTTTCTTTGCTTGACTTTTGTTTTGAGATAAGCCCAAAGATGCTCGCTCAATCACATTGTGGTCAGGGCGAGGGTGCTTCAGCTTCGTTTTAACATGGTACAGTAACCATTCTTTTACTATAGCCTAGGGATGGCCAGCTGCGGTGCCCAAAAGTGGACAGCGCGCTGACGTTTACAACAAACATTTCGCGCTAGTATGTGTACAAATGTGTGAAGGAATTCCAACGCAAAAAAAAAGAAAATAAATGTGTTTTGTCTTTTCCGCGTAAAAAAAAAATTACCCAGTAGAAATTCGTGCATCACTGATGTTAATAAATAATAAAATAATTGTATTTTTATTTAACAACAAAAAGAAAGCATTTCGTAAATCTTATAAATCTTATACATATTATGTATACATACATACATATATACGTTATACAAACATATTAACAGAGTTTACTTAAAACTAAACTATTTTTCCATGAACTAAAACTATTTTTCCATGAAAATTAATTTTTTTACAACAATTAAATAATACAAGTCAATAATACATGCTTAAAAAATTGCCTTTCGCATAAATAATTTTTATGTTTGCATTTGTTTTGCAACTGCACGGCGGGACGAATGATTGCCCGTTTCATTGATTGTGACCGGGGGAGGGTAAATGGCCAACACTACTATAGCCGATAAATGCTTTGGATCATTGTCATGCATAAATATGAAATCCGAACTCAAATTTAGTTGCTGAACGCTTGGAATAAAACTATTCTTCAAAATATCCAAATAGAAAAATTGATCAATAGTGGTTTCAACAAATGTTAATTTTCCGACCCCATTGGCAGACATGCACCCCCAAACCATGACTGAGCCTCCCCCATGTTTTACTGTCAGACAAATGTTTTTAACATTGACTGAAGTGTTTGGTTTCCGCAACACTCTAGATCGCCCATCTCGCCCAAACACATTACATCTACACTCGTCTGTAAAGATCACTTTCTCCCAAAATACAGGATCCGCAATATGAGCATTTTCGTATTTTTAAGCGTAAGCTAATCTTTTACTTTTATTAATTGCACTTACAAAAGACTTCTTCCGCGCAATTCTTGACGACAGACCAGATCCTTGGAGGCAGCGGCGAACAGTTTGAGGGTGTATTTCCATTCCTTCATTATTATGCAACTAAAACGCTAGTTTCACGGCACTCTGCTCAGGCCCGTACCTACCATAGGGGCTGGGGGGGGGCTTTAGCCTCTCCTATCGCTTCCTTTTCCCCTCACGCATTTTTTAGTAAAACTTCAGAGACAAAAGCAATTAAGAAAATTATTTTTATAGTTTATACTACTTAGGTTTACAGTTTATTTTTTTCTAAAACAATAACAATAATTTAAAATAGATGTACTCTGCGATCTTTCAGTGCATTGAATCTTTTTAAAACCATGTCTAGATCTATACACTCAAGACGTTTGTGCTCGAAAGCCAGAAACGATAAATTATTCAGCCTATCAGTCAACATGCTTATTCGTTGTGGCCGCATAATTCGTGTTAATGCCGAAAATGACAGTTCGCATACTTCCGTTCCAGAAGGGAAAGTTTCGATGGTTGCAAAAAGCTCCGTCAGCACCACCGTCTACATTTTTTTTTTCATCCGGCTATTTCAATTTGTTTAATTGTTCATTCTCTGAACGAATTCCATCTATATATTCCTTGGCAATTTTGAGCCCAATTTCACTTGGTAATTGGATGTCCAAATCGGCCAATAGCTGCAGCTTTTCCAAAGCCATTTCATCAGCTGTATCGATAGCTGTGAGAATGCCATTGTTTGTAACAAAACGATTGGTCATTTCAATTAATACGATATCGATTGTTTCGTAGAATGTTGATTTCAGCATGATGGCCGATTCGCTTCGTTCACCCAGTGTTTCTTCAACAACAGACTATTTCAGCATTTTTGACTGCTACCTATTCCGAATTGGACGATTTGAGGTGTGAGCTAATTCTGTGGGCTTTAATTTTTCCAACAGGTCTGTTGTTTGAGAATAGTATTTATCGAAACTATTCTGTGATCTAATTTTTTCAAGCATCGTATAAACAGCTGTAATGAGTGGCATAGAATATTTGTATCCGGCCTTGAATCGCTCTCGTTACTGGTTCAATCGTTTGCAATAAATCATTCATAAACACTAATGCGAAGACAAATTTCAACGATGCCTACACGTGTGACAAATCGACTGCTATTGCTACGTCATCACTATCGAATCGTTGTCCGATTATTTGAAGTATTCATAATATGGATATAGTTTTCAAAGATGGCTTATGAGCACGTAAATGGCGAACCCAACGAGTTTCGATTAATTTCAAAATGACCTACTAAACGATGTGATGCTGCCATATGCCGATGAAAAGATGCCACTTAAGTGGAGGTTCCAACGGGACAACGATCCAAAATCACCTCTTAAGTTTTTAAGGCCTGGCTTCAGAGCAATAAAATTGAATTTCTTAGTTGGCTTGCCCTGATCTGAATCCTGTTGAGAACTTGTGAGAGATCGTTAACATGAAAATCAAGATTGAAAATTGGAAAACCACGGCAGATCTGTTTCAATCCTTGAAAATATCCTGGGAAGGGATATCGCAGGATATCTTTAATAATGTAGTTTCCTCTATACCAAAGATATATAGGTGACCAATAAAATCAGTACACGCGCTAAAAAATTGTTTTCAATCAAAATATCATCACTTATTTAAATCTACAAAACTTACTTCTACACAAGTTGTTCCGTTAATGATAAGCAATCGACTCGTAGTGCAATTTCTAATTTAACGTTTTCTTAATAAGAAATATTTGACAAAGTGACAAATCCCGCTTAGACAATAAAAAAGGTACACTTTGAGTAAATATTTTTAGTGTGTATAAAAGCAAATTTTTTTGGTAACCATAAATTCTAAGTTTAGCTTTAGGAATTTTTCTGTAAAGGTTTGTAAAATAAGTTTAATTTGGAGACCTTTATTGAAGGCTTTTGCATTTTAGATAGGTCGTGGCGTACTTTGCACTTCAGAACAATAGCGTCATGCTCTTAAGTTTCGTGGTTAAGAAATGGGTATGGCGGTGTAGCCAAAATTCTTGGACGCTCTTGAAACTTTGTCGTAAATGCCTTAAAAGAAAAAAAAATTATAACAAACGAGTGAAAGCAAAAAAATCATACCAAGTGATGATCATCACATAAAGATAATACCCTAAAAGACCCATTTAAATCTTCGAGGACAATACTGCCCTCAGAAGCGAAATGGGCATGTCTCAAAAAAATTTATATTCGTCATATATGGCATCGGATAGCTTAAGAAATTACGCATCTAATGAACTACGCCAAATTCAGGTATCTTAGTTCAAACATATAAAAATTCTCCTAAAAGAATTTCCTTTATCTAAATTTTACATGTATTTCAACAAATTGACATAAACAAAACATCAATTATCTCGAAACGCGTTTTTTTGAGATACGCCCATTTCGCTTCTGAGGGCAGAATAGCTGCCGAAATGGGCAACATATATCTTTCCGAAACGTTTGATGAAGGTTAGTGTATGTAAAGCTTTCTGGTAGATTAGAGAGTAAGATTCCATTTCTTCGTAAGAAAAACTAACAAATGAGGAAAGCATTTGCCAAAAATCATGCTTCATGGTTTGGAGAAGAAGGAACCAAAAAGTGGACAAATATACTATGGAGTGACGAAACTAAAATTAATTTGTTCCCCAGTGATGTTGCAAGGAATGTTCGTCGTCCTAAAGGGAAGGATTTCGAGCAGCACTACACAAAGGAAAACGGTAAATCATGTTGGTGGAAACATAATGGCTTGGACATGCTTTTCCTACTACGGGGTGGATCCCATTTTCCGTATTCAGGATATTATAACCCAATTTGAATACGTTGATATTTTGCCAACTATTATGCTACCTTACCAAAAATTAACAAACAAAATAATAGAAAAGAGTCAATTCAACTGTGAGCGGTGCATTTACCATTATCCATTTGTGTTACTGTGTTGCATTGACTCTTTTCTATGATTTTGTTAGTTAATTTTTGCGCGTGGCGATATAGAAACATTCATATCTAGAAAACCATGGCTCGGCCTACTCTATACTAAATTACAAAATGATTGCTAAGATTTTAGTTTCTCTCTGAAAAAAATCAATAAAATTAAACATACCGTATTACGAAAATTTTCAATTTTAATTTTTAAATTGCAAAATTTTTGCTTATAACTTGAGAGAAGAAAATTTCCAATAAAGCAATTCGAAAATAGACGTAAAATGCCAACTTTTATTCTCAAACGGTTTTTCTCTCTGACGTATACATTTCGAAATACAAGCGTCCGAAAATTCATGTATTTTTAAATTTTGTGATTTTCAAAAACTCGTATTTTCGTAAATAAGTCCTCAAAAACTTTTTCCAAAAACACGTATCGAATGTTTTTAGACATAAAAAAAAATTGATTTTAAGAAATCTAAATTTTGAATTTACTCTTTTTTCGCTTACTAAGAACTGAAGAAATCACAATTGCTCGAATAACGGTAAATTACATTCACAACTGCAGGTTGTATTCAGCAAACGTCTGTGATCAGCGCTGTACGTACACTTTTGTTCACATTTGTGTTGAATATTAACTAATTTAAGCATGATCACAATCAGGGCCGGCCTTATCCATCTAGGCGCCCAGGGCGAGTCATGCCTTTGGCGCCCTTTTAGGTATACTTATTTCATTATGATTAAAAAAACTTTGTTTTGAATTTGTACTATATATTTTATTGAATTAATAGAAATCTACAAACATCACATGTAATTATTATTATTAATAAAAACATATTTTAACCATCACGACACGAACCATTAAAAAAAATTAAAATCTTATTTTTCTAGCTTTTTTGTTAGGAAATTCTCTGATAAGACTGGCAAAATGTAGATTTTCTGCAATTTGATTTTTAATAGATACCGTGGCCAAACTACACGGAAAAAACACCAACTCGAAATTATTGTAAATATTAATGAAAATTTAAGAAAAATTAGTAGGTAATTTAGTAATTTAGAAACGGTTCGAAAGTCTATTAAAAATTACTAAGCGTAATATAAAAATTGCATCAAGCAGGCATTAATTTTTCGAATGCAAGTTTTTAATTTTTACAAAGTAGATTTTAAAATTTCTGCAATAATTTATTATATTTTAAAAGGACTGTACTATTTTTTAAAAAGTACATTATAAAGTTTTTATGATGAAATAATAATAACTGAAATTTATTTTTAAATTTTTTGGTGTGTTGAACGAAATTAGGGCACCCAGCGAGTTTCCGTTGCCGCTTTCCCGACCCCGTCCCAATTCTGTTCAACACATTACTTCAAAGCCAATTAGTAAGAGTTTGGCAAGCCTTATATATTTATTTTTTTGCATGAACATGTTGAGAACTCAAACAGTACAAATTAAACACAAAAGAGAAATAAAATTCAATATAATAAAAATTAATAATCTTGAAATAATTTTTCTATAACTACTTTTTAAAAATTATAAAGCGGGAATCATATATTACAATATGAAATATATAAAAATTCTAATGTGGCAATTATTAAAATTTAATAAATTCTTTGTAAAATTTCAAAGTTTTTAGGTGATAATTAAAATGAAGAAAATAATTTTTAATATGCACTTATTAAAAAATGTAAAATGAAAATATTTACAAACTAGAATAGAATTTTTAATAAGGATTTTCTATTTATTACTATAAAAAAGTAATATTTATTTTCAGATTTTAATTTTTATAATCTCCTATTAATTTTTAATAAAATTTGATTTGGTGTTTTTTCCGTGTAGTCAATTTTGTTTGAGACATTATAGATTGCAAATAAGTTTTTATCAATTTCAGTTTAGAAAACTTCGTTCGTCACTAGTCACTGGTATTGTTAACAGAATACGCAGCAATATCCAAATGTTGGGATATAACTCTTGAAGATTATGTTTTTTGATAAAGTTTAACGTTTCGATAGGAGTTTTCCTGACTGTCTTCGAGATAGTGTTGCAAACCTAAAATTTCATCAACGTCCTCCGCCTACGATGAAAATAGAATTAAATCAGTGCCAGTCTTGCGCCGCAATTCCGTTCAATTTTATATGATACAGTGAGTTTTAAATTTTGGCAGCGAGTAATCGTTGACGATTTCCCGACTTCGTCCTAATTCTGTTGAACGCATTGTTGAGAGATACGATAAGCGACAAAGTGGCAGGTCATGTTTGTTAGACATATTGAAGAGCTGAGATGCAAAATCCGCCAAGTCCAAAAAAATTAAAATGTGTGATATTGTAGGAGGGGACGGAAAAATTTTTGCCTACAAGCCTGCATACTTTAAATTGTAAAAAAAAAATTCCCTTCACAATCTGTTGATTGCAATAATTTCTGATAAATTCAAGTCCAATTTTTCATTAAAAAAGATTCGGTTTCCACAAATACAGATAGTTTTATTTTATTTTAACATGGTTTTATATTATGTAACTAAAATTTCAATCTACATACATTTATCAAACCAATTTTACTCTGTCGGTAACAACGACAGCATACATGTCAGCGACATCTTTCGGAAATTTTTGGTATTACTTTGAAGCATCATGATCATCTTCCTCTTATTTAATATTAATAAGTATTCGAATATAATTTAGAATATTAGGTAAGAAAGAACGGATATCCAACTATTTATCCTGTAATGATTCCGAAATGAAGAAGGACACTGTGCCAAATGAATTCAAACTTAGCCATTTTTAAAAAATGATTTCGAATCCTTCTACTATTATTATTTTTCATTGTTATTTCAAAATCCCGAGCTTTCAAAACCATCCAAGTTCACGTTCTCAATTTCAAAACCCGTCAAGTTCACATTTTTTGTTTCAAAACCCGCCAAGTCCAAACGTCCTTATAGACAACTTTTGACAACTATGGATTAAAATAAATTTTTTTACTATACATAGTTAAATTCAGTAGAATACATTTGTTGCGTTTTTCTCTAAACGCAAAATGTGGACTTGGCGGTACTCATACTCACTCCTACGAGATAAGTCTATAAAAGTTAATACGCTGAGACTAAATTTCCTTTAGATCTGTCCTGTAGTACCTGGCGCCACGGGCGGTCACCCCCCCCTAAAGCCGGTACTGATCACAATAAATTTTTATACACTCAGAAAAAAAAACATTGTTTTCCGAAGAATTTTTGTATTCTTGAAAAATTATGAGCTAAAAATTGTTGACTTAACCAAAATTTCTTCGAGCAAAAACTCGCTTTTGATTTTTTAAGAATCAAACTATCAATTTAAAAATAAAGCTCTTATAAAAACTATTTTAATTTTCTTGAACATTTTTAAAAACGGAAAATTGTTGGCACAATAGTAAAATTTTTGTGCTAAGTATTTTTGTGATCGTATTGGCCTTTAAAAATGCAATTGTTAATTCAACAATAAGATCTTCAGTTTACAATTATTATCAAGAATAAAAACAGTTGTCATAGCAATGAAAAATGTGAATGTTTTTGATTTCAAAAACTAATTCTCGGACTAAGAAATAAAATTCTTGTCATAACAATTTATTCTTAAAATTGTGAAAAACTGACAGTAAATCTGTCACTTTAGCAAAAATTAATGACTTAATAGTTAATAACTTTTAAAAAACAATAAACACACACTTTTTCTACAATGGAAAGAGAAAGTGTTTTTAGCGATATATAAGAAAATGATATCTCCCGAAATTTGTCTAGGTAATTATAACTTTTTAATTATATCATGATACGCTCACTGATAACATTCCTTTTTAGATTCAAGACACGTTTTCTTCTTCAGTTTATTACATACGCTCATACTACCGCCAAGATAAGCAAAAAATGTAAACCGTTCATTTCTGATGAAGATAAACTCAAACTCCAAGCTGTCTCTGAAAAGCTAAAGTTGCAGCCAAAAACTTTTGTGGCTGGGGAATCTTTAAAGAATTTTTAAATCAACAACTCGTTCTTGAGACGACAATTTATTTTTATATTTAAGCCAAAAATAAAAATTTTTACTTTACAGCTAACATTTTTATTGTTAAGATAAGAATTTAAGTTATTTAGTTCATAATCATTTTATTGTTTTTTTTGCCAAAGTATAAAATTGTTGGAATAACTATTTTTTTTTTTCTAAGTGTTTGTTTGTACTCAATATAAGGCAAATTAAGCAAAATTCCAAAAAATCGATGAATTTAGGAAAAAATTGGATCGTACGTAGACTTTTGTGACATGGTGTATGTATATCAGGATTTTGCTAAAAAATTTTTTTTTCAAAAATATCCACATTTGGGTCATTCTACCTCATTTTACATTCAAAATTTAGATTTCTCAAAATCAATTTTTTTTCGATACTTTGTCTAAAAATATTCTACACTTGTTTTTGGAAAAAGTTTTTCCGGACTTATTTTCGAAAATACGATTTTTTGAAAATCACCAATTGGAGGAATGGCGGTGAAATAATATGGGCCGATTTTGCAACGAGAAAGTAGAAATTCGGTATTTCTTAATTTTTTTCCGGTCAATTTTCAGTTTTTTATAGAGATGAAGAAAAACTAATCACGGATTCGAATTCCTTAATCGATAATAGCCCGAAAACCATACCCACATTATTGGAAAACATGATAACTCTTTAACTTGAACTATTTTTTAAATCAATATTTTCTAAAATGAGCAGGCAACTTAAAACATGGGTGCCGATCCAGTTTTCAATATTGATAAAAATGCTTTTGAGCAGTTTTGTCTAGACTCTAGACATATAAGGCTATTGTAATCCGCTGACACATTGTGAAAAAAAACAAGAAGTTTTTTTTTTGAACCGCTCTAATGTATACCTTTGCGTGATTACACGTTACAACTTTTTCTTACAAAATAAAATAACTAAATGTTTTTTGTAGGCAATTTTCTATTTTACAAATTGGATTCACACTATTTTTTGATATGAGTGACCGTTAAAGCGATTTTCCCGAAAACAATTTTTGGCGACCTTTGACCCCGTATAAAATTTTTAGCGGCATACGTATCGATATCAACTTTTAAAATTTTGTTTAGAACCACAAAAGGAGGATTCATACGAAATATCAGCTTTCCAATAATTTTTCCGAAGTTTGACGTTTTGTTTATCTTTATTCCGCGTACCAGTACAGCTTCCTACGTGTGCTTTGTATAGTGAAACACAGCAGACATATTTACATAGTAAATATTTTTCCAATAATTCATTTTATATTTAAATGTTTCAATTCACATTAGATAGAATTATGATTTTTCTTTTACAACCATCCAAATTAAAAGTGTCTGCCTTGGAATTCATGAAATTAAATACTTAAGCACAAATGTGACCTAAAGGAATTAAAAGTTATTTTTAGTAATAAAATATGACATCGAGTTTCACGATAAAAATATGCTGCGCAAAAATTTCACAATTTCATATGAAAAATTATAAAAAATATAAAACTCATTTTGGATGCTATAAATTGCTTTAGCAGTCCGACCCAATAAACCGCTGGCCAAAACAGCAGGGGCAGCAAGTGTGTAGGTAAGTTCAGTATAACAGTACTTGAACAGAACAATACAAACAGTAATTGGAGTGAAGTCGGTATTTACTTAAAAACGTAAAAAAGGACATTTGTGCTCTGCAACATTTATGACTACGTGTGGTTGCATTTCGGCTTAAATGTAGTTAACGATTACCGTTTAAAAGTTTTGACTGTCAGTGTGTATTTGGGCAAATTAAACATTTACATTTGTAAGTAAGAGTAATTCAAAAGAAACATTAAAAACAGCTATGACATATTTCGTATAAGAGTTCTTATTTCGTATCTTAAACAAGTGCCTGGTCTTAAGCTTTTATATGGATATTATTTTCATATACATAATAGAGGTCTGCAAGAGTGCGCTCGCACAAAACAAAACGATCACACGACACGTATTTCACCGTCAACGTTGTTCAAGCCGGACAAAACATTTACAACGCAGAGCATGAGAAAAAGCAATGAATACCAGTACCAACTGCAAAAATTCAGTACATTTGCGTACTGATTTCACAATCTTGAAAAATCAGTATTTTTAAAGAAAATTATTAAAAATCAGTACATGTACTGAAAGAATCAGTACGTATGACAACCCTACTTCGTCCCCGCAAAGCAATACGGTATAGTTAATCTTTTTACTGAGCAAACGCATTGAGAGACAACAAACCACTTGGTGCCGAATGCAATTAACCACGAGTGATTGGACTCGTATAACACTTTATTTGCGAGTGCAGCATTCACTCTTCATGCTTGGTGTAGTTTTCGTGCACAAAAGCTCGATCATAGCCAATGGCTTGATTGTCGTTTCAAGTTCACTCATGCGGACCTCCAATACATAAGTCATTCTTTAGAAAACTACACACTCTGCAATTTTTATTCACTTTTTTGAACATTTTTTAAAACAAAATATTTCAAAACATGTGCACGGTTCGCTTGAACCAAGATCGATAAAATTTTCAAATAAATCTGACAATACACAATTTTTATATTGTGTCTTGAGATTCCAAATACATAATCCACGAAATCGGATCTGCTCATTTACTCGTTTTATGGCCATTTTAAGGTTAGCACTTTGGCCGACAAGGTTCGTTTCAAGCAAAGTCAAGATCGGTAAAAATTGTTATCCAAATCTGAAAATGCACAATTATTATTTAGTGTTTGGAGATTCCAAAAACATGATCCGTAAAATCGTGCTTGGTCATTTACTGGTTTTATGGCCATTTTAAGGTAAATGCTTTTACCGATAATTTTAATAAAATTATGAAGCGAACAGTGTAGTTTTTGATGCTTTTAAGATCATGTGAAGTTTTAAAATATGCTATGATAACTGTTGTTTATGTAGTTTGAGTCGCTGAACACGATGAAGTCACTTATTTTTGCAAATATGTAAACGACAACCAAGCCATTGGCATTCACCATTTTTCATGGAAAAAAACCGATACAAAAAAACCGAAAAAAAATTTTTTTTTGTCGGCCGAAAAACTAGTGATAAATAAATGTTTTTTTATTATCTTTTGTGGGCTTCAAAAGTATTTTTGACTACGAATTTTTATATATGTTATGTTATTCACCATTTTCCATGGAATTGAAAATTTAAAAAAAAAAAATTCTTTTGGGCCTTAAAACTAGTGAAAACTATTTTAAATTATAATTTTGTTTAATGGATTTTTGAGGTATTTTCGACTAAAAGGCTCACTAAAAACCAATAAATAAAAGAAATTTTATATTTGTTGTGTTATCCACCTTTTTTCATGAAAAAAAAAAATTAAAAAAATTTTAAAAAGCTATTTTGGGCCTAAAAACTAATGAAAAATAATTTTTATATATTTTTGTTTTATGGGTTTTAAAAGTATTTTTGATTACAAAGCCCAAAAAGAAAAGAAAAATTTAAAAAAAGGGAGGAAGTTCACATGCAATAGAAGTGAAACTGCGAAGGAATGAGACGAAAATGTTTTATTAAAATGATAAAAGTCGACGGGATCTAGAATAGGTACAGCAACGCTTTGGTAGTTAATCAGTGAAATACTTGAAAAAATTTAAGAAATAGCAAATCTTTCCACGCTTATCTCTCAGTTTTTGACTAACCAATCTCGAAGCTGATAGTTTTAGTGCACTCAGCTCGATGAATACTTTGATACATCATTTACAGCTGTAGATGCCGTAAATTTTTATCATTTTAATAATTTCTTTCTAAATTATTTTTTTTTTTTCTATTTAATTTCGTTTCGGACGGTAAAACGAACTAAGCTGTCGCATAAGCATAGTAATAGAAAGCAATCAACGTAATTTTCCTCGATATAGCAAGGCTTTAGTAGTTGATCAGTGATCAAAATATAGAAAATCTTTCCACGCTTATATCTCAGCTTTTGGTTACCCGATCACAAAGCTGATAGTTTCAGCGAACTCTGCTCGATGCGTACTTTAAATTGATACATAATTTAGCTGTAGCTGTTCTAGATCATAAATATAAAGAGCGTTTCATGTTTCATCTATAATAATAATTGTGCATTGTCAGATTTGGTTGACAACTTTTACCGATTTCGATCTTGCTTGAAGTGAACCGTGTGTGGGGAATAGGATAAATAAACTTCTAATCATTTTTGTTTAGAAATGATCTAATTTTATAAAAAATAAATAAAAACTTTAAATAAATAAGTTCAAACATTAATTAATATATATATAAAAATGTTTCTTTAAGTCTATTCGACATAACATCTTTTTTATATTGATTTTTTTTATGTTATTTTTCGGTCAATCCTAAGAATGTATCTAATTGTATGATTCGCGCGGTCTCTTAAAAATACCAGCGCTATAAAATATCTTATATGCTTATTATTATGCTCAAATGGAGTTTTGCCAAAAGTTTTAAATAAACTGCACCATAAATAAGACGATATACACAGAAAAAAAAAGATTCGCTCAAATCAAACAATGCCGATTTCAACAAATGTGGGTATGATTTTCAGTCAGCGAAAAAGTTTCGCTGATATAAGATAAAAGATTTGTTGAAACTTAAAATAAATTAGTTGATTTCAAAAAATATTTGTTAATTTTCCTAAAGTTTTTGTTGAAACCTAAAATAAATTGGTTGACTGGATTTGTTTTACCTGTGTAATTGAATTCGTTTTGTAAAATTCATTGAATGTACGTTTGTGAGTGTTATACATATGTGACAGTGATCATGAAAGTGATCCAAGTACTATTTATTTTCAATATATAAAATATTAACCATGATAATATCAGTCCACTAATAATAGCAACAAAAATTTTTTTTTTTTTGGAAAAATTTAACTTAAATAATTGCCATCACAAATTGCAACTTATACAACATTACCGACAACATAAATCCAAACGGCAATCTTTCAATCAATAGGGGTTTTCACACGCAACGTTGTTATTCGTTATTCGTTAAATTTGTTAAAGCTTGCCAACTGTGAAGACTCGTTTTTTACGTCAGTTGTTAATCGTTAAAATATTTTCAACACAGCTGATATTGCAAGTAAGACACAGAAACACACGAAAAGAGTAAAATGCCTAAAAAAAGTGAGAAATCTAAAATAATTACACATTTGATTGAAAAAACAATTCAAGCACAAAAGCACAAAACAGCTGATTAATGTTTCACCGAATAACGAGTAATTTGTCGGGGTTTCCAGCTCGTTAAAGTGTTATTCGTTAAGCCGGCATTTTGTTAAATTTACAAAAACAAAATACATGTAGAACTTTAACGAATAACGAATAACAACGTTGCGTGTGAAAACCCCTAATAAAAATTTATTTACTTGTGATTACGACTGCGATGTGTGTCGCATTTGGAAAAACTATGTCAACGCTTAATGCCCATCGTGCGAATATGGTAACCATTTGTTGCTGAAATGAATGTTCTTTTTGAGCGATGCCATCCATTTAAGGTGATTTAACACTACACAAAGTTCAATGCGATATCGAAAAAATTTTCAGCAATTTTTTAAAATTTCAAGGTGGTTCACTGACCATTCTAATAAGCTTCATTAAATTAATAATAGATAGATTTGTTTGAATTGCTCAAAAAACTTCTTTAGAGTGTATTTCAATGTGTGGATTGCTGTCCAAGGGAAGCCACAATTCGGATATGAAAAGTGAAAATCTGTTTGTGCTCCTTAATTTCAGCACGGTTGAAATAAAATAGGTTATGATCAATAATGGGCAGAAGTTCTTCTGCAAGTTCTAACGAGAACGTAATTGAGAGTAACACGCTTCGGATGAACTAGTTTTGCCTAGGGATCTGACATTTATCGTTGCAAAAATCATAACTTCTGAACGAATTGAGATATATTTTGTTATGGACAGAAAATAGTACAGCTTTAACTGCACAAAATTTTATTGGAATTGACCATTAGGTTGTTTCATTTTTTTTAAAGGTTCTTCAAATTCAAACCTTAAACCGAAATTCGATTTATTATAAAAAAAAAGTAATTCTTGAATTTTTTCAGAATTTTTTGAGGTCATTTACCACTCGCCAATCGCCATTTTAATAAAAAAACTCGCATAATACATTTTTTTCTTTATAATTTTTTTTCAAGACTTCTAAACTAAATTTTTTCTTGTCTAAATATTAAAAAATAATAATATCTTTGGATAAGATATCGAAAAAAAGGTTTTTACCTATCTTCTAAGTGTGATAATTGGAAGAAATGGACAAAAAATTGCCTAATTTTTGCATTTTTTCGCTTTTTTACTTAAAAATATTAGGTCAATGACCATAGGGATCCTATGGTATTCATAGTCAAAGTTAGACTTTCTAATATACATATATATGTTCAAATTATGAATATGAAGTTCTCCATATGAGTGTTTTTTTAGAAAAAAAATTATTAAAAACATGAATTATGATTGCTTTGAATAAATCCATAGTTAATTAATTTTTTTAAAGTTCAAAATTTTTTCTTCCCTCAGAAAAAAAAAGTTTTTCCAAAACTTTAAAAACACCGGAAATGCAAATCTTTTGATATTCTAAACGAATTGAGATATCTCAATATTTTTTTTCTAACATGCAGTTTTATATGATTACATACCTATAATTTAAAAGCGTAACCTAAATTTTTTGGAAACATTCATCGATATTTATATAAATACCTAATAAATCTAACATTTCCGGGGAATATATTTTTTTCAACTCATTTTGAGTTCGGACAAGCCTTAATGATGAAATCTTCGGATCTGGATGCTGCTCCGAAATCCATGATGAACTTTTGAATATTTCATATATGATATGATTTGAACTAGACATTTTTACAGGTGCTTCTTTATAGGAGAAAGTGAAACGCTCTGTTTTCAGCTTTTTGAAGAACTGATAGAAAAACTTATAGAATATTACTACATATTTATACCATCCAAATGAATACATTTCTTTTCATTTTCCTTGAAATATTTTGAAAGAAATCATAAAATTTTTATTACCCCAAGTATAACTTTTGAATCGAGAGAATCGAATTCTTTAAGTTTTTCTACTTGTTAGAGAAAGCATAATATTCTTATCGCCCCTTATATGAACTACGTACATAAGCACTCATTACGTGTCGAGTTTTTAAATTTTTTTACCTGTGGAATTATAGCTTGTATAAAACACAAGCCTAGAAAAAAAACTCCCTTAACTTTATTTTTACCTGCTGTGTAAATCATTATTAGAATATTTTCACTTATTGCCCAATAAAAAATGTGAACTTCAGGAATATATTCGTGGCACCCTATAAATTAAGGTTGGCATAACAAAAAAAAAAAAAGTTTACAATGTTGATTGCTATATTATTTGTGTGTTTGCAATAAAAAAAATAATCCAAATATTCCAATCCGTTCAGTTATTTTGAACTATATCATCAAAAATGCCAGAACACGCACAATGCAAGTTCAACTGCAGGAGCATGAATAAAGTCACAGGTTTCTTAATAAAAATCATTATTTGCTCATTTTCCCGACATTTCCCGACAATAAAAATTTTTGCATTGTGTTTAGAATTCTTCAAAAAATTTAGTTTTTGTAATCGGAACTTAAAATTTTGCGAAATTTTTTTTGAAAGACCATTCGAAGTTGAAAAAATGGGTGAAAATAGTGTTTCGGAAAAGTACAGTCACCTCCTACATTTAAAAAAAAAAATCACTTCTTTTTAGTGTAAGTTGAAAGCACAAAAACCGCTTATGTCATATATGTAAAAAAAATAACATTTCTTTCATAACTTGCAGAAAAATTTGAACCTTATCTTGAACTAAAAAAAAATAAAAATAAAATTAAAAAACTCGAAAAAACCATCAACTTTGACCTGCTCTACAAAGCGAACCAAATAAATTAAAATTTTACATTCGCGAGCATAGAGCAATTGTTTATCAAACTGCATAATTAGATTAGCGAATTTCCACCACACCAAAATTGATTTTCGCAACCATTTTTCAGAATTCCAGCCACTGTGCGACGTCTTAAAATGTTCGTCTAGCGAAAGGCTTCTAAAAAAAAAGAGATGATTTTTGAAATTCAAAATGACGGATACAATATGGTGGCCGGGAGTCGGAGAAAATCGAGTGTCAAGCAAAAAAAGCTTACAAAAATAAAAATTCGCAACCGATCAGGTCGTTTCTTTGGCCAAATTGTAGCTGATGGACGCCTCTGAAAAGCGAATCCAATATGGCGATCAAAAATCCTATATGGTGGTCGAATTTTGAAAATTAACCGATTTGCACCAAATTTGGTACACGGTATATTTGAGAGCCACTGATAGCAAATCCAAGATCAGATTTGCCAATTTCAAAATGGCGGATCCAAGATGGCGGACAAAATTTTCGAAAATCAATCGAATTGTTCCAAATTTGTTATACAGGGGTTTTTGGGGTAGCTGATTGCGAATCCTAGGTTAGATTTACAAAGTTTTCAAATTCAAGAAGGCGCATCCAACACGGCGGACATATTTTTTAAAAATCAACCGATTTTTACCAAATTTGGTCGGTTGTTTTGGGGGTCACTGATCACGAATCCGAAGTCAGATTTTTAAAATTATCATTTCATTTCATTTCTTTTCTTTTCTTTTCTTTTCTTTTCTTTTCTTTTCTTTTCTTTTCTTTTCTTTTCTTTTCTTTTCTTTTCTTTTCTTTTCTTTTCTTTTCTTTTCTTTTCTTTTCTTTTCTTTTCTTTTTTTTTTCTTTTCATGCGATTTGGCAGCGAAGTCTCACAAAGTCTCTTATTTTTAATCAAAAAAGTTCCATCTCTCGTCACGTCAACAGGCAAAAAATATATACATATGGGCATTTCCACAGAATGCTCTACCGGGACTGAAAATTCAAATGTGAATTGACAACTGATTTTTTCTAATATTATAATGAGAAAATGTCTTGAAACTGAAAATATGTTTTTTTTGCTTTTTTCTACTTTTGATTGCATTTTCTCTTTAGTATTTTTTGTTTATATACACTTGATCCTTTTTTTACTTGGATTATTTTTTTTTTTTTTAACACGGTTTGTTTGTACGCGATTTTTAAAAACTACCCTTATGCAAAGATACCTAAATAACAAGTTTGATTAGAGAAGGCTTAGAAAAAGTCATGGATCTGGAAGATTTTTTTTATAAAACATGATCCCAAAGTTGAGCGGTTAACAATATATCGTCGTCAATTAAAGCAAGCAGTAGAATGCTATCATGACTTGTATGAGAAAGCCAAAAATAAAATGCCTCAGCGCGTGATGACGGACTTTTTCAAGACGTGATTATAAACTTCAAATGCTTCATTAATGATCTCATTAATTAATTTATATGTCATATGAATTGTTCCTTTACTGTAAAACAGCATAAAACATTTGCTAACATGTTTTTATTCCATTTTTTTATATATTTTTAATAAATGCATATGTAATTGATTTACATAAACAAATATGTTTATTGGAAATATTGTCTAATAATTGGCACGAATAAGAAATTTCCTATGAAAAGAAAGGTTTTTCTACGCGGATTTCGTTTTTACGCAGTGTTTTTTGAAAATAGACCACATAAGCGATTTTGTATGAAATTAGAGTTATTTTTACGCGGTTTTTTTTACACGATATTTTTTTGGTCCCAGTATACCGCGTAAAAAAAGGATCAAGTGTATTTATGTTATGGTTACACTCAACTTATGAAATATTTCTGTGCACAACAAATAAATACCATACAACTTGAAAGAGACCAAGCAAAGGTTGATTAACGGTAAATTTTTATTTTGATTTCATTGCTATTCTAATGTCGCGTTCTTGTACCTGAATCATCATTTGTTATCAGTACTTCGCGATCGTTCAATGCAGGTGTCTGCCAATTTTAATGCAAATCAAATTTAGTGGCCCCAACTCAAAAAAAAAAGTTACTGCGTATAGTAATCATACTAAACATTTTATTTTGATTTTCAAAGTATGTCGCCTTCGCTATCGTAAATCTTACTTTTTTTAAATGCAGATGTTTTTATTATTTTAACATTAAAGACCACTTAATCGATTCACATGGAATTTCCACGACGTAGCTTATAAATTAAGGAGCATAGCTTATGCTGCAAAACTTTTATTTAGGCTGCATATTTAGGGTGGCTCTTATAAAAAATTATTTTTCAAATATCATTATATATCATATCTTTAATCGATTCTCTTGGAATTTACATTACGTGGTCCTTATTTAAAGAGGCATAGTGTTTTAATATAATTTTCCTTATTTCATAATTTCTTTATCTTGCGAAAATTTTTTAAAATAAACCGCTCCCTACCTACCGGAAAGGGCAGGACAACGTCTGCCGGGACAGTTTACTTACGTTAAACTCTCAAATAATATATATATGTGACGTTTTTGGTAGTTAATGGGATCTTGAGTTGAAAATACTTGAACAAATCCGTATTACAAACGTTATGGAAAAAAATGTCGCGTGCTAAATTATACTTAAGCTTAAAACAAAAGGATTTGTGCATATATTTAAACATGACAACTATCAATAGGACGCCAAATTATTCCATGTTAGTTTAAAATTAATCTCATTAAAATATCATGTCACGTTTCGCAGATTTCTGCATTTTTCTAGATGAAGTCGAAAACGAGTTACATTTTTTGTCGCGTGCTAGATCTCATGTTTATTGCTTATATATTGGAAACTTCAAATCGACAGGACCTACCTTTTGCACTAAACATAGTCCTACTAAAATGCTATCGAAAAATAAAAACCAAAAAAAATTTTTTTCAGTTTTCTTTATTTTTTTGCACTTCAAAGGTGTACGAATGTCGCGTTATCGATCGTGGAAATGCCCATATGAGAGTCAATTTGAAAAAGTGAAAAGCTAAAAATAAAATAGAAAAAATGGCAATTATTTTTAATATTTTATTTTGTATTTATTTTTCATTGTATTGTTACTACCAAGCACACGTCTTGGAGTAAGGAAGACGCATTTTTAAAATGCTACACGGCAAGGAAGAAGGAATTCCAGTTCTTCGAAGTCTTAATCATCCTGGTAGGTTGTCAACAGATTAAGAGGACGTATGCACAATTATATGTACATTAGACCGGTTCAAAAAAAAAAAAATGTCTCTGAAATTTAGAGGCACCGGCAGTTTCCTATTCCCATAAGTGTCCCGAGTGGGATGTGTTACCAATTTTTTCTAAATATTGCGCTCCTGATTAGCGATTTTCATTTTACTCTTGAAACTTTCGCATAAAAAAAAAGTTCACCAACAACCTAAAAACGAAGGTGGTTATCGTTGAGGTGAACTTTTTTCTTTTAATTCAGTCTCACATTCGGAGTAGTTTTGAATGGGGAATTCGAATTTCTCATTATTTTTTAATTATGTTGTTTTCTTCAGTGGTAAAAACTGAAAATAATCATGAAATTTTGTCAAAAATTTAAATCTTTTTTTTTAAATGAAAAATCAGGTATAAATTTTTGAATTTTTTTTGCTTTTATTATTTTGAATAATTCATTTATTTCTCCTCTATCTGATGGTGGTAACCGCAAATTTTTATTATTTTTGTACTTAAAAATATAAACATAAATATAATTGAACAAAGGATTTTTTTCATATTGAAGCTAAGTTTTAACAGAGAAAATAAATTTTAATGTAGAAATCTGCTTCAAAAATATGAAATCTAGTTTTCTTGAACCAAACCAAGTGTATAGAATTAGATAAATATATTTTATATTTTTCGAAACAAATTTCCACATTAAAATTTATATTCCCTGTTAAAACATAGCTTTAATATGAAAAAAATCCTTTGTTCAATTATATTTATGTTTATATTTTTAAGTAAAAAAATAATAAAAATTTGCGGATAGAGGAGAAATAAATGAATTATTCAAAATAATAAAAGCAAAAAAAATTCAAAAATTTATACCTGATTTTTCATTTAAAAAAAAAGATTTCAATTTTTGACAAAATTTCATGATTATTTTCAGTTTTTACCACTGAAGAAAACAACATATTTAAAAACTAATGAAAAATTCGAATTCCCCATTCTAAAACTACTCCGAATGTGAGACTGAATTAAAAGAAAAAAGTTCACCTCAGCGATAACAACCATCGTTATTAGGTTGTTGGTGAACTTTTTTTTTTATGCGAAAGTTTCAAGACTAATATGAAAATCGCTAATCAGGAGCGCAATATTTAGAAAAAATTGGTAACAGATCCCACTCGGGACACTTATGGGAATAGGAAACTGCCGGTGCCTCTAAATTTCAGAGACTTTTTTTTTTTGAACCGGTCTAATGTACATTCATATGTACATGCATACATACTTATACATATATGTAAAAAACATATATGTATGAATATTTACGTTTATTTTGATTTAACTCAAGTGTCTTTTTTGTTTGACAATTGTTCCACGGTAGTGCTGCAAAATTTGATTCACGAAAAAACTAAGCGTGAGTTTCAACTATTTGTGTAGAGCTTATTTCGTTTGGGGCTATTTCGTAGCGGCTAGACAAGATATCGTTTATATAAATATTAGAGACTTTAAGTCTACTGTCAAAAAGCCTAGTATTTTTGTTCTTTTCTTTAAAAGTTTTCTTTTATAATGTGAGAAACAAATTTCACTCATAAAATATCGTATGTAGCATTATATAAAGAGCTGAGATGCGAATCCCGCCAAGTCCATATTTTGCGTTTAGAGAAAAACGCAAAAAATGTACATTTTATGACCTAATCTAGGGATGGCCAGCTGAGGTGCCCAAAAGTCGACAGCGCGCTGATGTTTACAACAAACATTTCGCGCTAGTATGTGTACAAATGTGTGAAGGAATTCCAACGAAAAGAAAAAATGAAAATAAATGTGTTTTGTCCTTCATTTGTGTTCATCACTGATGTTAATAAAGAAAGATAAATTTTGGCATATAAAATAATTGTATTTATATTTAACAACAAAAAGAAAACATTTCATAAATCTTATACATATTATGTATACAATATCTTAAAGATTGCATTCAACTGTGCTCATTCTACAATGAAGACAAAGGAATAGGCTAATGTAACAGTTAGTAAATCGACTGTTCGACAAGCAATTTTAGCAGCACCAGACCTAAAATAGAAAATATTACAAAAAAAACACGTCTTGATGCCTCTTGCAAGCAACGCCGACTCGGCTTTGCAAGGGACCACGTGACTTGGAGATCAGTGAAAGATAACGACCACGGTGAGTGGAAAAAAGTTGTTTTACATACAAAAAAAATCTTGATGGTTTTGATATTATTTCCATGACTTGAGAAAGGAGGAGAAATTTTTGAGTCGCCATCTTAGCCGTGAAGGTAGCGTTATGTGTGGGGAGCAATTGCGTACAAATGCGCATTGGTATTGAAAGTTGTGGACCAAAGAATGACAGGAAATAGACGTCAGAAGGTGTTTTTTTTTGTATTTTTTGTATTTGCGGTATGGTGCTGTTAAAATTGCTCGTCGAACAGTCGATTACATTAGCCAATTCCTTTATCTTCATTGTAGAATGAGCACAGTTGGATGCAATTCTTAAGATATTGCGCTTTTATTTTTGTGTTCAAGCCTCAATAGTCCTGCTTTTATAATTTTTACCATCTGATTGACCTAATGCTACATAATTGAAAAACAATATTTGGACTCTGGCCAATTTTTTTGGTGATTTTGTGATTACAAAGCCCTTCAGAGCGCAAAATGTCAATTTGACCATGTTCTCGTTCCGTTAATGATTTTTGTTATACCATTTTAATTTAATTTTAACATTTACAGTTAATCGCAAAGAATTCTTAATAAAAAAATACCAAAATACACTTCTTCACCGCACAAATAATGAAAAAACACTAAGTGTGTCTAATCAAGTGAACCACAAAACAAAGCCAAATATTGAAGCTTCAAAAGTTATACTTGTACGAAGAACCGTTAGTTTTGAGAAAATTGCAATATTTTTATTTTTGTATATTAGATACATCTTGCTCTTAAATTTTCTGAAAACAATTATTTCCTAACTCAAGTACAGTGGGTGCTATCCCAATTTTATTTAAAAAAAATTACTGTGTCTAATCAAGTGAACCGGACTGTATGTACGTTATACATGCAAACATATTAACAGAGTTAACTTAAAACTAAACTATTTTTCCATGAAAATGAACTTTTTTTATAACAATTAAATAATACAAGTCAATAATACCTGCTTAAAAAATTGCCTTTCGCATAAATAATGTTTTTGTTTGCATTGGTTTTGTTTTTGCACGTTTGATTCCGACTGGGTTTCGCGCATATTCAATTTTCAAGCGAATCAACGCATAGAAATCAGCAACTGCACGGCGGGACGAATGATGGCCCGTTTCATTGATTGTGACCGCGGCAGGGTAAATGGCCAACACTATCCTAATCTATAAGGACTATTATAAAAACACACTTGGTGGGTTTTGAAACAAAAAATGTGGACTTGGCGGGTTTTGAAATTGAAAACGTGGACTTGGCGGGTTTTAAAACTGAAACCTCGGGACTTGGCGGATTTTGAAAATTAATAATAGTAATTCGTATTTATGAAAGCCGAACCTTTTTAATGAAATATTGGAATTTTCGGGTTTTGATAAAAAGAATTTATCAGAAATTATTGCAATCAAAGTATTGTGAAGGGAAAATTTTTTTTTACAATTTAGAGCAGCGAATGGCAAGCACAGGCACTTTCTGCCCTCGGTGCCCTTTCCGTTATTCGACGCACAAGCAAGCAACTAAAACTTCGCTGAATTTCAACGCTATCGGCGCACAGTGTTGAGTTGAATTCTAATGAAAACAAAGACAACACACACAGGCATTAGCGACGGCGCACAGTGGCAAGATTTGACTTTTTTGATTGCAAAAATCATATCTTCTGAACGAATAAAGATTTTTTGATAATTTTTTTTTATATGATGGGAAATTTTTATAGCTAATACAGTGGTAAATTTTGCTGAAATAGGTTTGCAGAATCTGACGCCATTGATTGTTGAAGTTGAGTTTTTTGTTTATAAACTAAATAATTTTTTATAACTTAAATTAACAATTTAATTTCTTTCAAAATAATCAACAGTATCTGAATGGCTATATACTAGACTTAACATTTCTTGAGAGTAACATTCTTTCAGCTCTTTTGATGATTGGGTGTGCCTTAGAGATGTAATAATTGGGTCGGATGAGGCAGGCAGCATGCTAAAAAGGTCCTGGTTTTGTCACTTTCTTGATATCTTGCACGTGTTGAGATATTTGTATTTTTTGTAATCTTTGTTTTTGGATTCCTGTGCTTCTTCTGATAGTTCACCAATTCGTAAAGGCTGAAACTCTATTATATTTTTACCATGGGCCAGCATTTTGCAGCAGTTCTTGTTGCAAACTCTCCTTATTTTTTTGCGTAAAC
This sequence comes from Meiosimyza platycephala, assembly GCA_963662105.1. Classification (NCBI taxonomy): domain Eukaryota; kingdom Metazoa; phylum Arthropoda; class Insecta; order Diptera; family Lauxaniidae; genus Meiosimyza; species Meiosimyza platycephala. The sequence continues at coordinate 39,262,705 of OY759210.1, read as the reverse complement.
TTTTTCCTTGCAGCATAAAACATTTAATATGACTTGTAGCCTTTTAATTATCTCTTTATCAACTTCAGTAATTCGCGCTGTGACTTCATCCTTTTCAAAAAATGTTCTGGAAGTGTTTCCATCATTGGTATTACCAAACCCTTGTTTTGGTTGATCAACTTTCAAACCAATTTCTGCATAAAACGCAGCTTGAATTTTTTTCTTCCTGGGTTATTGCTGCCTACGTAGAACTACTTCATTTCCGATTAAGTTTCAGTAGTCCATGATTTTCATTTCTGGGGCACAAACTATCATTTCTTTCTACCACTTCATACTTGGTGTTAATTTTTAGATTTAAAAAAAAAAAAAAATTGTTCAAAATTTTTCTGCCCCCGTGGCCTTGCGGTAGTCCGTCCCTGGCTGCGCACCACTGATTTAGAGTATGCAGGCTTGTAGAGAAACATTTTTTATTTTAATTTTTATGGACTTGGATGGTTTTGCGTCTCAGCTCTTCATACGATGAATAATCATTGTTTTTTTTTAGCAAAGTACTCATCTGGCGCTACGAAATAGCTTCAGCAACATTGTGATCAAATTCAATTGGGTTTCATTCATTTGTTTTCACTGGATTATATTTCATTATGAAATAACCCCCAATGAAATATGTCACAAAGAAACTTAAGCTTAGGCTTATTTCATTCTCTCTTGGGATTTATTTCATTTTACTGTGATTTCATTTGACAATAAATGCATTTTTTGACAAATTTCTCTCTTATTTAGCTACTTTCTTAGCGGTGTAATTATTTCTAAGCTTGTGGTTATTCTTCGGCCGCGGTTCAAGCTATAGCATATCCTACACCGACTTCGCTAGCTACAGTAACTCTTCATAAAAGTCCTAGTTCTTATTTACCAATATACCCATACACTTGGTGATCAAAATATTATGCGGAAATGGTCAACAATTAGTCAACATACGAGTACCAACATCAAGAAAAGCGCTTTTCTAAAAATTCAAAATTTTTGTCTTAAGAAAATAACTATTTTATACTGGACAAAACTATCTACAGCCAAGAGCTTGGAATGCTAATGGGAAACCCGCTATCTCCATATATAGCGGACATAGTATTGGACGATCTGCTGGACGAAAAACTAAGCAATTTAAGACCAAAAAAAAAACATAACGATAACAAAATTATTCAAATACAGTGGCTCACAGCTAATTTTATGCAGTGCATTCAACACTATAATTTTGAAACTAAATGGAATACAAAAAAAAATTTTGATATCATTTGAAAGAGCACAAGTTCTTGTTTATAAAAAATGTTTATTTTTTGTTAAAGAGTATTATCCGGAATTTTAAAAATTAAAAATCATAACCTACTACTAAATTTCATGTCACAGCTTATTTTATGCAGCTGTGTATAAACTGTAAAAACACTGTTAAAAGTAATAATTTTGTAATTTTTAATATAAAGTGTAGTAGCCTCTTTGGTCAACTATAGCTTAAGGACGGTTTGGGATCGAAGCTGCAAACTTTTTAGTGGTATTTGGCGGAATATTGCACTACTCAATTTTTGTTTGTAATGTTGTGTATTCGGATATTTTTTTCAAAATTGCCTATAAATTTACCAGCTTATTTACGTCAGGCGACTATGATGGCGATTTCATCAAATCCGGGCACTTGGTTACTAACCAGAATTGAACTATGCCCGCTTTGTGTTTTTGGTCTTTATATTGTTATAACCGGAAATTTGTCTGTATGACCAGACTTTTGGCACTCTGCAACAAGTCGTCCTTGAGAATCTCAAGACACATATCCAAATATCCGGTGCCAGCAGATGACATGCAATCCGAATACACAACATTCCAAACAAAAACGACCTAAAAGAGGCACTTAAAATAGAGTGGTGTAATATATACCACTAAAAAATTTGCAGCTTCGATCCCAAACCATCCTTAAGCTGTAGTTGACCAAAGAGGCTACTACACTAAATATTAAAAATTACAAAATTATTTGTTTTAAGAGTGTTTTAACAGTTTATACACAGCTGCATAAAATAAGCTGTGACATGAAATTTAGTAGTAGGTTATGATTTTTAATTTTTAAAATTCCGGATAATACTTTTTAACAAAAAATAAACATTTTTTATAAACTAGAACTTGTGCTCTTTCAAATGATATCAAAATTTTTTTTATATTCCATTTAGTTTCAAAATTATAGAGTGTTGAAGTTAAAAGTATGCACTGCATAAAATAAGCTGTGAGCCACTGTACGTGGTCGATATTCTAGCGGTTGTAAGCAAGAAATGATTTTACCAATACTCTGGCATACCTTGACATGAAAATAATTTGGTACACAAAGCCCACTTACTCTGGGAGAGTTTTGGACTTTCTCTCGGACCAGCTTACTCATTATAAAATTAATACAGCGAAAAATCTGATCACCCAAATCAGTGATAGGCAATTTTAAGAAAACAACTTCAAGAAAATATAAAAAATATTGCTCAACAACAATCTTTTACTAAAATTTATCATTCAACTATTAACTAACACACAATCAAAAAGCTCTAAAGATAAAGTAATCGGATATCAAAACAATACAAATAACATAAACCAAACCAAAAAAGCAGAATTACGAAATATGCGCATACCACACATAAACAAACTACATAACTGAAAGCAAACAGATGAAAGAAATAATCGACAATGACAAAATAACATTTGCGCATAGATCGACATCCACACTGAACATAATCTTCACCAAAACCAAAATACCAATTGGGACACAACAAGAATCAAACATCTATCAAATGAATTGCAAAGGCAACGACAACGCGTGTAACAAAATATACATTGGAATAGCAAAAAGGTCTTTGGGAACGCCCCTAAAAGAACATGAATCACATATCGCTCATTTACTTCAAGAGTGGCATAACTCAAAAAACCTGATTTTTGAGTTAATGATGCAGAAATATTCGCTTCATGTTTTATTTTGTGTCAAAAACTCAGAAAGATATCTTATAAACTCGTCTTGTGAAAAGAATTTATGTAAACATACTTTTTTGAAAACTCATATAAAAAGTAACTTATTGAAAACTTTAAATGCGTTTTTCTCCCACTTTGTGTTTTTTGAGTTATGCCACTCTTGAAGTAAATGAGCGATATAAAAAACGAAAAAGAAACAACAACGATAGCTCAACACAATAAAAACACTAAACACACAGCTGATCTATAAAACGCCAATACAATAGAAAGAGAAAATAACATATAGCCCGGGAGACAGCGTTGCAATTTTCAAGGTCAATTCCAGCCGCTTAATTTTTTTTTGCATTTGATACTTTAGTAATTTGATAACGGTAATTAGCGTCAGTCGCCAGAATCATAGTGTGTTTTGTTGTGAGAGCCCAACGAAAAAAGTTTCGCTCAATAACTCAGAAGGTAAGTCACAAGTACAAAATTATGTTAAGACCAATGCTTTAGAGCAGATGAAAACACATAGACTTCATGCACAAAAATTTCGGTATGGCGAAACTTAACTCACTTTTCATAGTTTTACAATTTTTAATGACCATCTTCATTTTCGAATAAAAAAGGTTTTTATTGAAAGAATTAAATTAACATTAGGGGAATTTGGGCAAAGTGGTATGCCTAACGGGAAAACGAAGTTTTCACAAAAAAAGGAAATTTTTTTCGCACAATTAAACATGTAAGTTATTAGTTCGATCTATATTGAATCTGTAAAGGTAATTAGGCTCATTATTTTCTCAACAGAAGATGTTTATTATTACGATGCAAAACAAAATACGTTTAAATGATTCATATGAAATGAATTCACTTAAGTCGAAAATCCTCGATTCCTACATCGACTGCACTCATTTTGATGAACCTTTTGGTTCCCGAAAATAGAAAGTCGAAATGTCACTATCACCAGGCATTTACAAGAGCACTACTCAAACACAAATTCCTTATAATTACATTAGATGGCGTTGTAATGCAAGGATAAACATACCCTTTGTACCGCTTTGCCCCGCCTTCCCCTACTTGTTCAAATCTGAAAACCATAGTTTTCGCCCAAAATAACTATTTCTTTTCAAAATTATTGTTTTATTGGAAACTTTATAATGTGAAAGGTGGGTCAAATCTTATCGTAAGGAAATTTTTTCGGACAGGAAATCGATGTGTTTTCATCTGCTCTACAACACTAACCTCAACATATTTTTTTACATGTGGCTTACTTTCCGTGACATTGAGCGAACATTTTTTCGTCTGCCTCTCGCAAGCAGACCCACCACGATTCTGACGACTGACACCCATTTCCATTATCAGCCCTACTTAAACTATCAATTGCAAAAGAAATTAATGCAACGCTACCTCCCGGACTAATAAATATATGAACAACACTTTAAAGTTTACATATTCAAAAAAATTAAAAAGAAGACGTCGGCTACATAAGCTGTATCTATAAAATTCTCTTAACATAGTTCCAAATCTTACACGTACATAACGAAAAAGTTTTGTTTGCACTGTTAAAATCTGTTTCATTAGGGATGTAACGATACGCAATTTGGCCGATACGATACGGATACCCATATTCATAAAAATTTATCGCCGATACCGATACGGATACCGATATTCATAAAACGTTGTCGCAGAGACTGACACGGATGGTACATTAAAAAGAAGGATTGACTATGACGCAAAGTTGCAAAATCATTATAAATAAATCGACAGTCTTAAGTATAAAAGTTATTAATTTGACCTGCCGTAGAAAACAGTCGCTCGGATGCTGCAGAACTCATTTGAAAACTGAAATACATTTGTGCTAATTTTTTTAAATTTGGTTGCAGAACCTCACTACGCCAAATACTGAAAATATCGGACCACAAAAAGGGCAATGGTTCTTCTTCTTCAGGTTCCTTAATAATATTTTCACAAACACTCCTTATCGCCTATTTTGTAATTGGCTCAGAACTCGTACTAGGTTGGAACATAACTATTTCTGAAGAGGTTTCGGATTACATATAGCGGTAAATTAATTATATTTGCAAGCCGCTTTTTTCCCATAAAAATAGTAGACTGCAATTGGAATGTTCGTTGTTTATATCGAGGATCATGCGCCGCGGCAACGGCACGCCGTTGCTAAATAATAAGATTCTCCACTTTCCAAATTAAATCTTTTTTCAAGAGCCAATAACAGGTCGGCAGCTACTTGCTGGTTTTCTTTGCCTTTGATGTCCTCCGGTACTTTTCGAAGACTATTAACTAACGGAATAGCGTCGGATAATACATCAATGGCTTTGCTTATTGATTTTGTAACCTCTTCAAAATATTTCAAGATGTTTACCTTCAGTTCAAAGTTCTACTTTGCATTTTATGCGTGGCAAACAAACTTGTACTGCAACTCGTTGCTCTAGTAGTCGCCTAATGCTTCCAGGAACATTTGTTTTGTATATATCGGTGTATCGGCAAATAAATATCGCAGATATCGATATATCAGAATATACCGATATATCGGTAATCGTATCGGTATCGGTTGCATCCCTTCCCTACTTATACTCATTGGTATTAGCTAAGGGACAAGGAAGGAGTTATTTTTTGTATGTTGATACTAAATGTGCTATTTAGGAAAATTAATTGTTAGTTTGTAAAATAACGCCCCTGAAGAAGCAGTCAAAAAAACTCCGAAACGTCAGTGCAAAACAAATTCTTACAAAATAATCTTTTTTCAAAAAAACTTACAAAAAAAGTACAAAAAGTTAAAAAGTTTTTTCTTATTTTATTTTTGTTTATTCTGTCGGTAATCGGTCTTTTTCAAAATTATTTAGAAATAAAAAAATTTCTCTAAAAGTATTTGTCAAAAATTGCTCCTCGTTTGCTCGTCCAGAAAATATAAAAAAGTGTTCATGATATATTTTACACCATATTGTCCAAAAACAAAAACATCTGTTGAAAAAACTTTTATACATAAAAATTGTTCTTCGTTCGCTCATCCAGAAAATATCTTAAAAAAAATTAGTGCAATATTTTTCACAATATTATCAAAAAACATGAACTACAAGGTGTCGAAAAAATTATGACTAAAAAAAAAAAACAATGCATACATATGTATATTAAAAAATAGTTTTGAGCAATTCTTTTTTTATTAGAACTTTTCGATAATTTGCTTTGTTTTTCTTTTTTGGCAGTATTGTGAAAAATATTGAATGTAAATTTTTTTTATACTTTCTGGACGAGCAATTTTTATGGATAAAAGCTTTACCGATAACGTTTAGTGCTGAGCTATCCTTTGTTATTTTTGCGATATTGCTAAAAATATTGCACGATAATGTTTTTTGAAGTGAAACTTCATTAGTGGGGCTCATTTGAAAAATTTGTAACGCAAAACATGAAACGCTTTTTTTTTTAAATAGGATCTAGAATAGCTACAGCAATAAGTTATATATAAAATTAGAGTACTCATCGAGCAGAGTGTGCTGAAATTATCAGCTTTGAGATCGGGTAACCAAAAGCTGAGATATAAGCGTGGAAAGACTTTCTATATTTTGATCACTAATCAACTACCAAAGCCTGGCTATAGCGAGAAAATTACGTTGATTGCTTTCTATTACTATGCTTATGCGACAGCTTAGTTCGTTTTACCGTCCAAAACGAAATTAAATAGAACAAAAAAAAAATCATTTAGAAAGCGAAAATGTTTATTAAAATGATAAAAATTTACGGGATCTAGATTCTAGAATATCTACAGCTGTAAATGATGTACATATCAAAGTATTCATCGAGCTAAGTGCACTAAAACTATCAGCATCGAGTTTGGTTAATCAAAAGCTGAGGCATAAGCGTGGAAAGATTTGCTATTTCTTAAATTTTTTCAAGTAATTTACTGATTATTTACCAAAGCCTTGTTGTACCAATTCTAGATCCCGTCAACTTTTATCATTTTAATAAAACATTTTCATCTTATTCTTTCGCAGTTTCACTTCTACCGCGTGTGAACTGCACACATGTTTTTTTTATATATTCCGCACGAGCAAACGCAGAGAAATTTTGGAGTGTAGCGTTTCGTACGATAGCTTTAAGTGCTGAACCAGGTGTTTTTGTTTTTTGGAAATATTTCCAAAAATATTTCAGGAGAAATTTATTTGTCACGTTTCCTGGAGGAACAAATGAAGAGTAATTTTTTTGCATAGATTTTATTCTGATATCTCGCAGTCACGAGCCTACTTTACATAGCTAAAATATAGTCTCTCTCATTGCAACTAGAGCATTGAAATTTGGGCTGATGACCCACAATCTCCTGTTTGCATACACACGGTTAACAGTCCGAAATTTATATGAACTTCTTTATAAAATTCGAATGTTGTATGATCCCCTGACCTCAAAAATCAATTTCTTAAGGTTATCTCTGGTTAGGTTTTTGACCGATGATATTTTTTGTTTGTCCTTTCGGAAAAAAAAAAACCTAACATTATTCGCAATAACTTCCATTTGTACTAAAGGATGTTATTGAAATAATTTTTAAATGAATGATAATTAAATTACCTAGGACTTTTTTTATACATTTTATCCTTAGCTTATAGTACGAGTATTTAGGAACTTTTTTTTTTGCCCAATGTGTCACCGGATTACAATAGCCATATATTTCTAGAAAAAGCTGCTCAAAAGGATATTCATCAATATTGAAAACTGAATTGGCTCCCCCTGTTTTAAGTTACCTACTCATTTTAGAAAATATTGATTTAAAAAATGGTACAAGTTAAAGAGGTTATCATGTTTTTAAACAAAGTGGGTATGGTTTTCGGGCTATTATCTATTGAGAAATTGGAAACCGTGATTAGTTTTCTTCTTCTTTCTTTCTTTCTTATAAAAAAAATTGAAAATTGACCGGAAAACAATGAAAAAATACCGATTTCCTACTTTAAAGTTGCAAAATATTGTATTAATATATGAGGTGCTCAGTTGCGAAATCGGTGCCTTTTTCTTACTTTTGAAACACAACGAAAAACGTTTATCTTCATCTATGTTCATTGAAAAATTAAAAAGTATTTCCCACATAATAGCTTATAAAATTTCTTACTCAAAACACGTCAGATCAGACTTTTCTAGTTTCATCTGCCGATGTTTTTGAGGAAACAATTTTGCACTTGGCCGGTTTTGATACAGAATTCAACAAGATTTGTTTGAAAAAAAAGTGCACTTGGCTTGGTTTTGATACCAAGGTGCTGCACTTGGCCGGTTTTGATACCAAGGTACTGCACTTGGCCGGTTTTGATACCAAAGTACTGCACTTGGCCGGTTTTGATACCAAAATACTGCACTTGGTCGGTTTTGATTTCAAGGCCTTGAACTTGACTGGTTTTGAATACAATTCAATTGAAATAATATGTAAACGTGAGAAATATTGTAGGAGTCACCGAGGTGAGTGAAAATTGCGAATTTGTAGTTTGCGTGCGATTTTTAACGAATTCCACTATAACACCTCTAGGCCACGTTAGTGCAAACTCTTATCGCACATAACTACGTTTTGCGGTGCGTGCGATTTTTGGATTTTATTGCTTTAAGGATATTTTCCTCGTTCTTTGGAGTATCCCGGAGGTAGTCACTCCATAAGTGACTACTCATCGAGGCGGTTCACTCCGAGTCACTTTGGGTCACTTGGAGTCACCGAGGTGTGTGAAAATCGCGATTTTGTAGTTTTCGTGCGATTTTTGTAGAATTGGTCTATCACACCTATAGGCCACGTTGGAACAAGAGCTTATCGCACACAACTACGTTTTGCGGTGCGTGCGATTTTATTTTTATTTTTGCTGATTTCGTTACATTGCTTCCTGTTTTCAGAGGACGACGATATACTTAATTTTAAACAAATCCACTAAAATTCAAAAATCGCACGTAAACGTAACTTATTTGCGATAATTTCTTGTACAAACGTGGCTATAGGTGTTATAGTGGAATTCTTTAAAAATCGCACGCAAACCACAAAATTACAATTTTCACTCACCTTGGTGATTCCAAGTGACCCAAAGTGACTCGGGGTGAACCGCCTCGATGAGTTGGCACTTATGGAGTGAATACCTCCGGGATACTTCAAAGTACAAGGAAAGTATCCTTACAGCAACAAATTCCGTAAATCATTCTGTAGAAATACCCATATAATAGGTTCACAACTTAATTTCGAAAGAATTCCAATTGTGACAAAATTTCAGCTAAATTGAACAAAAAAAAACTTTATCATGTACTTGGCCGGTTTTGAAACCAAGTTCATGTACTTGGCCGGTTTTGAAACCAAGTTCATGCACTTGGCCGGTTTTGAAACCAAGTTCTTGCACTTGGCCGGTTTTGAAACCAAATCATCAAAATAAATTTAAAAAATTTTATATATCTGTCAAAAAATTTTTTTTTAATCTAAAAACATAGTAGAACGATAAAGCATGATCCAGATTTTGATATATAAGAATATCTCAAAATTTTATTTTTTTGCATTTTGCATTATTTTTACTTTTTGCACTATATCATATTATTTTACCACCGATCGCGTGGTACCTCATTTTTAATGTATTTTTATTTGCTTTAAAGAATCGCATATCATTATCATTATTTTTTTTATATACTATAATAAAAACAAGGCCTAATATGTTTATGTAAATAAATTTAAGAACCATAATAATAAACAAATGTTTTTGTGTTAAATAAAAAATTAATGTTTGAAAATTAATAAAAAATTTAAATAAAATATATTGTAGTTGAAATCAAATAATAAAATCAAAATTTTAATATAATAAAATGAAGAATAAAACTAGTTTACACTCGAAATGTTCCATTGATAAAAATTTACTTTTCTGACGTAGTTTTTCCTGCTGAATTCGGAAATAAAATTAAAATTTTTTTTAATGTTACAGTTTTCGAGATATTGTGGTTTTTTAATTTTTTCGACCTTCTTTCACTTTAAAATTCATATCTTGAGCTAAGAATTTCCAATTTCATTGTGCTTGGCACCAAATTAAAGGTATTAAATTGATATCGATGTTAAAGATATCGATTAAAACAGGCAAGATTTTAAAAAAATCAAATTTTACATTTGATTATTTGGCCACGAAAAAATAAAAATAAAATAAACACAAATAATTTAAATAATTTTACTACATGTTCGTAAAGCTGATACTTTTACGCAAAAATTAAGATATACCAAAAGAAAATCGATCTTATGACAACGTTAGGAATGATTGAATGAGTGAATCCAATGCAACATTTTCTGAATATATTAATTTTTTCGACAATTTTTTGAGTCTAATGGTAATAAAAAAAGTTTTTGTTTTTGTTCCTTTGATGAAAGGAAAATAAAATTTTTTTATAGTACAATTTTTGAGATATTGTAGTTTTCTAATTTTTTCGAACTCTTTTCACTTTAAAATTTATATCTTGAGCTAGAAATGCTCAATTTAATCGTTTTTGATACCAAATTAAAGGTATTAAAATGACAAAAAAAAATATGAGTGAATTATTTTATAAAATGAGCGATTGAAAATATATTACTGAAAAATTACCAGATTTTTAAAAAAAATCAAGTCTTACAGTTGATTTGATTTGAGTTTTTCGGCCTAGTTTCTTTCCACAATAACCGGTGCATTCTGAGCAATCAGAAGTTTTAATCAAACTTATTCTAATAAGACTAAAACAGCAAAAAATATAGAGATTAAACTCAACAAATTATCGAAAAAATTAATTTTTTAAGAGAATATGGACTTGGAATTATTCATTCAATCGGTCCCAACTTCGTCATTTTACCATCAATTTTTTTTTTGCTTTACGTAAACGAAATAATATTTGAAGTTTTTCACCGATTTCTATTTTTTCGTGGCCACAAGTACACTACAAAATTTCATTTTTATAAACATCTAGTTTGTTTGTTCCCCGATATCATCTAAGTCACTTATTTAATTAAAGATCTAAGTATGTATCTGCAAAAAAATACTTAAAATGTCATTATTAATGAGATTTGTGTTGTTGTATGCTAAATTATAAATTTTTCATATTTGGCTCATAACTCGTAGCTTTTAATAAAATACAATAGGTACTGCTATCCTGATTTAATCAAATTCATTGAAGAAAATAATGTTTCACAAGAATAAGTCGATGAAAATATTGTTAGAATAGCCATTGCTATTTTTTTAAAGCATGAAAAATTATCTGGAATAGATTTCCAAGTTGTTAGTATTTCATATTCAGCATTACTCTGGACCGCTCCAATTAATCTACCTCTTTCGATTACTTCCAAAATGATTCTTAAATCTATGAATTTTTGTTTCCATATCGAACTATGTATGTAGATTGAAAATCCATCAATTGCATCTCGAAGTTTTCTAAATTCATGAACTGAAATATTGTTAAATTTAACTGTACGTAAGTATATGTATCTGGATGGAAATGAAAAGAATATTGGATTTACAATTTGTAAAAAATTTATTGTAAAAAAAGTAGATTTTTCAAACAAGTATGTATTTAAAATTTTTACTTAAAGTCGTAAAAATTTCGGGTGTCATCAAAATTCTCTCGCGTGCCACTCATGGCACGTGTGCCATAGGTTCGCCATCACTGTTCTATAGAATAGTTGAGAAAATTCCATATGAGGCACATTCTCTATTTTAACAAAAAAATCCGTACAAAAAGCAGTACAGATAACTGCATTTGCTGGAATAAATTTCCTTATGGACAAAATTATGAACTGAATGTTGCATTAATGCCAAAATAAAGGTGTATGCAAATATTCACTAGTATTACCGAGTACATAAGTACTTTATTATACGTATTAACGTTAAACGAACAAATAAAAAGCTTACATTTTTTTAATTTGTTTCTTTTTCAATTTTACTTCTAAAAGTCTCTAACCAGTATACAAAACTTTTATGCTATGCAAAGACTACTTACCTTAAAACTTAATTAACTTTTATAATAACAAGTAAATTAGAGGATCTCACAGAAAAATTTATTTTTATAATTTCTTTGTTAATATTATCTATATGTCTGGTATTCATTTTATTGTTTACAAGTGCATGAAAATATTCAAAATCGGTTCATGACTTAATGATACTTAATTCAAAAAATTCATGTTTCAAGCAAACTCATATTTTTACAAAATCATTTTGCACTAGAATTGCTTTAGCTCCGAAATAAATGCACAATATGAAACTTGACAAGCATTTTGCATATGGGGCGGTCTTTTACAAACCGAACACTTTTCGGACGACGCATTTTTGATTTGGCTGAAAATTTTTTTAAGGGTTCTGTACCGAAAAAGAAGAGATACGTATTCTAGGATTTTGAAAAAAAAAATATTTTTTTTCAAAATAGAGCGAATTCAAATTTTGAGAATTTCGTAATTTTTGGCTTGGAAGCCCACTTACAAAAATTCATAACTCCGGTTTTGTTAAAGCTAGAAAATTGATTTTTATGTCATTTTAAAGCTAAGAAAATTATCTTTATTAAAAAAAATTTTTTTAAATTAAATTAAATTAAATTAAATTTTTAAAAATTATTAACATATTAATATTGTTATAAACAATAAAATTGTTTAAATTGATTTTTAAGAATTTCCCCCACCCTGTATCAAATTTTTAATATGACTATCGCATTCTACGTCAAAATTCCTATAGAAAACGTTTTTTTTTAATGGGGAAACTATTGTTACTATTAGAAACAAATTAATTTATGTAGTGTGGCACATCTTATCGGCGCGCGGATTCTATTGCACGCCTCATTTTTTGTTCCATAGTTTCCCCATAAAAAAAAAACAGTTTTCGATAGGAAATTTGACGTTAAACACGATTCTGACATTAAAAATTTGATACAGGGTGGGAGCAATAGTTTAAAACTGATTTAAACATTTAAATTGCTTATAATAATATTAATTTGCTAATAATTTTTTTATTTGAGTTCATACACGGTTGAAAACATCAGTATAAAATTAATAACTTTTAGGTATTCATATAAATCCATAAGGAAATCGTATAGAGTTTTATAAGTTCAAAGTTATAAAATTTTTTGTAAATATAAAATTTTTTTTATACTGAAAAGTTTATATGTAATTTTAACGATATTGAAAAAAATGTATATTTATGTCGGTTGTTAGAACGTTTGACTGGGAAGCAGCACACACAGGTTCAAGTCCTGGAACATGTATTTCTTTTAAATTTAATTTTATTTACAATTTCTATTTATAAAATGATTTGAATAACACAACTTGAACGGATTGAGATTTGAACCTGCTTCATTTATAGAATAATTTGAATGCGACCCCATTCATTTGCTAGCTCGGCCAAAGAATGTTGATGTTTTATTAAACAAAATTTAACATAAATAACTGTCCGCATAGCTAGTTTTTATATGTTGAAAAGTTATTAAATTTATACCTAAATTCATATAAAACGACCCTTAAACTATATTCATATAAAAATTTATACTTATTTTTTCAACCGTGTATTTTTACCTTTACAATGAAATTAATTTCTATTTTATAGCTTTAACACAACGTTAGTTTTGAATTTTTGAAAGTGAGTCTCCAAGCCAAAAATCGAAAAATTCTCAAAATTTAAGAGAAATAATAGTTTGCCCATTAAAAAAAATACGTTTTCGATAAGAAATTTGACGTAGAATGTCATATTAAGAATTTGATACATGATTGGGGAAATACTTAAAAATCAATTTAAATCATTTAATTGTTTATAACAATATTAATTTGTTAATAACTTTTAAAAAAAATAATTGTTTATCAAAGATAATTTTCTTGCTTTAAAATGACATTAAAATCAATTTTCTAGCTTTAACAGAACCGGAGTTATGAATTTTTGAAAGTGGGCTTCCAAGCCAAAAATCATGAAATTCTCAAAATTTGAATTCGCTCCATTTTGAAAAAAAAAAAATAATTTTTTTCAAAATCCTCGAATACGTATCTCTTCTTTTTCGATACAGAACCCATAAAAAAATTTTCAGCCAATCAAAAATGTGTCGGTCAATTTTTGTCAAAATTCGTTCGGTTTGTAAAAGACTGTCCCATATGTACATTTTAGGTAATTTCTGAGACATTTAAATAAAAATTGAAATGGTCGAAATATGTATAAGAAAATTTAATTTTAGTTTACGATAGGAAATAAATTCAAACTTCGACAATATGAAGTTTCATATGTACATAGGTAATTTCCTTAAGCTGAGTAATGGTCTTCGAAAAAAGTCACACTTTCTGCCAAGGTTTTAGCAGCCCTTAAGTCGGTAGCTAGATAAAAGATTCGTAAACTAAAAGGAAACCTTTAGAGATTTGACTTACCTAATTAGAAACGATTTAGAAAAACTTATTTTCTTCGGTTGTGTGCTTAACGTAAAATGCTCCATGTAACAAACTGTACATTAACCGCGATAGTTGTGAAAGCAGAACAGCAACACTTTAAATAAATGTTCCAGAAAAATTTTAATTTTGCATGTTGCACACTTGCTGGCTTGAAGCGAATTTATACTCTGGCTAACATTTCATGGCTGATAAAACAGCCACCTGCGGTGGCAGAGGTGTCTGCAAAAGATGCATCAACATACTATCCACATAATTACAGGTAGGAAACCAAAGAAGGTTCATAAGCCATGGTAATGCAGCAAATTAAAAATTACAATGTAAAAGTTCTCCTATACAAAATAAAATAAGAAATATTGCTAAGTCACGAAAATTTCAAACTGAAACATTATTGTTAAAATAATGAAAACCAAAAAAAAATTTAAGAAAAAGATTCTTATAGACTGATAAGCCTCAAAAAAAGCAAAAAAAAAAAACAATGCAGCAGACCCCAGTATACATATATTCGATATATTTTTTACTCCAAATTTCAAAACCCCAGAACGATTGATAGTATCAATTTTTGTTTATGGGCAAATAACTTGACCGCTTTTGAATAGAAGGATACACACGTTATAATCGAGCTTTTCCAAGGAAAATCATTGAGAAGTCCAAAAATTACATTCCCAGATATTTTTCAGTACTGGACTAGAATCACAAAATGAGAAAGCTTGAATCCAGATAACAGCTTTCTTTGAGTACCCTGACAGTGGTGCTTTGGAAAATAAGACAATTATTTCGCATCTGATGACGCACATTGGGAAAAACATAGACAATACCCGCGCATTGCCTAGTAAGCGTTAACATCGAAATACTTGCATTTCAATCTTAAGCTTGGAGAAACGCCGTCAGCAATTATCACCTTAAACTATTCCGATGATTCATGAGCGATTCGATTTTGTTACTCGCGGACAGTTACTCCTGAATAAACTTTAATTTGGCATCAGAGTCTGGCCACGCGCATGATCGAAGTCATCGCCGTGGTGATTACTGTATAGCTCTTCCGCGACTACAAATGCTTTCTGAAACATATATATATCGGTCATTCTTTTACAAACCGCACACCAATTAAAGCTTGACATTTTAAAATTGTCCGAACATTTTTCGCAGCTTGTTTACATTAGAGCGGTTGTTTAGGATGTTTCAGCGGATATCTATAGCATTACACGTCTAGACATACGTAGATCTTCAAAGGATTTTCATTAATATTGAATACTGGATAAGAGCCACCTGTTCGAAGTTGTCAACTTTTGAAGAAAAATATTGATTTTAAAAATTGTGCAAGTCAAAGGGATTATGGAATTTCCCAACAAAATAGGGGTGGTTTTCGGGCTACTTTTGGGCGAGAAATTCGAGTCTATGATCAGTTTTTCTTCATATAGTTTTTTTCTTATAAAAAATTCGTGAATTGAACGGAAAACAATGGGGAAATACGAATTTTGTATTTTGCACCCCTGTAGCATCAGTTTTAATATATCTGCCAGGTTAGCAGAATACCGTAAGACGCACATCATAATTTTTTTTCACATCCAAGATATCTGCATTTTTCTAAATTACCAAACCCAGCATTCTTCGAATCGGAGTTGACAAATTTTTTTTGTGGTTCTGAACAGGTTTAATAATGATAGAAAAGTTCTGGTGCAAGGAGAGCTCTTAATATTAATATTTAGTGAACTTTTTAGTTTTCCATAGGAATTACATGGGAAAGAATGCTTTACTAGACAGTTTCGCTTATATCTCGTGAACGAAAAATCTTAAACAAACGGGACCAAGTTCGAGTGTAGATGACTGGAAAAGGTTAATATAGTCGGACGTGATCAAAATAACCGGTTTCGGTAAGATAATAAGCAATGCTACTCGCACCGCCCATATGAAAGATTGCAAAAGCACTAAGTGAAAGTAACAATGAAGGATGGAGGAAGTAAGTTGATGGTGTGTGGGGCTACTTCACTTGTTGGAATATCGGGCCTGTGCACAGTGATTCGTCTTCATACAAACGATGGACAAAAATAGAAGGAGTTGTCGGAATTGATTGAAATTTCGTTTCCTAGTGAATAATGGCATGCTAAATTGAAAATTTTTAATGGTTTTTGAGTAAATGGGGTTTTTTTACCGATATTTTTAAAGAGTTCTTACGCTAAGAAGTAATTTCATAAAAATTATACATTTTGACTATTATTGGAAGAAACAATTGATAAAATGTATTATATATAATATCTAAAGCAATAGATCCAAAATTTATTCCATTATGAAAGTTTTTGAGAAAATTGGTCAGAAACTTACCTTTCTGATATACAATATCACAGTGGTCTTGAAGCACCGGCAAGTTTTATAAATATGTGCCCGAAGACTAATTATGTGGAAATGTTCCAAATGTTTTCAGAATTAAGTTCTGCTAAACCTTGAAATCGTACCAGATCCTGTTCTTGAATAATATATGTATATATGCATACATGTATGTGCATTAGGCTGGTTTAAAATCTTATGGAAAAATTAAATTCAGTCAAAATTCTGGTGCTCAGGCCTGAAAATATACCTTGAGCCTATGAAGCCTTTGTGCCAAAATTTCACTCGAATCGGACCATGAGAAGGCGAGCCAGTGGGCCGATTTGTATGATTATTTCTTTTACTTATAAAAAATATCATCTTCGCGGTATTCGTGGTTATCATTTTTTACGAACTCAGTATGATGTGAAATGTATATGAAAATTCTAAATCAGAAAATCGTCGCAAATTTGAGTATTGATTCATTGATACGAATGTGAAAAATTCAAAAAAATCTGACACATGACACATGCTATAGGTATAACATAAAATTCATACAAAAACAGTCAAAGTTTGAAACCTCTAGCGGTCGCAAATTTTATTTTTTTTCAAATTTTTTTCTTTGATCTATTTTAGTGGATGTTTCACCTTTGAAACGATACCAATATTTCCTTATTTTCTATCAACAACTTTTTTGATTTTTGTCTATGGGACGAATCATTGTGCGGTGGTCAAAAATTATTGGCATTATGAAAGAAGAATATTATTTTCGTATTTTGGAGCTTAATCTATCAGACTTTGTGGACGAAAGTGCCTACCCAGAGGACAAAGTCATTTTTCAGCAGGAAAATTTGCAAAAAAATTGGCTTAATAAACAACAATTTCATACAAGATCTCAACGCCAAGATCTGAACTCAATCGAAAATTTATGGTTTTTGTTAAAAAAACGACTGGCACGATACGATTACACAGGCCGACAAAATTTAACCAACACTCAGACCCAGAAACCAGGCTATATATTTCCGAAGGTTTTTGATTGCTGAATCCAAATCAGTACTACTCTTACCCTTCAAAACCTTTTTTAAATTATGTCGATATCTTTTTTTTTCTTTGAAATATCTTAATTTGAAATTTATTACATAGGCGTATTTTTTGCAATTTTAGGTTAGGATATCTCGTAAATTAGAGCTGATAGAGCATTTCCGAGGCCAGATTTAGATTCAGCGCATCAAAAACCTTCGGGAATACATAGACTGGTTTCTGGGTCTGAGAAGCTGTCGGCCACCACCACAGAACTAAGACGAGCTTTGGTCCCAGATTCAAACTAAGTAGACCGGCATTTCGCACTAATTAATCGATAAACTGGTTGAAATCATGCTCAGACGAGTCAACAACGTCATTAAACCAAAGGCTTTTGAATATTTAATTTTTGAACGTGCTAAAGTGGATATTGATATTGAGTTTTTTCATTATATGACTTAAAAGTAATGTTTCACTTTTAATTTTGAAGAATATTTTTTTATTTTTAAGATTAATAAAGAATTAAACAAAAAAAAAATGCTGGTAGCGATTGCTGTATTTTGAAGGGTTCTAGAGCTACCCAAAGTCAAATGTGATCCACATGTGCTCGCCACTGTATATCATCCAATCTATAATTTTTGTTTAAGCCACATTCCATCCAATGATAAGGCGAAAAAACAAGAACAAACCTCGATTTTAGGTCAAAAAAATTTACCAAAAATTAGTTATTTTTGTTGTACTTACATGCATACAGCAAGTGCATTGTTACCATTAGATTATTAAGACACTTTTAGAGCTTACCTAAAAAAAAGAAAAATTAATAATTTAAAAAAATAATAAATATATTATTATTGGAATTAAAATAAAAAATAAATTGAAATTGTGATGGCAGTTTCAGTACAACTGTACTTTTTCATTAATTCATTAATTTCATTATTTAGGGCCGTTTAGTACGTTCAGCACATTTCAAATATACGTTTGTAATAAAAATTTCTTTTTTTAATATTGGATAATATTCCTTAAAATAAACAATATCGGGCTGAAAGCGATAGATTTCAGTCTCATTAATCCAAATTATATACTTGGGCATGTTTGCTAAAGACCAAGATACCACCCAAACAAATCAAGCCAAACAGCGAAACATGGTGGTGTTCAATATGATTTATGGATGTATTTCGAAAAATGTAGGCGAACAGTTTATATTGATCGAAGAAATTATACGCAAAGAACAGTATCCTATGATATTTCAACAAAATCTTCCAGGTTTCGTTGGCAGTATGGGTTTTGTTGCTCAAAACGTAGTTTTTGATCAAGACAAAGATTCAAAATACATCTAAAACTTGGTTTAGAAGTCAGAAAATTTGTGTTTTGAAGTGGTCTTCATAATCTTCGGACATGAATCCAATATAGTTTGTGCAGCCACGTCAAATCTCAGCTTGGGAAGTATCCCAGGCCACCAAAGTTATTTCATGAGCTGTGGAAGCGAACACAGGAATTTTGGAATATAGCTCTACCTGATTTTTTGCGAAAATGCATAACCAGTATACCGAATTGCATTGAAGACCTCAAAAAGATAAAAGGATTCTAGACTTAATACTTAAATTGTTTGTTTCTTATATACCCAACCAAATCGATTCGCTCATGAATCATCACGAGCTTCTGGTGATTATTGTTGAAGACGTTTTTCCTTTCGAAGGAAATAAAAGAAAAAATTATATTAGATAATTCCCTGAAGAATTTCAAAGCTTTAGACCGAAATGCAAATATTTCGATGCTAGCGCTTAAAATAAGCTATGTTTTTCCCAATGTGCGTCATCGGACTCAAAATAATTGTTTTATTTTCCAAAGCTACAAAACATGACTGTCAGGGTACTCAAAAAAAGCTCTTATCTGCAGATTAGATGATTCTTATCAGAAGTTTCAAGGTTCCTCATTTTGTGATTCGGGTCCAGTATCGACAAATATTTGGGAATGTCATTTTTGGTGCTTCTTCAATTCTATATACATACCTAAGTATAAGGAAAACATCCACGATCTCTGAACAAGTAGAGCTTTGGTTTTTCTTTTTTAAAAGCTTAAATCCTTTGGATATTTCCACTCTATTCACCTTAAAATTGTTAATTCCACTAAATGAGATCGCTTGACCGTTCCGTGCATTATATTTTGGACTTATTACGGCCATGGCTTTGTACAGCTCAATGCATGGAACGGTCGGAAGTTCAAATCATAAAAACTTACAGCATTATTGGTCTTTGCTAAAATGACTGAAAAAGTTCAAAGTAACAATGTTTAATTACTTTGAAAATATTTGGACCAATTGAATTTTTATATGTCATATATTTTTTCACGCGATCTTCATGTAGTGGCATTGACAATTTCATTTAATAGTGTATTAGGTGAATACAGTGGAATCGGCATAGGATTTGAGCTATTAAACAACAAAAACAAAAAGGTTTACTATATATCTGCTTAAAAAATAGGAGTTACATTTTTTTTCGAGGTTTCCTTATGTGTTCAACAGGAATTTGAAAACAAAATTTTTTTTAAATAAACTTTTGCTTTGGTCAAATGGGGGCAATAACAAGATGTGAAGTGGGAGATATTCTTCTTCCGGAAGGTTATGTGAACTCCGCAGCTTATATTGTTGTCGTAAGAAACGGAGTTTTACCTAGCATCGACCGACTTAGCGAGCACGTAGCAAAAGTCATATTTCAAAACGATTCTGAAACTTGTCATCGGTCGAAATCGGTAAGTGTCCCACTCACAATAATTATTTTTTACATTTTTTTTTGATAGATTTACAATAATGAACTATTTATTTTTGCATAGGTAAAGGAATACAAGGACTTTTTGGGAATTGAGTCAGTCCATGGCCCGGTAACAGCCCCGACCTCAATCCCATTGTGAATGTTTGGGCCATTTTAAAACGCAAAGTGCGCCAACAAAACCCTAATAATATTCCAAAGTTAAAGGAAATAATTGAATCCACTTGGTACAACGATATTTTAATGGAATTAATACGGAAACTCTATGAGAGCATTCATTTTCGAATGGAAAGCGTCATCAAGGTAAAAACAGGTCCTACGCGGTATTAAAATCAATTTTTCCGTATTATTTAAAATAATTAAATAATAAATAATTAAAGAATATGTGAGAAATTAAAAATGCGTACAAAAAACTACAAAAAACAATGTATTTTTCATATAAATAAGTTGTAATTTCTGATTACAAAACTAGCAATTATGTGTTTATTTGGAAAAGGTTCCTAGAATTTATTATTGTTAGGTCGACAGTTTTGAAAATACTCAAAACTTGTCCCTAGTAACAGTATCTAACAAACTTAAAACCGTTAAACAAGAGTAGATATTATTTTACGCATCAAAATATAAAACTTCTTGCAAAATTCAAGTCTGCGTTTTTTTTGACCGTGAGTGTAACTGTGATGTTTTTAATTTTAATAAATATCATGGAAGGAGCTGTGGTTAAGCTTTGCTCTTGGGCCAATAGGTGGGGCCTGGAGGTAAGCCCAGCAAAAACCAACCTGATACTGTTCACTACAAAACCCAAAATACCGCAATTTGACCTTGAAGTACAAACTCTTTCACTTTCTAAAAAAGCTAAATACCTATCGAATAGAGGGCAAAAAAGGCGTGTGTAGGTTTCTATGTCTGTAAAAGCTTTTAGAAAAAAATGTGGGGTTCAACCAAAAATAGTGCTTTGGATGTACACAGCCGTGTTGCGCTAAATCCTCACCTATGGCGGTTTAGTATGGTGGCCGGCTATTAGCAAGGCCTACAACCAGAAAAAGTTAGCAAGGAGGCAAAGAAACGCTTACGTGGGAGTGACGGGGGCAATGAAATCTTGCCTCACGAAAGCCCTCAATATCACTTGGTGCCTCCTAATATATTCATTAAAGCAACCGCGTTCTTTAGTGCGATCCAACTCAGAGAAGCTGGCTGCTGGGCAGCGTAGCAATACGGGCACTGCTTCATCCTCTACACACCACCAAAGAGCTAGTTAACGTTCCAACTGATTACATCTGCTGCTCACTCAACTTCGAGAAAAACTTTCAGGTGAAGTTTCCGGAGAGGATTAAATGGGAGGAGGGCACTATCAATCTAAATTTTCAAACCACAGGGAATGTAATTCAATGCTTATTTCTGTTGTCCGAGCCCCACAACACGCAGGGTAAATTTTTTCTAACATTTATGCCTTGGATTTGAATATGTACAAATGATTATTTTAATATCTTTATAAGTGTATGCTCACGTGAACTTAGTGGGTATGTTGAGAAAGTGCGAAAAAGCTAATAAAAAATTATAAAAATATAACAAATTAATGTGCTTGGTTTAAAGCTTCAAGCCAAAAAATAGCAAAAAATAGCTAAGAAAGTTTAAATAACTATAGTAGCTAAACTCTAGTATTATAAAGAACACAACTTTTCTTATTTAATTATGTTAACTCAATAATCGGTACAGAGCTGTTCTAAATAAGTGCAAATAATTTTATTCTAAAACTTCAAAAGTGGAGAACTTACTTCCCGGATTAACCATACTTGAAAGTCTCCCAAATATTTTTCTTTGATGGGAGAGTAAGATTACTAGAGGGAATTTGCTCATTGAACAGCTGTTAATTTTTTATATCTTCACATAATCATCTTTGATCGTTAGTTAATGAGTTCACAAAAATTGTATACCAAATAAATATCTCGTACATTTTATTCATACGATACACCGGTAAGTTGGCGCTTTACGATCGTGAGTTTTCAGTGCTTCGAACGCAATTTCAGCTCCAGATAAAAGGAATTACAGTTTAGTTCCAATTAAAACTGTGTCTGTACACCGAGGTGCGGGTCTAATATTCATTTGTTGTCTGTCTGTCTGGTTTTCTATCTATCTAATGTGGCTTAATTTAATTGCAGATGCGGTGTAGAATATTCCTTAGTTTTGTTGTTGCTTTTCTCTTATAGACCTTTTTAATTTTTATGCTTTTCTTCTTCTTTTTGCTTTAGTTGCTCGATTGTTAATGTTTTATTTATAGCACCAGTACCATTACCAGCAACCGACTACTTGACAAACCAACTATTCCTACCGATGTTCAGTCTTCCAGCTGAATGATTTTGTTGTTGTTATTATGTTTCGCTGTGTTTGGCGTTGGCATGGTTAATGTGCACTGTTGTTTTTCTTATTTTTTAAAGCAATTGGAACGTATCAAATTCATGTTGTATCCAAAGTATTTTTTTTTTAAAAATGCTCCGCTAAACTTTTCTTTTTTATTAACAAGAAGAATAACAAAAAACAGTATCGTCTGCTTAATTTTTGGTTTGATTTTCATATCTAGCTTCCAATTGTAAGTTGACTTAAATTGATGCACATGGATGCAGTTGAGTTTCTACATTCGTTACCCATCTTCAGAGAGATAAGGAAAAATATCGTCATATCGATAGTTCTAACTCTATTCAATTTCGATCGAGTATCGAAATAAAAGCTAGTACAGTAGAGTCTCGATTAGCCGTCACTCCGATTAACCGTCACATTTTGTCAGCAAATTTTTTTTTTTTCATTTTGTTTCGATTCTGTTTATGTATGCACATAATGCGCGAAGCGATATTGTCAAAAATTTTGTTTACGAAATTCGGAGATAAAAATTTCACAGAAATTCATTAATCTAGTGCGATTCAATTTCATAATATGATTGATTTTGTTCACTTCCGCTCTCTGATTGATTTTGGTCAGTTGCACTTTATTCCCCAAGTCAAGTGGATATTCTAGCGTCACCATACAGAATCAAAACAAAATTTTGTCATATATTCGATTATCCGTGCCTGAAGGACATTCGAGACTCCACTGTACTTTTAAATCCTACACTTTGTCATTCCGTTTGTAACGCATAGAAAGGAGCGTGGTAAGGAAAAGTATATATATTTTTCATCAGCGTCACCATCTGAGTCGATTTAGCTATGTCCGTCTTTTTTGTGGGTCTGTCTGTTAAAATTAGGTTTACGGGAAAACCAAGCAACCAATTGAATGAAATTTGGCACAAACGTCACACCTTCAAATAAGCTTCTTGAGATTGAAAGTGGGTGAAATCGGATCACGGAAACGCCTACCGCCCGTACTGTATGGATACTACTTGTCCAAAACTATTTTGAGAAAATTTTGCGCGATTTTGATGAAACTGATCGGTGCAGATATGGACAAAAATGAACATGCGCACTTAGCCAGATAGAACAGAACAGATAACGCCACAACCTAGTGTGCTACACGGATCCGTTTCGGATTCGTTTAGGATACGCTTCTTCGTATTATTTATCCGAAACAGATTCCGATTCTGATACTATTCGGATGCGAAATCGTGGGTGATTCGCCTCCAAACAGCGGGAAGGATCGTCCGCGTGGTCGGATCCGTTTCGAACTTGGAACGGACTTCATATTCGGATCCGTTTCGGATTGTTTTTTTTTTTTTGTTAATAAAACGGTTCCGTTTCGGACTCGTTTTTCTAAATAAAACGGATTATACTGTATAAAATAAACTCAATTAAAAAATTTGGTTAACGCAAACAAACATTTTTCTATTTTGATTTTTTACTTTCCATCTATTTTTCTAATTGTTTGTTAGAACTTATTGTTAATTTATTAATGTAATAAAAAAGTTTTTAAGACTTCAACTGAGAACTTAAATTTTTTTTTACCTGTCACCCGATCACAGAACTGAACCCGCCATGCCACTGTTCAAAGATGCTCATCTTACCCAACTCAGCTACCGACATAATTTTTTTGATATACTAAAATGATGTCGTTAAACTGCGCATGCAACGACCGTTGTCTAATCAGTTAAGCTCCTGGTTCAATTCCCGGCGACGACATAATTTTTTTATTTTTTCACCCACGATTTCGCATCGTATCAGAATTGGAATCTGGAACGGATCCGTTTTATTTACAAAAACCGACTTCGGAACGGATCCATTTTGTTCACCAAAAAGGAGTCCGGAACCGACCCGTATAAGAAGTCTGTTCCGAGTCCGTAACGGATCCGATTTAGTTAAAAAAAATTAGTCCGGCTCGCATCCTCTTTATTTTAAAAAACGAGTCCGTAACGGATCCGATTTAGTTATAAAAACGATTCCGTAACGGATTCATTTATGAAGTACGTTCCGGGTCCGTAACGGAACCCATTGGGAATTGACAATTCCATACACAAGCAAACAATTCCAGAAATGTGTCGCCAATTTCCAGCCTGCTTCCTTCTCTTGAAGAGGTAACACTGGCTATCCAACAAGTTAAGCTTAACAAAGCATCAGGCTATTGGAAACAATATGAAAACAAACAAAAACAAAAGCAATAAAAATTGAATGCAATTGACCAGTAATTCAAATGCATCAAAAGTAACGCAGTACGATTTCAAGTTACTATTCTGCTTGCGTTAGCATTTTTGGTTTGTTACAATATGTAGTGCCTATTGCGTTATGGGTTTGTGCGTTAGGAGTTTGCTTTATAAAAAAGAAATTTTTTTGTAAACATTGTTACACAACGTTCTTTTTTGTATTTTAAGTAATTACCTATTGATATTTTAGAACCGAAGATTTTGTATATCAACTAAGTAATAGGATACAGAATTTAATCTAATCCTTGACGTGAAGTCATACACATTTGCTTTTAAATTTACGCAACCTTACAGGTGCCAACCTATCGTAATGTCACATTACTAATGTGCAGAAGTCAATCTGCAATTTAAAAATAAAGTTGCCATCATTATAGTAATACAACCATTTTAATTATCATCCTGATAAGGAGCACCACAGCAATCTACAGCAATAATCTTTTATTGCCAATCGAACCAAATGCAGGGACGCACAAGGTTGCTTGATGTCTGCCTTGTTGGACGATGTGCTAAGTTGAACTGTAACTAATAAACACGGGATTCAATGAGGCTATTGGGTTCATTTGGAAGAACAAATTTTTGCCGATGACATCAACCTTTTGTCATCGATATCGTCCGACATACATACCAAACATACACGACTTAGTGACCAGACAGCCATTGTAGGACTCCTTATTACAACTTCCCCCTTCCACGTGCCTAACCTAACCTAACCTAAAGAAACATCAAGAAGAATGCGGCAACAACATAAGTGGCAATTCATCGTTCGGCTAGATTGATAGCGTTCTGACTACTAAAGGTGGTACCACGGAAGACATAACAGCAAGAGTCAACAAATCAAGAAGAGCCTTTGCAGAACTTTATTAAATATGGAAGTGAAAAATAATCTCAACATAGACCAAACTGCAAATATTTAAATAAAATCTGCAATCATCCATCACCAACACCATCGATGTTGCCACCTCCTCCTCTAAAACCAATGTTACATTAGGGCGTTTAAGAAAATCGAACATTTCTGTTTTGATTTTATTCCCTAAAAAGTTAGTTTGTCCTTACACACTAATATTCTCTAAAACTTATCGCTGCCCTCAAAATGTACTTTTAACGATTAATAATCTTTTAACAAATCAAACCGAAGAACATTTGGACACTTTGAAGTTTCTGCATAAAAATGAGAAATACGTGAAAAAAGATATATGCATCTAAAGGCGTGAACGAGAAAAGCCTAAGTGAGTCTGATATTATTGTTGCACTGAACTAGGGTACGCACCGCTCGCAAATGCACATGGAATGAAAAATCTTTGAAACCAAGACAATGATTTTAAACAAGAGGCCAGAAATGGAGAAGACCAAGGTTGATAAGTTCAAAAAAAACAATTCCGGTCTTAAAAAAAAATTTTCTTTGCCTTAAATAAGAAAAAGTAACTTTTTTTTTGGGGAAAGTTGATGAACTCCATGTTAATATTTGTTTATTTAAAAATTACTTCAATTATGATGCACGAAAAGCTTGATGACATTTTTTTTAATATCGAATGCTCACCAGATACTGTCAAGATCCGATGTAACTAAAACTTGAGCTTGAAGGCCTGTAACTTTGGTAATATTTTAGTTAGAGCAATTTGTTTAGTAAAATATTAAAAGAACAATACATCATATACCTATGTGAACGATATTCCCATCACACAAGGCCAACAGGAGGTGGGACCTTCAGTCAACATACATTAACACTGACGAAGGAAACAATTGCTCGAATAACAAGTATTAGTAAAATGGTTGAAGGCGTTGAAAAGTCTTGTAGCTTTGCAAGAGCCAAAAATAAACTTCTTGCCATGGTACAGGAAATATATACATATGTGCTCGCGAAGTGACTGCGCCAATTCCAAAGCGGCAAAAAAATTAACGAAAGTATGCAGTCTTGTTTGTCCTGCGAGATTGATAATCTATCATGTCATGAGAGATATGATGCAGGTATTAGATACTGGTGGAGGGTATCGCAGGGATACCGTTGGAGGAGCTAACAGACATGATGAAGGAGCAAAATTAAAAAACAAAGCGGCACAATCATGCTATAGAGCTGCATAAGGCAGACATGCTGAGGGCTAACATCAGACAGAATGAGTTAAAACTCATAGAAATTGAAATTCAGCTGGACATAGCTCAGTCGAATAAGTAAATATTTTTAAACTAATTAAGTTTTCGGTTTTCCTTTCATTAGAGTAACATATGAACTGAATTGTTATTTCGTACGTTCTGTATTTTCCAATTGTTTCATCAGTCCGTTAGTCAGACCCATTACCATATGTCAGACACTACATATTTGAGCTAAGAGAAAATTGATGCATCAGAATTCATAGCTTCAAAACCACATAAAAATTATCAACAAACAAAATGTACAGCGATTTCTTCATTGCAATAAAAGCCATTAAATAAACCACGTTTCTCTTTAACTACTTTGGTGTGCTCGCAAACAAAGTTACAATTATTAACAAATTAAAAGTGAAGATTTCACCAAGCTTAGTTTTGGGGAATCTTATTAAATGTTTCAACATTGACAGCCGGTAAGCGAAGAAATAAAGAAAACAATTTACTAAATAACCGTATTTATGGCACATCAACACAGATAAAAAAAAACAGCCAACAAAAATAAAACTTGTAAGTATCAACTTAATTGTCTTAAAGTTAATTTTAACTCCAGCGGCATACTCAGTTTAATGTGCGGGTCGATTGTTATTGTTGTAGTTGGTCTAATGGCGGATCAAACGGGAGGTATTTAACCAAATTGCGCCAAAAAATTAAAACATTTTATTAAATAATGTAAAACTTAACCGCAACAGAAAACAAAAGATAAAAGTGAAAGTATTCGCAAAAAAGTAAGACAAATTTTAGATAATCGAACAAGCAACAAAAAAAAATTAAGATTGAAGAGCGAATCAAGTTATACATGCCGCTCTTCTATTATTATTATTTTTAGATTGATATTGTAATATGCGCTTCACATTTGAATTGAGAAGTACAGCCTGTAACACAAGATACTTGTGCTCATAGATACAAGACTCTCGCTCCAGATGCGCTCCTATTTGAAAGATGCTCTACTGCTTTACAAGAGGCGCCAATGATTTCGAAAAATAAAATAAAACCAAAGAAAACGTCATAATATGTAGTGGGTGATGAAGCAACACAGTGTTGAATTTGTCTTTTTTATATTTGTAGATTTTATTCTTTGAACTACAAAAAAAAAAAGAAAAAACTTTTTCAACAATTAAAAACGATTCTAAATCGAACTGGATACTTATATTTTCAACAAATCTTGTGACATATTTTAAAATATCGTTTGAACCGATTTTTTTTAATAGAAAAAATGTTAAAGCTCGCTGCTTTAATAATGAATTTCAATCATTTTATTGTTTCAAAAATCGTTTATACCTATTGATCCTTTGTAATATAAAGAAACCGATAATCACCATAAAGGATTCCAACTGATTTTTCAGTTTTCGGAATTCCGAAAATGAAATAAAAAATGAAGACCGTAACATATCCATTTTCTAGGATTTTAAAAAATTTCAAATTATGCCAGATAAGTTATTTTAGAAAAATGTAATATATCTTTGTTTTGAAATAAGATAATGATATTCGGTTCACGGCATTCTTTTAAGCAAATAAAAATACATTAAAAATATTGTACAACTGGATCGGTAGTAAAATAGTTAATATGGGCCCATTTTGCAACTTGAAAGCAGAAAATCGGTATTTTTTATTTTTTTTCCGGTCAATTTTAATTTTTTTATAAGTAAAAAAGAAGAAGAAGAAAAACTAATCTCGGATTCAAGTTCCTCGATCGATAATAGCTGTTTAGAACAAAAAAAAATTTGAATCAGCTTAATATGTATGTATATATGTATGTCAACGCCGAATCGAAGAATTTCAGGTTTATTAATTTAGAAAAATGCAGATATCTTGGTTTTGAAAGAAGATATTGATATGCGGTTTACGGTTTTCTCTTAAGCAAATAAAAGCACATTAAAAATAATGTACCACTAGATCGGCGGATATATATTATATCAAGATTTTGCAACTTGAAAGTAGAAAATCGGCATTTTTTAATTTTTGTCCGGGCAATTTTCAATTTGTTTATAAGAAAAAAAGATGGAGAAGAAAAAATGATCACGGATTCGAATTCCTCGATCGATAATAGTTCGAAAAGCATACCCACTTTGTTGCAAAATTTGATAACCTCTTTAACCATTATTTAAATCAATATTTTCGAAAATGGGTAGGCAACTTAAAACAGGCGGCGGCAATCCAGTTTTCAAAATTGATGAAAATTCTTATGGGTTGTTTTGTCTAGACATATAGGGCTATTGTAATCCACTGACACATCGTGAAAAATTCAAAAAGTTTTTTTTTTGAACTGCTCTAATGTACATATGTTACCTAAAGGGCTGCACAAGACATCTTGAAGCGCAAACATTATTATGACTCTAATTCAATTGACTGATCGAGTGTTGCCATTGCTTTTGCTGCAACAAACGATTAAAGTCTTGATGCTCTTCGGACGTACGACAAAAAACGAACAACAACACTTTATGTCAATGAAATGAAGAACAACACAATAGTAAACAGCAATGTCAATATTGTGATTCTTAAATTTCGTTGTGGCAATACTGATCAACAAGAAAGTATAAAGAAGAGTAATAATACATTTATGTATGTATGCTTTAATGAACAGTGTCTCAGTTAAAAAACGATTAGGGCTGCAGAGGACTTATTATGAAATTATTCTGTGGGTGTTATTAGAAAAAAAAAATTCATACTACAAACATTTTTAGAAAGGTTTGAATCCCAAAGGTACCTGATCGTAACACTGCACCTTTCTATATTACACTTTCTTCTTAAATTGCCCCGCATTCTTAAAATTATAATGCAAATAATGTGTTGGCTCTGTCGTTAGCGATCAAAAGAAAATCGTGTCGTGTCGAACCAGGCAATCGGGTTTCTACACGACCCGACTTATTCACAACAAGCTATGTTATGACAATACTCAATACAGAAAAAGTAAGTACTGAAAAGCGATAAGCAATACTGTGAAGTATTGTCCATATAATAGAATGTCTTGTGCAGCGCTTTAGTAGGTAGTTTTCGTTGTGTAGATAAATTGTTAAAAGCAATAAAAAGATTATAAAATTTCGTTTATTTAAAGAATTAGAACAAGAACAAGAACTGTATATTTTTCGAATATTCAGCAAAACAAATTAAAAATCTAAAAAATTTTCAAAATAAGGACCCTAATATACATACATATGTACATATGCATTTACATACAAAGGTAACCTGTACACAAAGTTTCAAACAATATCAACCAAGTTTTTGTATTCCTCAACCAAGTCAACACCAAATCCCAATGGTTAAGATAAAACCAATACTGTACATTTCAAAGATGGTCAATAGAAAACAACGTCACAAACTCGTTGCAAAATTAATTTAAAACGTATAAAATCAAAATAAGCAAGGTCGTCTCGTTTCGTAATAAAACCGCAGAATCAAAAATAGTAAAAAAGAGAAGATGAAAAGAAAGCGAATCGATACTTAAAACTTGAAAAAAAGGCAAACGCACAAAAAAGGCAAAACTAAAACGACTTCTGTTTTGGCCCATTATTCAACTAAAATGGTTAGGGCGAGCGGGGCGAGTTGTCAGAATTACGCAAAGTAAAACGTTTTGATTTGGTTTAATAAGTTTTAATTGAAAAAAATTAAAATATGTTTATTTTATATAAAACGCCGCGGCGCACAGTGGAATATTGCGGCCATTAATGGGAAGAAAATAAAAGTGCTAAGGATTGAAAAATTTTTTAAGACAATTATTGTCAGAAAATACTTAGGAAATGAAAAATAAAACTATAAAAGTTTTAAGTTTGTTTTGAGTTTAGTGACACAGTGGGCTCAAAGTTGAATTTTGTACACCAACATTTTTTTTATATAAAACTTTTTTTAAAAGTAATTGTTAGATAGGGTTAGGTTAGGTTAGGTTATTTCCGGGAGGTGACATGTCATCATAACTTAGGCCACGGATGGGCCCGTTGTATACCCGATTTGTATGTAGTCATTCAACCTAATTGAATGTTAAATAGGGTGCTCTAGTTAAATTTTTTGAAATAAAATGCAATAATGTAGCATATTGGTGGAAAGAACATTGTCTCCACTTTATAAAAATCAATTTAATTTTTTTTTTTAAAAGTGGAAAATTTGCAAACTTTGACAGAAAAAAACAATACTTATCTCCGGATTTCGGAAATTTTTTATATATAATGCGTATAAAAGCCAAAGTTTCAGCTGCTTTTTTTAACAGTATCTTTTTGTTTTTTTATCAAGTTTTTCCTAATGTAGTTTTAGAAGGAACAAAATATATTGACTTTTATGAAATGTTCTTATTAATTTATTTGTATCTGAATTTACCAAAACTGCATATTGACAAAAGGTTCATAGATTATACTTTTTAAAAAATGTTTGCTTAAGGTTTTGTATTCTATACGTGAATTATGCTGATTGTCTTAAAATAAGGGCTTGAAAAGTCATAATTGACAAGTTTTGCAATCATTAATAGTAAAATATAAAAATATTTATTATGTACTTAAGATGGTATGGTTAATCAAAATTTAAAGTTTCAACTGCTTTTTTACACAATTTTTTTTCGATTGCAATATTTGCAGGAAAAAAATTTTTGTTTCTTCACATTTTGCAATCTTTTACAATAATTGTATCAGTTATAAAAGCTGACAGAAGATAACTAAATGGAAGTTGATACACATTTTAAAGAAAATTAATGAACCACATCCCACCTTTGTATGGGAGGTAGGCGTGTCCGTGGACTGTTCTTTTCTACATGCACAAATTTTTGTTATTTTAACCTAAAAAACTTCTATACTGGATTTCAAGACTCTGGCGATATTAGTACTGTTTATGACCTCTTTCTCTAAACCTTATGACCTCTTTCTCTAAACCTTGAAAACATTTTTAAATTAACATTGCCAAGTTAATGGAAATTGATACCAATTTTGAAGAAAAGGTTTCACCCACATCCCATCTTTGTATGGGAGGTAGGCGTGTCCCTACACCGATTTTTTTCATATCCACAAATTTTTCTTATCTTCACCTTAAACACGTCAATACCAAATTTTAAGAGGCTAACGCAATTATTACTATTTATGACCGCCATTCCCTACAAACCCATCCACTGTGCGGTGGGCTATTAAATTTACAAATTACTAGATAGATAATAAATGTTTAGAGCTTCATGTATCGTTAATCAGAATTTCAGACACTTGAAAAATTCATTGGTTCCCCCGAAGCTCTAGCTGCTTCTACGGCTGCAGTTAAAGGGAAAATATTCAAAAAAGTTTAAGAAGATGCTCAACGAGCACTTACATATAGGCGCATTCATACTCGTGGCAGATGCAAAGCTGGGAAATGCGATCAAGAACAAATTTTAAGTGCAATGTTTATATAGCACAGGAGTCCAGGAGCTATTGCCTTGCATACGACAAGAATCGGATAGCTTTTTAATTGGGCTACCCATGAAGGAAACAACTACAATCGCATAAAATCCAGCATACTCTCAATAACGTCAAAAGCTAAAATTTTTACCGAACAAAGTTGACACTGTGATAGTGTAGGCACAGTGCATGTTAAATGAGTTGGTTAAGGAATTGAACACTTTCAGGTGGTTTTTAATCCCCAACAATTGTTTCTGTAAAATATGACTTTGAGTTCTAACTAGAGAAGGGCGCGGGCCGGGCTTTTTATCGTAGCCCGCGGGCCTTTCATTTTCGGCCATGGGCCTTGAGTTACGTGCAAGCTTCGTGCGGGCCCGAGCCTAACTACAAAAGCCCGAAAATTAGTGGACCGAAAAAGCCCGAGGAGGCACGAAAAAAAAACGACTGACTACATCTGCCAATGTAGTCGGCATATTTCTTAATCCACCATTCAAGGGGATGAATTTCTTATCCGAAGAAATAATAGGGAAATTGATCTGTATATAGCTAGCCCTGTAGCGCCCGATACATCTGTATTAACCCTTTCTTATCAACTTTTTCATCTCGAGTCAAAAAAATTTTTTCTTGTCTTATTCTCACAGATTTTAGTTTAATTAGCAATAAAACACAAAAAATTATAGTAAAAAGTTTTTGGGAAAGGCTATAGACCTTTGGGAAATTTGTACAATATACTAACTGCAACTGACCAAACTGCATCAAGGGAGTAAAAATTTAATAAAATCTTTATATATTTAAAATTTGTTTTATTGAAAAACGCAAACATAGATATTAAAATTCATCGAAGGTACAGCCTAAAAAGCATAAAAACTCAAATTTTAGACTCCAGAAAATTTATTGTAGGCTTAAAAGTAAGTTGGAAGAGTTAAAAAAGTTGCCGAAGTACAGATTATGACCGGAATTTGTCAATATTTTACTTAAGTACAAAACAATTTCTATTGGGAATCCGTACCGTATCCGTAAATTTGTTCGTTAGTATTATTACGTTGTAAATCTATAAGAATCTCATCATCGGAATCGATGTCGGCAACTTACACAATTTCACCTCGTTCCCCATTTTCATCTTTTTCTTTCTCAAAATCTGATAAATCTGCTTCAATCAGGTCCAAAAATTCATTAATTTTTTATGCTCATAAACCTCATTTGCGTAAAGTCATTGTAAAAGTATTTCTGTAAACTTAAAATATTCAAAAAGCCATACAAAGCAGAACAATAACAGTTTTTTTTCATCGTAGGCCGCGGAAAATATATAAAAAAAACAACAACCTTTCTTGAATTTTGTACAATATATTGACCAAATTATTTATTTGTACATTAGCATTGGCGAAATTTGTACAATATATTGTACACTTTTTTTAAACTATTAAAACAATTTTTTTTTCCAGTTTTTCTGTTGAAATATTGATTTCCTACTAAGAATTGGTTCCTTAACTTTAATTTAAACTTATGATATTTTAAAAAAAATGTTCATTACCTTTTCAAAAATCTAATGTTTGTGTGCGCATTTCTTGAAAATACACGGACGCAATGCAGACTGTTTTTCAAATTTAAATTTTATAAAGAAAAAGCATGCTTAATTTAAAAATTAAGTTTTGTTTTTTCAAAATCTGCGAAATTTTTAAAAGAAGAAGTAGAGAAATGCGATAATTTTTTTGTACAATATATTGTACAAAAACAACGAAAGGGTTAACATATTAGAAAAATGTCAATGAATTGAAGTTATTGTAAACTTTGGTGCGAAAAAACTGGCTACACCTGTGAGTTCGGCCACAAGCGAGAGAATTGTCTCCACATTAGGAAATATTTTAAGTGATAAACGCACAAACTTGGAAAAAAGGGCCAGGCTTTGAACGAAAAATATTCGTGCGGGGCCGGGCTTTTTTCCAAATGCTTGTTTTGTGTTTGTGCCGGAACGGGCCTCTTAAATTAGGCCCGTTCCCATCTCTACTTTCAACCGAGTTCATTTTTATGAAAGAAAAAAAAAACAACTTAAAAAACAACTTAATATCACTGACAACTAAATTTTAGCAAATCCAGTTGATTTCATTGACAACCATAATTTTATAAACTACAACTTTTAATCAAACCACATTTAGGAAAAATTAATTCCAATTATAAAAACAAAAAATTAGATTTTAATCTTATGCGCTTTATACAAAAATTGACTTAATTTTATACGTATTCTTAACATTTAGGTTTGTCGCAGAATCTGATTTTTGTCGGCATCAGATTTAAAAACGATGCATTCTGACATTGTTGGTTTCACATTCGAATTCGAATTGTTACTGGTTTTGATGTCGCAGAAAAAAATTGTTCGATTTGATAATCGGAAATAAGCCGATATGCCGATTGTTGACAGATTTGAATTTATGTTATTGCAGACGAGCAACTTATACGAAAATGTTAGTAAATCAGCTATTTGTTTTATATAATATTTCATTAACAAAATGTTATTATCCACAAACAGGGGTAAACACAAAAATAACACTCAAAACACGATAATCTACGGAAAAATACGCAGACATTGGAAAGGGATTTACAAAGCGCGACAAACCGCTTATAGATTCGCTTTGGCTGCAGCTAGCTTAGTTTTTAAATAGTCCAAGTCCATCGCAGAAGTATGTTAACGTTGGAAAAAAGGTAAAATGTGCATGTAGTTAGCTATGATCCGCTTTTATCTAATTTTTTCTCAAGATTTTCTGTTGGATTTGAGACATGGACTGAATGGAAAAGTGAGACCAAAACGAAATTAGCTCACAATCAATAGGAAAGCCGAGCAACTGGTGGCGGACCCTTCCTTAAACATCAGCAAACTTAAGGAGAGGAAGCAATTGTCCGCATATGCGGCATTGCAAAGGTGTTTTGGGCATATCAACTGGCCTCAACGACGACGAATGCCTTCTACTTCTATCTGAAAAGCGAACAAGAGAATCTCCACAGTTTTCTAGTACTCCGAAAAGGCCTAAGATGAAGAGCACATCAGAACGCTTAAAAACATTTCTTAATGATACAAGAACGATAGAAATGAACGAAAAAATGAACACAATTCTAAAAACTGGAAAAGAAAATGCATTCAGTTTCAGATGCATTTTTCGTGGCATTGAAAACAGCAAAGAAGGTAACAACTCTATGATGAATTTGTTAGTGTAAGTAATGTAAGCAGCCATGCAAGAAAATAACCAACTCAATAAACAGCAATTCAATCCTTTGAAGTCTGAACTGGAATAGAAAAAATGCAATTCCAATGAGTGATGTGCTTAAATCAGAATTTAAATTAAATAAAAATACTGCAATACTAATGTTTATTTTATGTCAAATATATGTATGTGATGAAATTTCCAAGAAAAATAAATAAATTTCATTTTATATACATACATATAGCAAAAAGCATTAAATTTATTAGAGGGTGTTATTCATTCCTAATCTTTTGGCCGTCGCTAGAGCTTATACTTGAGTCGTTTCTAACAACATCCAAAATTAGTTGACTCAGGCAGTTCCAGCGGACTGCTGTGATCTCTTAAAATTTGTTTTTTAAATTTTTCAGTGGTCCTCTCTAGAAAGAATGCATTCATACACAGTTGTGAAACACTTACATAAAACGAGTTGTGTATAAATACTAAGCATCAAATGTGTGAAACGAATGAAAACATTGCTGACTCAATGCTATGGCTATGCAACGAATGCTATTGCGCACCATCGAATACCTCATATCCCAACGGGAAACGGAAGCGCGTTTAAAGTGCTTCGGATGTGCAGCATGGAAAGCAGAAGCTGCTCCCAATGCGCTTCTCACTGCTTATCTCTTTTAACACACGATGTCATTGCGCGGATGCACATCTTTGGAAGCATATTGGATGCTGAATAGAAGCACATCTTCGGAAGCATATGAAATGCGCTTCCTTGGATGCTGAGTAGAAACATATCTTAGGAGGCATATTAAATACTCTTCCTTGGATGTTGAGTAGAAGCACATTGAGCTTAAATTGAAAAAAAACTCACTTAATTTTTTGTCTCCGATCGGACTGGAACCTAGGCCTCTTGCGTTATGCCAGTGTTCTGAGATGGGGATGATATGCTAAGATTAATGCATACCCCAACAGGAAATATGAAAGCAGCTTCCAAGGGGAGCTCGTCCGATGTGCTTCTCGGGAAGCATTTACTTCAGAATTCTATTTAATTTAGCCGGCCTTGTGGCGCAGGGTTAGTGTACTGCGCTTACAACCCAGAGATCTCGGGTGCGATTCCCGGTTCAGGCATGGTAATACTTTTTCCATATTTCCTAATTTTCCTTTCTTTCCAATTATTTTCTTCTCCTCTCCTTAATTTTCTGGAGGTTGTTTCGAGCTGTCACCAAATTAGCACCACATTGAGCTTTTCACCTGTGGTAAGAAAAGTGTATTCTATTAGCAAAGCATCAATAACTGAAGTGCAATGAAGTTCAAAGGCATAACACTTGCTTCAGATCACTTTCATTCTTATCGTTGCGCTAGATACCAATGCTCTATACGTTAACCTTATTCCTACTCTTCTGTCTCCCCTTTCGAAGCTAATACACAAAGTGTCAAAGGGTTATCCTCTAAAGTGTTAGCTTTTTAAAAAAAAAAAAAAAAAAATTAAAAAAAAAAACTTTTATTGCGCTTCCACTGGGGTTTGAACCTAGGCATTCCGTGCTTTTACATGCGCAGTTTAACGACATCAGCCAACTCTCTTGTTATATTTAAGCTCGCTAAAAGTATATTATATGAATTATCAAGTGGCAACAATAGAAATCAAAAACTCAAAATTTCATTTTGACAGAAAACTAATATATGTAGCTATAGCCTCAATGATATTACTAGCAAGAGTAGCTCAGTTGGTTAAGATGTGCGCATCTCAGAATACTGGCGTAACGCGAGAGGCCTAGGTTCGAGTCCGATCGGAGACAAAAAATTAAGTGAGTTTTTTTTTTCAATTTAAGCTCAATGTGCTTCTACTCAACATCCAAGGAAGAGTATTTAATATGCCTCCTAAGATATGTTTCTACTCAGCATCCAAGGAAGCGCATTTCATATGCTTCCGAAGAAATGCTTCTATTCCGCATCCAATATACTTCCAAAGATGTGCATCCGCGCAATGACATCGTATTTTAAAAAAGATAAGCAGTGAGAAGCCTATTGGGAGCAGCCTATTGGGAGCAGCTTCTGCTTTCCATGATGCACATCCGAAGCACTTTGAATGCGCTTCCGTTTCCCGTTGGGTACATTGCTTCGTATGCAATGAACGATTTGAGCTCGTGCATCTTGGTATTGTTTGTCGTATAAAAGAGTTTTGAAACTAAAATTAATTTGGCATAAAAAATTCACATTTTATTTATTTAGCTAAAAATAATTAACAACAACAATTACACTACTACTCAACAAGAAAAATTGCGGCAAATAAAATTCAATTTCATACATTTTTGTTTAAACAGTTGGCATTTTATTAAAATTTATTTGAAAAAAAAATTATTATAAGCAAAAATGTATGAAATTGACTCTTACACACGGTTCGCTTGAACCATAAAACGAGTAAGTGATTAGGTACGATTTTGCGGATCATGTTTTTGGAATCTCCGAACACTAAATAATAATTGTGCATTGTCAAATTTGTTTGAAAATTTTTACCGATTTTGACTTTGCTTGAAGCGAACCATGTCGGCCAAAGTAAAATCTTAAAATGGCCATAAAACGAGTAAATGAGCAGATCCGATTTCGCGGAAAACGTATTTGGAATCTCAAGGCACTATATAATAATTGTGCATTGTCAGATTTGGTTGACAATTTTATCGATCTTGATGTTGGGTCAAGCGATCCGTGTACATTGTTTTAGTTTTTTTAACATAACTTACATGAAATGGAGCCAAAATATAAAAAAAGTATATTTAGAATTTTTAGATTTCGACATACTACAACATAGGATAGCTAACTTTTTGAGATCAATAGATTTTTTTCGAGTTATAAGGTGCCAAAGTTGAAATTTTCTTAAAAAATTGCAAAAAATTCCATTTTTGTTGACCTGTTTTTAGCTGTAGTGACCAAACTAGTAGTGCTGTTGTGACATATTTTACTCCAAAATTTTTTTCGCTATCTCTACTTTTAGGAAACAAAAAGATTTGGAATAAGTATCATGTAAAATAACCACTGTGATTTTCGGATTCAGCGGAAAATTTTCCTATAAGACTGGTTGTTTTTATTTTCCGCAATAATATTTTGCAAAAATTTGTCGAGTAGTGTTATTAATTCAATCACATACAATGGCAAGTAAAGTACTGCAATGCAATAGCACGAGCTCAAATCGTTCATTGCACACGAAGCAACGTATGCATTAATCTTAGCATAGCATATGAGGCAGTGTTGGCATGTCACAAATGTCGCGCGACATTTTCGAGCCTTTGTGACAAACCTTGAGCTTACGACAAATAAATGGAATTTCTTGCATTTGAGTTTTCAATGACATTTAACGATTACCTGTAAGGGGGGTTCAG
Source organism: Meiosimyza platycephala (assembly GCA_963662105.1). NCBI lineage: Eukaryota > Metazoa > Arthropoda > Insecta > Diptera > Lauxaniidae > Meiosimyza > Meiosimyza platycephala. The sequence continues at coordinate 39,223,644 of OY759210.1, read as the reverse complement.
ATCATAAAATTGTTTGTCAAACATGTTCAAGTTCAATGGTATATTGTTTTGTTGGTCAAATTGTTTAACAAACAATTTCAGTGTTGTGAAATCGAGGTTGATCTGGAGTTTGCAACATTTGTGACATTTACGACAGTTTACGACGTGTGACTGTCGTAAAACTAAAAGTCCATGATATGAGGTATTCGATGCTGCGCAATAGCATTCGTTGTAAAGCCATAGCATTCGTTGCATAGCCAGAGAATTCGTTGCATAGAAACAGAAATGAATGATTGAGCTTTGAATAAATAGTGCTTGTGTTTCGTGTATGTTCAAAGAAAGCAGGGACAAGCAATGACAATAAAATTAAAAGGCATCACTCGCTTCTATTATGTTGTCAAATGAAAGCGCGGCAATAGCAATGAATATAGGAATGGTAAATTAAAACAAGTCACTTATTGCACATCTCTGGTTTCCTCATCCATCAATATACTTGCAATCCAATCAGATTATGCGACACCAATTTAAATCGATCATGGTTTACAATTCCGATAAAAAAGCAAAATTAAGTCTGACGTGATTTACTTACCGTATAATAAATGGATGTGTCGCGGATATTTTTATAAATAAAATAATTTTTTATTTGCAATATTTATTTATAAAAATTTATGTCCACATGTACAAATTCTTAAAAATACATTTTTTGATCAAATAAATTAACATCAACAGACATTGCACAACATTTTTAAAAAAATTAAATCTAATACACAAGTTATTAAAGTACAATATGTATTGCTATATAGTATGTACATTAGTGTGGTTCATCGTTATATGGAAAAAAATAAAGTTCTCTCTATAAACTTTCTCATGGCCTATATTTTTTAGATTTTATATGAATATTATTGGCACAAAGTTTCGATTCGCTACTTCAACTGGAAAAGGATGCTCACTAACAAAAAAGTTTTCAAAAATCGCGAAAAAAAATTTCTTATAGGTACAAATTTATATAATAGATTAAACTTTGTTAATTATTTTTTATTTATAGGTATTGTGTTGAATAGCGTTTCTAATTAAAAATTCATATCATTTTTATTTATTTTGAAACTGCATTTATGATTGAAACTTTTGTTGATTGTGTAGGTATTAACTTTCGATTTTCTTCCTCTACTTGCAAAAGAGACTGCTTTTCTTCTTCATCATTGGTTATAAGTTTTTGATAATCCGTAAATAATTTAACTCCTCGCTCAGCAGTATCGTTGACCACTCTCAAATTCGAAACACGTTCTTGACCTTATATATTGTATATTGTTTGATAGTAAAGTATTTTATAAGAAAAGGAAAATGTACCAACCTCGCAAGTAAATATCTGATTCTTTCCAAATTTGCGGCGGATGTTATAAAAATAAATGATCAATTTGTAGAAGCTTGAACAAGTTCTTAGAACTTTTATTAGCAAAATTGCATAGCTTAGAATTTTCATTCAGAAGAGCGGCATTACCTCTTACAATTCTGTTAGTAGAACTGGGTTTTGACATGATTGCGTTTGCTAAACTATGTTTGTCTTCGTCGGATACTCGGTTAGAGAACAAAGCCAGACCAACCATTTCATCTGAAAGATACCATAAGTGACGCTCAAGAGCACACCTGGCAGTAGCGGCAATTTCAGGATCAATGGACCTAAATTTGCAAAGAAGCAGCCAAAGATTCAGATCTGCTGCTGGGGCTTCTTCTGCAAAAGGGGCAGTAGTCCATGCTCACGTTTGCTCACAACGAGAAAGGTTAAGCTGATCACGAAACAGAAAAATCTTGATGGTATAAAGTGCTTTTGCCATCCACCTTGCGTAGTGAATTGGACCTGGAGCTCGCTAGTGAATCATATCAGGCGGTTTTCCTAGAACTAACATCGTTAACTCTACTATTTCCATATAATCGTCTCGGATTTCGGATCGTCTTTCAGCAGCATGTTGACTTAACCATGATAAAGTTGTTTTTATGAACGGTTCAATTTTTTTATTGGTTTTCAAGATTTTATAATTATCAAGATTCAAACTACTCCAAGCTGTCTTGAACGTTTTAAAAAGTGGTATTTCTGGTGAAGTTGACGGGCCGAAACACATTAGATAAAATGACTTCATAAATATGATGGCGGCAAGCTAGCCACATTAAATCATGTCCAATTTTTTGTTCTAAATGAGCGCATGCTCCTTTATCTTGACCGGTGTTGCTAGACGTTGTATCAAAACTCATCCCAACTATGTTTTCAACCAAGCTCCATTTTTCCAACAACCCATATACAGCATCCGCTTCATTTTTACCAGAAGATTTAATTAGCTTTGGTACTCCAAGCAGTTTCTCTTCACCACCACCAAATATCAATACTGCCAAACGGTCCACCTTTCCTGGTCCAGATATGTTCAAAGAAATCTTACTATCCCAATGTATGACTAAGGAACTCTGAGGTTTGAATGAATCTTTTATAAGAGAAGCGAGCTCTTTTCTGGCATTTTGACGCGCTCGGTGTATTGTGCTTCTTGAAATAGAGACATTTTCAGGGTTATGACCCAGACAGGATACTAATTGGATAATTAATCTAACGGCTTCTCGATCTGATATCTTATTTCTGTCAAGAGCACTTGCGACACAATGAGTCACTATCTTTTGCGGTTCTTTTGGGTCATATCGCGCCTTTTTTGAAACATGAGATGGGATATATTCATCATCAGTATCAGTATCAATACTCTCTGATGGTTCGTATTCACAATTAGACAAACTGAAAAAGTCTTTGTATACTACCTTAGAATCAGACGTAGAATTTTTTATATGTTTCTGCCGACGTTCTTCTTCAGATTCTTGGCGTTGAAGTGAACGGATTTGCTTCTGGTTGAGTTTTATGTCTTCGGCAGCTATTATAATTTTTCGAAGTCCTTGTTGATCAATTAGGAAATTTCGGTCTTCTTCAATTTTTATTAAAATCATCGCATCCGCATGTGAAATATCAAAAAGTCTATCCAGATCTCGAGTAAAGATAATTTCTCTTTCTTTTTGTGAGGAAGAGGTTCGTTTAATTTTCTTTTTTAACAGCAACCACTCCGTATGAGTTTTCTCCAATTTCTCAACGCAATGATAATCTAGTTTTGTAGGAATTGTCGCTCTATTCCAAACGACGAAAATCTCTCGAATTGTGTCATGACTTGCGCTTCGAACATGTTTTAACTCATTTAGATAATAATGAAATCTTAATAAAACTTGTCTTTTAGTTGGAAGTTGGTTCAATATAGAAAGAGAATCTATAGCCCTAAGCCCGATTAAAAAGATAGATTGACGAGTTGATGACATTTTTCAGAGCGAATTATGCAATATTTTATTTAAATAGTTATTTATATGTTAGTTAAAGACAGTTTAATTTTATTATTCCCGAAAATTTATACAACCGTTACGCGCGCGAAACAATTTTTAAATTTTTTTTTTGAAAATTGGCTTCTGAATTTTTTTAGCGTTGTTATGACAACTACAAAGCTTCATTACATAAAACACGCTTGCTTCATGCTAAGACCATTTAAATTTCCAAATTTCCATAGATAACTAATTTTTTTCAAGCCAACCTGCATATTTTTGTATTTCCTACTATGGCAAAACTTAAGTTGCCGTGAGCACTCCCTTTTAGAATAGTTAGAAACAAGAAATTTTGCAGGGATACTTTTTACCGAAGAAATAAAAAAATTAGCCCATGAGAACATTATTATGGAAAAAAATTTTTTTTTGAACCACACATTGTACATATGTATATATGTAGCTTAAAACTACTTTTTTTTAAATCTTCTGCTGCTTCTGCTGCCGATGCTCAGAACAAAACTGACACAAGTTGTGAACCAGTGATGGCATTTTCGGTACATTTGCGTCCTGAAAAATCGTCGTCAGTACATTCGATAAGTTTTCAGTACATTCAGTACATTTGCCGCATTTTTATTACATTCGGCGAATTTTAAGCACATTTTCAGTTCATTTTCGGTACATTTGGACAATTTATAATAATGACCTTTTTTTTATGTAAATGACAATAATAATCATGTGCAGATTTATAATGATAATATTTTTTTTTAAGCAAATGAAAAAATTTAAATAATAGCTCATTTTGCTAGGGTTTTTGAGATCGGAAAAGTGAGGAACTTTTTATTGTTAGTAATTTGTTTGAAAAAATTTCGTAAAATTTGGTGTTCAAGACGAAAAAGTACATTCGGCCTCCAAAAAGTACATCTCAAGTCTCGATTCAGTACATTTTCACAAAACCCAAATGCCATCACTGTTCTGAACACGCTGTTTTTAGTAAATACAAAAACCACTGCAATAGCGTTTAGTGATGCTTCAGGGGAAAACACGCTAAAATAGCGAGAAAATATAGTTTTATCATGAAATTACAACATTTTTGGCAAAATTGAAAAAACCACGCAACGCTGCGTGATTTTAAGTTTTTTTTTTTCAAAATCGCCAACATATGCGTGAAACTTTACAATATTTATTGCTTCGATTTCTTAACAAGTTCTTAGAGTGCTTTTATCAAAAGATTGTTTACATAAATCTTGTACTTTCCAACCGACACGTCACAATGTTTTCTTTGATATCTTGTAATCTTATTAAATATATGTATCTTGTAATCAAAGTTAAATGACAAATACGATTTCATAAACATGGATATGTGTATCATATGAAAGCCTTTTTTAAGTATAACATTTTGTAAGAATGCTCGAAATTAAGCATAAGAAGGGCTGCAAGTCGAACTATTGACAAATTCTCTGAACTACAACTATTGAAAATTAAGATAATAATGCTTTTACTTGCCAATGATATTTACATTATAGTTTTCACCTGAGTTTTGTTCGGGTAATATTTCAACTTTTTGAACTTTTTTCGGGAAAAAACGATAAGTTCGCCTATACTGTACACTTTCAATTTTACAATAAGTGAAGAATTACATAAGAAAAGTTTACAAAGTTTAATCAAATTCAATTTAATTTCTGCGGGCTTAATATAATTTAAAAAGACTTTTGTAGTTAAAAAAACTTACCGAAAATTTTGTATCACTACTGCACTGCTAATTTAAACAATTCGACGTCATGAGTTTGACGCTGAGTTGCGAAATAATCGCTATACATAATCGTACATACACATGTATGTATGTATTTATATGAAAAGTTGGCTTCAAAATGGTAATTGCAACAACTGCAGCTTTGGAGCATCTCCGGTTGCATATGCAATAGAAAAGAAGAAGTAACTCCAGCGACAGTACCTACCAGCTGCAACAGCAGCAACTTAAAATGTGGCTCAGTGCAAAAGTGCAAAGCCACCGTTTCAAAGCCAAATTTAAGACCGTGTTTTAGATTTTTGCTGCCGGCTGGTTGCTATTTGCCATAATAAATATTTTGTTTTTTGTTACAAAGTTAAAAAAAGAACAACAATAGTATCACACAAAAATCCAACCGTATGGATCACTGAATTTTGAGCGCGATATAGTGTCATCAACATAAACAAAGGTTAGTTAGGGTGCTTCCAAATTGCGAAAACAAAAAAAATTAATCTGATTTCAAAATTATTAGCTGACCATTTGAGAACGTTTGAAATCTTTTGATATCTGATATACTCAAATCTATGCTTAACGCTTCTGTGTGTGACGTGGTACTTGAATACCAGTTTCATTTTCAAAACATGGACATGTTCTACAATTATGAAAGTTCAAGAGCTCCTGACATTATATTAATACTATACTTTCATATGTGAGGTTTTACATGATCAGCTCGAGAGATGTTTTTATTTCGTACAATTTGAATCAAAAAATTTTAAACTTTCATACAATTTGTGTAGGGGTACCGAAGGGTTAAAGATGACGATGGGTGTTAGAGTGCGATAAATATATGTACATAGAATTAAAAATTTGTTAAAAAAAAAAACTTGTAGAAAGAAACACAAAACAGCTCCAAAATTCTATATCAAATGAGAAAAAGTGCGGAAGACATATAAGAAATGATCCGCCGTTTATGTATTCTTCTCCAAGTACTAAACACAAGCAACGCCGCGGCGCGCCGTCCGACAAAACTCAATCAATTATACGAAGCGATAGTATGCAATTTTTACTGCACCTCTAAAATATCAATCCTAATGCGTTTTCTTAACCCGCTGTCAAACATGGTTGAAGCAGCAAATAATAACACAGCTCAACAAAATTCACTTTTTTTGTTGCCCTGGATGTCTCTGCGGGTTATTTTAATTTCATGTACCCAGTTTACGAATATATTCATGAAAGTACTGAATTGGCTCTAATGTTTAAGATATTGATGTATTTATCTATATAGGTATACATTAGACCTGTTCGCAGGCCCGGATTTAGAAATCTGCCGCCCTTAGGCCAGTCAGAAATTGCCGTCCTTCTTCACTAGTAAATATACAACAAAAATTTGTGCTCACAATCCCAGTATAATAAATAAATAATAAATAAATCCCCCTGTGTAAATAAATTTAAAAAATTACAGAAAAAAAATTTCAAAGTTCCCAATATTTGCCGCCCCTAAAATCGTGCCGCCCTAGGCACTGGCCTAGTGTACCTCTAAGGTAAATCCGGGCCTGCCTGTTCAGAAATTTACGAAATATGAAATTTTAATGGGCTGAAAGCTTATCTGAAAGCTCTATGAATTTAAATCAGATTTGCATAAAAAAATAATTTAAAAATATTTCTGTTAGATATTGCGCTTTTGGCCGGAAGGTCGAATTTGAGTGTTAATCTGAATTTTAAAAGGTTCTCTCAGAAACACATAAATAACTTTTATTTTAGAAAATATTTCAAATAAAAATAATGCAGTTTTCTTATGTTTAGTCTAATTAACCAGTTCTTAAGGTCAGAAAATTTTAAAATTGTTTCAATTCTATTTTACAACACTTAAAACGTGTAATTTTAGTATGTATTTTACAGAGCTGTTTGTTCAGTAGTTTTAGTGCAAAAAACAACAAAAAAATTACAAACGCAAAATGCATAAAAAGGAACAAAAAATGGGCAACGAGCTGCTTATACTAGTTTCCATGACGCTACGTCACTTCATCAGTAAGCTTTGTTAGCCGACGTTTAATAGTCTGCAAGCACACTATACTTTATTTTCTGCATTGACTAGTTGAGAATCATAGCAAAACATAAAACATAGTGCACACACACATTCCTTCCTCCTTCACATGCAATTGCTTTTGTAGCTCTTTTGGTACCATTGGTATTGTTTTACACATTTCTTGACGAGCGCTCCGTTGAAAGCTTTTCTGGCGATACGAACGAAGTTGCAAGTGCTATATGTAAATATCGGTTTGCTCACCGAGAAGTAATTTCTTTATTTGTGTTTTATTTTTTTTTAACTATTACTGAAAAACTATACATTTTTAATATCAACACATCACACAACTTTTTGTAGAGAATCAGATTTCCTATCGAAATGGCACTTTGTAAAGTCAAATATTAATGATATTTTATTCCAAAAAATTGGTTGAAAAAAAAAACTTGTATTCCATAAAATATTATTAATAGACTGAAAATAACTTTTTTATCGAATAAACATTATTTTTGTGTGTAAAAATTAAAAATAACAAAAGGTGAAAAATTGGTAAAGTCATACAATAGTAGATAGCTGAACAACCGTATCTCAGCCAATTTTCATGAAAAATTCCTTTGTGGATCACCATTTTGACGGAAACTACGTCATCTTTCTTTTCTGTGAACCAATGACTCTACCTAAATCCACACAGAAAAAAGTTATACACAAAAATTTAAATATGGACAACAAATTGAAAATATTCGGGTTTTTAAATTGTCTTTTTGACTTAACTTATTTAAAAAATAAGTTTTTTGACTTTATAAAGTGCCATTTTGATAGGAAATCTGATTCTCTACAAAAACTTATATGATGTGTAGGCATTAAAAATGTATAGTTTTTGAGTTATAGTTAAAAAAAATAAAAAATGGACAAATTTCCATCGTCCTCAAAAGTTCAAGCCGAAGCTTAATTGCACTTTTGGATTTATCATTTTTAGGGTACAATTGAACATATAAGACAATGAAATACCTTTAAAGGGTTAGATCCTTATTCCAATACATAATCAATAGCATATTAGTAGGGATGTAACATCATCAATTTGTACATTTTCTTTTGAATGAAGCAATATAAAGACGGTCAAAAATAACTGGCTTCTTTCAGTTAAGCACAAAGGTAGTAGGCTATATAACAGTAAAAAAATAATTTAAAAATTTTTGAAAATTTTTTTCTCGGAAATATTTAAGGTAAAAGATGGAATTTCAGAAAAAAAATCTAAAATTACATGTTTTAAGTGTTGTAAAATAGAATAAAAAAACAATTTTAAAAGTTTCTGACCTTAAGAGCTGGTTAATTAGACTAAACATAGGAAAACTGGACTATTTTTATTTTGAAATATTTTCTAAAATAAAAGTTATTTATGTGTTTCTGAGAGAACCTTTTAAAATTCCGATTAACACCCGAATTCGACCTTCCGGCCAAAAGCGCAATATCTAACAAAAATATTTTTCAATTTTTTTTTATGCAAATCTGATTTAAATTCATAGAGCTTTCAGATAAGCTTTCAGCCCATTAAAAAATTCATATTTCGTAAGTTTCTGAACAGGTCTAGTATACATACTTACATATATGAAGCAAAGTCGGGTTAGTTACACTTTGTATAACTCAAGAACGACTGGACCGATTTTAATGATCTCTGATTTTTCGGATTTGTCTCCGCCCTGAGAATGACATAGGCTAAATAATGAACGATGATTGTTCTCATAATTAGAGAGTTTCCACATATATTTTTTTTCTTAATTTTTCGATGCACCTTTATAATATAAGCAATCAAGTGCTGCAATTGGCAACCAATGCGGAAAATTGTTTTTGCTGGTTTTACATAGATAGTTACTGTTTGAGTTTTTCATAAATAATGCGCTCTTCAAAAGAAAAAACAGAAGCACTAAATTGAAAAATTCAACTCTCATGTGTCATCCTGTATACACAAAACACGTGGCTTCCTAGTACTGAACGATGGTCGATGGCCAAAAGCAGAAATGGAAGCATCAGTGGCAACAATAGAGTGAAAAACAAAGACCAGAGACAACAAACGAAAGTTGTTCCGCAACAATAAGGAATTTGATTAAAATTCAAACTAAAAGTTGCTGTTGACAAGCGCATGGCCGGTCAGAGGGTGGGAGACACCAAAATCCCAGTTGATTTCTGCACCTTTCCACAACTGCGTCTCTATTGTGGCTGTTTTTAAATTTTCATTCAAACATTTGACTAGGGACGGGTTAACGTATAGGCTAAGTAGGCCCGAAATAATAGATAGTTTTCCAATCAAAGTAGAAAAAACACCGAATGTTTGCGATTGCACTGCAAAACATTTTCTTAACTTATCCCAGTTTTTGGTTGCGCCGAACACGATGCGTATAGTATCGGATTTCGTACTCTTCTCGAACTACATACACCTTAACGCAAGACAACCGCCCCTTTTTTGTAGTCTATTGTGCTACGGTTGTGAGGGTTTAAGTGATCGCGATTTTTAGAGTGAATTTTGGTATATTAAGTTTCCTTTACTAGAGGTTTGTTTCTACCTTTTTCTGCGCGAATTAAAACCAAAAACCTCAAAAAAGCAAAAAAAAATTATTTAAGAAGAAAAACAATTCACTCATTGAACTTACTCGAAAAACTAGTAAAAGGGGTGGTTTTTTGATTTAGGAGCCGAAATAACTTTCTGAAACTCTGTCATTTTTATATAGTTTTCTAACTTATTTCCATACTAAATTAAAAAGAACTGTGTTTACCACTTGGGAGGGTGATTGGAATCGTACGGGTGGTATAATAACGTATCAATATTTGCACTGCAGAGTTCGATTTTGCAACCTCCCGTAATCGCAACTCAAAAAAGGTATGCATTTTTGCATTGAAGGGAACTGCGTTTCGTGCGTATACAAAAACAGAAAACCCACTCCGTCCTCCATTACCTGAATATTCGTATTCGCAATGTTATCGATTTTCGGCGTTTTTGTTTTAACATGCGATTGGAGTATAGCGACAGACTTCTTAACGCCGTTTTTGGTTCATAACTTTAATGGTTCAAATGATTAGCAAAAATACAGGATCTTACTGTTGTTATTACGAATTCAAAACTATATAGACCAAATCCATTTCAAACCATGCAGTCGGACTAACTTCAAATCTCGAAATTGGTTGCCGATTTTATATGTTGTTTTTCAGAGAATATAAGGGGACACATATTCCCCCGTTTTGATTAAAAACATTTTTTACGAAGTTATGCCCATTCTAAGTTTTAGTGTCAAAGCTTGAAAAAACGCGGAAAATTTTATGAAAATAGTCGTATTTTCTTCCAAATCAAAATAATTAATTTTATGTCTTCTGATTCTTTAAGAAATTTTGAAAATTGCCGGAGTTATAGCGCTTTTATAAAAAAAAAATATGGCTGGTTTTCTGAAAAAACCCCAAATGTTATTACGCTTAAAATTTAACTGCGGATTTGTATTAATATGAGAGAAAAATGACATGAGTTTAATACGCGTTAAAAGAAATTTGAAGTCAGGAGATTTTTTTTTTTCAAAATCGAAATGTATATTTTTTTTCATCATTACCAAGCTACTCTACGGTGCTATTTTCATAGCAAATAATAAAAGCAACATACCAAATAACTTTCTACGAATCGTGCTTACATTCTGCATACTTTTGTTTTACCCATATTTTCGAAATAGCTTTTTATCATGAGAAATATATAAAAACATTGTATGTACGACCTGTGTTATCTAAGTGGATAAATCTGCGAACTCAAGTTCATATTCAGAGCCTTATTACGGAGTATATAACAAAAAATACATTCCAATTCTAAACTCATTATCAGTACATTTTCAAAAAAATTGAACTGCCATCCTGGGCTAAATACACTGAACGAAAAACGTACACATTTCCAAAGTAAAGCTACATTTGATACATGTATTTACATTAAAATACAGCCAGTGTAAAAGTACATATTATTTATGTACAAAAACATGAAAACAATGTATCACACACAAATTTAATTCTGTATTACATTGACCTTACGATATGTCTTATGATATGCCACTAATTATCTTTCTTATCTATTGTTTTAATGATGCAATAAAGCAAATGTTTTTTAGTCTCGGAGTTCTTACACTTAAATCCCAATTCACGATAATTCACTAATTTTCCAACTAAGAATAGGTTTTTTTTTCGCACCCAACAATTTGTTACACATATGAGGAGCCAAGTGCAAAAAAATAAAATTTTGAGATATTCTCATATATCAAAATCTGGATCATGCTTTATCGTTCTACTATGTTTTTAGATTAAAAAAAAAAAATTTTGACAGATATATAAAACTTTTTAAATTTATTTTGATGATTTGGTTTCAAAACCGGCCAAGTGCAAGAACTTGGTTTCAAAACCGGCCATGTGCAGTACCTTGGTTTCAAAACCGGCCAAGTGCAGTACCTTGGTTTCAAAACCGGCCAAGTACATGATAAAATTTTTTTTGTTAAATTTAGCTGAAATTTTGTCACAATTGGAATTCTTTCGAAATTAAGTTGTGAACCTATATATGGGTATTTCCACAGAATGATTTGCGGAATTTGTTGCTGTAAGGATACTTTCCTTGTTCTTTGAAGTATCCCGGAGGTATTCACTCCATAAGTGACAACTCATCAAGGTGGTTCACCCCGAGTCACTTTGGGTCACTTGGAGTCACCAAGGTCAGTGAAAATGGTAATTTTGTGGTATAACACCTATAGCCACGTTTGTACAAGAAATTATCGCAAATAAGTTACGTTTTGCGGTGCGTGCGATTTTTGAATTTTAGTGGATTTGTTTAAAATTAAGTATAACGTCGTCCTCTGACGACAGGAAGCAATGTAACGAAATCAGCAAAAATAAAAATAAAATCGCACGCACCGCAAAACGTAGTTATGTGCGATAAGAGTTTGCACTAACGTGGCCTATAGGTGTTATAGTGGAATTCGTTAAAAATCGCACGCTAACTACAAAATCGCGATTTTCACTCACCTCGGTGACTCCAAGTGACCCAAAGTGACTGGGAGTGAACCGCCTCAATGAGTAGTCACTTATGGAGTGACTACCTCAGGGATACTCCAAAGGAAACGAGGAAAATACCCTTCAAGCAATAAAATTAAAAAATCGCACGCACCGCAAAACGTAGTTATGTGCGATAAGAGTTTGCACTAACGTGACCTATAGGTGTTATAGTGGAATTCATTAAAAATCGCACGCTAACTACAAAATCGCGATTTTCACTCACATCGGTGACTCCTACAATATTTCTCACGTTTACACATTATTTCAATTGAATTGTATTCAAAACCGGCCAAGTGCAGTACTTTGGTATCAAAACCGGCCAAGTGCAGTACTTTCGTATCAAATCCGGCCAAGTGCAGTACTTTGGTATCAAAACCGGCCAAGTACAGTACCTTGGTATCAAAACCGGCCAAGTGCAGTACCTTGGTATCAAAACCGGCCAAGTGCATTTTTTTCAAACAAATCTTTTTGAATTCTGTTTCAAAACCGGCCAAGTGCATGTTCCGTGGATCAAAACCGGCCAAGTGCAAAATTGTTTCCTCAAAAACATCGGCAGATGAAACTAGAAAAGTCTGATCTGACGTGTTTTGAGTAAGAAATTTTATAAGCTATTATAAGGGAAATAGTTTTTAATTTTTCAATGAACATAGATGAAGATAAACGTTTTTCGTTGTTTTTTCAAAAGTGAGAAAAAGGCACTTGGCCGGTTTTGAAACTCATATAATTGTAATCTGAAAAAACATATTAATTTCAAAAAGATTTTTAAGGTCAATTAAACAAAATTTTTCTTAGAAGCTAAAATACAGCAATTACTCTTAGAGATTCCAGTTGCTACGCCATATGGAGAAATGGCATCACTACTCGCATATTCAACTTTAATATTTTGTGTTGTTCTTGATTTCAAGCATTACTCTGGCTTGAATAAATTTCATAAGGGTCGAGTTAACACTTTGTCCATGTTCGAGAAGCTATGCAAAGCTTTCCGTTATCAAGTTGGTAGTTTAATGAAAATTCGAAATTCAAGTAAGTGGATAGGAAACAAAGTTTTATCGAAAATATTTTGAATTTCAATGTGTCGAACTCAATACGAGAAATTCCCAAACCGTTTTTACTCAGTTAAACAATATTAAGCTTAATAAATACAAATCAGATGAAAATATTAACGAATGCATTGCGTAAGACTGCATTATTTGATACAATACAAAGATTTGTGAACCATTACGGCTCATCTGGTAAAATCAAAGTTTGAAGGGATATTTTAGACGTCAGTTTTAAATTACAAGCTTTGTACCTATGTATGTCTATTAGAGGCTAGTAGGTAGAGGCTGAATAATTCGAGAAAATATAATAAATATTGAAAAAGTTGAAAAACATTGAAAAAGTAAAAAAAATAATTTGAAAAATATTGAAAAAATTAATACATATGAATAAAATAGCTTTTTATGAACAACATTCTAACACCAAATTATAGCAAGTTTGCTCAGAATTTTCTCTAAATTTGTCATTTAAGATATTTTACTTGTATGGAAGGTGCCACGCCCACTGATGTAATCCGGTCGAATAGTGCAAAGCGTTGCAAAATGCAGGCCCGTACCTACCCGACTTTGCTTGGGGGGGCGAACTAATTTTACAATGCAGTATTGGCCAAAACTTAAGCACCCCCTTAGTACATTTTTTTCAAATCATAAATTTTTTGTGAAAACGACGTTTTTGAACCATGTTGTGCATTTATTATATATATTTATACTTTTATTATTGACAGACAAAAAATTTAAAAATGCAGTGTCTCATTAATAAAAAGTTATTATCAAAGGAACACTTTAAGCCAGAAAACTTGACGGACAAAACTAAAGCACCTCCTTTTTTATGGTAAATAAAAATTTTTAAAATTAGTACTTAATTGTGTCTTCCTTTATTCTGGAAGACACAAGCACATACACAGCTGGACAATAAAATAGGTACACCAGAGTTTCAGTGAATTTTCTAGAAATATCTTATTATTTACATTTTGTTTTGAAAAAAATTGGTAATCATTATGAAGATTATGGTTTTTTTATAAAAAAGGAACAATTTGAATTAAAAAAAACAACAAGGCAAATATCTTGTATAAAATTATTGGATCCGTCGTGGAAATTTCTTCTGGTCATAAAAATAGGTACACTTTTGATGTTTCTAAAAAAAAAAAAAATTATTGCAACACATTAACAGTTTTGAGAATGCCTCAGTTTGTTACAAAGCAGTACCTTGTATAACCGCCATTATTGTTCAAAACGGCCTGTGTTTTCCTAGGCATACACGCAACCAAATTTTGGCATGCCTCCAAATGGATATCATACCATGATTGTTGCACTTTTTGCAGCAAATCGTCTATATTTTTGAATATTTGATTTAAAATTCTTTTCTTCAACTCAGACCAAAGATTCTCAATCGGATTGAGATCAGAAAATTGACAGGGCCATGACAAGTATCCAATATTGTGGCCCCTAAATCAAGTTTTGACCAACTTCGAAGAGTGTTTGGGGTCATTATCCTGCTGGAACTGCAATATTAAGGGCATTTTATCACTTGCGTAAGGTAGCATAATAGTTGGCAAAATATCAACGTATTCAAATTGGGTTATAATATCCTGAATACGGAGAATGGGACCTACTCCGTAGAAGGAAAAGCATGTCCATACCATTATGTTTCCACCAACATGATTTACTGTTTTCTTTGTGTAGCGCTGGTCGAAATCCTTCCCTTTAGGACGACGAACATTCCTTGCAACATCACTGGGGAACAAATTAATTTTAGTTTCGTCACTCCATAGTATATTTGTCCACTTTTTGGTTCCTTCTTCTCCAAACCATGAAGCATGATTTTTGGCAAATGCTTTCCTCATTTGTTAGTTTTTCTTACGAAGAAGTGGAATCTTACTCTCTAATCTACCAGGAAGCTTTACATACAATAAGCTTCATCTAACGTTTCGGAAAGATATATGTTGCCCATTTCGGCAGCTATTCTGCCCTCAGAAGCGAAATGGGCGTATCTCAAAAACACGCGTTTCGAGATAATTGATGTTTTGTTTATGTCAATTTGTTGAAATACATGTAAAATTTAGATAAAGGAAATTCTTTTAGGAGAATTTTTATATGTTTGAACTAAGATACCTGAATTTGGCGTAGTTCATTAGATGCGTAATTTCTTAAGCTATCCGATGCCATATATGACGAATATAAATTTTTTTGAGACATGCCCATTTCGCTTCTGAGGGCAGTATTGTCCTCGAAGATTTAAATGGGTCTTTTAGGGTATTATCTTTATGTGATGATCATCACTTGGTATGATTTTTTTTGCTTTCACTCGTTTGTTATAATTTTTTTTTCTTTTAAGGCATTTACGACAAAGTTTCAAGAGCGTCCAAGAATTTTGGCTACACCGCCATACCCATTTCTTAACCACGAAACTTAAGAGCATGACGCTATTGTTCTGAAGTGCAAAGTACGCCGCGACCTATCTAAAATGCAAAAGCCTTCAATAAAGGTCTCCAAATTAAACTTATTTTACAAACCTTTACAGAAAAATTCCTAAAGCTAAACTTAGAATTTATGGTTACCAAAAAAATTTGCTTTTATACACACTAAAAATATTTACTCAAAGTGTACCTTTTTTATTGTCTAAGCGGGATTTGTCACTTTGTCAAATATTTCTTATTAAGAAAACGTTAAATTAGAAATTGCACTACGAGTCGATTGCTTATCATTAACGGAACAACTTGTGTAGAAGTAAGTTTTGTAGATTCAAATAAGTGATGATATTTTGATTGATGGAATTCGTTCAGAGAATGAACAATTAAACAAATTGAAAAAGCCGGATGAAAAAAAAATGTAGGCGGTGGTGCTGACGGAGCTTTTTGCAACCATCGAAACTTTTCCTTCTGGAACGGAAGTATGCGAACTGTCATTTTCGGCATTAACACGAATCATGCGGCCACAACGAATAGGCATGTTGACTGATAGGCTGAATAATTTATCGTTTCTGGCTTTCGAGCACAAACTTCTTGAGTGTATAGATCTAGACATGGTTTTAAAAAGATTCAATGCACTGAAAGATCGCAGAGTACAGCTATTTTAAATTATTGTTATTGTTTTAGAAAAAAATTAACTGTAAACCAGGCATTGAAATAAGGTGCAGTAATGCCCTATTTCTGCAGAAATGACTTTAAATTTGCAGTAATGATTTCAGAATATTGTAAAAAATTGTAGTAATGATTTTCAGCCAATTCATAATACTTCGTTGTGCGTTAATCTTTGAAACAAAATACACATTAAATTTCGCATATAGCCGTTGTTTTAGTTGTCTAATCTCACCAATCTGGTATAAAATGTAGCAACCATAATAAGTACTCGGCAACTCTTTTTACGTTTTGCAGTAAAATAAAATCAGGGTTTCATTATATTTGTTTTCTATAAAGTTGCCAACGCAACGTGCGAGAAAAAGCAACTAGAAAGCACGATTTTCTCTATATGTTAGAGCAAGATGAGCAAGCAGTAAAACTATCATTGAACAGCATTGCCAACGTCACTTACTTTATTCTTGCAACGATTGATTGCCCAGAGCATATTTAAAAAGAAGTAACAACCGTTAGGTGCTTGAATTAAATATTGTCTTCATATCGTTCATAATGAACCAAACCCAGTCATCAATATTAAATTTTGTAACCATAAGAACAGCAAATGAAATGACAGAAAACAATAATAATACAGCCAATAAATTGGGTATGTATGAATTTTCATAAATCAAAGCAACAGCAGCTTTTCCGCAGTCGAATTCGACTTCAGTTTTTTTTGCTTCGTGTTTTCGCTTGTGTTGTTTCGTCAGGCATAGGCAAAACAAAAGCAAACAGCGATCAAAACGAACATAAAAAACTAAGCAGAAAAATAGTCGACTGCGAATTCTGAAAAGTTTTTTTGACGGAATCCTCACTTCATTTCATAATTTTAGAATCAAGTACAGGGATTAATACCGATATAGCGAACTCGACAACCAACAATTCAGCAGAAAACGATAGATCAAATCGTGGTTAGTCATTTTTGCTAGTAATATTAATAAATATATTTTTGTACATACAATTATTTTCAGTTTCGTGTAATGCGAAATCAAGCCCGGCACAAAAATTGGCCGTAAATTTTGATTGTTTCTTCAGATTTCGTTCAAATAAAAAAGAACATGTCCGCTGCCAAATATGGGTAAAATATCCAGAAACAGTTAAGCTGCATATTTATAACAAGAAATTATCAGCAATTGCTACTGAAAATGGCACATTTTACAGATCAGATATCATAGAAAAACACATCCGTACTGAATATCATGCAGCTTGTGAAAGAGTTGAAATGATTAAAGAACTCTCTCATTCGAATACAAATCTTGCACCAATGGATGTATCCATCAAAAAAGCAATGGCCAGCCAAGCTAACCACATTGGAAAAATAATTATTCAAGTTTTCACTGACGCAAAAATCTTAACTACAACTGCGTTTAACTGGCCAGCTAGATATGTAGCCAACGAGGCATCGAATGAATTTGAATTCAATGCTTCAGAGCGGCCAACTATTCCACAAAATATTCCATTGAACTATATTAGCCCACGCCAACATTCCAATATGCTAAAACACATTGTTGATGCTGACCGTGAAAATATCAAGAATTTATTTAAAGAATGCTTAGCACTTTCTCTGCGTGTAGATGGATCAATTGATCGTTCTCAAAAAGATAAAATCTACGTAATGGGAAAGATCGTGTTAAGAACTGGAGAAAGGAAATTAATATATTTGGGAATGGATGAACAAATTGAATCTGGCGCGAAAGGTTTATTCAATGCAACACGCAACGCAATGGCAAATATGTTAACAAATGAATTTATATGCAGTTATATTTGGCCAAACGTATCATCAATCTGTACGGATGGCACAAATGTAAGCACAGGCGAAAAGGGCGGTCTTTGGTTTTATATAGAAAAACAAATTGCTGAAACAAAGTCAAACATTCCCGTAACGAAAATTTGGTGCGTCGCACATCGATCGAATTTGGCATTTACTGACTTGTGTGATAATAATAGAAAACTTCAAAAAGTGTTCCGAATTTTGTCATCAATTTCAAGCTACTTTCATTCATCAGGAATTCGAACGACTACTTTGAAAGAAATTGCACCCAAACATAACTTAAAGTATTTGGTGATGCCCAAATTATTTGAAATTCGATGGACGGAATATATATATCAACTCCTGAAAGCTGTTCTCAACAATTGGCATGCAATTGCGCTATATTGCGATGAAAATCGTGATGCACAATCAAATGGATTTCGTTCATACTTGTGCGATATTGAAAATTTACATTTGATTTCATTTTGTGCTGATTTGTTATTTATAGTCCAACGATTTCAAAAGCAAATGCAATCTGACTTGCTCACGCTACCATCATTTTGTTTAATCGTCCGCAGCTTTATCAGCTTTATGAGCGGCTTACGGGAAAAAAAAACTTATCGGCGGATTTGAATCGAAGTTATGGGATCAAGTGAATGTTCAGGATGACAAATATTTCTTAAAAAACATTGAATTGTCGCAAAAATCAAAAACGAGCCGAAGGCCAACGCAATCAGTTGACGATATTCGGAAGGATGTTATTGATTCTTTATCTGCTTTTTTAACAACTCGTCTACAAATTCCTGATATCGACTTGTTGAACACCATTGAAACATTTTTAAAGCTCGACAACTCTGCTGATATTACTAAATTCCATACATCGTTTGGAAAGGATTTCGAATTGAGTTTGCTAAGCATGCAATATCATGACCTATCAAATACACCAGAGGAAATTCGAGGAAAGTCACAAGAAGCATTAATTCTTTACCTGGCATATGGTAATAGATTTAAATTCTTCAAAGAAATTGTCACAGTGTTTGCTAGAATATTTGCTTGTACACCACACTCAGCTGACTGCGAACGAACAATAAGTGCCAACAATCTTTTGAAAACAAAACAACGAATGAGACTCATGATTTCAACTGAAAATCATTACTTGTATGTTCATTTTAACATGCCTGAGTTGGAAAAATGGGATCCACGTCCAACTGTGGAAAAAATTGTCTCCGATTTAAATCGCCGAATTTCAAAAACAACAAAAAAAACAACTGAACAAACTTACTTTAAACATATTTTTGTAAATGGAAGAGAAATGAAAACTAGTGAAGATGAATTTGAAGAAAGTTTAACTATTAACTTTAAATTTTGATTTAGACTCGGTGTTTGCCGTAATAATTGCCGTGAGAAATGAATAAATAAAGTGTCATTCTCATACAAAAATTTTCTTTTAGCGGGTAGCCGCGTCAAAAAAAAAAAAGGTAATATCTGTTAATTTATTCTATGAATCGCTTAAATTAGATCTTCAAAATTGGATCGTTTTTGCAGTGATATCTGTTATTTAATATTATTTTTTAATATTAATCACTTGAATAAGCTCTTAAAAATTTTTTTTAATAAATTGCCAATAAAAAAAATTTTCTGCAGTAATGATTTTTCTTATTTCAATCCCTGCTGTAAACCTAAGTAGTATAAACTATAAAAATAATTTTCTTAATTGCTTTTGTCTCTGAAGTTTTCCTTAAAAATGCGTGAGGGGAAAAGGAAGCGCTAGGAGGGGCTAAAGCCGCCCCAGCCCCTATGGTAGGTACGGGCCTGAGCAGAGTGCCGTGAAACTAACGTTTTAGTTGCATAATAATGAAGGAATGGAAATACACCCTCAAACTGTTCGTCGCTGCCTCCAAGGATCTGGTCTGTCGTCAAGAATTGCGCGGAAGAAGTCTTTTGTAAGTGCAATTAATAAAAGTAAAAGATTAGCTTACGCTTAAAAATACGAAAATGCTCATATTGCGGATCCTGCATTTTGGGAGAAAGTGATCTTTACAGACGAGTGTAGATTTAATGTGTTTGAGTGAGATGGGCGATCTAGAGTGTGGTGGAAACCAAACACTTCAGTCAATGTTAAAAACATTTGTCCGGTGTAAAAACATTTGGGGGTGCATGTCTGCCAATGGGGTCGGAAAATTAACATTTGTTGAATTTGGAATTTGTCTATTTGGATATTTTAAAGAATAGTTTTATTCCAAGCGTTCAACAACTAAATTTATGTTCGGATTTCATATTTATGCATGACAATAATCCAAAGCATTCATCGACTATAGTAGTGTTGGCCATTTACCCTCCCCCGGTCACAATCAATGAAACGGGCAATCATTCGTCCCGCCGTGCAGTTGCAAAACAAATGCAAACAAAAAAATTATTTATGCGAAAGGCAATTTTTTAAGCATGTATTATTGACTTGTATTATTTAATTGTTGTAAAAAAATTCATTTTCATGGAAAAATAGTATAGTTTTAAGTAAACTCTGTATGTATACATAATATGTATAAGATTTATGAAATGTTTTCTTTTTGTTGTTAAATAAAAATTCAATTATTTTATATGCCAACATTTATCTTTATTTATTAACATCAGTGATGCACGAATTTCTACTGGGTAATTTTTTCTTTACGCGGAAAAGACAAAACACATTTATTTTCCTTTTTTTTTCGTTGGAATTCCTTCACACATTTGTACACATACTAGCGCGAAATGTTTGTTGTAAACGTCAGCGCGCCGTCCACTTTTGGGCACCGCAGCTGGCCATCCCTAGGCTATAGTAAAAGAATGGTTAATGGAGGAAACTACATTATTAATGATATCTCTTCCCAGGATATTTTCAAGGGTTGAAACAGATCAGACGTGGTTTTCCAATTTTCAATCTTGATTTTCATGTTAACGATCTACCACAAGTTCTCAACAGGATTCAGATCACGGCAAGCCAACTGAGAAATTCAAGTTTATTGCTCTGAAGCCAGGCCTTAAAAACTTAAGAGGTGATTTTGGATCGTTGTCCCATTGGAACATCCACCTAAGTGGCACCTTTTCATCGGCATATGGCAGCATCACATTTTTTTGTAGGTCATTTTGAAATTAATCGAAACTCGTTGGGTTGGCCATTTATGTGCTTCATAATTCATCTTTGAAAACTATATCCGTATTATGAATACTCTGCCTCAAATATTCGGCGAATGATTCAATGGTGATGACGTAGCAATAGTAGTCGATTTGTCACACGTGATTGCATCGTTGGAATTTGTCTTCGCATTAGTGTTTATGAAGGATTTATTGCAAACGATTGAACCAGTAACGAGAGCGATTCAAGGCCGAGCGATTGGATACAAATATTCTATGCCACTCATTACAGCTGTTTATACGAGCCCATCGTCAGAATAGTTCGGCCACCTCATATTTTGTTTAAACAAAGAAAAGGAAACCCTTCAAAATGAGCCATAATAGATCGGCCAATCCCATCTACCATTGCGTAGCGTCCCCTTTCTGACTTATGATTGCTGCAGTACGTCGGGGCATAGTATCCACAAGCTCTTGGCAATACTCTGGAGTAATTGATTGCCAAATAGCACGTAATTTAGCCTTTAAAACTATAATATTCTTAGCAGGATTACTTCGCAACTCCTTCTTCATTTTTCCCCACAAAGACTCTATTGGAGATAGGTCTGGACTACTGGAAGGCCAGGGGATAACGGGAATATTGTTATTATTAAGCCAAACCTTTTTTGCTTTTGCCGTATGGCATGAGGCACCATCCTGCTGAAATAAATATTCACCTGCTGCGGTTTGGAGGTTAGAAATGCATGGTAAAAGCTTTTTGAAGCGTTGATAATACCATCGACCATGTATAAATTACCGATTCCTCTGGCCGACATGCACCCCCAAACCATAACAGATGCAGGGAACTAGACAGTACGCTTTAAAGAATCTTTGTGATAGGCTTCAGATGAAGTTCTTAGTACTCGTTTTCGACTATCCCCTAGACATAACTCAAACCTGGATTCGTCGCTCCAAATTATTGATTTCCATTGGCGACGAGTCCAGTTTTTACGATCCTTAGCCTACCGCAGCCGATTTTTTTTGCGTTGATGTTAGCAGGGGTTTCTATTTTGCCTATAAAATTGTTAAAGATACATTAAATGAACCAAGTTCGAAATTGAACTAAAAACTCACCTTATAAAATTTGTACCCGAGTTTTTTTACGTTTCCAATGCATGTACTAACTGATGCTGTTGAACTGCACATTAAATTCCACTTTAATGTGATCTCAGCAGCAGTGGCTCGTCGGTTTTTAACCACCATTTTTCTTAAGGCACGCAAATCCTGTACACTAACTGAATATTTTCGACCTGTTTTTTTTACCTGGATCAGTTTTTCCGGTTCTTTTATATACTACATTTATAATATGCTGGACCGTCGTACGAGGAATTTTTATTTCCTCGGATATTTTGCGGCATGATTTACCATCAATACGGAAATTAATGATTAATTTCCTTATCTCGTTACAAACTACTTTGCCACGCGGCATGTTTCCACTCTAAGTTTTCAAATTGAACTGATTTGGTGACCACTAAATGTAACAATACACAATCAAAAATTCAAAAACAATAAAACGGCACTTTCTTATATCGTTATCACAAGATCTTGCGGTTTGGCCGAACTATTATGCGTCATTTAGCTGGTGGCCGAACTTTTCTGAGAATTTTTAAAATTGAAATTGTTGTAATACAATATTTTTTGCCAAATGCAATTTTTTAATTATCTTAATTTGTTGCACATGATTTTTAAGTATTGTTGTGGAAGAAGTTTTTTTTCATTCGTACTTTTTTTAAAATTCCTTGGAACTTCCTTGTGTTAGTATTGAAAAAAATGCAGGTGGCCGAACTATTTTGACGATGGGCTCTCGTACGATGATTGAAAAAATGAGATCACAAAATAGTTTCGATAAATACTATTCTCTGTTGGAGAATCTGCCACTATGCTGAAATCAACATTCTACGAAACATTCGATATCGTATTAATTGAAATGACGTTTTGTTACAAACAATGGCATTCTCACAGCTATCGATACAGCTGGTGAAAAGGATTTGGAAAAGCTGCATCTATTGCCTGATTGGGGTATCCAATTTCCAAGTGAAATTGGGCTCAAAATTGCCAAGGAATATATAGACGGAATTCGTTCAGAGAATGAACAATTAAACAAATTGAAAAAACCGGATGAAAAAAAAATTAAGACGGTGGTACTGACGAAGCTGTATAAGGTGCGTCAAGGAATGGAAAAAGTGTACAATATTTTTGCAACCATCGAAACTTTCCCTTCTGGAACGGAAGTATGCGAACTGTCATTTTCGGCATTAACACGAATCATGCGGCCACAACGAATAGGCATGTTGACTGAAAGGCAGAATAATTTATCGTTTCTGGCTTTCGAGCACAAACGTCTTAAGTCTATAGATCTAGACATGGTTTTAAAAAGATTCAAGCAGTGAAAGATCGCAGAGTACAGCTATTTTAAATTATTGTTATTGTTTTAGAAAAAAATAAACTGTTAACCTAAGTAGTATAAACTATAAAAATAATTTTCTTAATTGCTTTTGTCTTTGAAGTTTTCCTAAAAAATGCGTGAGGGGCAAAGGATGCGCTAGGTGGGGCAAAGCCCCCCAAGCCCCTATAGTAGGTACGGGCCTGGCAAAATGTGAGAAATAAAAATATTTTTTCCTTGAATTAATGCAATGGAAAAAAATTCATAAAAAAAAGTTGTTTAATCATACTTTGTAATGTATTACATATTTTCTATTGATGTTTCTTTATTATATCACCTGCCATACATATAAAAAATGTTTAGCCTCAAGATCTTAAGACCTTTTTTCGTGACCCGATTAAGTGAAATAGATCTTAGTAAAATATGAAAACTTAGAAAATGGTGCCCCAAATCGAGATGATATTCATAATACTTAGGACACGTTTTAGTTTGTTTGTCATTTTATACACATTCATACGAATTACCATGCAGTGAAAATGAATGTCCAGGCCCAGAGATATTAAAAATTGTTTCTGTCATTTTTCGCAATAGTAGCATTTTTTGCAAACTTTGACCTATAAGTACTCAGGACTTTTCGGACGACACATTTTTGATTTGGCTGAAATTTTTTGTGGGTTCTGTATCGAAAAAGAAGAGAGTCGCAAAAGTGTGTCGTTGGGTGTAGACGTGTTTTTGCTTAACTCTTCAATAAATTTAAGAAAACAATATGAATTGTCCAGCTTGCAACCGGAGGATTGAGCGCAGTGATTCAAATAAGGTTTCTTGCAGTGAATGTGAAAGTTTTTTTCATTGCTTGTGTGTAAAGTTGCAAGAATCAGAACTTAATTATATGATCGCAGAAAATATTAAATATAAATGCGACAAGTGTAGTGCACTTAGGCGCAAATCGCTGCAACAACAACCTTTGACAGCCCGGTAATGCACGGCTGCAACAACAACCTTTGACATTACCCAATGCAATAACCTCAGAAATAATAGCGCAACATAAAGAACAGAACCGCCAAAACTTTAAGCCTCAAATAGTTACTAAACTTACAACACAATCTCAAAACGAAAATATCGAGATAAATGAAAGGTCGAATGATGTAGTAACCCTTCAACTGCTTTACAAAGAGATCATCACTCTAAAACAAATAAATTCGGAAATTCTCAACAGTGTCAACAATCTTCGAAGCGAAAATGACTTACTAAAAGAGCGAGTAAGTACGCTTGAAAACAAAATTAATGATTTCGAGCAAAAAGAAAAAAGAAACATGATAAAAATTATTGGTGTTTCTGCTGTTAACAACGGCAATGCCTTTGAATTCGCCCAAAAAATCTGTTTGACAGCTCTGAATGTAAATATAAACAATGATGATGTTGTGAAATGTTTCGTCGTTGATTACAAGCGAAGCACGGTGGTGGAGAATACAGGTGGAGAAAGAAAGAATAAAGTGACAACTGGTGGTATAATATGCATGCAATTAGCTTCTCTTCATTTGAAGAACAAATTATGCAGAGCAAAAGAAATGGAAGAAAAAATCTTAACACATCTATATTTGGTGATAAAACCAAAAATAATATTTATATTAATGAGAGTCTAACGAAGAAGAATAGAGCATTGTTTATGGAAGCAAAGAAAGTTAAAAAGGAAAAGAATTACAAGTATTTATGGTTTAAAAATGGTAAAATCTTAATGAGAAAAAAGGAAAATGATGGGGTTGTGATAATAAGAAATTCTATTGATCTTTTGAAGCTTAAATAGTCTTTTTTAATTTTAACTTCAATGAATTTTTTTGAATTTAGCGATATCGAAAACAACCCTAGCATTGACCACACTAAAAATACAGATGATTTATCATTTCATTTAAACATTGCTGATGGAAATTCAGTTTTTATAGTGCATCAAAACATTAGAAGTATTAGAAAAAATTTCGATACATTAGTAGCTCATCTTGCGTCTTTTAAAACTATGCCTGATTTTGTGTTTCTCTCAGAGATTTGGATTTTCTCTTTTGAAGTTGATGATTTTAAAATACCGGGATACAATTTTTTCGCGATTGCAAATGACAATTATTCAGCAGGTGGAGTGGGGGTTTTTGTAAAAACTTATCATGATTGTAAAATTATAAATTGCAATTTTACTAGTGCTGATGTTATGAAAATATGCTGCAAAATTGATAACATTACTTTGAATTTTGTCTGCTTTTACAGGTTACATGCATACGCTATTCAAGAGTTTTTTGATGAATTGCTTAGTTTTTTCTGCAGAGAAAAAAATGAGAATATTATACTGTTGGGCGATTTTAACTTAGATACTCTGGCATCCAATGATATTGCCGACTCTTACTATACGTTAGTCTCTGAATATGGTTTCCATTCATTTATTGACGAACCGAGGAGACCTTCTTCTGGCTCCTGTTTAGACCATGTGTTAGGCCGCTTTTGTAATATAGGTACTGACTCATGTGTACCTGTCAATATCGACCTTCAAATTACAGATCATAACATGACGGGCCTATTATTAAGGAATCTTAATAATAAGACCAACAATATGTGCTCTCCCATTGAAGTGCTTACTAAAATAAATTATAATATTCTGTATGATAGACTGCGATTTGAAAGTTGGGTGGAGGTCTACCGTGAGAACAATGTGTCACTAGCCTATGAAAATTTTATTAATTGCCTACAAAATCATATATTGGATTCTTCCTATGTGATAAGACCAAGGAATAAAGATAAAAGGTTAAAACCTTGGATTACTCTAGAAATTTTAAATAAAATTAAATTGAAAAATAAATTAGGTGTAAAACTGTCAAAGCACCCGAGCAATATGTCGCTTAAGTCTCGTTATAAAAATTTGAATAAAAAAATAAGAAATGAAATTACAGAATGTCGTAATAACTTTTACAAAGCTGAATTTGAAAAATGTAGTGGCAGCATCAAACAGGAATGGAGGTTATTGAACAACATTTTAAGTCGAAATGTAAAAGATGATAAGCCTCTAGTGTTAAGTAGCGGCTCTGAAATAGTTTCCGATTGCTCCACAATTGCAAATATTTTTAATGATTACTTTGCGACGGTTGCTTCACAAACCATGCAACATAATCTTCTTGATACTTTTGGAAACTCCACTGTTTCAGGCCTTAGAGGGGATACAATAAACAGTAATAGTTTTTATTTTGAGTCGATATCGGCCTTAGAACTTTTAAATATTATTAGGTCTCTAAATGGGTCCAACTCATGTGGATGCGATGGTATCTCAAACCAGTTGTTGAAAAACATTTCTTTTTATATTGTTGATGTTCTAGCGTATATTTTTAATCAGAGCATTGTAAGTGGAAATTACCCTGTTATACCCCTATTCAAAAAAGGTGACTCAAAAGAAAAAAGTAATTATCGCCCTATTTCACTCCTGTCGGGAATATCTAAAGTGTTTGAAAAAGCAATCAAAAAACGTGTTTTGAGTTTTTTAAATAAAACTAACTTCTTGAGCTCAATGCAATTTGGTTTTAGACAAGGTATGTCCACAGAGGATGCCTTACTTGATTTTTGTACAACAATTAATAAAGGGCTTGATAGCAAGAAATTTTGTGCTGCCTTATTTGTCGACATCACTAAGGCGTTTGACATGGTCAACCATAGCATACTTTTATTTAAATCTGGATTTAGGGGGGCTATGTATCATTGGTTTAAAAGTTATCTAAAAGATCGTACGCAAAAAATGAAGGTAGCTGGACTTTTTAGTAACTCTACAAAAATAAATATTGGTGTTCCTCAAGGATCTGTCCTTGGACCGATCCTCTTTTTAATTTATATTAACTCTGTTTTTGAACAAAAAATGTTTGGGAAAATAACTGCATTCGCAGACGATTTAGGCATTGTATATGTGGCCGATAGTTGATTAAACTTAGTTTGTGATATAAATAATGATATTGACTTATTACGAAATTGGTTCGCTGTTCACAATATGGTTGTTAGCAACAAAACAAAAATATTTTTTCCAAGTCTGTCTTCCAAAGTACATCCAGGTATTGAATTCGTCTTTCATGCTTCAAATTGCAAAAGATTTAATTATATAAATTCAACCACACTAGAGTCAAATGAAAAAGCCTATAATAGCAATGTGCCTTGCAATGACGACTGCTTCTTAATTGAACCAGTACAACATTTTAGGTACCTGGGTGTACTAATTGACAACAACATGAGTTGGGCTGAACACATTCAAAAATTAAAAACTTATTTTCGATCGGTTATACGAAATTTTTATTCTATAAGAAAGATTTGTTCAACGGAGATTCTGAAAAAATTCTATTATGGAATTTTTCACTCAAAAATTCAATATGGAATTTCCTGTTGGGGAGGAGCATACAAAAATAAAATAGGGCAGTTACTGACTCTACAAAAATGTGTAATAAGAATAATTTGTAACAGAAACCGTTTGCATCATTCCATGGATCTTTTTAGATTTTTAAATATGCTACCACTGAGACACCTATACTATTACAAAGTTCTTACAATATTCTTCCTTAGAAGTGGATATCTTTGTAGTAGGAATTCTGAGAGCTACAATCTCAGAGTAAACTATAGCATAGTTGTTAATATCCCACCTTTCCGAACAACTTATTTCCGCAACTGTTTTCCAATATTGTCCTGCAGATTATTTAATAAACTTCCGAATATTATTAAATCAATGAGATCGTTACGTGTTTTTCTAAGAAGTACAAGATCATGGCTTTTAAGACTGAATCTTGATGAAATTGAGTCATTGATGCATAGTGTATCATAATGTTTGAAATGATTTTTATCTGATGTGTAATTCTTTTTTTTTTGTTTCAATAAGTTAAACTCTATTCTTCTTGAATTTCCTTTAAATTTTTTTTTTGCATATATTTTGTTTTTTTTAATTTTTATAATTTACTGTTGAATATTAATTCAATATTAATTTATTACTATATTTAAAATTTTAATCATTATTACTCACCACACATTAAACACCCATCACATAAGATTTGGTTTTATGTTATATAATTTTGAAGTGGCATTTAGCACTACTTTGTTAAATTTGTACAAAATGCTTCTACTATTCTCATATAAAATTTGTTAAATTATTATATTTGTAATACTTTATAGATTATATGTGAATATGAATGAATAAAATAAAAAAAAAATAAAAATAAGAAAGATGCGTATTCTAGGATTTTAAAAAAAAAATTTTAGATAGATCGAATACAAATTTTGAGAATTTAGTGATTTTTGGCTTGGAAGCTCACTTTCAAAAATTCATAACTCCGGTTTTGTTAAAGCTAGAAAATTGATTTTATTGTCATTTTAAAGCTATTTTTGAAAGTGAGTCTCTAAGCCAAAATTCGCGAAATTCTCAAAATTTAAGAGAAATAATAGTTTGCCCATTAAAAAAAATACGTTTTCGATAGGAAATTTGACGTTGAATGCGACGGTCATATTCAAAATTTGATACAGGGTGGGGGAAATTCTTAAAAATCAATTTAAACAATTTAATTGTTTATAACAATATTAATTTGTTAATAATATTTAAAAAAAATACATTTTTAATAAAGATAATGTTCTTAGCTTTAAAATGACACTAAAATCTATATTATAAATATCATCTCTACGAATAAACTTTTGCAACATAAAGTGATAGTTGGTGTTAGGGTTGTCAGATTTCTGAAATGCAAAATCAGTACATTCAAGTATATTCAACGCAAAAAATCAGTACATATTTTTTACCTCAATAATTGTTTTTATTTACTAAACAAAAAGTCAAAACTTTTCGGATTGCACAATGCCCTAGCAAAATAACAAAATGAATTAAATATGCTACAAAACAAGGTTATTTTACTGACTCCTAGGTACGCTACTGATAATAATTAAATACTAAATGTACAAATTATTTAGTAATTAAAAAAAATTCTTAAAATCAGTACAAATCAGTACCACTTGCTAAAAATCAATTTACATACTGATTTCAAAATCTTGAAAAATCAGTATTTTTTAAAAAAAAATTAGTAAAAATCAGTACATTCACTGATAGAATCAGTACGTATGAACACCCTAGTTGGTGTTTCAATAAATTTTTATCTTCTAAAATTATGCTTGGAAATTTCCCAACATTCTTTTGCAACCTTTTTTTCGAAATCTGCACTAAAAGTCCAAATGATAGCTCAGTGTCTTATATTTTTTTGAGCTTTTTAAAAACGTACTAACAGTTGAAACTTTTTAACAAGTGTTTAAAAGAGTTTTTTAAACTAATGTTACAACACTTTACACATATATAAGAGGTGGCTCGGGCAGGAGACAGACAAAAAGTGAAAACATTTTTACAAGATGGGGTTGCACTGAAATTTCAGTAAATATTCTCAAATATACCCTTTATATACAAATTTAAGACGAGCAATTACACTGATAAAGTTGGCAGTAATAGCTTAGTTAAAGGAACACCTCATAGGGCCGGATTAAGGCGAAGGCGAAGCAGGTGACCGCCGAACGTAGGGCGCCAAGAGCGCCAAACTAGGGATCCAAACTGAGCCAAACAAACGCACCAAGTGAGAGCGCCTTGCAAGCCTTAACTTGTATCTGAAGTGAAGACTGTTCAAACGTTCTCGCGGTTAAGAATGGCGCCTCTAATGGATACGTCTCTCCATGAGTTTCACAAGCTATAGTTTGTATTTTTGTGTACGCCACATTCAATTGTATACTTTTGGCATTGAATTTTGTTTCAAGACAACCTTGTAAGTAAGCAACGTCAGAAAATAACAATCAGTTTGGAAACAGCTATGAAATTAATAGAGGCTGAGATGCTTCCTGAAAAGTTTAAGATAAGAATAGGGTTTGAATAGCGTTATCACTGATGGACTTGCTGAACAGATTGATGCGAATTCTAATTTTGAGATAGAAACGAATATGCACAGTCAGATGAACCAAGTACTTCAGGGAAGAAATCTTTTGGAGTCAAATTCTTCTATTCAGTCCTGGATGTAGCTATCGTATCACTTGACGACAGATTTCAGCAAATGAAAAGTCATAGTGATAATTTTACCTTTTTATATGATACCCAAGCATTATCCCCTTGTGGTCAGTTCAACTTTAAAAAAAAATGCCGAAATCTACAGAAGATTCTCACACATGGAGAAGAATGTGATATCAATGGGCAAGAAATGCTAAAAAAGAACTAATTGTCCTATCGCCAATGCTGTCATCTGGAACCACTACAATAAATCCACTACGCTACAAGAACGATGAATTTGGACATTTCTAGCTTAAGATATGGGTTTTACAGTGAAAGGAGGTCGAAAAAATTAAAAGACCACAATATCTCGAAAACTATACCACTCAAAAAATTTTTATTTTCATTTTCGAACTCAAGAAGAAAAAAGTACATAAGAAAAGTAACCTTTCATCAAAGGAACATAAAAAAAATCATTTTGTATACAAGTATTATTCAAGTAAAATTTTACTAAATTGTTTAAAATAATTTGTTTTTAAATCTATCAACACGGGTACTCATTTTCTAGATACTTGCCAATTTCTTTAATTAACTTACAACATAGGGTGAGGGGCGCCAAATTAGCTTTTGCCTGCAGCTTAAATTGACCTTCGTCCGCCCCTGACTATGGTGAACCGCGCCCTAATAACCCTAACCTAAATTCCCCGCCTTTTTATGTAGAAATACTATGTATAGCGAATATGGTGTTGGATATACTATAAGATGTAAACGAGTTTCTACCTCAAAACAAACTATGAAAGATATAGATACTAAAATTGCAAGAAAATCGGAGAGGTGTCCCTGAAACTAAACTATGTACCTATTACCA
Source organism: Meiosimyza platycephala (assembly GCA_963662105.1). NCBI lineage: Eukaryota > Metazoa > Arthropoda > Insecta > Diptera > Lauxaniidae > Meiosimyza > Meiosimyza platycephala. The sequence goes on along the minus strand of OY759210.1, from coordinate 39,192,218 downwards.
ATTTATTTTTGGCAGAGTTAAAGATAACAATATTACCAGTTAACTGTAGTTTTACCAAATTAAAACAGAGCACCTGTGACCTTGAATACTTTAAAATACTGGCACCTAAGTGTTGCCGGATGTATAAAGTCTTGCGATTTAAGGTGAAGGAAAATCGATCGTTAGCTGAAAATCTAAAAAAAGATTGTTATTGGATCCATTGAGCACCGAAATTAAAGCCAAACGACCACGCTTAGCTAAGTAAAAAAATTCTTTTCCGTAATAGCAATTGTGATAATCAATCAGTTCTCTAGAAATTGGTTGATCATGTACCAATATTTTTATAAATTTCGCCTCCAGTTAATATATTCTATTTCTGAACTGAAGCGTATTTTGGTTTCCAAATGAGATTGAAAATTCTTTAAATTCATAACATTAGAATTGAAAATATTTTTAACGTTTGTTATAGGATGGATTTCACAGCTAAAAGCCTCATTAAATGAAAACTAAATAAAAACGCTAAACAAAATTTGATTGTTCTCTACTTATCACCACACTAGAAATTTATCAATTTTCATTGAAATGTTCTTTGGACTTCATTAACATAGATATTTGTTCCATGATGATGAAAACAATATATCCGCGTGCATCGCTATTCATAAGATTCCGCTGCTGCACTAAATGTGTCCCAAAAATATGTGACACCAAAGGAACAGAACTTTTGCTTTATTCGCTTCATTGTGGTCGTCAAGAATTAAAATTTGAAATTAAGCGTCGCTTGTGAATTCGAATCATTAAGCATTCAATAAACAAGTTTTGTGCCGTTGTGCATTTGACGACTTTTAGAAACTAATTTAAATCATTTCTGAGTTTGTTTGTTTATTTATATGCCATATGTATGTATGTTTGTATGTTGTATATACAAATGTATAGTATGTCGACGGCTATACGCACAAATGCACATTTAAATTTGGGTTGGCTGTGTTGGGAGTCGAATTTTTAATTAATCACAAATACGGGTTTTATTTGGTTTGATACTTTTTTGTGGCATATACTACCAGTTAGGTAGTTGATATTTTAAATTAGATATTTGTTGCAGACCAGTTTCGAGAAGTTTAAAGTTGAGCATTCAGTTTCACATAGAAACGCCAGAGCAGTTTATTTCAAAAGCTAAAAGAATTTTGTTTCATTTACTTGGAAGTTGATTTGTGCCCGCAGGAAGCATCAAAAGTTGATATTTGCTTTTCATTTGCAGTGCACTTAATTTTCAATTATTTTTAAATTCTCTACCATCAATATTGAAATGGGAATGTGAAATTGTAGAAAAGCGTAGAAAAGTAGGTATTTTGTGGAATTCAAATATCAAATTACAACTAGTGTATGGTTTAAAATTCTAAGAACCTTTTAAGAAAAACTAAAAATGCACCAGATATTATTTATGGACAGTTAAAACGAAATTCCTGAAGAGTTCACGAAAGAAACTTTTGTTCAACAAATAGTCAACCTCATTGAGCAGTCGTATTGAGTTCTTTATTTAACGTTTTAATTTTAATATATTAAAAGCTGTTTTCGAGAAATTAGTCCAAATTTGAAAATCAGGGACACTTTTTGACTTAGTTCCCGAAAATTAAAGCTGATTAAGTTTGCTCTACAATGCAGATAAGCCAACAAGATAAGCCTTTGACCTTGACATTTTTAAATACAAATTTTACAATTACACTTTTTAAACGTCTAAGTCAACTTATTTCTAAAATCGGAATGAGCGTAAAAACCGAAAACGCGCCTTTCCGAAGGAGCCATATTTTTAAAAGTTGATAGGAGGCTATGCGTTTCACTAAATCACACTGATAGTTTCAGCACACTCTGCTCGATGAGTAATTTAATATATCTTATTTCAAAACCAAGATATCTACATTTTTCTAAATTAACATATCTGGCATAATTTGAAATTTTTGAAAATCCTAGAAAAATCTATAGAATAGTTGAATTGTGCCAGGTCTGTTAATTTAGAAAAATGTAGATATCTTGGTTTTGAAATAAGATAATGATATTCGGTTTACGGCATTATTTTAAGCAAATAAATTTACATTATATTGTACAACGGGATCGGTGGTAAAATAATATGGGCCGATTTTGAAACTTGAAAGCAGAAAATCGGTATTTGTTTTTTTTTTCGGTCATATTAAATTTTTTTATAAGAAAAAAAGAAGAAAAACTTATCACGGATTCAAGTTCCTCGATCGATAATAGCAGTTTAGAACAAAAAAAAATTTTGAATCAGCTTAATATGTATACAATATATGTCAACGCCGAATCGAAGAATTTCAGGTCTATTAATTTAGAAAAATGCAGATATCTTGGTTTTGAAAGAAGATATTGATATGCGGCTTACGGTTTTCTCTTAAGCAAATGAAAGTACATTAAAAATAATGTACCACTTGAAAGTAGAAAATCGGTATTTTTTAATTTTTGTCCGGGCAATTTTCTATTTTTTTTATAAGAAAAAAAGAAGAAGAAAAACTGATCACGGATTCGAACTCCTCGATCGATAATAATTCGAAAAGAATACCCACTTTGTTGCAAAATTTGATAACCTCTTTAGCTTGCACCATTTTTTAAATCAATATTTTCGAAAATGGGTTGGCAACTTAAAACAGGCGGCGGCAATCCAGTTTTCAAAATTGATGAAAATCCTTATGGGTTGTTGTGTCCAGATATATAGGGCTATAGTAATCCACTGACACATCGTGAAAAAATCAAAAAGTTTTTTTCCTGAACCGCTGTAATATACATACATATGTATGTTCTATATGTGGAAATTACACCGAAAACTACATTTACATCTGCGCTTGCATCATAAAGCAGCCTATGACGGATGCGACAAACATATAGTCCGGAATTCAGCGTTGGATTTTTCAAGCTCATTTCCTGCCGCTTAATTTTTTTTTGCAATTGATAGTTTACGTAAGACTGATAGTGGAAATAATTGTCAGTCGCCAGAATCGAGGTGCGTTTGGTTGTGAGAGGCTTTCGTGTGAACCTGCTCGTTTCTAGCTTCTCACATAACAATATACTTTAACGAGTATACCGATTACATTGTTGAAACCATACTGTTTTTATGTATAAGTGGTGCACAAAACACTCTGTTCTTCTTTATTTTTAAATATTTCAGAGCAATTTTCTTGTGAATTAGTAAACTGAATTGTTCTTAGACATTGACGTAACTTTTAAGGTGCCCAGCCCTAGCTTCTAGCTATGCCAAAGTCTAAAAGGTTCGCACTGAATTTCATAATTTCATATGCAGTGAAAGCTCGTTAATCCGAAGGCGTGTAATCCGAATTATCCAGTAATCCGAATTGAATTTATGACGCGTTACGTATTCTATAGTCCGCATTGATTGAAGCTCTATAAACCGAATCTTAATTTTTTTCTTATTTTTCTGTTTTTTTATTGCTGTGTCTAGGTTTGCAAAGTTTTTTTTGATGAAACCAAGAATGAAATTTAAAAAACTAACGGGACATCATTGAGATTCAGAGCCTACTATGATTGATATTGCATATGTATGTACATAAGTACATGTGTAATATTTGTATCTTAATGCGTTAAGTTATTGATTGGCATTGTACGCAAAAACCTCAATTTAAATTTCGTGTAATATGGCCAAAAAACGTGCAAGAATTACGAAATAAAGCATTAGAAGCATGTGCAGTGAAAGAGAAGCAAACATACATCACAAATTTTATTAAAAAATATAATAAATATGTACAAATGTAATTTGTAAAATGCGTTATATTTTTTCTTTTTGATAAATAAAAATAAAATTATTTATTTTGAAATCTTGACTTGTATTTTCGAACATAGAGTTATTTCAAATATGTATTATACATAAAAACAGCCTATCCAGTAATCCAAATATATCGTTAATCCGAATTAGGGTCTGCAATCATTAATTCGGATTAACGAGCTTTCACTGTATTTTTTATTTTAAAGAGCTATACCCACTACATATAACGAAGTCCTTACTGTATATTTCATTCTGTGAGTCGGAAAAACCTCAAAAAATACAAATATTTTCAGCGTAAACGAGGTGGGGTCAAGTCGAAAATAATTATAACCATCGCCATTGTGTTCAGCATCCTTGAAACCGGGGGGTTGGGGAGAAAGTGGTCTGGTTGCTGCTTAAAATTTTTGTATATTTTTCCGACTCGCAGAATGTACTAAGTAGTATAAAATTGGGTCCATGTACCAAATTTCACACGGTGAAATGGCTTGTGCTACCATACATACATACATATGTAGCGTTTTAAGCTTTTTTGTTGCATGAGAATAACCACACATCGTTGTCTAATCCCGTCCATATTTCCTGAGATGCCAAACGTGGACAATTTACATCATCAAATTAGGAACTCCTGCTATCATTGGTGCAAATATAAAGCGTTTTAAGTGTGTTCGTTATAGGTACCACGCCTTTTAATTTTATCAAATCAAAATGTAGTCTTTTTACTCAGGGATAGTGTAGGTTTTGATTTGTAGAAGAGTTTAAGAATAGGTTCAGTAGGTCTAAAGATAACCCCCAAAATACAAAAATACTTTACATCTTTAAATAAAAATCACTCGTTATTTCATGTAAATCATCCATCGTATTCAATAACTTTCCTGTGTGTATTTGTGCTTTTGTTTTTATTTCCGACACATTTTAATTCATACTTGATAGTCACAAAATATAATGTTAAAAATATTCCATCATCTACGACATGCTGTTTTTTTTTGTCATGATGTATTAAAATATGTAAATTAATTCAAAACAACAGTACAATACAATAATTTTTCCATTTTTTAAAATCTGTCAACCGGAAAATAATAAAAGTCAACGGCAATGTAAATGAATATGCAAAATTAAAGATGAAATTATTAAAAAGTTTTTTTTAAATATTTTTCAAAAAAAAAATTTAATGCCAAATGTTTTTGAAATATCCACTCTCACACTTTGAGTTAATAAAATCTCATCAATTAAATTTAACTTAATTATACATAAAAAGCTGTTGGCTTTAATTATAAATTGTGTGACGCATAAGAAACTCTTGTTACAACAGCACGGACATCCATATAAAATCTGACAAAAGAAGGTCTTATTTATGGTCAAAATTTTTCAATGATAAAACTAGCGTCATGTAATGAGCCAAAAATTAACAACAACAATAACATAGAACATACCATGTAAGTACATACATATGTACATAAAATTAAAAAAAGTCATGTGATAAAAGAATCAACAAAACAATGTTTAATTGTCCATAAAACAAATTGAAGTGCGGATAACTAATGTTATGTAAAAAATGGCATTAAATTTGTTAAACTTTTTTATTTGAAATGCAAATAAATTTTACTCTTTAGTTAGTTTGTCATTTTGGCCCGTCGTTAATTGTTTTAACACAAATATTTATAAAAAGCATACACTCGTGGAATTTTCAATATTTATGTTGAAGTATGTATGTATAAGCTTATAGAATGCAGATAATGAGTTTATTTAATGCCGGAATTTTGAAAAATTAAATAATAAAATAATTAGAAAGTTGTTTCAATTTTAGAAGTATAAGGCTTAATAATTTTAATATGACCAGTCATATAGAAAACAACGGACATTTATTACCCAAAGGTAATTAGTCAACAACATTTATTGGGGCATTTTAATACTGATCCGTAAATTTGATGTGCTACACAGAAAGTTTTTCATATCACCGTTGTGAACGAGCAAAACAGTCTTGTGATTATTAATAGCTTTTCACTAAAATATAAATATTTTTAGAACATTTCCTCAGCAATTATCAAATTAATGACATTCTGTAATAACTTCCAAAATAAGTAGTCAAGACTTTAGCAAGTGGAGGGACAAACAGAACGAAACTTAAAATCATTAAAGTTCAAAATTTACTATCGCTTACTACAACGAAAAAACATATTTCACGTCAATGGGAAAGTCGGCTTGGTGATATTTTGTATATTGGTTTCCATAAATCAAAAACCAAAATACTCCATAAGGTCGAAAATAAGAAGCACTTTAGGTCATAATATCTGTAATTTTTGAAATTTCATAACCTCGTTATTTCTTAACTGATGTATACGGACTAAGTTTAATAAAAAAGCAAACAAAATCTTGCTATTTTTAGAAATAGTCCAAATGTACTAAAAATGTTCCAAAAATCTACTCAAAAGTTAGTTAGTTTTTGTTAAATAGCCCTTCCTATTGCCTTTCTAACTTCCCTCTATAACGATGTATAATACTGTTTATTCTTTGCAAGCTATGCTCGAGCTGTTCACAATTCCATAACGATATATAGTTACCTACAGTCAAAAAATTTTTTCAGAGGTCAAACAAAACCACTTTGAAAATGAAAAAAAATGTAACTAATACTGTACTACAAGTATTCGAAAACTGACATTCTTATTTTGACCGACTTTATTTTCTTTTCATATGCACAAACTGATGTGATGTGATCAAATGATGTCATGTCTCCATTCGTTGTTAAAAATTTGTATATTTTCTAAATTATAGAGATAATTAGTTCATCAACATATTGGAGCATTTAACTGAACATAATTAAATATTCAATTGTGTCAGCTCACAAGTTTCCGACAGCAACAACACTTGAAGAAGCCCACCACTAGAAAACAATTTCATCACAACCAAATTATAAAGTTATGTTATATGATATGAAAGTACTGCTGCAAGAAGATAGTCATAAAGTATACACTAGAGGTCTGCATAAGTGCACTTGCAGTGTCAACAGATTATTGTACATACTCGCTGTCGAGTAAAATGGTTCTATTGACATTCTGCGAGTCATCAATAGATTCGCACTAAACAGAACGATTCAACGGCATGAGTTGATTTCGTTTGCACTCTGACTCGTATTTCGCAACGTTGTTAAAGCCAAGCCAAACATATACAAAGCCGAACATGAGAAAATCAATGAATAAGGAGGCGTTCAAGTATTACTTAACGCATTTGGGGGGGGGGAGGAAGGTTCGAACAACACGTTACGGTGCGAGTTAGAGATCTCTTGTTTTATTTATTACTACCGCAAACGCGACTAAAACATAACAAAAGTATTTTAGCGACTTTCCGGTAATTTGCGCAACATAATTGTGACTTTTAGGTAAATATGATCACTTGGCTGTTACGTTACGTTTAAGGACTTACGTATTACTTGAATGCCCCAAAAAGGCATTGATTAGTTTTGAGTTCGTCTTTTAGTGGCACGCGTCATTCAAATTGTTATAGTATTTTTTTTTTTTTTGCTACATTTAAAAATGGAAAAGGCACAGATTAATTGAAGTTTTTTCTTGTTATTTATTGATGTTATTTTTTCATAGGAAAATCCAAATTCAAGGGAATCCTTGACTAATACAGCTATTAAGAGCAATATTTTAAGTGGCGTGTATAAAATAAGACACAAAAGAGGAAAAAGTGGTGTGTGGGACGTATTTAGTCAAGTTAAGTATGGAGTTGGTAATCAATTTGAAAGCATTGAAAGTTCGACAGAAGTGTTACGGAAATATGAAGCTACGAAATACAACAAGTCACTCGGTCTCGAATGCAATAAACTACGAGTGCTTGAAGTCGTAGAATATTTTATTTGCGAGTGCAGCGCTCATCTTTCTTCGTTGGTGTTTTGTTGAGAGTTGTAGTTTTCGTGCACAAGGGCTTGATGGACTCGCAATCGTGACGAGTGTCTTGATGGTCGTGTCATATGCAGTCATGCAGACCTCTAGTCCACACTATTCAAATCTGTATAAATAAAACTTCATTACGTCCCGGATAGTGATATCAGCCTGCTGCAGATTTAATATACATATAAGATATAATTTCCGAACGAACTTGGCATAACTTTGCCATTATTTAGAAATCATTAAGTTTCTTATAAAGAAGTTAATAATATTCTACTTCCTCACATTATCAACGTATTTTTAGTTAATTTCGTCTATTTGTCCCACATAAATTTGCTTAAATGTTTGTAAATTTTTGTTTTAATCTTATCGATATAAAAATGTCACCAACAACGATAACAAAACAACAAAAATGACTTTGAAAACTTTTCAGTTTATTTTGTATTTTCTCCTTTAGCTTTGTTTTATTCATGTACATGACATTTGCTTCAAATAAAATGAGAGATTTCGTTAAAGTCTAAATAGCGCATAATTTGCATAATGTCAGTGCTGTTGTTATCATTGTTGTTATAATGATGTATAAGTGATAAAGTCATAATTCAAACAACAGCCAGTGTTGCCATGCCATTAAAAATATACACCATAATCAAAAGTTTATTTTTTTCTTACTTTTTTTTGTATTTTGCAAAAATATTTGCATAAATTTTTTCTTTTTGTGCTAAGATGGTTAACTTGTTCAGCTCACAGTTACGATTTCCACGGCAACAATTATATAATACCTACTGCTGAGCTGATTTTTTCGTTGATGTGTAAAAAAGAGCTTTGCTTTGAAGTTGAAATTGTGTTTGTTACCAGAATGATTAAGTGCTCTCGTGATGCCAACTTCAACTTATTTTGCAGTAAAATTTGTAGAAAAAGGTTATTAGATTAAGTGGCAGAGTTCAAATTTTAAAAATTTGTTTAATTCAGAGGATGATTGTGTTTCGTAATTGGTACTCGTATAGATAGTGTGAAAAAAAATTATGCTAACATGTGTAATTTGTGCTGAAGGCTTTGAGCTTCCTGCATGGGCTGTGTCTCAATTTTTATATTTTTAATCTCGATAGGCGGATAAGACTTGAACCAAAACTAGGAGAACAGTCGTCCCAGACGCAATGGCTTTGGAGCGAAGAAATGGTGCTCAAAATAAAAATTTTGAAATGTTGATATTACATGCGTAAATTACGTAGTTCAGCCCCAGGCGCCAATAACTCTAGCTCCGTCACTGGGCCAATTAAGTGGTCAGTAGACTTTGAACAATTTTTCTTCCATAATATGTTCATAATGGAAATTAGAGGGCGAAAATTCTGCACTGCCTAGTTAATAAAGTTGTCTTTTTTCTATCAAATTACCAGCAATGCTGCAGAATGAAAAAGGAAATGAGTTAAATTCTTTTATTGTATCTAAATTATACGCTGTCAAAAATTTATCATTCAAACAAAATTTGAAAATTTTAATTACCAGAGGAAAATGTTTCTTCACTGAAAACCTAGACTGAAAAGTATCAAATAAAACAAATCCATAAATGCAAAACACAAAGTTCTAGATGTGGTCTATTTTACAAATCTTTAAGCTTTAACGAAAGTTAAGTGCACGGTTAGAAATCTTGGATTAAATTTTAATACAAGCGAAATATTACAATTTTGATTAAATTTAATACTTTTCAATAGATTACAAAATTTTGTAATAGATTTTTTATTAAATTTTAATGTATAAGTATTATATTCGAATTTTAAACCATGCTGTATTATATTTTAATACTTCATTATTGAACAATGATTTTATGTTGACAACAACAAATAAACTATTAGCCAACCAATAAATAACACTACGGTGGCTGATGTCGTTAAGCTGCGCGTGCATCAAATGAAATCACAAGGTACCCGGTTCGAACCCATTCGAAATGAAAAAATTTTTTTTTTAAATCTTAATAAAAACGAGTATTAAATTTTAATACAAAAAAGTATTAAAAATGAATTTTAATATTTAGGCAGTATTAAATTTTAATACAATTCTGGTGTAGTCATATATGTAAGCCCAAAAGTATTAAAATTTAATCCAAAATTTCAGAGGGATTGCTTGTTACGTGTTGCCTCTAACTTATATTTAGAAAAACGTCGCTCGCCTACTTGTATTAAAAGAAACTGAAACCGGCGTTCAACCTAAAGAAAACTAAAGTTCCATCCATCCTATCAAGACAGGAAAACAATAAACGAGATGTGCTTTATGTCCCACACCGGAAAAATAAATCACTGATGGTTGTAGTCTAGTAAGTTCACTCTTTCTACAATACACATACATATGTATGCAGAGCTTATTCTACCAGACGACCGATGCATAGATAACTACATTGCATGTTCGCGTATTAAATCTAAGCCTAGTTACCTAAAAATATATTCCGCGTCTGACTAAACAACCTCTTTTCGAACCTTTAAAATGCACCTCATTTTCCTAAATGTACATGTTTGCCTCAAAACTCACATCGATTCGACATAACTTACCTTTTTGACGTGTGAGCTAAGGTATGTAATATAAGTTACAAATAGCCCAAGAGCCAACTGTAGAAAAGTCGAGTGTATAAGATTACAGGATTAGACATACGGAAAAGAAAGAAATGCATTTTGGTGAAACTAACAAATAAAATGTTAACAACAAAAAGCATTACTATCTTTCCCGTATATCTTATCCTGTAATCTTATACACTCGACTTTTCTACAGAGGGCTCTCCGCCCAAAAAGAATTGACTCAAACCCAGCTTAATAAATTACTTATCAACTGATACCTATATTGTTTAAATAGAAACATAAAATTACTTAACTGAATCGAAATAAAAAGTTTTTAGCGAATTAAAATTTGTTTTCAAAATCGAAAAATCGTAATAATTTAATTTTCGTTTTTGACACTTTTTATTCTTTTTGAGAACAATTACGCTCTGCTCGCTCATATTATTCATTTTCCAACTTTCGAGGCTACTTTCACATCAATTTTGCCTCGAAAGTTTTCGAGAGTTGCGTAAACTTTTTTTCATACAAATTATTTTTGAAATTATTTTGTTCTCAGTTTTCGAGGCTTTTCGAGTTTTCAAGGTTTTTCAGGAATACCCTTATTATCTTTCTTCTGCATTTTTTTTATTTTTTTATATGTTATTCCTCAATCAATCCTAAGAATGGATGTGCTTTCATATCGAAATTCCCGCTATAACTTTGGAAACTACGAACTTTTTACTGATGTTTTTCAAATTTTAACATTAAATTCAACATAAAATTTTTTTTGTAATGTTATTTTCAATCAATCCTTAGAATGTAGCTGCATTCAAATCGAAGTTCCCGACATACAGTGTTGGAAAAAATAATAGGGACAAACGCATCAATTTATTTATTATTGCATATTTTTTTCTGCTAAAATCTGTTTTTAATAGAATTGACTGTAAAGTAACGTTATCTAACAGGACTTAATTTAGCAATATTATTCAAGTATGAATGCGCACTCATTTTCCATGGAACCGCCATTGAATGTCCTTTGGCTGGAAAAAATAATAGGGACAAAAGTTAGTATTCAAAAAAATGAATACAGTTTTTTAAATATTGCTTACATCAAGTAAATTTCTAGAGCTCGTTACTTTTCCATCCTTAAAAAATCTGGTTGGCTATGAAAAACGAACTCAGAATAGCATACCATTTGAAAGGGAATAAAATGCGCTTCTTATGTATTAATAAAAATGTTTGTAAAATAAAAAATTTTCCAAAAAATAACGGTTTTTTAAAAAAAAGTTGACCTGAAATTTGGATAAATTGTCATATTTCGAAAACTTTCAAAAACTATAGCTGAAATTTCAAATTTTTCTGAGCTTATATTATGGTTCATTAAATTATCTTCCATATGACATCCATATTTTTAAAGTCGATTCAGGGGTTCCCAAATTATGACGATTTCATTAAAAGCTATATCCCCGACTTCCGATGGCTATATCTCAGAAACTAGATGCGCCACCCAACTTTTGATTCCATACTCGTGTTCAGTATTGAAAGCCGACCACTGTGTAAAAATTATGTAAGCAATATTTAAAAAACTGTATTCATTTTTTTGAATACTAACTTTTGTCCCTATTATTTTTTCCAGCCAAAGGACATTCAGTGGCCGTTCCATGGAAAATGAGTGCGCATTCATACTTGAATAATATTGCTAAATTAAGTCCTGTTAGATAACGTTACTTGACAGTCAATTCCATTAAAAACAGAATTTAGCAGAAAAAATTATGCAATAATAAATAAATTGATGCGTTTGTCCCTATTATTTTTTCCAACACTGTAACTTTAGAAAATATCATACAATATTGATGCGCGCCTTCATATAAAACTCATATTTTTCCTAATAGTTTTTCCCTCATTAAGACTTTGTAAAATATCAAACTTTTTCTATAAAGTTAGTGTTTTATGCTTGCAATTATTATTTAAAAATATTGCACTTGGTACGAAATTGGAGAAACACGCTTACGAGGGAAAGAACCGAAACTGAAGTAATGACAGTGTGAGATGTGAATCAAAGTGGGAATAACAAAACATGCGAGGTAAAAACGGTAAAACAACGGTATTTAATTTTTTTTCTTGCAAAAAAAAACTTTGTCCGGATTGTAGAGGTAAAAATTTTAAATTGTCCGAAATGTAAAAGCGTCCGAATTATTGGAGTGTCCGGACCATCGAAGTTGTACTGTACATAACTCATTTAGAATATAACATTTAAAAAAGTTTTAAACAATAACTTGTATTACAATCATTTGGTAGTTTTACCTGGAAAGTTTTCCGGGAGTTTTGAAAATTGGTAATTTTTATAGATTTCTGTGTGCTCTTTCCGAATTTCAATTTTGCGACCTCGTATCTTTGCCGCTCGCGCCGCTTTATTGGAAAAATGGCACCAAAAATCAGTTTTTTGACAATATCTTCTTTCCGATTCCGACCTATTTGCTCGGAAGTACTCTCCGTTAGATCAGCATTTGGCTTTTTGAATACCTGGATAACTTAATTTAATTCCGGATTTTTTTGGAGTACATTAATAAATGACCGAATAAAATCACTTGGTGTTATGAATAGAGGCATCTGGATAGAAGACACCATTGCCAGATTAATCCTTAATAGATTTTTCAAAGGATGTTCATTGCAAAGGAATCTGAAAAGGAAATTGAAAATTTCCTTACATACGAATTTGCTCCATTTCCATTATCCCTTTTCAATGACGAAGGTGATGAAATGGAACCAACAATATTTTTATCGTGAAATGAGTCGGAAAGGAGATATTGTCAAAAAACTGATTTTTGGCGCCATTTTTCCAATATGGCGGCGCGAGCGGCAAAGATACGAGGTCGCAAAATTGAAATTCGGAAAGAGCTCATCGAAATCTATAAAAATTACCAATTTTCAAAATTCCCGGAAAACTTTCCAGGCAACCTCATTTTTTTTAACCAAATGACTGTACTATTGTTACCAGTTATTTTAATCATAAGTACTAATCTTCGAAACTTTATATTAAGCATTTTTGTAAGTTTAATGGAGCCCAAACGATATTGTGCTCATGAAGATAGTATAGTTATATATGTTATGCTACCGGATTCAAATTTTTAATAAATGAAAAAAATGAAATGAAATCTCATTAATTGTAATACCGGCCACACTCTTTGCTGCATAAGTTTGAAGAAAAGTTCACAGTTAGCGCCAATGTTAAATTAATTTGTTTTTTCGCGCACATGTGGGATAAATAGAATAAAATTAAACTCATAACTTCACTAGACAAAAGGTTAATAAAATTAAATTTTCTAGATATCATAACGCCAATGTGCCAATATACTCGTAAGTGTTATGTTTGTAATTTCGCGATTTTAATTTGCCACAGATGGTGGTACAGCGCAATATCAATTTTAATCAGCTGCTCCACTTCTGAACTTTCGCCGCACATATTTTATTGTAACTGTCTGTTATGCATGTGCTCGTTTAAGATATTACAATATCTACGAATTTGTGCTTGAATTCACAAGAACGTACACCGAGAAAATTATCCGACTCAGGAATAGGTTTCACATTTTCATCGTTTCTTGCACGTATTGAACTTTGAATGCTTTTTTACGACTCTGAAAACTTTCAACCTATATATTTTTCATCAGTACAATATATTCAACGATTAACTAATTTTCATCGATGTCGGGTTGCTGAATCTGAATTTGTTGTTCACTCGCATAACGTTGAGCTATTTGATTTTGTTAGGTAATAAGTAAGGCAGTTACAGTGGTTGATTTTAGTATATCCCTGAAAAATACAGACAGGATTTCAAAATACTAATAGCAACTATAGTTGTGGAATTCGCTACATAGTATGTATATGAAATGTGACATGCAATATTCTGCGGAACAGTCCCGATTTTTGATGCCATGTCCACTGTCCCCAAAACTTCTATGTGACGCCTGCTGCAGAAAACTGTGTGGACTCCAAGGCAAAAAAAAAAAACACTAACTGACTACGCACTGAATGCGATGCCAAAATTGAGGAACTTTCTGCTTCGTTTTTCGCGGCGCTAAGTACAAATAATAAACAGACATCAATGTACTAAACTACGCATTTTACGCATATGTAATATTAGTGAGTTTGTTACTTGATTTTTACTACATCTGTCTTACACTAAGCTTTGAGAAAAATTTTCAGGTGAAAATGCCGGAGCGAGTTCAGTGGGAGGAGTCTACTCGAAAGACCCAGAAATCTCTCAATATTTCCATTTACCTGATTCAGCTAGCGTTTTCCAGGCTGAAGTTTTTGCCATACTTGTAGCCTGCAGTTAAGGGGGCTGTATTAGTTCAGAAAAGAAGATAGCAATTCTCTCCGATAGCATAGCCGCAATCAAAGCTTTGAGCTCGGCACATATAAAATCGAAGCTAGTAGAACAATGCAAAAAAGAACTTGCCAGGCTAGGACATCGATTTGACATTACTCTCATACGGGTTCCAGGTCACAGGAGTATTGAGGGAAATGAAAGGACCGATGAACTAGCAAGGCGTGGTTCCTCTCATAATGAAACCGCATCGGAACGTGTTTTCGCTCCTCTCGGGTTAATTAAGAAGAGGATTTTCTCGCATTTTCTATCCTTAGCCGGAAACCACTGGAAATCTTTACACACCTGTAAAACAGCCAGATCAATCTGGCTCGCTTACAATAAACTGAGAACTATCTACTTACTATCTAGGACCCAGTCTGACATCGCAAGAATCAACGCGACCTGTACTGGGCACTGGGCAGTCGGCAAGCACGCTGAAAGGTTAGGTATACCTTTCAATTCTTCCTGCCACAGCTGCTTGAACGCAAGCGAGATTGAATCACTTGAGCACTTTCCTTGCAGCTGTTCAGCTAGAGCAAGAATCAGGCTAAGATGTCTTGGCAAACCTTTGTTCAATGACCTCAGCGAATTTGCTGAAATTGAAATCGGATCTGTGCTCTACTACCTTAATAAAGCTAACTGGATATAGCTATTTTCACATCCATCAATTCGCCGGGTCACGCAATGTGGTATTAAAACGGCACAATCAGTGCTACTTAAGGCTTCAGCTTGTTTGCTAAGCCACCAATCTATCCTAACCTTGTTACAGCGATGGGCATGTAGTGGCCCTCACCGCCCTGATGGCCCGAACCGTTATTCGACGCACAAACCACCAAACAACAATTCGCAGAATTTCAACGTTATTGACGCACAGCGTTGACTTGAATTCATATAAAAAAAAACAACGGCGAATGTAGCAATTTTTTTTTGTTTGTAGTGTAATTTGGTTTTTTTTGCTGCTGGCGAATTCGGAAATTAACGCAAAAAACTTTAAAATTTCGTTTTTTGTTGCTTGATTTTGTTGTTGCGCCCTTTTGCTAGATTTCCATTATGCCCACTGCTGATTTAGAGTGATGTATGGCGAACTTACACAGATGCATATCAATGTGTGCGCCGAACGTAATTACGACGAGTATACATACACGCAGCCTCTGCTTTAGTTCTGCCGCAGTTGCCCGTGGGAAGCAGAGTGCCTTTCACTAGTTCAAAGTAATGTGGATATAAACGTTCAATGCTGCCGTAAATAAAATGATAACCATTTTCTGCCTTAGGAGAAATATTCCAACTTTCAGAAATACATTTAAATTATAGTTGAGTGCCAGACAGTAAAATCAAATAAAACTCACTGGCGTAACTAGAGTAGGAGGGAAGGGAAAAACGGGTAGTTGCACCGCTCGAAAAGACTAGGGAGTGGCAAAATAGTGTTCAGTACAATATTTAATAAAACATGTTTACATTTTTAGATGTGTGTTATTTTTATGAAAGTGTGATAATTTTTTCTAAGGCAGGGGGCGACAAATGTTCAAGATACGCCATTGATAACACTGTCTCTGTATCGAATGGCAATTCATACTGTTGGTCGTTAAAAAAGGTCAAAGCGAGTGTTCGGTCTCTTAAACGGAGAGCATGTCGAAAATACAAGGCAATGCGTTGATACATCAGAAGTATTTTTTGAACCGCTCTAATGTATGCATATGTAGTAAAACAACAAAAAAAAACTTTAAATTATGAATATTAGCATTTTTCATTTCATTCTATAGAAGTTCAATCCCACCAATATCTCAAAAACCAGAAAAACTTCAGTTACACCACTTCCAAAATATACGGCTCAATCTTTGAAGAGTAAAGCACAAAATCTCGTCAAAATGTGGCTAGACTTGAAATCAAAAGACTTTTTCAACGATGCGGCATTCCTCGGGGAACAGATATTCATAGATCTGTTTATTAAATAAAACTAGATTTTGGCCATTGGTTGAAACTAAACCAACTTTTTGGTATTTAATATTAAGCAACTGATATAAGAAACAGCTATTTTTTGTCAACGCTTAAAAAAATAAAAAATCATGGTATCATGTTGTCCTATCCCTATCTCACATATCTCCATGTCAGATTTCATCAAAATCAGTCGATTAGTTTAGCTAAGACAACATATTTTCCTGTAAAGGGCGTGGCCTCTATCTCCATGGCAAATTTAATCAAAATCGGTCCATTAGTTTAGCAGAGAAAACATATTTTCCAGGCGGCGTGGCGGCATGGTACCGTACACTTTGAAACAAATACCTTTTTCTAGGGTTCATGCTATTTCTATACCAAATTTCATCAAAATCGGTCCATTAACTTAGAAGTGAAAATGTTTTTTCTGTTAGGGGCGTTGCACCGCGCACTGAACTCAATTATCTATACTCAGGATACAATCTATATCCATACAAAGTTCATCAAAATCGGTGTGGTAGATTAATCGTATCAGCGTTTTTTCCTTTCTGGAGTTCAATCTGAACATGTTGCAAATTTCATCTAAATCGGTTCATAAGTTTAGTTGTGGAAAAGCATTTTCCTGTTAAAGTCATGTCATCGTTCACTTTTGGAAAAAAATATTAAATTCTGCACTGCTTCTCCTCACAACCTTTCCTTTGGATTTAATCTATCTCAATACCAATGCCACGCCTACTTAAAAATTTTAGAAATCTTTTTTAGATTTCAATCTATACTTTAACAAAATTTCATCAAAATCGGTTCGTTAGTTTAGCAATAACGACGTATTTCCTCTAAGAGGCGTGGCACCGCCCACTAAAAAAATTTATTTTTACTCAAGGATCAATCTATCTCCATACAAAATTTCATCAAAATCGATGGAGCGGCTCAGCCGAGACAGCGTGTTTTTTCTCATTCTGGGCGGTGCCACGCTCCCTTAAAGAAATCAAAGTTGATAACCTTTCTTAGGGTTCAATCTATCTTCAAACCAAATTTCATTAAAATCGGTTCATAATTTTGCCGTGGAAACGTTAGGGGCCGACCTACTATTGAAAAAATACGTATACTAGTCCCCCCCTCTCTTCACAATCTTTCCAACAAAAAAAAAAAATAAGCAGAACTGATCAATATGTAGGGTACAGCGCTGAAATTGAACTTTTTTTCCACGGGAAAAGATATTTAACACCGAAACGAACCTCGCTTTCAGACGAGAATTTTAACATATTAATCTTCATGAAGGGGAATATCCGCATTATCCAGATGACTACATATGTAAGTTATAAACTCCAATTATATACATACGTATTTTTTTTCCTGTATCCTGTTATCTTTCAGAAACCAAGCTAACAGTTCTTATATGAAGATATAAAAAATGCAATTTTTATCACGCCTTAACGGATTAATGACTAACGAAGTTTACTATTTGATTAACGGTGCCCATCTACAAAAAAAAAAATCGTGACGCAGAGGGTAGACCCCGCTTTTCCTACATTTTTGAGGTCGCTGAAACCGAATATGACCATAAAAAAAGATTTCAATTGCTAGTTTTCCCGCTACCACCCTCTGGGGGTCGAAATTCACATTGACATACAATGTTGAAATGAATGTGCATTCCTACGTTTCATGGCATGCTGAAACCAAAAAAGATAATAAAAAATAAGTACGACCCTTCCATCACCCCCTAGCGTCCCTGAAATTTTAATTTTCATGCACAAAAAAAGTGGGTGTTAGGTGGTAAGGGAAAGGTCAAATTTATTTTTCGTTGTCATTTTCTCTTCCAGCGCCCCAAAAAACATAGAAATGCACATCCATATCAATTTTGCATGAAAATTGGAATTTCAACCCCTTTCCAGAGGTAGTAAAGGGTCGTTAGGGGGTGATGGAAAGGTCGTACTTATTTTTTATTATCATTTTTGGTTTTCGCATCCATTTCAACATTGTATGCCAATTTGAACTTCGACCCCCAGGGGGGTGGTAGCGGGAAAACTGGCAATTGAAATCATTTTTTAAGGTCATATTCGTTTTTAAGGATCTCGAAAATGTAAGAATAATGGGGTCTATCCTCTGGGTCACCATTTTTTTATTTTTGTGTGCCTGTGTAATCAGTCAGCAGCTATTCGACAAATACATACATATGTATATGTACTAATTGAAGAATAAACTAATCCGACCATCCATTTGTCAGACACCAACCTGAAAGGAGTTGATAATAAAGTTCCGATGTTTTTGAATATATAAATATTGACGTTTTTAATTTGTTTTTGCGATTTATATAAATAATTATGGGATTATTTATTATATTCGATGATTTATCCATTGAGGAAGCAGAAGAAATGTACATACAACGAACTAACGCCAAAAAAGGAAAGAGTAGTGAGAGAGAGACTTAACCATTTTGACGACTTGGTGGACGCAGAATTATTTCGAAGATTCAAACTTTGAAAACATAGGGCTCAGTATTTGTGTTCATTAATTTAACATAAAACTAAAATTTGTAGTAGAACGAATGATATCAAGTTTGAGGTCGTTCTCTATAACAGAAGTATTTTTTAAATCAAAAAAAAAAAATATGGTCCAACGTTATGCACAAAGTGTTCAATGTTAGGCCATAGTTCATCAAACTGTCATCGCTCTAAAACATGTTTGGCTTGTGGTTTAAGTCATGATTTTGATACATGTAAGCTAAAAGCTGCTCCAAATAGTAAAACATTGGTGTATTAAACACTAATTGCATTAAAAATAATAAAAAGCCATTTAACCCTTTTGTTTATTTTTTTGCGAATGAAATGAACAAAAACGGTGATGAAACAACAGCAGACACTGACCGCTGCTGGCTGCTGGCTCTGCTTCAACTTTTCCTATTTAAAACAACGGAAAATAGTTTTGTTCTTTACCTTCTATCAAATTTCTTTGTTGCACGAAAAACGAAAAAAAACTGTGGTGTTAGTGCCAACGACGCTATAAAAACGCTTTATCGCTGAAGTTCTAGCATCGCTTCGCTCTCATTCTGAACACTTCGCGATATTTGCATACGAATACCCATACACTGTTTCTTCGCTTCACGCCAATCTTCGCTTATAGCGCCCACTCTGAATGTGACCTTAGAAGAAGCTACGCAGATGTAGTTAATAGCCCTATTATCGTTTGCGAGTCGCCTCAAAAATTAAGCGACTCGCGTAAATTGAAATTACGGTTTGCAAGTCGCCCTGTTGTTTCGCCTCAAACGTCAAAATAGCGCGAATGTCAAACATTTTCATATTACTATTAGCGAGTCACCTAACTTTCGTTCGCCAAATATGTCAAAATCTGGCGAATAAAATTTGTGCGTGAAAAAAGTTTTTGAAAAATTTAATTAGAATTGATAATGTAGTTAACATTATTCCAGTTGGGATACACTATCATTGAATTCAGGCTGTAAAATCACTTTCTGTTGAAATATTGATGTTTTACCTGATAAGGAGCACCAATACCAACATGAGTGCCGTCAACCCAACCAATTACTCCCGGTATTGCAGATTTTCTGTCAATTCCATTTTGGTCCACTCATGGCAAATTATGTCCGGCCCCATTTGTCACAGGGGGTGGGGATTGCGGGGGTAGTTCACAAGGGGTACTCTGAAGATAATTTCGGCCGCTGATCAGTCTATAATATATATCAAACACCTAGTTTGCTAGCCACAGTAATTTTACATAAGAATAGGGGTAAGTGGGCGGCCTGCGTCATCGAATTTTACCAGAAATTTCAACGCTCCATAATTTTTTTAAAGTAGTTACCGACGGCTAATTCCTTCGGATTCTTATCGGAAACATCATTTTTTATCACCAAATTCAGGCGACTCGTGGATGGTAATAGGGGTATAAGTCTAAGCCAATCATCAAAAAAAATTCAGAATGCCCTGTCCCTGTTCCATTTCAACAAATGGAAAATTAAAGTTAATAATGAAAAAACACAAGCTATTATATTTGCTTTTAACAAATCTCCAAAGAGAGTTCCCACTAGGCCATTTTCATTTCAAGGTAACTTAATACTGCTTTCAAAGTCAGTTAAGTACTTAGGAGTGATTCTTGATGAGAAGTTGTTATATAAACAACACACAGAAAGCATCTGCATTAAAGCAATTAGGTGCAGTAGGAGTCTTTATTTCCTTATGAATAAAAAAACCTAAGTTAAACATGAAAAATAAAATGATGCTATATAAATTGTGTATTAGGCTAATTCTGACTTATGCCTTTCCCGTTTGGAAAAATTGTACTAATACGCACTTAAAAAGACTTCAAGTTATCTAAAATAAGAATCTGAAAACAATTTTTGGGTTACCAAAAAGGCTTTCAACGTCAGAATTACATACGATAGCACAAGAAAAAAATGATTTCAAATGCTATTAACGATATGAGCCTGTCATTCATCAATAGATGCAGGTTTTCAACTTACGCCCTCTTAAGGAGTTTATCATAAGCAGTGTCTTCTTCTCTATTTCTATAGCGGAAAGAAGCTGACCACGAAATTCCCATTCAGGTAGACATATTGTGATATTAATATAGGTTTTTTATAATCATTTTCTATAAAGTATTATTTTAATTTAAGTGATAATCTTTAATGTTAAATTAGAATTCAATTGTTGTAAAATCCATAGGATTAAAGCTCAAAATTTGTATATTTTATATATATGTAAATATTGAATTTATGCTAGAATAAACATAAACACAACACATATCTAAAAATTTTTAACATTTTTTGAATTTCGGCGTGCTCTCCATATGGTTTAAGAAAGTTGATTTTAGCGACTGATTATTTTATAATTAAACATTATTTAATCGAACTTACAGTCATTAAGCAAAGACCAATATTGTAAATTTTTACTTATTGATCAATGCTATTTTTCAACAAACATGACAAAGATAACAAATGGAACAATTTTAACCTGGTAATTGGTGACATGTTTCTGGTCTGATGAGGCTATTGGTAATAGCCGAAACATGTCACCAATTACCAGGTTAAAATTGTTCTATTTGTTATCTTTGTCATGTTTGTTGAAAAATAGCATTGATCAATAAGTAAAAATTTACAATATTGGTCTTTGCTTAATGACTGTAAGTTCGATTAAATAATGTTTAATTATAAAATAATCAGTCGCTAAAATCAACTTTCTTAAACCATATGGAGAGCACGCCGAATTTCAAAAATATGTGGCTGGCAACACCACAATTTCGAAAAATAAATCATAGCATGACTTTAGGCCGACGGTCTAACGGCTATGGCAGCAAGCGAGAAAGTGACAAAAGATGACAAATGGAATATGCGCACTCTGTACACCTCATGACAACTCCCTCAGTAGCTCAAGTGTTAGAGCGGCCGTCGCAAAATATGCAATTGCAATGCATGAACGGTCAGGGGTTCGAGTCCATGTACAGAATTAACCAAACTGGTCTGATGAGGCTATTGGTAATAGCCGAAACATGTCACCAATTACCAGGTTAAAATTGTTCCATTTTGTTATCTTTGTCATGTTTGTTGAAAAATAGCATTGATCAATAAGTAAAAATTTACAATATTGGTCTTTGCTTAATGACTGTAAGTTCGATTAAATAATGTTTAATTTTTTGAATAATATTAATTGAAAATGAGCTTTTATTTTTTTGTAAGCTTTGTCTTAAAAAAATATTGGTGATTTTTAGGTTTTTCGATTGTTTCTACGATGGTTAAGAGCGGTCGCGTTTTCGTCTACAAACTCCAGTTGGTGATTTCAAGAACGTGTGCCTAATCCATGTTCAGCGTTTGACTTGAATGGAAACAAAATCTTAATAGCATCTGGTGAGCAATGCTAGACAATCAAATTTTTAGAAATCGGCGAAGACCATCACGACTGCATCTGGTGAGCAATCAAATATTGGAGTTTTGTTTTTTAAAATACGGCAATGATAATTGTTGTAGTAGATCGTTTTCTATTGGAAAAGATCTTTTTAATTTTGGACGACCATGTTTTTTGCTACCCTAAGCGTTTTACTAATGCTTGTAAATATAAAAGGGAGAAACCCCACTTTTAAAAATAACTTCTATTCTTTTCCGATATCTGACCCATATTATAATTGAGACAATTTGTTGCAACAAACCGTAACAAATCAAGACTGGTAAAAAAGACAATCACCACCCATGAGCCAGATCTTAAATCGAAAATTCAAAATCGAATGATTCATTTGCACAGCATTGCATTTGTATTTTTTGCCAATTGTATTGCCAAATGTATTAGAGGTCAGCATGCGTGCACTTAAAACGACCATCAGCCCATTCGCCACGTTGCGAGTTCATCGAGCTTTTGTGCAAAAAAATTCACAAATCGAAACACCAAGCAGGAGAGGTGAGTCCTGCTCTTGCAAATAAAATGTTCTACAAGTTCAAGCACTCGAAGTTAATTATTGCATTCGGAAGTTTATAAGTATGATGATCATATGCACTCATGCAAACCTCGAATATGTATGCCAAAAATGCAAACTAACGAATTCCCAATTAAATTTTAAAATGACAGCAACAGCTAAAAGGCAACAAAATATAAAAAAAGGACATCAATTTATAATTTTATAGTGAATACGGTGACTATGAGATCAAAAATTATCGAATTGTTTTCAGCCAAAGTGTTGATTCGAATGCCGGCTCTAGGGGTGTTCGAACTGTTCAATCGAACAGGGCGCCCGTTAATAAGGTGCACGTTATCAAGCGACTTTTCTGTTTGTGGGAAAATACTTGATCACTTATCAATCTTTGATAAGAATGAGATCAGAATGAGATAGAGGTGCGAGAATGTCTGAAAATAAATCTTCCACTAAAAATAACAGTTTTAAGCAAAACTTGAGAGTAGAAAATTGCAAAGATGACTCACAAAGTAGTAGGAAAGGTTATCAAGAAGAATCTACAAGTTTACAATACACAGCAATATCAGTACAGAATCGAATCAAGATCTAAATATCTAAATTTCCAAGCAAGTTCCGAATTCTGATGATGAAAGGACCAAAACAAATCAAATCTTATTAAACTTGAAGAAAGTTAATGTTTTGACGAGACTAATGAAGAATATATCTTTTCTCGCCGGGAACAATATAGGTAGTATTTCGAGCCTTTCCATGAACTGTACACCAAAAACAACAGAAAGTGTTTGAGTCTTGTACAACGGCCGCAGCATCTCTAGTGAGTGTTTTGAACTTCATCAGTAAAAAAACAAGTTAGAAGATCTTTACCCTAACGTTTGCATTTATCTAAGGATTTTAGATAACGACTAAAGTTTCGCAATCGGGGAAAGGAACTTTTCTGAGCTGAAATTAATAAAAACGTTTTTGCGATCATCTGAATTCCTTAGCGATTGTGTCTATCGAGAATGAAATGGCGCGAAATATAGATTTTCAGTTGTCATAGAACATTTCGCTTGTCTAAAAGCAAGGAAAAAAACTTACTCCTAGTCTTATACATATGTTTTGAACTTGCACTATCAATATCACAAAATATTTGTTCAACTAATTCTATTGAATAAAACTGTTCAGAGGGAATGATAAGCATTTTGTTTAGATTTAAAATTTTCCTCTTCGCGATATAATTGACATATATTATACTTAGGTTATAAAAGGTAGGTAAAGAAAAAGGGCGCGAAAATTTTTTGAATAGGACGCCAATTACGCTCGAGACGGCACTGTGCATATTGGCTGGGTAGACGAATTTGTAAACAAAAAAAAGAGAAGGCAACAAATAATTTTTGCAAAGTTGCGCCAGTTGACTTTTTAAATGTCGTTGGTTGCCATATTTTTTCGCTGTTTTTGTTTTATTGGCTTTTTTTTTGTTTTTTTGTATCAAATTCGTTCAAATAAAAATGTCAGCCCAACTGGAAACTCAAGGAAATGTTTCATTTGAGCGCTTAACTGAGACCGCAAAGTCTGCGAGTGTGTGGCGCGATTTTGCCTTTCACTTAAAATACCGAAATACTAAAATATTGTCTGCTAGCAACCCATGACAAAATAAAAGCATTTTTGGAGACCAAAAAAAAAAAAAAAAATCGAATTAAAACAGACATTCACTGTTGCAAAGCTGTAAAGCAAAAAAAAAAAAGATTAAACAAAAACAATATCCAAATATAAATGAAGATTAAATCATAATTAACGAGAGAAGAGAAAAAAGAAAGCACACCATAAAAACTGTTCAAAATTAAGAAATAAAACCGGTAAAAATTACAATTGGACAAAATAGATATTACGGCTGAATTTAGTGATACCAACAAAACTTTGCGACAGGAACTTTGGACATGCAGTTTTTGATATGAAATGGAATGGATTTTTGCTGTGAAGTTGAGGATTCCTGGGACGGAGGTCGTGATGTTCATTAATTTTCTTAGTAACAAATTTTTCCAGAAACTTTATGTTTCGAAAAATCAATTGTTTCAAATATGCCAAAAATATTTATTTATCAAAGAATTTTTTTAAATCATCAACTTTCCCCTTTTCTGTGGAGTATTAAATTCATGTACCTACTATTTATTAGTCAGAGCATAGATAACTACTAGCGTAACAAAGGGGAGGTAATTCTCCCTGAACCTCAAAATTATGTGTTGGTGTGCTTTTTGAGCGTATGCATATATAACATGGTGTTTATTTTGAAAATTTTTTAGATTTTTTTATATTTTATTTAGTCTATTTTTTAGCCCCATGACTTAAAAATAATTTTCACAAAATTTGAGCTTCCTAGTTCAAACCTGTAAACGGCGCAGACAGAGTTTGTGTCCGATTTCAATGAAACTTAACGAAAAATCGACTTACTAAAACGTAGAAAAAAATCTGCCTGGGCTTAAAGAAAATTCTCCTAAAATTTCAGTTTCCTAGATCAAACCTATGAACGGCGCAAACAATTTTTTCCCATTACAATTAACTATAAATAACAAAATAGCAGAAAAGCCAATGACAGATTTTTCCTACGTTTTAGTAAAAACGTCGAGTTACAAATAGTTCTAACATATTCTTATAATATAAAAACGCAAAATAAAAAATGTGGAGAATGTATTGCTGTCGTTTTTCATAGATTTCTATTTATCCGTGTCCAAAGAATCAGCTGCAAAATTTGATTTACTTAAAAATCTTGTCTATTTTTATCGATATCTTTTTAACCGTTTAACCAATAAAATATCTATGTCACCGGCCAAACTAGTTCTTAGGATAAACTAGTTTTTCCTAGGCCAAACTAGTTTATTTGAAAGCCTAAAGGTATGCAATTTAATTTTAATATAAAAGCACTGTGAATACCGAAGCCAGTGTTGCACATATTATGTATTGAACCGCGGCGAAGCCGCTGTTGGACATATTAGAGGATGCCATTATGGATAAAATATCAGTTTAAAATATAGAGGCGTCAGAGAAAAAAAAGCAGCCGTAGTTTGGAGCCAGCAAACGATTTGCTCAAAATTGGTCCAAGAGACACGCATTTCCCTTATTATCTGGTACAATAAAGTAAAAAAAAAGTAAAAAAAAAAGTTCCATGAACCGTGGCTCGAACCAGTAACCCCCCAGTTTATACGCTAACTCACTCCACACTATGCCCGCTGCTGCTTGGAAAGATGTTAACTTTTTTTTGTATAAGACAACTATGGGAAAAGTTTAAACACGATTTTCTCGCTTTTCCTTGAGCATTTTGAAAAACGGCAAAAAAAAGTTTTTCTTATTTCAGGTGAACTACCATCTGGAAAAATTTTAGCAAAATCGGTGAAATCAAAATGAAATATTGAACTTATATTTAACGTTGTTGTCAATCTAAATAAACTCTTAGCCAACCAAAAAATAACACTACGTTGGCTGATGTCGTTAAACTGCGCATGCAACCATTGCATTAAAAGGGAACCAGGTTCAAATCCCAAAGGATACGACAAAAATTTTTTTTAATTTAATAAAGAAAGTATTAAAATATAATATAGCATGGTTTAAAAATTCAAATATAATATTTATGTATTAAAATTTAATATAAAATTTACAAAATTTTGTAACCTATTCAAAAGTATTAAATGTAATCAAATTTGTATTAAAAATCTTTGTAATACTTCGCTTGTATTAAAATATATTCCAAGATTTCTAACCGTGTAATTATATGTATTTGTTCGTCTCTTATTATTATCTCAAGTTATGATTTTTATTTAAAGAAAGTCGATAAAATTAAATAATTATAATTTCTCAAAAACTGTTCCATTAAAAAATGTTAACCGTGATTTTCGAATTCAGCGGGACAAAATAAGTATGAAAAGCCAGCTCTCGTCTAATGTACATTACTAGTGTTAGCTTGTGTCATCAGTCTTCTTATCGCAACTTCTTTTACATTTTTGTTATCTTACCCTCAAAACTTCAGATATCGTTCATTTTATTATTTTGTCTTGAGTTCAAATTGTAGAGTCATTAAAGCCCTAACCCACCATGGCTTAGAATATCTTTAAAGAAATCGGACTCATCATTCAAGTCCCAAAAAAAGTTAAAGTTTGTCTAACTGTGCAATAAAAATTTTTTCTATTGAAACGCGAAGTATGGATTTGTTGTGCTTCCATATCAACCTTTTTACACTTTCATTTCATACAGGGTAGGTATTCGTTTTCAATGATATAATGAGCATTAAAAAACACTCTATGTACTTCGAAATGATTATTGAATGCTTTTTTTTACAACAGTCGTACTTATGGATGTAAATGTTTTTATTGTAAGTACAAAAGAGTACAACAATAAAATATAACAATAACAGTAGCTTTTGGCAGCTGAATTGAAATATAAATTATGACCACATTGAAAATCTAATTGTGAAAAAAGTAGATATAATGAAATAATATATAAAACATTGTTACGTAACCATTATTGAATTGTTGAAATAGTTAATGAATTAATAACGAACATCACTCATACACAAACAAAGAGCACACTGTACAAAACAAGGTTTTGTATGACAACATTTTTTAAGGTACCCTAATTGTCGATATTTATTGAAGTATGTACATATGCACATACATGTGTACCTACATAAAAAAAACATATTTTCATTCCATTGAACGGAATTGAATATAAAAAAATCACTTAACAGTTTAAAAACTTAATTTTGAATTAAATTAAGCATGAATTTTTAATTAAAAAAAACTTGGTAACTATGAACGTGTATGGTACTGAAGCTAGTGGCAATTACATACATACATTAATTTAAAGCCCTATGGCCCGTAGCTATAAATAAAATGCGTGCTAAAATTAGGCGTTTATTCTTATTGGAAAGCAGCAGTTGTTGACTGCGTAAAAATTTATTCCTGATAAAAATTTTACAGCACCTATCGATAGGCTGAGGTCGAAAATTTATTTTTATGCCCTACACTAGGGATGGCCAACTGCCGTGCCCAAAAGTCGACAGCGCGCTGACCTTTACAACAGACATTTCGCGCTAGTATGTGTACAAATATGTGAAGGAATTTCAACGAAAAAAAACATGAGAATAAATGTGTTTTGTCTTTTTCAGGTAAAGAAAACATTACCCAGTAGAAATTCGTGCATCACTGATGTAAATAAATAGAGATAAATGTTGGAATATAAAATAATCTTATGGAAAGTTTCAACTGAGCACTGCTGCTACTGTACTATTACTAAAACTGTGAAAGCATCGAATGGCTACACAAAAAATTTTTAAACTCAAAATTCATCAACAAAAATAAAAAGTATTTTTCGAGAACTAAAACTATTTTTCCTGAATTTTTTTACATTAATTAAATAATACAATTCAATAATACATGCTTAAAAAATTGCGTTCCGCAAAAATAATGTTTTTGTATGCATTTGTTTTGTTTTTGCATGTTTGATTCCAACTGGGTTTCTTGCATATTCAATTTTCAAACGAATCAGCGCATAGAAATCAGCAACTGCACGGCGGGACGAATGATGGCACGTTTCACAGATTGTAACCGCGGGAGGGTAAATGGCCAACCCTACTCTACACAGAGGGTATATTTACTTTGTCGTTCCGTTTGTACCGCATAGAAGGGGGCGTGGCAGGTATTGGAAAGTACATTGAAAAGTTGACGTGAGGGTTTCCTTGACCCCCCTCCCCTCTTGGTGAGATTTTGCCGGACCCCCTCCCCCCTATTTAAGCTCATGTAATTAATTTACGACCCCTTACAACTCAAAACGAATTAATTCTATAGCTCGAAGAAAATTAAGATACCGACGTCAAGAATATGATGACAATGTACATCATTGGCTGGAATAAATCTTAACCTCTACAAGTCAAACATTTCCTGACAAAATCACTTAACTCGAAGTCCTCAATAAGTCGAAAAATTTATAACTCGATTCTTTTGGCGTCTCCCTTCAAGTTCAACTTACAGAGGTAATACTGTATATCTTGAATTGTGTTTAAAGTGGACGTGACACTTTTTAACAATTGAAAATTTTGATTTCGTATAATTCAAAATTGGCACATACGATTTTCATAAAAATTTTAGGGATGATACCACTTGGAGCAGTCATCAATACAAGCTTCATCAGTATACTAGAAAAAATCGTTGAAGGGAGTGGTACAGCCCACAATAAGAATGAACAATGTAATAATTATGAAATTTAGTATGGAATACTTGCTAAAAGGTTTCTTACTAAGAAAATTTGGTAAAATAGTACTGGTAGGCGTGGCACTTCCCATATAAGCAAGAACCGTTTAATGCTATAGATAGTGTGCAATCAGAGTAATTTTCATAAAATTTGGTGTATATGTAGATGTCAATTATTATAAGCTATAAGATTAAGTCGATTTCAACGAGATTGCATCAGTGGGCGCGGCACTTCCCATGTTAACATAAAGTTGGAAGCGATATTTTAAAAGAACTATTGCAGTAATTGACATGAAATTTAATGTAGGTAGTTTACTTGCCATAAGGTATATCTGCATCAAAAGTGGGAAAAATTGCACCACTTGGCGTGGTACATCCCATACAAGTAAAATATGTACCTTAAGTAGCATATCTAACGAAATATATGAGCAATCATACTGAAATTTGTTGTGAGAGGTTTGTTTAAAGAAAGCTATTTCTGGATAAAAATCGGACTAGATTGTAGCAGTGGGTGTGTAACCGCCCTAAATTTTAAGACTAATTACGGCATATATCGCAAACTATGCAAGCTGTTGTGGACCAAATCCACTTCAAACCATGCAGTCGGACTAACTTCAAATCTCGGAATTGGTTGCCGATTATATATGTTGTTTTCCAGAGGACACATATTTCCCCGATTTGATTAAAAAACATTTTTACGAAGTTATGCCCATTTAAAGTTTTAGTGTCAAAATTTGAAAAACCGCTGAAAATGTTTTCAAAATAGTCGCATTTTCATCTAAATCAAAACAATTAATTCTGGTCAGAATCTTTAAGAAATTTTGAAAATTGTTGAAAATTGGCGGAGCTATTATACCTACCGCTTTTTATGAAAATAATTGATTTTCTCAAAAACTCAAATATTTTTACGCTTAAAATTTTATTGTGGATTTGTATTAATATGAGACAGGAAATGACATGAGTTTAATGCGCGCTAAAAAGCATTTGAGGCAGTGGCGTCAATTCGGTAGGGCTGGGGAGGGCATTGCCTCCCCCCCCCCAAGGATCTGATACTTGGTATTATTCAATACAACAATTCAATAAAACCATCTAATAGTGGTGGAATTATAATTCTTGCCCCCCCCATTGTTTTGGAGAAGTGGCGCTCCTGATTTGAGGTCAAGATATTTTTTTTCTATACTGGAAATGTCAATTTTTTTTTCATCATTGCCAAGCCACTCTACGGTACTATTTTCAAAGCAAATAACCAAAGGAAAAGTAACATCCAAAATTACTTTCTGCAAATTGTGCTTGCATTCTGCATACTTTTGCTTAACCGTTATTTTCGTAAAAACTTTTTATCGTGGGAAATATATAAAAACATTGTACGCACATATAACTTTTTCGCTAACTACTTTTGTGGGTTTTGAATGTTTTGGTTGCTTGACTTTGTTAGCAAAAAAGTTACAACGATGTCTCGAAGACACTACACACCTCTCGAGTATGCAAACATGCATTTTATTTACGGTGAATGCGGAGGCAATACAAATGTAACCGCTGCACTTTACTGACAAAGACACCCGACCGCACGCTATCCAGATAATCGCGATAAAAGCCTCCCTGTACTGATGTTGACGGTGACAGCGAAGGTATTACGATAGTACAAATTTCATCCATTCCCCGTGACACTGCTTTAATCAGTATCATCTAACATCTCGCCAGAATCAGAAACCGCATTATCGTTCATAGAATTAATAATATTGATTTTGCTCGACTACTTCTATCTGAATTTGTCTTGGTTTGCGATTTGCCCCTAAGGTTGCGGCTGATTTTACAGAAATTGAAAAAAAAAAAATCAATGCAGAGGTATTTCTAATTACGATACGAGCAAAATGGATTTTAGCGATGATTTAGAATGATTTTAACACCCGCTAACCATACAATTAATTAAAAAGTCTTTTAGAGCTTCAACTCCGATACAGAGCTCATAAAAGACCAATTCCGATCTTAACCCTGGAACCTTATACTTATTTTACATACGTTAATGTTATACTTCGTCGGATCGAAGAACCTTTTTTTTAAAAAAATTATTACGAAATTGAAAAAAAAAAAATCAATGCAGAGGTAATTCTAATTACGATACGAGCAAAATGGATTTTAGCGATGATTTAGAATGATTTTAGCACCCGCTAACCATACAATTAATTAAAAAGTCTTTTAGAGCTTCAACTCCGATACAGAGCTCATAAAAGACCAAATCCGATCTTAACCCTGGAACCTTATACTTATTTTACATACGTTAATGTTATACTTCGTCGGATCGAAGAACCTTTTTTTTAAAAAAATTAAAAATTCACAAAAATAATTTTCACTTAACTCATTTATTCAGAAACGAAAAAAAAATATAAACCATAAAAATAAATTTTTTTTGGCTTAAAATCAATAGTATTTTTACTAACGTATTTTGGTTAATTTTTAAGGGAAAATAAGGAAACAAAAACGAATTTGACTTAGTACACATACAGTCTTTCAATATTACATATTAAAAAAAAAATCATCGTTAAGCTTATTTTGAGCAGGACTTAAGCCCAAGATACAATACTGCGAGACGCTGCGAGGTTGGCCTGAGAGATCACATTGTGATGCATGATACAATAATGCGATACATCGCAGCGTTGAGACTGTCAAAATCCAAGTAGAATTTTATAATATATTTTTTTGACACTTGACAAACAGCCGTTTTGTTCCTCTCGCAACCAAATATTAAATTTTTTGAAAATGCTTGCGTGCGTCGAGCGAGACGCACGCCGCACTCGCAGTATTGTACATTGCTACATTCAAACTACGTATAATGAATATTTTTTTGACAGCTAGAGCGTGTCGCACGCACGCTTCTCGCAGTATTGTATCCCGAGCTTTACAAAACTCAAATTTGTGTTTTGACGACGCTGTACCGCTGAATTTGACGTTTGGTGGCAGTCCACGCGACGAACGTCGTAAACCTTCGAGCCTTTGTGACAAACATTGAGTTTACGACAATAAACGGAATTTCTTGCATTTGAATTTTCAATTACATTTCACGATTATTTGGAAGGGGGGTTCAGATCATAAAATTGTTTGTCAAACATGTTTAAGTTCCATAGTATATTGTTTTGTTGGTCAAATTGTTTAACAAACAATTTCAGTGTTAAGAGTTCGAGGTTGATCTGGAGTTTGCGACATTTGTGACATTTACGACGTGTGACTGTCGTAAACCTAAAAATCCATGTGACATGCCAACACTGCTCGACATAGATTAACATTGATAAGAAAATTAAAGCATAATATGTATGCGGTATAAGCAAAATTAATGAACAAAGAGTGAGAGCGCGTCGTCGATTCGACGAAGTATAACGTTCCAGGGTTAAAATGCTTAAAAATTAACTTCTTTTTCTGCTACATACCTGCATGTTTCCATTTTTCGAATAAAAAAATGTTTTCACCAATCGATGTGGAATTACAATATATGAGCCAAGGCCGGTGCCTTCCAAATTCCGCAGTAGCCTCTTGGACTTGTTTGCTTAGACTGTCTTTTACACAAAAATTATACTTGTATATAAAAGATTGAACACTTTTGTTTTCAACATATGAATATTTATTTGCCATATGGGACGTTCTTTTATAAACCGCACAAAATTCAGGAAAAAAATACCTCGACTTCTCCAAATGCGATGAAAATTTTTTTCTTGCATCTTCTAACAAATTCAGTTGACCCATGTTTTTTGTTTTTGCTGAAAAAATTTTTTTTTCGAATATATCCACATATGAATTTTTGATAATTGGCTGGATTTTGTCAAATGTACTCATACTTAAAGTCTATTATCTTCAGTTCTACTGATCCGATCATTGTTAGATTTTTTTATTAAATAGTCTATAACGTTAGCTTCTGCAATAAATTAAAAAAATTTATACTGTCATCAAATGAAAAATAATAACAATTTAATTGTTTAAATAGTTTTAATATGATGTTTCCCCAACTAGAATACATTGAAAAAAATAAAATTTTCTTCCTTATTCTTTTATCTACAAAATCCATTTTACAAAAAAGTGGAGTCTCTGTTAGATCGGAAGTTATTAAATATTTTCCAGCGCAAGTCATGAATTCCAGAACAAATTTAAGTGTGCAGTGTGCGACGAGTCAAAACAAAGAAACGAGTATTTAACACTCGTTATTAAATTTTATTCGTCGCACGCTGCACACTTAAATTTGTTCTGGAATTCATGACTTGCGCTGGAAAATATTTAATAACTTCCGATTTAACAGAGACGCCACTTTTTTGTGAAGTGGATTTTTTAGATAAAAGAATAAGGAACAAAATTTTACCCTGACTGTGGTACTCAACGTGTGCGGGTAAATAATATTAGATTTGGTCTCATCCGACCACAGGATATTGCGCCATTTCTTCACTGGCCAAATGGGATGCTCCTTAGCGAAATTTTACTGACGTCCTGTTTGGACAGGAAAGGTACTTTTCTGGATCTCTTTGCTTCTAAATTATTATTAATTAGCCTTTTCCGAATAGTTGAAGGGCTGAAATTCCTGGAAAACACTTTTTTTACTTAATTAGTAGATGCAAAAGGGTTTTATCTCACAAATCTCAACATAGTCCTCTCAAGAATTGGCCATATTTTTGACTTTCGTCCACGCGTTTCCTTCTGTGGCGTATATTTCATTACATTTTCTGCCATTCTCTTGGGGCTATTTAACGTTCTGGCTATATTTCGTTATGAAAATCCGTTATCGTGAAGGTCTTTTATGTCTCTACGAAGCTGGACGGTGCAATTTCGACCTCTCCCCATTCTGAATCACTAAATTATATTATTTGGTTATTTTTTCAAATTACAATTTTAGATAATCTCATATACAATACCGTTATAGCTTATAAATGTTTAAAAACCACAAAGTTTCAAATATATAACTTACTTTATATACGTGTCCCTATTATTTCGCACAGGCTAAATTGAGCCCACTTCACAATATGATCAACAACTTCGAACCGACGAAAAATATTTTTACTCTGATAACGGTTCTTTACTGCATTAATATCCCAGCAAGTAATGTAATATGACATTTTACCTCAATTTTTTCAAACAGAAGCAGAGGTGTTTTTGAACTATTTCAATGTAAGTGTCCCTATTATTTTTCACATGACTGTAGGTCTAGTAATTTTATGTATATAAGCTGCAAAAAAAATTTCGGGCGCTTCTAAAATACCAAGTCCAAATTCCTATGCGGTTTCTGAAAGAACGTCCCATATATGAAATATCCGCTGGATGCCTAAAATCAAATCCTATCCTTCTCCTCCCCCTCCTAAAAGTATTTTTAAGATAAAATGCAAACACTTTTATGTCAAGTTTTACTAATATTTTAAGTGAGGCAAATACATTTTATGCTGATCTCCTAATTATTAAGTATTGTGTCGAATATTTGTAATGCTCACGATAACAGTGTTAAATTGACTTTAAATGTGTCGTATTAAATAATCAATTTTTCATTAAATTAAATTTAAGTAAGAACTTTATCAGCAATTGTAAAGTAATTATTCCTAGTTAGAGCTTAGCAATTGACTTAATTTTAAGTTATTTGAAATATTTTTTTTTATCAGAACAGAGAGATATGGTGTAAAATAATGACAAATCCAATTTAATATCTTTATAATGAGGCAAAATTTTTTTCCGCACTATTCATTGTGACGGCGGTTTTAATCTTTCGACTTGAAAATAATTTTTTCACCGCGCGCATTTTACTAGGAACATTAACAATTCACCCACAAAAGATTCATTACCCTCAGCTGAAGCGCAATCAAAATGCAAAACTCAACATATCGCCGGTACGCGGTTAGCGGACATGACTACATAACACAACAAGGCAACAATGGCACGCATAACAACGACTTAGTTTTCCGCACTTCATTTTCACTGTTTTGCAGTTATCATAATCACTAAAAAATTCCATTGCCGGTACATTTTGGACTCAATAGGGCGCAAAAATTTCGCTAATTTAAGATTACACCTATCCCTCGTTTTACACGGTAGATACGTTCCTGACAAAACCGTGTAATTCAAAAAAATTATTTTTACATGGAAAACCGTGTAAAACGAAAACGACTAAAAATAAGGTTTTTTTTTAGACATTTATTGAACACAAAATATGACTAATACATTAAATAAAATATAAAAATATTATTTAAATCATAGAAAACATAAAAATAGTTAGATCTATTTGTAAAATGAAAAAAAACATAAAAAATCTATTTCATAGAAAAAAAAAAGTATTGTACTTCATATAAATAAAAAAATTTTGGAAAACTAATAACTATAAATAAGACTTCCTAATTTTAAACAAATTTAATTGCTATCACTTTCAACTATGAGTCTTCATTTACGAAATTTTATTATTAGTCATTTTCTGCATAATTTTTTTTTTTAATTTTGATTTTAAAAACCGTGTAAGATCGAAAACGTGCAAAAAGAGTAGCGTGTAAAACGAGGGATATGTGAATATAATTGTACATGTATATTAGCCAGACAACGAATGCTGAGACAGCGCCCCAGCTCCCATCTGTTTAATTGTAGTTGGTCGACGCTGTAGGCTGCTTATTATGCACAAAGCAAACGGTGTTGGATGAGTTGGTGTTTTTGAATTCTTTATTTTTTTGCTTTAATCGTATTTGTTATAAATAAATGCAAATGATCAAACATTTCATTATAAGAATAATAATAAGTTGTGGTTATCAACATCACAATTGCCATGGTATAAAATTGTTTAAAAATATCGATATTTTAAACTCACAACATCGTCCATTTTTAGTTATGGAACTCAAGCAAATTTACAAATATGATTATGATTAAAAATTATATTTATTGTTAGTAATAACATTCGTGTTGTGTGAAAAAAAGGGATAAAATATCAATTTGGCAATGTGGGGTAAAATTTGCCAAGCGTACCAGGTAAAAATTATTTGTGCTCAGATCTTGTTCAAATTTTGGATATTTGTAGTTCTAGTAGCGATCGACTAAATTCCGGTAGGATTTTGTTCCAACATTATCAGTTTTTAAAATACAGAGGTGTAAAATTGGTAATTTTCGAATTTTATCTACGGGCGTCTTTTTTTGAAAATTCAGTAGTTGGATTTCATTTGTAAATTAGGAATTGTAATGAGTGATTAAAAAAGAGTTTTTCATGATCTTTACCAAAAAAAATACCTTGTTGTTTAAAAAAATTTTTTTTTAGAAAAATTTTGCAATTTAAAATGTTTTTTTCTTTTTTGAAATAACACATATTTTAATATTTTTTTAATTAGGCTGATTTATTAACTTTCAGAATATTAAGAATTTAAAATGGGATGGAAGTGGGTTTTGCGAGTTTTTGAACGTTGAAAGTGCGCGCGCGCCTCGCTCTGCCCAGATGCTGCACAGTTGTGCCCGCTAAACGTTGCATTGTCGGTTCTATTTTAAGACCGTTATTCATCTCTATATATACTAGAGACCCTACTCCATCTCCCACCAAAATATCATCTCAATATACGCAGCACTGACGTTGCAGTAGAACAAAAAGTCTCACTTACGTCGCGTCGTAGCCGAACACTGAAATAATTTTTATGGTACGTTTCAATCAAATTGTAAACTTTCAAATAGCAACGAAACTTAAATAAAATATATATTCAATTACTCTCTTTGTGAACAAAACTTTCGAATCCTTTGCTGAAAGAGTCGTCATGAAAGTAGAACATTAAATATTTTATGTACCTTTAAATCATTTTTATTGCCTTAAAGTGCACGGAAAAAACGAAACTCGAAATTATTGTAAATATTAATCAAAATTTAAGAAAAATTAGAAGGTAATTTAGTTATTTAGAAACGGTTCGAGTGTCTATTAAAAATTACTAAGCGTAATATAAAAATTGCATCTAAGCAGGCTTTAATTTTTCGAATGCAAGTTTTTAATTTTTACAAAGTAAATATTAAAATTTCTGCAATGATTTATTATATTTTAAAAGGACTGTACTATTTTTTTAAAACTACATTATAAAGTTTTTATGATATAATAATAATAACTGAAATTGATTTTTAAAATTTTTTGTGTGTTGAACAAAATTGGGACGGCCAGCGAGTTTCCGTTTCCGCTTTCCCGACCCCGTCCCAATTCTGTTCAACACATTACTTCAAAGCCAATTAGTAAGAGTCTGGCAAGCCTTATATATTTATTTTTTTGCATGAACATGTTGAGAACTGAAACAGAGTACAAATTAAACACAAAAGAGAAATAAAATTCAATATAATAAAAATTAATAATCCTGAAATAATTTTTCTATAATTACTTTTTAAAAATTATAAAGCGGGAATCATATATTACAATATGAAATATATAAAAATTCTAATGTGGCAATTTATTAAAACTTAATAAATTCTTTGTAAAATTTCAAAGTTTTTAGGTGATAATTAAAATGAAGAAAATAATTTTTAATATGCACTTATTAAAAAATGTAAAATGAAAATATTTACAAACTAGAATAGAATTTTTAATAAGGATTTTCTATTTATTACTATAAAAGAGTAATATTTGTTTTCAGATTTTAATTTTTATAATCTCCTATTAATTTTTAATAAAATTTGAGTTGGTGTTTTTTCCGTGTACTGAAGTTGTTTCTAAAGAAATGTGATAACCTTTTCAATAGCCACCCTCTAGCCATAATTTATAAAGAAATAATCGAAGCTTCATTCCGGTTCCTTCGAACAACTTGCATTACATTTTCAACATTTATTCAGTAGTAGCTCTTAGACTGTTTAATCGTCGTCCATATTAAGGGAATCTAATCACGAAAACTCGAAAGGCATGTAAAGCTCTAACGTTTTCGAGCCCTGTGAGTAAAAAATTACAAGAGGGTCAGTTTTGCCAGTCACCAAAATCTACTGGCTAGCGAGAGATGCTCACTTGTCGTACTGCAGCACACAACGCCTTTGTGGGGATTCCTATAAATCATATTATGACCGAAAATAAAATAGTAGCAAAAAATTTCTACTAAACTGCAACTTTCAAGTGAATATAGGTAAAACACAACGTGGTCAACGTGGTTATCTGGTATGTAAATATTTATATTTCCTCTGATAGTCAGGCTTCACTCAATGTCCTCTGATTATTCAAGAGAAAATAAAGCTGAACTGTCGTAAGTGTCTGGGCATTAAAGTATTGAGGGCAATGAGATCGCGAAAGAATTTCTAGGAAGGGCTATAGTACTCCTATGAAAGGATCCGAACCTTTTTGTAAAGTATGATGATTTTAAAATTGGTGCGTATGTTATAATCACAGAAGACACAGAAAATA
The DNA here is from genome assembly GCA_963662105.1 of Meiosimyza platycephala. Classification (NCBI taxonomy): domain Eukaryota; kingdom Metazoa; phylum Arthropoda; class Insecta; order Diptera; family Lauxaniidae; genus Meiosimyza; species Meiosimyza platycephala. Next base: position 39,153,785 of record OY759210.1, on the reverse strand, counting down.
TATCATATTTTTCCAAAATTTTTTTTTCGGAAAAGGTTAAAAATGAGAATTCTTCTAAGCTAAGGCTTACTTAGACTTTGGAATAAGTTGATAGTCCCTCTAATAGAGTGTAGAACTGTGTTATACATTGTGCCTAAACTTAAAGCGTGGCAAAAGCTGCAGTAGACATCTATAGTGTCACAATTCCTAATGTTAGGGCTTATAAGTAATACAGACATTTTTGGAAATTCCCGTATGACATCAGTTCACATTCGAATTAACGTTAATTTATATTCGATACTTATACTGTTATAATTTCAGTTATAAAATAGCACTGTCTTGCTTTATGACTTACCTTTTCAGTGTTCGACTGGAAGTAGTAGACCATAACGAACATCCAGATGACTGTCACAAAAACAATCAACTTCACGTTGCGACGCATTGTTGAGCCGGTTTTTATTAGAGAAACGTTGCTGTCGCTGATTTTGTTGTTTCTATGATGATAATGATGACTTTGTTGTTGTCAAATTTAGTGGCTGACTGTGATTTAAAAATTTTATTTTAATGACTTTTTGGCTGCAAATAATTTTAATAAACTTTTTTTTTTTAATTTGATTTTTGATAAATGGAGATTTTATTTATATTAATTAAATCAATGATTATGTTTCTTTTTTCAGTGTTCAGTACTTTTATAATTATTTTGTTTGTAAAATTTAACCGGCTTTTATATTAAAATCTCTGCCATTTTCGATGAATTGATGTGCACTATTTTTGGTTTTTTTTTATAGAAAAATTAAATGCAAAATCACAAATTAATATTTAATATCGGTACGCTGCACTTTTTCAAGTGCACAAAAGTAATAACTGTTACTGTATCTGTTTAATTAGAAGTTCATTTAAGAAGGAAAAAACTTAAGATTTGTTTACAGAGTGCTCTCAACCCATTAATATCACTATAAGTTTGGAAGGTCGACGCACGAAAATAATAAATTTAAGAGGTCACCAATATCACCAATATGTAGGGCGAATTGAATTTCCTGGGCGCATTATGTCCGAACACCAAAACAAACCCTGTTTGACTTTCTCAACCTGTAGGCCTACATCTTTTTCAGCTACAATAGTTATCCTATTACTATACAGACCAACCAGTTTTGTATCATTCGTATTTAAGTCGATGAAAGGCGGGATATACTGTCTTCAATGCTGTCGACGATATCATTGCATCCATAGCAATATCATGCAATACGCTCTCTTACCTTCTTGAGATCGGTGTTGACTTTCTATTAATTCATCAGAATCTAAACTAAATAGCGCAAAAAAGTTGTCACAACATTTATCCCAATAAATTATAATAAAAATATTAGATTGCTACATAAAAGTTTAAAACTAGTACAGTAAAAATTTGTACTGAAATACGTGTTTTCCCAAAACCAAAATTGGTCAATTACATCAATTTTATTAAAAAATAAAAAAATCTAATTAGGAACTTATTTTTTTAATGGTTTTTCATTTGTTTCTGTTTTTGTACCTGCGAAAACACTTCCGAAAATCCTTATATGGAAGAAAATGGTGAGAAAGACACAATGCTCTAAAAAGAGTATATTAATAAATACACAATTTTAAAGTAAATTCATAAGGCTTTCTAGATTTTTATAAAAAATATAAGCTGCTGATACTTATTTCATTGGAATGCAAACATTTTTTTTCTGAAATCTATCTATCTACTTTTATTTGACATAATTGTGAAAATTCACCGACTTATCTTCAAATGATTTCAATTTTGAACAAATCTAAATATTTTTTATATCAGAAGAAGATTGTTTTGTAAGATACTATGTCCAAATACTTAACCTTTTTAACTGATTTAATGTGCTATTAAGTAGCGATATCTTGGGCCCCCCTCCCCCTAACTGTAAGGTGACAAAAGTTTTCTTTAATAAAGTTAAATTCAATAAAATAAAAACATATTTGCTGTGGAATGAAACCTTTTGAAATATTTTCCATTAAAATATCTTGCTAAATATATGTATGTATCCTGGTATTAGTTATACTATAAGAAAGTTTCCACAAAGAATTTGCCATCTAAATCGAGTGACATTGAATAGTTTTGAAAAAAGTATATGATAGATAACAATAAAAAAAAACTAAATTCAACAGCAAATAGGGACGAAACTAAAAGAAATATTTCTACAATTTGTGTGTCAATCTTGTGGGTTGGACTAAGGCAAGAAATGTTATTAGCAAAAATTGCCCTATACATATGTATGTGTATTGTGTCTCGTCATTTTTATTTTTCCGGACCATTAACTGGATTCAAAAAAACTTTTGTTTCCAATTTTAAACAAAACAAAGCACAAAACAAAAGTCTGCTCGTCTATTAAAATTAAAACCATCAGAATTGCACTCTTGTATAAGATATCGGTTATACTTTAATGACTGCAAAGTTTGTTTTTTTTTTTGATTTTTGAACATTTTTTGAAACTAAATATCTTAAAAACTATGGGGAATAGAATAAAAAAACTTCAGACCGTTATTGCTTAAAAATGCTTTAGTTTTATGGAAACAATAAGAAATCATAAATAAATTTGTTAAAAATTTATATTTTTACTCACAAAATGTTTCTCAAAATATCTATGATATGACATATTCTGTTTTTTTATTTCTTTTATGTTATTCTTTAATCAATCCTTAGAATGTATCTGCTTTCATATCGAAATTCCTGGAAATATGAGATTTATTATGAAGGCGCTCACTAGTCTAATTCTATGAATTGTATGCTATTTTCCAAAGTTATATCAGGAATTTAGATTTGAATGCAGATACATTCTTAGGATTGATTGGAAATATCATTAAAAAAAAAAAATTTATGTCGAACTTTTTTTGAAAAACATGATGCGCGTCATCAGTAACAAATTCTTAGTTTCCAAAGCTATGGGGGGAATTTCGATATGAATTGAATCAAATGGATTGATTGAAGAATAACATAAAAAAATTTTAAAAAAAGATTTTATATTGAAGATAGTTTGAGAAATTTTTTTTCAAATAAAAAAAATTAATGTTTCGTTTCAAAAAATGCTCAAAAGGCAAAAAAAACCAAGTTATTAAAAGAATAACCGATATATGTAAAATTAGGCTGTTGTGAACTAATAACAACCAAATTTAGATTTGAGTAAACAATTGCTTAGAACCCAATCGAAATAAATACAACTAATGTTTTGTTATTAAATGAGAAATATAATTTTTCACTTCTGATTTCCTAGTCACTTGTGTGCTAAACTCTACTTTGGAAATAATTATTATATGATTAACACATACATAAGTAATAAGTTTGCCTAGTCTACTTACTTTTGAAGCAATATTTTAATTGGTAAAGAATTTCGTATATAAACCAATATGAGTTTGCGTTTATGCACAAGACAAAGTTGAATTCTGTTAAATATCCATGTGCTAATCCTTCTCTTTTACCTTTAATTAAAAAAGTTATAATAACTAAGATGTGTATTAAGAGCACAGTGGGCTTTGACCAAGTTTAAATAAATGTTCAAGTTACAAAAAACCTTGAATTAAGGATTAGATAGGATGTTATTTAGAGTCGACATATGCTAAGAGAAAATAAATCACCTAAATAGGTCTGCAATTTAAGAAACATTCGCACCACAGCCCAAACTTCATCTGCTTATGTAGTCGGAGTTCTGTGCACGTGTTTGGTCTTAAAATAGCAGTTTTTATTTTATCTTAAAATATTTAGTTTTCGAGACCCACAAATCCAAATTGAACATTCGAACGATCAGGAACGATTAAGTGAAGTAGATCTTACGAAAATACGACAACTTTGAAAACAGTGCCCTAAATCCAAATCTCATTCATAAAATCAATATTTTGCTTGTCTTTAATATATATTATATTATATATAATAAATATATTACAATAATACTAATAACTGCAGAACAAATGTTTTTTTTTGTACACCATAAAATCAAATTAACTTAAAATATTAAAATATAAAATAAAAATAAACTTCAAAAAAGAGATTACGGAAACACAATTTTTTCTACTGCATGAATAGGCTAAACTAACTCCTTAAAGGATTTCGTATAATTGGAATTTCTTGGAAACAAAAGTCTTGTATTAAAAGTTCAGTTCATTTTCAATCTAAACACCCTCTAAGCAAAAAAAAAAAAAAATTAATGTCACAATAAAAACAACAACAAAAGGAGTCAATTATTTTGTAAAGAGTTGTTCAACCGTAACAAATTGTGGAAATAATTTTGACACGTTGAACAAATAGTGAACATCATTTAATTTTATTTCAGGGAATTTGTTTTATTTTACAGTTTCTAATGCAATGTTGTTGAAGATCGCAACTTGTTTTCCAGTTTTGTCCTTCGAATTTTCAAATGTAAAAAGTATTTCGGTCGGAGAGCAATGAAAATTGTCTGTTAATTCTAGTCGCATAAACATGTATATTGAAATTGATATATTTTGTATACATATCTTGAGAAGACTTTGTACATTTCTGACTAACCCAGCAAATAGACAGAATACTTGTAATAAGCCGAGCAGTAGCAGATATCATATTTCACCATTGACACTGTATAATGCCTAAGCCAACACATTTATAAATACATACATTCTTATTATTGGGGTATTTATACTGCCCTCCCTCCTGTGAGACTTAAATTATAATTTTTAATGTAAATTTTATGCCCCCCCTATTTTAACTTTTGCTTTGAACACTAAAAGGGGAATTCCCAAAATCGCGTGCAGTCAAAATTAGTCATTTTTTAAATAATTTTTTCTTTTTTAATTTTGACTTTGAAAACCGTGTAAGATCGAAAACGTGCAAAACGAGTAGCGTGTAAAACGAGGGATAGGTGTATCTGCATCATTAACTCAAAAATCACGGTTTTTGAGTTATGCCAGTCTTTAAGTAAATGAGCGATATGTATATATATTGTAAATTTTGAAATGAAAAGAAGAAGAAAAAAGTAGAATGAACAACAAACGAGTAATTGCAGAAACACGAATGCAAATTTAGCAACTTGATCGTTTTTTTCGCACATACATCTTGGCGAATAAAATACATCTTTTAAACTTGTATGTACAGTAATCCCTCGAACTCCGCGGATTCGGAGTTGTACGATTTGTACGATGCGCGGAAAAAGTTTCGCAGCAGCGTGTACATATTTCTCAATTTCTTTTTTTATCTTTTTTCGCACTATTTTTCGTGCAATACATATGCACTTAAAATTTGATGAATCCCCTTTGCACATAAAATTTGGTGAATCCCCTTAAATTGCGTGATGTGGCTTGTAATTTATACATATCGCTTACTTACTTCAAGACTGGCATAACTCAAAAAACATAAAATGGGAGAAAAACGCATTTAAAGTTTTCAATAAGTTACTTTTCATGTGAAAATGATGAAAAGTATATCTACATAAACACTTCTCACAAAATAAGTTTATAAGATACCTTTCCAATTTTTTCACACAAAATAAAACGTGAAATGGTGGATATATCTGCATCATTAACTTAAAAATTACGTTTTTTGAGTTATGCCAGTCTTGAAGTAAATGAGCGATAATTTGCATTTTGTTTTCAAAACTCTTCATGTAAAGACGTCTTAAAGTGTTAATAACTGTAGTGTAGACTTACATACACATATTAAAGTGAGTGTTACACCAACTTCTCCAGTTTTATTTGAGAAATTTAGGATTTGGAACGTATATTCCCCTAATTTAATACAAAAGTGGTCTCACAGTGCTCGGTTTCGGTTTGCGCGCTGTTTTTTTCTGAACGTAACCACCGCGCAGATCGAGGGATTACTGTACATATGCTCATATATAAACATGCCCTTATAAATTAAAATCTCTACTAAATTTAATTTCATAAATTAATAAGGGTCTTCAAGGTAGTACTATTTTCGTGTAAAATTGCATATATGTATATCTGCTACATACTAACACAGCCTGTCAAATGTTCAATTTGCAGTCCAACACAAAAAGAAACCTAAATGTAAAAGCCCTAATATTTGCTTCTCAACTCTTTGATTTTGAAAGTTTAGCAGGGAATTCTTATTTTAATTCCAGTGAAATCTTTTGAATATGTTTGTTGTAGGTACTCATGACAGGCTTTTGGCGATTTTATTGTATGATAATCAAGGTCACGCGTTTGTTTTTGAACTTAAAAGAAATTTGTAGCCGTTTAACACACTTTCTTAAATTTTTTTTTAAACTTATTATTAATTTTTGCCAATTTAAAGTTTTTGATCTTTTATTTAAATTGTGATGTTTTGTAAATAAATTTTGGTTTTTTTTATACGTACATAAGTAGTACGGGAGGCAGAGTTGCATTCTTCAAGGTCATTTATTCTCGCTTATTTTTTTTGCAATTGACAGTTTATTAAGTAAGACTTATAGTGGAAATAAGCGTCAGACGCCAGAATTGTGATGTGGAAGAAGCTTCGCTCAATAACTCGGAGAGTAAGCTACCTGTAGAAAAATGTGTTAAGGCCAGTGTTGCAGAGCAGATGAAAACACATCGATTTCATGTCCGAAAAGTCTCCATACGATAAGACTTGACCCACCTTTGACCGTTTTAAAGTTTCCAATAAATACTATAATTTTGAGCAAATATATGTAGTGATTTTGGACGAAAAATATGGTTTTCAGATTTGAACCAGAAATGTTAATTTAAGACTTTCAATAAAAACCTTATTTTTTCGAAGATGGAGATGGTCATTAAAAATTGTAATACTATGAAAACAGGCCAAATCTTGTCATACTAAAACGTTTCGGGCATGAAATCGGTGTATTTTCATCTGGTTCACAACACTGGTCTTAGCATATTTTTCTACATTTGGCTTACTTTCGGAGCAATTGAAGCGAAGCTTTTTTCATCCGCCTCTCAAAACTAGACCCACCACGATTATCAGCCTTACTTCAACTAACAATTGCAAAATAAAATTAAGCGGTAACAAGAAGACCTTGACAATGCAACGCTGCCTCCCGAACTAATACAATAAAAATTTGTAGCTTTACTCTTGGACGCCTGGGTTACGATAACCTCGTTGACTCTCACTCTAACAAATTAAATTTAATTTCACTTTTTTTTTATTAAATTTTTGCTACGATTTTAATTTCACTTTTTTTATTAAATTTTTGTTACGATTTTAACGGCTTTGGATTTGCACTCGAGTGATGAAAACTGTCGGCGGCGAACGCACAAAACAACAAGAACAACAACAACAGATAAGATAAGCACAGCTAGCTAACGAGCAAACGAAGTGAAAAATTGGATAAGATAGAAGTTTTCAACGACAATCAACGCAGCACGTGGTAAATGCGTTGCACAGTGTACACGACGGATAAGGCATAAAATTATGGAGAACTTTTGTTGTGGCAAACAGCTGAAAGCAACTAGCGCGTTTTTGCCGCTCAATGCGACCAACTGTTTAGCCCGATTTGAAAAGACTGAAACTAAGCGAATTTCTTGCTTTTTGATTTTGACTCGGTTAGTTGGTACATCATTGTATTCGGCCACTTTGCCGTTGGGCTAAACAGACCAAAACGCCAAAAATCGCAAAGCACAACGTTCGTCTGTTGTTGTTTTCAGTATAAGAGATTCGGTATGATGTTGGCTTACTGCGTTTGAGCACAATTGAGTCGAGGCGACATGTTGTATTGTGGTTGTATTTATGTTCGATGGGGGGTTTTTAACCTTCGGTAGAGTATCTTTCTCTCACATGTATAACGTGAGAGTGTGAGCATGCGGACTGTGCCAGCGGACTTTACATATTTATGAATGAATATTTCTGTGCTGGCTTTGATTTTACTACGTCATGTATGAAATTTTACGCACATACATACATACATACTCTTTTGTTCTGACACTTGCAACTTCAAAATCGCATGAAATATTTTTTACCAAATACACAAGGTGCAATTGTAATATTATAATATTTAGTTTTAAATAAAATTTGCATAACTTTTTTGGGTATTTATTTTAATGTACAAGATTGCATTACGAGTTGTAAGAAGGAGCGAGTAGCTTGCCGACTTTTACTCCACAAAATACGTAGCATTTAAGTTAGGGTTGTCTTAAAAACAACGCAACAACACAAAAACAGTGACACAGCACATTAAAATATAAACTTGAACTTATCTCCTGTATTCTACATACCTTGTGCTATATTTTTCATGGCAAAAACTTATTGTGTTAAATAATTAGAATTACCAGTTTTCTTAATTAAAAGTACACGTGCGACAAAAAAATAATTAAGTTTTCGTTTGAAAAAGAGTTAACTTTCAAAGCTGTCAAAAAAGAACAGTGTTGCAGGATAAAACTTTTGGACATTCGATTTGGGTGCTTGTTTTTATTTTCTATTTGGCCAATCAAGCTAACTTTCTTAAATCCATTTTCCAATTTTTTTTTGTATTTATGCCAAAATATTGGTTATTTCCGACCAGTGTGCAAGCCAAGATTTTACAAGCTGATTTCGATCATTTTCATGTTGAATTGTCCAAGGAAGTGGCACGTTCCACTCAGTAAATGGGAGAATAATATTGCTTAAAATATTGTGGCTAGCTGTAGTCATCGTGCCTTCAATGCGCCCAACAGGCCCTACTCTATCCATCAAGAAACAACGCCAGCCCATCACGTTCTAACCTACGTGTATAACTGTACTGCCGTCAGAAGCGAATAAGGCGTATCTCAAAAAAACTAGTTTCGAGATAATTGATGTTTTGTAAGTGGCGTTTTCTTCTAGCTTTCTCTACGGATTTTTATTTATTTTTGGCAATTTAATTTTTTATGAGATACGTCCATTTCGCTTAGTATTTATAGCTTTAAAAATGTAGATACGCCATTTTACTTAAGACTTCTCATGCAAACTATCATACAAAAAATATAATATTTGCTATTGCATGAAATACAGATTAAATGAAATAAAAACTAGAATAAATTACTATATTTTAAGAAATTATAGTATATTTACTGAAAGAAACATAAAAAATTAAGCATACATTATTGTTACGATAGAAATCTCATGCCTTAAAAGTAGAGAGTTTTCTCCAAAATGACATCATATTTCCTGGTATTAGAACAAACAAGAAATGACTAGAACTTACAACGACAATGACAACATGATCCAATCAACGAAGCTTTGCGTTTAATGTCCGTTATTTATAAAATTATTATTTGGGGTAAAATTGAGATAGAGAAAATATTCTTAAGGGATTTTTTATATTTTTGAATTAAAATATCGTTATTTGGATTAGTTCATTAGACGCGTACTTTCTTAAGCTATCCAATGCCATAAGAATCTAGAATATCAATTTTTATCAGATACGCCTTATTCGCTTCTGACGGCAGTATAGGTGTTCTGTGTTTGGGCTTGAATTTTATGTTCATCAGACCATATTACAGTTCTCCTTGTTATTCCTCGGGGAATAAAATAAATATTCCACGTCAAGTCAACATCAGTAATCCAGGCTCGGATTTAGGAATTTACCGCCAACCAATCAACAGTGAGTACCTTTTTTTTCCCAACATTTTGTAGGTAGTAAGGGTTTTGATTTTGCAAATTTTTTCTTTGATTCAAAGAAATAAATAGTTGAATTGAAGAAATTTTAATCATAGAATTGCAATTCGTTGATTTTACCAATTCTGTTTTTTCTGTGTACAAGTCTATTTGTTTCATGCCCTATTACGGTTATTTCGAATTTTCTTCAGATCTTTCGTGTACCAAGATTACAAGGAATTATTAGCGTGCCTCTTTGTATAAGGCACCGAAAATGCTATGGCCGAAAAAAGTTCACCATAGCAAAAATTAATGCAGCCATCAAATGTATTATTATTAAAATAAATAAATAAGTCGTCCAGTTTGTTCCTTATATTATCATTGAACTTTAAAAAGTCATCTTTTATGAAATTGAATTCGTAAACATTGATTGAATAACATAATATGCATTAGACAAATTTTCATAGTCAGATTGGTATGTACACAATATTCAAAGGTGGAATAAACCGTAGAAAAATTATGTATAGCACATCTAACAATAACATGGCTACTATTTTGCAGTCAATACTCAGTAAAGTTGTTGTCTGTCGAAATTTTTTATACAACATAAATTTTTCATAGAAATTAGTGCTGGGATATTTTTACTATCGCCGTCAAACTTGCCAACTGCACTAAATGGAAGCGAACAGGCGAAATGACCCTACTTGTTGTGAGTTTAAAAGAATTTCGTCAACAACAATTTGCTGTCGAATTTTGAACAAGATGCATAATAATATAGTACCTATACCATCATCCGAAGAAGTACATTTTATGTCAGGCAAATTAAAATCATCTAACGAAAAATGCCGTCTTTAGAGTAAAGTTCATTAATAACATATTCTACGGCCATCGAAACAAGTTTCTAGACACATAAATTGAAGTTATAATGTGAAACTTGTTTAACAGTTAATTTCGACTAATGAACTGGTTAAATGCTATTAAGACGCCATCACAGCCACCAATAGAACAAAGATCTTCCATGTGTCTGTCTTTTCTAAAAACATTAACTATTGTGAAAAATTTCCATGATAAGAAAACTGTTATTTAACCAAGTTTTGGTCAAAACGATAACATTGTCAGAGCAATTCTAAGTTGGAAGTTCGTGGAAGTCTCATTATTTTTGTTCGACTTATACAGTGAAATCCCGTTAATTCGAAAATCTCAATAATTCGTAACCAACAGTTTGGTCCCTTGAAAAAATCGCTCTAATTCCTAATAATTCCATACGTTTTGGTCCCCTCGATAATTTGTATTTTCATACGTATGTACGTTCTGTTTAACGTCTTATAAATCGTAATTAAAACCATTATTCTACGGAACTGTGGTTTGAAATAAAAATTCAATCATAGTAGGAAGCTTGGAATTTTGGTGTTGATTTTTGAATTAATGATGCAGGATCCGCCGTTTCATGTTTTATTTTGTGTGAAAAAATCAGCAAAGTATCTCATGAACTTGTCTTGTGAGAGAGTTTATGTAGACATACTTTTCATTATTTTCATATAAAAAGTTTTTCTCCCACTTTATGTTTGTTGAGTTATGCCATTCTTGAAGTAAATGAGCGATATGTATGTATTGCAGCTAAATAAATAATTGTTTTGGTTTTTTCTTTTTATAAAATAGTTTTAAAAAAAATACCGTTATTTCGTATTTTTCTTATTTTAACCTCGTTAAATCGAAATTTCGTTAATTCGTATTATTCTTATTTTAACCTCGCTAAATCAAAACCTCGTTAAATCGAAAACCCCTGTTATTCGTAAAAAATTGCCGGTCCATTGCGATTACGAATTATCGGGATTCTGCTGTACATATTCAGAAATATATGTAGATATTATCCAGAAACACGAGAAGAGACTACTGTTATTTTAAAAGACGTATATAAGGTCTTATTACCAATTTTCCAGTAAAAAATAAGGATTTTCGCACATAGGGAAAAACAAAATCAACACGCGTGCATTGGAGCTAATTCAAAAGTTGCAATCTTAAATTTCTTAATTAAGACGCAACCAGAATGTCGATCAAATCAATTTTGCAACTCATTTCACCTTTTTGAGGGCCTTTAAATAACAGTGATTTGAAGTTGAACTTATAATGAAGTTATTAGTTTTTTTTAGATAATTAAAATGTGGGTCTATTGATGATGTATTTTATGACGAGCGCTCACCAGTCGTTGTCGCAAGACAGTTACTTATTCTCTGGTGAAAATTATATAGATGAAATTTTTTTACTAGCGACTTCGGAAAAATAAACTATTTGGCTCTAAAAAACCAAAAATCAAATGAAAAATACACTTCTTATAATGCAAACATTTTGAAAATAAAGCTTCTAACAATTAAATAAAAACTAACCCGCAATATCTTTAGTGGATCTCTTGTTATTAACTGCTAAACATTTTATTTCCAACTCTTTTTTGAGCGTTTCAAAGTTAATTGACTTAAAAGTATCTGTGCAAAAATTCTCAGAAAATTTCATCAAAGCCTTTTGGAGACATGCTATTTAGACAATTCTTAGAAAACTAAAAATAATATAGGAATTCATGAATATCCGGATTGATTTCGTCTTTTGCACGAGTGTGCGTTGTTTAGCTTAGGCAGCCGATAAAAATGGTGCAAGAATTTCGCGTTTATTGGTTCGAATTGTACCAACTATTTGTTCATAGATCTTTTCCCAAGCCGTAGCTCGTAAAAAAGATATCTATCGTTATACAGTACTGTCGGCTAATCCGGACACATACCTCCATGAACATACCTCTTTTACCAGATTTCAGTAATATTGCTCATACAGTACTGTCGTGCTAATCCGGACACATATAGCATCGGGTAGTCCGGATAACTGGATTTGTCCGGAATACAGAAAGCTCAATAATTATTAAATAAATTATATGTAGAATGCATAGTTGAAGCGTATATCATTGTATATCATTCATTTTTTATGTTTTTATAAAGAAATTGTAATCATATGAAAAAAAGGGCCCCGTAACTTGGTGAAATAAATTTAAAAAAATCAAAGTTGACATGTTCGTGCCAGCGACAGTCTATTTGCTAACCAAAACATACTTTCACTTAGTTTTGTCCGAATCGTAGAGGCAAAATTTCAAAAATTTCCGAATCGTAGAGATGTCCGGATTACTGGGAAGTCCGCGCGACTGTACTGTATTAGCACCATTATTCAGCCAACGACTTGGCAAACGAATCATCAATTGATGAGCAATGTCAGTTGAACGTGCTTCGATGACTGTGTGTCAAGATATATTTCACCAAGCAGCGGAAAACTAGCATGAGCATCATCGATCCAACAGAATTTAATCTCATATTTTCCTGGTTTCGATAGAATATATTGTATATATAACACGATTACGTGTGTTGAGCAATTGCTCATCAATGCCCAACTCTTTCGACGGCAATAGTCCAAAGTAAGGTTATTTAGCAAAGGTGACCAATTTTGCCGAAATGATGCCGGCTTATAATTTTGCAAACGAAACCCTTGGGTGTATCTATCATCGAACCATAAAAACCGAGATATCTGCTTCAACATTTTCAATGATATTGCTCCTCAATAAATGGGCAAGTGTTTCTTGACAAACAAATTCTTGGCCTCGACTAAATTTGACTTTTCTGCGTCTGTGTGAAGAACAAGGCCTAAAAAAGAGTAAAATTCATTAACTCTTAGGTCGCGGTAAGGCCACATTTTTTTCGGATTTGTATTCCTTCCTCGTCGGGCTTTGCGATTAGTGGCCAATAAAACATCTTCAACTCGAAGTTGTCAGAATATTCTTGAATGGGTCGTCTTTTTTAACTCACGTCGTCGAACAGCAAGGAACTGAGGCATTTCGATCAGCGCTGATGTCATTGACCACCAAAGTCACTGACTCAAATCTTGTAGTCCAGGATTGGCTCCAATAGTTTGTACAGATCATCCGCCAACTCAAGTACATTCACCAAATCATTGGCTGCATCAAAATCAGCCATGTCTAGAAACGGTGGATTGTTTACATGCATACCATTATAAACACATATATGATTATTAGAATCACCATCAAAATTATCATTGCTACTATGGTTATTCAATTCCTCCATTGTTTCCTACGTCGAAACAATAGTATTTCGACAATTATAGATCTCACATCTATCATGGTGTCTTCTGAGATAAATTTAAGAGTTACTGGTCGTCTTCAAATTGTGCAAGATACTATGAAACAAGACCAATATAAGAAAATCTTAGAAGAGTGACTCTTGTCTCAGCTCTCTGAACGTTTTGGTAATGGAGAGGAACCAATATTTATACACTTTGTAAAAACAAGATAAAATAAAATATTTCTCATTTTTTCAGTGTATTTTTTTTTTAAATTTTTAAAATCCAATTATGAGGTTGAAAAAGCTAATAAATGAAGTATAAAATCCAGTGGTTAATTCATTTTACCAGACTTTTTTGGACCGAATAATGGCATTTGAAGTAGTACATACCAGTGTTGGCATGTCACATGGATTTTTAGGTTTACGACAGTCACACGTCGTACACTGTCGTAAATGTCACAAATGTCGCAAACTCCAGATCAACCTCGATTTCACAACACGTAAATTGTTTGTTAAACAATTTGACCAACAAAGCAATATACTATGGAACTTGAACATGTTTGACAAACAATTTTATGATCTGAACCCCCATTATAGGTAAACGTGAAATGTAATTGAAAATTAAAATGCAAGAAATTCCGTTTATTTGTCGTAAACTCAATGTTTGTCACAAAGGCTCGATGGTTTACGACATTATTTTTATTTTTTTTAACGACGTTTACGACTGTAGGTTGAAATTTGATTCCAATAAGTTAGTTAGATAAACAATAAACAAATTCATATACTTTCTTTAATCATTTTTGTCAATCTTCCTCCTTTTTTTTCCGCTTATAAAAAAATCGTATCAATGTGCCCCAACTCCCCTTATGCATTTTATTTACCGTGCAACATTTCTTTAATACACATTTATAAATAAAGCTTGACAAATGCAGCGGTAACATGATCATACAATTTACACCCAAGGCGGAAGCTTTCCTATGGTGTTTATTTCAATTCGACACTCAACGAAACAAAGTCATAAATATGACAGTAATGTCTATACGCGAATAAGAGATAGAGTCCTAAGCTCTAATTAAAGCAAGTGGCAGTAGTGGCAGTTATTGCAAAATAAAAAGAGATCCATATTACGTATGAGGTGCAGCTTAACGCTCTCGTAACTGTTAATAGAAAGTAATTAATAAATGAGGGAATAATATGAAGTGCACGGTGCGAAACGTACTAATGATACCGCATCGCCACAGCAGTTGAACAAATATACAGCACTGCAAAATGAGTGAATGTCGGTATTGCCGCTTCTGCAGTGCTAAAGCACGACACCTGTGCTCATCACTAAGTTACGTCATGTGTGCAATATTTCTTTAAGACACGGCACACATTGAAGACGCAGCGTAAATAGCGCAAGTTTTTGGGAACCACGTTTTTTAAAGGAGGTGCAGGCATTGAGACACTTGTGGAGACACATTTAAATCAAGTGAAATTATGGAGCGTGAAGAAAAATTGATCGACTTTGTGAGGAAATACCTGCCGTTATATGCAAGGCCGTCGTTTTCTAATTTTAAATAGTAGTAAAATTTAAATTTTTGGGTAGTATTTTTATCATTTTAGTAGTACTTTCATCAAAAGACATTGATCTTGATATAACACGATATTGAATTATTTTTTTTTTTTATTTAATTAAATTAATTTTTATGTTATGTACATATTCATTTAATTAACAAAAGTTTTTTGGAAACTTACATTGAAATTCAATTATAATTTCAATTCTAACATAACCAAAAAGAAAAATAAATCATTAAAGCTAAAAGAAATATTCTTTAATATAAAGTAAAGTATGCAGTGCATAGTTTTAACTTCAACACTCTATAATTTTGAAACTAATCGGAATATTCAAAAAATTTTGATATCATTTGAAAAAGCACAATTTCTAGTTTTAAAAAAATGTTTATTTTTTGTTAAAAAATATTACCTGGAATTTTTATAATAGAAAATCGAAATATACTACTAAATTTCATGTCACAGCTTATTTTATACAGATGTGTTTAAACTGTAAAAACACTGTCAAAACACTGTCAAAAGTAATAATTTTGTAATTTTAAATATGCAGTATATGTGGTAGCCTCTTTGGTCAACTACAGGTTAAAGACGGTTTGGCATCGAAGCTGCAAATTTTTTATTGGTATCTGGCGAATTATAGCGCCACTCAATTTTAAGTGCCTTTTTTAGGTCGTTTTTGTTTGAAATGTTGTGTTTTCGGATATTTTTTCCAAAATCGCCCATAAATTTACAACCACATTAAGGCCTGACGACTATGCTGGCGATGCCATTAAACCCGGGCACTTGTATATTTAATAGGATTGAACTACGCCCGCTTTGTGTTTTTGGTCTTTATCTTGGTATAACCGGAAATATGTCAGTATGAACAGATTTTCGGCACTCTGCAAATTAACACTTATAATCTGAAGACACATATTCATACTCATGATATTTCCTATAAATTCCAAGTTTCCGATACCAGCAGCTGACATGCAAGCCCAAGCCGAAAATGGTTTAAACTAGCGAGTTGTTCACAAAATGCCGTTTATCAGTCAAAGTGCGATTAACCGTCTGATTTTTGCCAAAGAAAATGTTTAGAAAACTCCTGAGTACTGGAATTCGGTAATATTCTTGGATGAATTAAAATTCAACTTATTTGACTCAGATGGCATGTCGCGAAAGCCGAATGCAAAATACAACAGGGAGAACCTAAACGCGATATAAAACTTGTTGGTGGCAGCGCCATATGGTTTGGGCTTGCATTTCAAACAAAAACGACCTAAAAAGGCACTTAAAATTGAGTGGCGCTATAATTCGTCAGATACCAATAACAAATTTGCAGCTTCGATGCCAAACCGTCTTTAACCTGTAGTTGACCAAAGAGGCTACCACACTGCATATTTAAAATTACAAAATTATTACTTTCGACAGTGTTTTTACAGTTTAAACACATCTGCATAAAATAAGCTGTGACATGAAATTTAGTAGTATATTTCTATTTTCTATTATAAAAATTCCAGGTAATATTTTTTAACAAAAAATAAACATTTTTTTAAAACTAGAATTTGTGCTCTTTCAAATGATATCCGATTAGTTTCAAAATTATAGAGTGTTGAAGTTAAAAGTATGCACTGCATACTTTAAGCTGTGAGCCACTGTATATAAAAAATCAAATTTAATTTTTTTATTGAATATAAGATCACATTTAGTTTAAATAAAAGTTTCAAAAGATTTCTTAAAAACTTAATCGTTCTCACTTTTTTAATATATTAAAATTAAACTTTTAGATGGATTCCAACATCCATCAATTGCTTTGCTATTAAAATGGAATGAACAGTAGTGTTTCGAAGAGAATTTCGATTTTATCTTTAATTAAATTAAGCTCTAAAAATTTCCTTTTTGCAGTTGCACTGCTATATGGAAAAGATAATATGGAGCTAATAAAATTCCGTACATTGTTTGCATTAATAAATTTTTTTACCAGAAATCTTCCATAAACTTTCAAACTTCATGGTTGAAAAAACCATGTTTATTAATATTCGCCATTCTTCGTCTAAGGCTTCAAAAAAGCTGTCCTTAACTGAACAAGACTTGGAGCTAAACTTTTTGGATTAATTACCTGCAAAACAATGAAGACTTAATCTTAGAAATTTAAACGGGATGAGTTCACATTAGGCCGTTTTCAGCAACTTAAAAATAGTAGTACTTTTTGCATTTGAGCAGCATAGTAGTACTGACGACTGAATAGCAGGGATGATATTTGGGGGCTTTTAGGGCTTTTTTGAGCCCTTTTAATTTTCAAAAGCCCCGTGGTCCTTTCTATTCATTTTTGGCCCTCTTGCAAAATTCTACCGAATATGACCATTCATCTCAGTTTTTTATGATAAAATGGTTTGGCCTTGTACTGAATGTTAAAACAACATTTCGTACAAGGGCAAATCATTTTATCATAAAAAGAGCTATTTTTCAAAAAATATGTTTTCCCTGTGGGCCGTTTATCTCCTTTCAATTAACGTAAATCTTCTCCACAAGGAGTTTTCAAATCAAAAAATTTTGGGATTTTTTTGGGGCCAAATATAATTTTATGTGGTGGAGCAATATTTCATAATCTTTTCGTTTGGAGCCATTTTACGCATTTTACCCTTTTTTTAAAAATGTTTACTTTTGATCATCAATAACAATTTTTTCTTCAACTCTTGGAGAACATTTTAAATTTGGATTAAAAATAATAATGAATATTGCAGCAATCAGTCATTTCATGAAACACCTACATAAAATATGCGCTGAGAACGAATATTCGGATTTAGTGCACTGAGAAAACAATTTAATTATATATACCAAAATTTGGTAATAATTAACAAATAGTATATTCGATATAGGCGAATTAAATATTTGAAATATGTTAAAATGTCACATATTACAGTGAATTGAATAATATTATTATATCAATTATATATTTGGTAATAATTAACAAATCATATCAAATACATTACCAAATCATAATTTGGTTGAAACAAATAATATTTTGTACCAATCATTCGTTTGTTTATAATCAGTAAATCATGTATTTGACTTACAAAAATTTTTTTTTCGCAAACGTATACTCGATTTGTGCTAAAAATCGATGACCAAAAATATCGGAACATCCTTATATAAGATGTCGTTGGTATATACCATATACAATCATAAATACCTAAATTGCGTACCAAGCAGAATATATTTAAGTAGTGTTTTACTTGAATCTGTTGTGAATTGCAAAGTTTTCATGTAAATGAGAAATGAAAACAAATAAAAATAGGATTAACAAATTATATACAAACCAAACAAATTTTTTCAATCGACTCAGACTAATATAACGTTTGGCCCGATAAGCAACCATTTAAATTTCAATTAAGGACATGGTAATAACTACCAAAATTTCTTGATAGTTAACAAATATTTTAATAATCTATCAACCAAATACATTTATTTAAAGGAAGCATACTCTTTTCTCAGGGTGTATTTTCAAAAAATAAAGGATTTAAGAAAAGTTTTGATTCTTAGTAAAATGGTTGGTATTTTAAGCTGAAGTTCTGATATTGAACTAAAAACTTGAGGCGTAGCGATCCTAGGCTAAGTTTTCGAGTAATATTGTTCACCGGATTAAAAAATAGGTATTTTTCATGAAATGACTGATTGCTGTTTTATTCAGGAATGTTTTGTATCCAAAATTTTTCAAAATGTTCTCCAAGAGTTCTATAATTATAATCTTTAAAAAAATATCCCTTAAATGAACACAAGATTCAAAAGAAAAATTGAAGTGTTTTATTTTCTCCTAAAAAACTTTAGTGGAACGTTAAGTAATACGATGGCTTTCGACTTTTTAAACTTCAAATTGAAATGATTTCAAATCAAAAACCAGAGATTTTTGTATATGAAAAAAGTTGTATTTGATTTATAATAGGTTAAATTTGATGTGCTAAGCCTGCAATTTTTTCGTTTGTTTCTGCATTACCTTTTAAAAAAAAAAATTCTAAAAACGATCTTACCATAGTTAGTTCTTTAATATATCGCTCATTTTCTTCAATAACGTCATAACTCAAAAAATCAGATATTTCAGGGTAAGTATTTTAATTAAATTTCTACGTTTTTTGGGCTATAACTTTATTGGCAAAACGATATATGTATATATAAACGCTAATATGTTCATATAAAAAATATATGTGATATACATATGTAATTAAAATACTCAACATCGTCACCACAAGATATGCCAAAATTAAAAATAGAATTGTGCAAGAAAATATTAGAACTGGATTCGAATTATTTTGAGAATTACCTCTTCAGCGAGTGTTACTTTTACATAAAGTAATGCAACTATCATAAAAAATCGATATTTTAAATAATGTGTCGTTAATGCAAAATATTGCCATCAGTGAATTGACATTTAAAATAATATTATTTTTTTTTTTTAGTGTACATATGTCAACATCATTTGTGTGCTGATCATTTATGTAAAAATTTCAAATTTTTATAAAGTGATTTGAAATCGGTCTCAGTAGTAATAAGTACTATGTAAAATTTATGTTAACAATTAAATATAAACCACAAAATAAAAAGGAAAAAATTTGGTTATAATATAAGTGGTTGCACATATACGATTTGATTTACAGAAGCCCTATTTATGTCAAAATCCCTATTTTAGTTCAAATTTTGGCCCTTTTACATATATGCCAATATCATCCCTGCTGAATAGTAGTTAAATACTACAATTCTAGTACCTTCGACAGCGGTGGTTATATGTGCTTTCGCCGACCTGTTATACGAAACTAATTACTGCTCAATATGCGAGTACAAATCGCTCATTTACTTCAAGAGTGGCATAACTCAAAAAACGTGATTTTTGAGTTAATGATGCTGAAATATTCGCCATTTCATGTTTTATTTTGTGTCAAAAACTCAGAAAGATAAACATACTTTTTGAATTCTTATATAAAAAGTAACTTATTGAAAACTTTAAATGCGTTTTTCTCCAACTTTGTGTTTTTTGAGTTATGCCTCTCTTGAAGTAAATGAGCGAAAAGTGCGACACAGCGTTTTTTTTGTGCTGCCTGTGCTGCGCGGCCTGTGTGACACAGCTTAATGTGCGCCTTAGCTAACTGTTGGCCGCCTTTGCAGAGGCTTCGACTTTGATTCCACTGAGGAAGTACCTGTCAACACAGTAGGAAATATGTGGGCGTCTACGAATATTTACAAATGATCAATTTTGTCTGTGTTAGCTTAGTTTTACCATATTTTTGCGTTTTAGATTATAATTAAAAACAAAACATGCAAATGTAATTAAATTAATTTTTCACTTTATTGAATTGAAACATATGTGTAGTATTATGCAACATTTATGAATATTTTTTGCGACGGAAAATCAAAGAGGAAAAAAAAAATTTAAGAGGAAGCAACTGAGGGCCACATAAAAGCTATTAATTAAGGTGGTTATCAAACAATTAAAGATCATTACTTGAACTATACGGCCCTCAGAAGCGGAATGATCGAATCTCAAAAAAATTGATATTCCTAATTCTTATGGCATCGAATAGCTTAAGATATTATTCATCTAATGAGCTACGCCAAATGGCGGTATCTAAGTTCAAACCTACAAAAAATCTCATAAGAAAATCTCTTCTATCTAAATTTTACATATATTTCAACTAATTGACATAAACAAAACATCAATTATGTACATCGAAACGCATTTTTTTGAGATACGCCCTTTTCGCTTCTGAAGGCAGTATATCAGCCTTTCATCTTTCTTGACCCCTTGCATAGAAAAGATATTATAGCCAGGTTCAATTGTTCCATTTGTTATCTTTGTCATGTTTGTTGAATAAAAAATTGCATTGATCAATTAGTAAAATTTACAATAATATTGATCTTAGCTGAATGCCTGTAAGTTCGATTAATAATGTTTAATTAGAAAAGTTATTTCTTTATGAATAAGTAAGCCTTATCGAAAATATTCCTACCTTATATGTAGGGTGGTCCTTAAAAAAGAAGAAGTCGGGGACGCCCTCTCAAATGGTTCGAAATAGGTCCGTTTTATTTTGACTTTTTTTGAAAAAAAATTATGCTCGAATATAGTTTCCAAGATATAGTCACGGAAAGTTGCAGCATTTCTAAAAATAATCAGTATAAGTTGGGAATTCCTTATTAGATTTTAAATATTTTGATATCATATGGCAGGTAATTTTACAGCCTATAAAATTGGTGCATAAAAGTTTGAAATTAGTTCCTATACACCTAATTCCGTTTTTACGCGATAGATATGTACGTTCCTGAAAAATCCGCGTAAAAAAATCGCGTAAAAAAAGATACAGTGTCCATATAAAAGTAGGGCATTGGTTCCACATTTGAAAAATCAACAAAAGTAATAACATAAAAGTATAAGAAATAACCGATTTTACAGGCGCTGTGACCTATTTTATTTAAGTAGTTTATAAAATTACATATGTTTATTAATAAATTACATAGAAAAAAGAAAAAATGCAATAAAAATACTAATTAATCAAAAAAAAAAAAATTCATACAACATATAAAAAAACAAAATAAATAGCAATTCATTTTAATAAAATAAAAACAGGTAAAAAATATTGTAAATCATTATTTAATCATATGATAAATCGCGCATTTTTTTTGAGAAACTTGAATGTCATTGTCATTACTCAGAATTTCAACTTAATTTTCAAGCTCATGTATTGTTAAATCGCGTTAAATCAAATCAATTCGCGCAAAAAAAGAACGCAACACTTTTTTTGAATCGCGTTAAATCAAATTCGCGTAAAAACAGAATTAGGTGTACCATATTTTGTGATATGGCTGTTTTTTAAATTTTTTTAACCACTTTTTTCCAAATAACCGTTATTTTCTCTAAAAATTGTATTAATATTTTGTAATTTTTTTACAGTATTAAGAAAGCCCAATTAATTGCCTTTCATTCAATATGTTATTTGTTACTAATTTTTTTCTTTTCTAAGCGTTTATATACAAAATTTATGAACATATTAGTGTCTTTTTATGAAGTACATATTTATTTATTTTAATTAATTATAATTATTATATAGATCATATGACTTAAAGAGATTGAGAACTATCCGCTAATAAGGCATTTATTTAATTGATAACATTTCCACAAGTGTTACTTTGTTTGAATTCGTAAATATTTTATGATATGCGTTAATAACTAAAAGTGGCGACTTAGGTAAAATTTCACATTGAAATAGGGTAAGTAAGGGTTAAAGATAAAATTTTAAATAAATTTTTTAAATTTTTTTCATCCTTTTGCAAACCGACTAAGGGGGCCAAAACCCAAATAAGAACCACCCTAATGTACATAAGTACATATGTGTATTTGAATATTTTTGAAATACTTGAATAAATGTACAAACCTTCGAATCCATGTCAAGTTTATTGAAACTCAACAAGGCGGTCCCACAGGAGTCGGATATAAAACCTTTTCTGTTTGTTTTAAATCATGTAAATAAATGATTAATTATATTTCTTTTATTCTGTTCGATGAATATTTATTTTTTCGATGTCCAGCTTGTTAAAGAATGTCACACTGGGGACGTAAACAGTTTTCCTGCGTTAATTAATAGGAATAATAATAATAATATTTCAGACTGGTCATAAAGAAACTAATAATTCCTGACAATGCTATTTTGTCGTTGACGTATGTATTTATGTTCTAAATATTATTTTAAATAATCAGACGATAGAGTTAATTTCACATTATAAGTAGTATTCTTTATGTTTTTATTGATCGAGAGCTACATATATTTCGGCTGTACACATCCATAATCGCCGAATGCTAAGATGTATCTAAATCCCCAATAATTTTTGCGGATTATTTGTAATATAAGTGTTATATGAGTCGCGGCCGAAGGCCGGCCTATAAACCTTCCTTTTATATAGAACTAGCATTACCCTGTGCGCTTCGCTCCACTTTTTTTTTATTTTAATAAAATAAAAAGCTGAATCAAATAATTTTTTTTTCAATGAAAAAGTTATATTATTAATTTGTATGTAAATTTAATGCAGTTCAATGCTTTTTGGTATACTTATAGCCTAAGATATGCCTCTTAATATAAAAGACACGTAGTATAACTTCCATGTGAAATGATTAAGTGGTCTTTCTGAAAATGCTATTAAAAATATTTTTGTATGAGGGTCACCCTAGATATACAACCTTATTAAAAGTTTTATAGCGTGAGCTATACCCCTGAATATAAAAGAAACGTGGTGTAAAATTCATTGTGAAAATGCTTTTTAAAAAATATTTTTCTAAAAAGGCCACCCTAGATATGCACCCCAAATAAAAGTTTTATACCTTAAGCTATGCATCTAAACATAAATGGCACGTGGTGTAATCGATTAAATGGATTTTGTGAAAATATTTTTTTATGAGAGCCACCCCAAATATAATTTTTGCCTTAGCTATGCCTTTTTAATTCCATGCAATTCTTTATTTATTAATCAACATAAGAGTAAGCATAATAAAACTAACAATTTTTACTATATATATATATATATAAATTGATTAACAAAACTGCAATCTGTTGCTCAAAGTGAACAAGTGTAATCCTAAGATACAGATAATCCAAAATACAATAAATTTCGTTTAATAGTGGGGTCTTGTTGTAATTATCAAATTTGTTGCGGATCAAACAAAAGTTAAAAGTTAATGCCAGAAAACAGTTTACAAAATATTATAGAGATGAATATATACATATAAAGATGATTATAAATGAACGGATATAAGGGAGTCAATTATACTAAAATTCTTATTAAAAAGCCAAGATTTCACTTCTTTTAGGAAACTGTTTTTATTACGAATACACCGAATTTTATACGGTAAGTTGTTAAAAAGCCTGGATGCAGCGCATGAATAAAAGTTGAAAAAGTGATGCAAGCTATGTGGGGGAACCATGACAAAGTTTTCATTATTAATTCTTAAATTGTAGCTCGAGTAAGGGCGATTAAGTAAACATCCAGATCTAATAAAGTAAACCTTCAACGCTCTATAAAAATATAAATGCTTAACAGGTAAAATATTTAAATTTTTGAACAGTGGAAAACTGCTGTACAGCTTACTTTTATTACAAACTATATGGAAAGCATATTTTTGAGCAATAAGTACCTGATTTATTTTGTTCGCATTAGTGCCTCCCCAGCATACTATGCCATATTGCAGTTTAGACTGAAAAATACCGTGATAAATGCATGACATCAATTTCAGTGAACAAAAAGATTTTAAAACGTATAATTGTCTTAGCTCCCATGAGGTACTTTTTAAGTGCATTTGTATGTTCAAACCAGTTCATTTTCCAGTCAATTATTATACCAAGGTATTTAAACGACTTAACGATTTAATATGAAAGCTACGTGGTGTAAATTTGGTCTGAATCGATTAACCGGACTTCATGAAAATTATATTTTAAAAATATATTTTTATGAGGCCCACCCTAAATATGCACCCTTAATAAAAGTTTTATAGCGTAATCTATGCCTCTTAACATAAAAGACACGTCGTGTAAATTCCATGTGAATCTATTAAGTGGAAATGGTATTTTAAAAAATTTTTTGTATGAAGGCCACCCTAAATATGCAACTTAAGTAAAAGTTTTGTAGCCTAAACTATGCCCCTTAATATAAAAATTACGTGGTGTAAATTCCATGTGACTCAATTAAGTGGTCTTTCTGAAAACGCAATTTTAAAAATATTTTTGTATGAGGGCTACCCTAAATATGCACCCTAAATAAAATTGTTATAGCCTATGATACCCTCCTGATCAATAATAACGTACTTTAAAAATGTCATCAAAATCGGCCGGATAGTTTCCGCGTCCACTAAAGACAGACAGACAGACAGACAGACAAAAACTGAATTTTATATAATAGATAGATTAGTGTGGCTAGCGAAGTTGGTGTTGTATATACTATAGTATAGGATGTAAGCGATTTTGGAGCTCCAAAAACGATGATCCAGATAAGCCTTAATTGCTTGTAAAGAATGTAAAGAAACATGGAACTCTTTTGCTATGACATTGCCATTTAAAAATCATGTCCTATGAAGGCGATAAAAAGCCTATATATGAGATAGAAGAAAGCTCACCTCCGTATTATGAAAGGCGAAGCAAGTGACGAAATCACAACAGTTCATTTGTAGGAATAGAGCTCTCCCCGAAATATTTTAACGGACACTATATAGAAACGATTTTATAAGGAATAGACACCATCTAAAAACGATTTTGTGAGGAATACACCATACAAAAACCATTTTGGGAAAAGAACAGACACTACATGAAAACGATTTTGTGAAAAAAAGGTCTAAAAAAGCAGCAAAATTGAATAGGTCAGCTAAGTAAAGTACAATTACAAATTTTTTTAAAACAATCGTCAGAAAATACGTAGGGAATAAAACAAAAACTGTTAAAGTTTTAAAGGGTCTGAGAAGTTTTTACAAAATCGAGCCAATTATCGAAAATTCATGTGTGGAGATTTTCGAAAAAAAAATTTTTTCAGCAAAATCCAACTATACGGGTCTAGTAATTTTATATATGTATATAAGCTGTAAAAAAAATTTCGGGCGATTCTAAGATATCCAAATATCTAAAAGTCGAAAATGCTGTGCGGTTTGTAAAAGAATGACTGATATAGGCCATTTACTATGTAATTAAATAAGGAACTAATTCGTTAAAGGTATTTTATTGTCTTATATGTGTGTTCAATTGTACCCTAAAAAACATAAATCCAAAGGTGCTATTAAATTTAGGCTTGGAGTTTTGAGGACGGTGCATATTTGTCCATTTTTTATTTTTCAATTATAACTCAAAAACTATAAATTTTTGACAATACAGTAATCCCCGCTTATAAGCATTTCTGAAAATGACTGATTTTTGGTGCATATAAGCGTGAAATGCATTTAGAAAAACTCGTTTATATGCATGAAAAGTGAATATATAAAAATTCGGCTATATCTACCAAATATGCTTATATAAAATCGTGGTTTCATTTAAGCTGTTACCTAAAGCCAACTACCTAGAACCCTACAAAAATATTTTTAAAACCAAAAAGCTGTGAAAATAAACATTTGATATTTTATGAATATGTATTCCAGTAAAAAAATAAAAAGCAAATCAAAAAAATATATATATAGTACATATGTGTATACAGAGTACATATGTATATTGAATTGCAAAATTATTCTTTCTTAAAAAACAAGTAATCTTGGATTGAATATGACTACAGCCCTTAAAAATATGTTCTTCAATGTCATCAATTTCGTCAATAAACTTATTTATTGTCAAAAGCAACTTTCGAAGCGTGTCTAATGAGGCCAAAGCTGCACTCAATGAAGGAATTGGATCTATTTAAGCTGCAATGTCTGTTTCTTCATCATCCGATTGCAAAATATGGGCAACAATTACATTTTCATTTAACTCTTCCCAGCATGGCAAGCTACTGTCAAGCATATTTGACATTACAATAGAAATGACACGATTGTTTGTTATCAATGCTTTTTTGACTTGAAAAAAAAAAACTAAAATGTTTTCCCTGTCGTGCATATAAGCGTGAATGGAGGAAAAAATTTGAGATTTTTGGGGCTTATATCCGAGAAATGCATATAAGCGTGTGCATATAAAGGAAAAAATTGTTATCAAATCTAAATGGAGAAATGAAATTGCACAAGTTTTGATGCATATAAGCGAGAAATGCTTATAAACGGCGTGCATATAAGCGGGGATTACTGTACTGATTACAAGATTTTTTTGTAGGGAATAAAATTTCCTATCCAAATGACGCTTTATGAAATCAAAAAATTTATTTTTTCAACAAAATAACTTTAAAAAACCTTTTTAAAAAGGGCATGACACCGGCCACTCATAACAAATATCTGTACTCAGGATTCAGTCTATCTCTATATTAAATTTCATGAAAATTGGTGTAGGTGTTTTTCCTCATTATTCTAAATTAAGGTTGTCTATTTCCATACTAAATTTCATCAAAATCAATCCATTATGTAGCACAGCGTATTTTCCTGTTAGAGGCGTTGCACCGCATACTATTAGAAAACAAGCAACATTCAGCACTGCCCTCTTCACAATGTATAAACAAAAAAAATTAAGCGACAATGTTGAGTTATGGCAGTTAAAAATTGATGGAACCGGTTTGCACCTCCCCAGTTATGTTTAGTTAGAATCATGTTGCCGTATCCCTACCCTAACTATCTCTATCGCTTCTTTAAGGTTCGGTCGATCTCCATACCAAATTTCATCAAAATCAGTCCATTAGTTCAGTTGTGAAAACATATTTTCCTGTTGGGGGCATTGTACCGTCCACATTAAAACAAATACATACCTTTCCTCAGAATTCAATCTATCTCTTTAGTTTAGCAGTGAAAACGTTTTTTCCTACTATAAGAGGTGCCACGCACACTAAGCCGAAATCATACGTGAGAAAAGTAGAAATTTTGCTCCAGAGCAATTAACCAAACAGATATGCAACAACCTTCTGAGCCCCGCATTCATCATGCGCCAAACAGCTGTTTTTACCAATTTTTGTCTATCCTCGAATTTTATGGTGGGTTTTTGATGCTTATATGGATATTCGTTGCTTGTCATGGAAAACGAAAATGTGAGTATTTTATGTTCTCTAAGTTGATTTAGTAGAACGAATCTGGTCTAATGTTTCCCTTATTGTCTTTCTCAGAGCACATCAGATATGGAAATTGATCCCGAAATACCAAGATACTCATCTTCAGCAGTTTCCACTCTGAATCATACAATTTCATACGATTTTGGGTTCTTTGCAGAAAAATCTATAGCTTATGGGATAGACTGGTTAGCTGAATTGCAAAATAAAATTTGGACTCCCTCTGGCGACTACAGTTTTCCCGTATCAGGCCCTAGAAATTTGAAGCTTTAGCGTTCTTGGCATAAGAAATACTCATGGCTGGCGTACTCGGCAAAAGAGGACGGTGCATTATGCAAATGTTGTGTTTTATTTTTCTCTCAAGCAAAAAGGGTTGGTCACCAAACTCTAGACCAGTTATGTAGTTATCAATCCATTCAGAAACTGGAAAAAAGGACTGGACACTTTCGAAAAGCATAATGCATCAAAATACCACAAGAAATCTCTGTAACAATGGGCCTTACGTGTGGAAATTGAATGCGAAAAAGCTTTATCCATTGATTTACAACTTTCCAAGCAAAAACTCGACTCTTTGGAAGGAAGTGAAATACGTATGGTTCCAATTATTGAAGAATTTTACTTTGTGGCCGGCAAGGACTTGCCCACCGAGGATCCAAGGTTACGGGAAGAATTTCTGAAGATGAACCATTAATAATTGTCGGAAATTTTAGTGGTCTTTTGAGAATTCAAGCAAAAACTGATGATCAGTTGAAGAAAAAATTGAGTGATTCTCCAAAGAATACTATGCACATAAGCAACCGAATTCAAAATTAACTGATAACTATGTGCCACGATCTGATCCTTAATCATAATATCATTCGAGTAAACGCGATGCCATGCTACGTATAATAGTCAAGACATTTAATGTTTTCTCCCTATGACAGATTTTACTGGGAAAAGAACAGGGACTGCTTTTTTCGATTCACTAAAATCTTCCGCGTTGAGTGCAATTATCTTTTCGGACAAGGATATGATGAGTGGAGAATTCCACGGAGCCCAAACTGATCGAAAGCCTATGTTGCTCATGTCAGGTACCATTGTACTATAATTATTGATAATTATATTTCTAATAAATAAATAAAAAAGATGGTAGTGAACTCTTCAAAGTACTCACAGTTTGTTCCAGATCGCTCTACAAAATGCGATCAATGAGAACGAAAAGCTGAAGGAAGATCGCCTGAAAAGACTGAAAACATTTTGATTTTCGAATATATTTTTGAGATATCCATGCATATTTTAAGCTCGGTACATTCTTTGACTTTGTCTTTAAGTCAATTACTTCAAGCAGAAAACCAGGATCTTGGCTAGTTTCTATCGAACTGGCTAATGCCGCAAAACAGGTATTCATGAAAAGAAGAGAAAACGCCGAGGAATAATTTGGAGAATTTTTAATGCCGTGAGCAGAATCAGCGAAGAGTATGAAATTCAAGTGTGGAAGCCCAAGATCACGTCGAGACAAACTTATCGCTCCAACGAACGAACTATGTACATTGTACATACATATGGAGCGTTGTGCTTTTCTAAGTTATTGCTAAGAGTTTAAGGAGTCGCCAGTAAGCGTGTACATTAGACCGTTCCTCCTTACAGGCAAAAAAAAAGTTCACCGTACACCAGCAAATCCGAAGCATTTTTGCAAGGTAATTTCCAAAAAAAATTTTTTTTTTTTTTTGGACGGAAATGGAGGTCGCGCATTTGAGAAAAACATCATATCTTCGGCATTTACAGTCCGATCTTAAAGTATGATATATCAATGTTTTTGTCTTGAGTAGACCAACTTTTTGATCTAATGATCCTTGACATCAAGTGCCCCGTTTTTGAACTTACCCACCATATCTCAGTTTTTACCATCCTAATGTACCACCCTAATGTCAGAAAATTAAAGCTTGCAAAAAATCATTAAATTTTTCCAACTACAGTATTTCGATTACTCCATTAAAACTATTTTTAAAAATGTTTTTAAAGTTTTTTACCGATTGTAGGGGTCGCCTTACTAAATTTTTCGTCATATCTTCGATATTTATAGTTAGTGGTGCTAAAATGATTTCTAATCGAATGATAGCTGGAATAATACCGTTATTACTCTCTTAATGTATTTTATTATTGCTGTTCAATTTACCTGTGAGATACATATCAGTTGGAAATGCGTCTATTATTTGTTCCACTAAAGTTATAAAATTTAATTGAATGTTTTGTTATAATGATAACGAACCCAAATCTAAGCCCGGATTTAGAAATTTGCCACCCTAGGCAGTTGCTAAAATTAACGCACCCCCTCCCCTCCTCCCCCTTAAAGACTTCTTTAATGGTGGAATAAGTTTGGTACGAAAAGCTTTTCTATCAATGAAATGCACTTTTCTGAGAGCAAATAAATGTTTTATTTTATTATAGTCAGTAGCCTTATAATCATGAAGTATGTAAGTATATGACCTATGTTATTCAACAATTATCATTATGTATGCGACTAGTTTTTGTGGAAAAATTATTGCTTATTGGTTTAAATTTTTACGTTTTGATTTTCGGATGACAGAGTCATTGATAATGTCATCACAATCTGAAGACATGAGCAAATCTGACTCTATTGTTAACAAAGCAAGTGCGCTCAATCGTTCTGCAACCAGTTTTGATCTCAAGTAGTTTTTCACTAGCCGATCGATCACCAATGTTCAGTTCAGTGAAATTTTTTCCTTATAATGTGGGTAGGCGTGGCAACGAAATAGGCGGGAAATTCAATTCCCACCAATAAAAAATGTTTTTCAAAGTTTCCGCCAATATTAGCCGCCTGTATGGTAAATCCGCAAGTACATTCAGATGGCTATGAGAAGATTTTAGCCGCCCGCAAAGAAGCAACAGGATACATTCGTCAAATGTTTGGTCCACAAAAAGATCATTTTATAAATTTTGGGAATGACTCATATTTCAATATGATCAATTGGCTCAAATTCGAAGTGACTGAGCCGCCATGCATGCAGTTCTTCACGCAAGACCAGCTGGAAGCATTACAATATTCAAAAGAAATAATCAAATTAGGGGCCGTTCAAGTATTACGTAACGCACTTAGGGGGGGGGTCGAACACCGCGTTACGTTGCGAGTTAAAAATCTCTTGTAATAGTTATTAACGCGACTAAAACATAACAGAAGTCGCTAAAATGACTTTCCGGTACATTGCGCAACATAATTGTGACTTTTAGGTAAACATGGCACTTGGGTGAAACGGAACGTTTAAGGAGAGGGGGGGAGAGGTCAAATATCTTCAAAAACTGTGTTACGTAATACTTGAACGGCCCTTTACCAGGTTAATGCAAGAAAATAACTTTATTTCATAGCTTTCTTTGCTAAACTTAAATGTTGTACAGCTTATCTATTCCCACTCCCTTTCTCAAAACACAGAGCGTTTTGTTCAAGTAGTACATGAATCTGCAATGGCGGTCACCGATGTACATGATGTTTTGTATTTGCCATATTTTATCTAAGCTCGAGAGCCGCCAGAAATACAGCCAACTTGAATCACGTCGAAATATGGTCGATTAAAATTCTATGCTTTTTATAACGAATTCGATGCCACTGTAAAACTAGATAGAAAGACAACAGTAGAGCTTAGAGAAAAGTAACTTAATAAATAACATAACATAACAGTTTTAACATACATAAATAAGTTTTCTCACTATAAAAGCTCCATGTTTTGTTTAAAGAAGAGCGAATGAAATTGTACCGTACGGTAGGCTTTTTCGAGATGCTGGGCAACGGCTCCAATACACTTTATTTAATTTTTTTAATTCATGTTGTAGATCTGGTGTGTTCTTAAAGTCAATGGCCTTTGGAGCAAAAAAAAAATTGGTCTCCTGGAGACAAAAAAATCATGTTTAAGATCCGATTCTAAATACCGAAGATATGACGAAAAATTTAATAACGGATCCTTACGTTCGGTAAAAAACTTTAAAAACATTTTTAAAAATAGTTCTAATGGAGTAATCGAAATACTTCAGTTAGAAAAATTTAATGATTTTTTGCAAGCTTTAATTTTCTGTTATTAGGGTGGTACATTAGGATGGTAAAAACTGAGATATGGTGGGTAAGTTCAAAAACGGGGCACTTGATGTCAAGGATCATTAGATCAAAAAGTTGGTCTACTCATCATCATACTTTAAGATCGGACTGTAAATGCCGAAGATAAGATGTTTTTCTCAAATGCGCTACCTCGAAATAACCTTGCAAAAATGCTTCGGATTTGCTGGTGTACCGAGAAATTTTTTTTTGAGGTACGGTCTACTGTACATAATTGGGTATTACAGGATCGGTAAATCTTGTCTCTTCAGTCGAGACGTATTCGATATTAAAAGTAGGTTCCTAACCAGTATGTTTGGATGTTGCTGCAGTTTCAGTTGATATGATCGCTTTTTGATTTCCTGTATTTTCTTAATAAAAGGTATACCTAAGCATACCAACTGTACTTATTTAGTAAGTACAGTAATTATTTTCAGCTTCCCGTACTTATTTTTCAAAGCGTACTTAATATGTACTTATTTCGGCCGAAAGCCGAATTTGGATCTTCAGAAACAATATCCGCAAATGAAAAAAGAAGAAAGAGAAAGTGATATACGGTGTAATTTTTGCGACACGGAACTCAACATCGCAAACGCCGGAAAGAGTGAAATCGAAAATGCAAATGCAAATAAATTTTCAGCGTACAAATTTCAATAAATTTTTCGTTGCCTTTTTTCTTCGTTCCATTTGATCTTTATCTTTACTGTACCCACCATATAATTACACCATGGCTTGGAATTGTACTTATTTTCAATTATTTTGATTTCAGGCGAATGTACTTATTTTTTCAAACTCAAACTTCGTATGCTTAGGTATACCAAGTTCAAATGTAAATTTATATCATCCTGATCAAAAGCAAATGTAAATAAAAATATGGGATATTTTCAGTTTAAGTGATTGAACAATAAATTTTAAAGACTTAGCATAATAGCACTTTAAATAAAAACGGATAAAATTAATAGCACTTCATTTATAAAAATCCTATTTTTCCAGCACAGATGGAATTCCAAGAAAGTTCAAGACTTTATTTCCTCATCAATTTCATGAAGGCAACAGGGGATTGTGCTTGGCACCGCTTTTTTTAAAAACGGAATGACAAAAATTGTATTCCCTGCGTTGTGTGCTTAAATCAGTCATCGACAAAGCGCAAATACCAAATACTTTCTTTCGCTCAAAAGAGAGGGAAATGACAAAAGCTGCAATTACTGAGAAAAATGCTTGCTCGTTTTACTGTTTACGCTTCATGGAATTTTTTTTTCAAGGGTTGAAAGGGTTGAATTTTAGTTATTTATAAAATACTATTCTATATGAAATTTATCGAATATCCCTAAAACTCGCTTGCAGATTAGGCAATGCGTATTGCCAAAAAAATATTGGGAAAAATAAAGATTTTGTTTGCATTTGATTTCAAATTTTTGCAGTGCATTAACGAAATAACCCGCTTAGTATGTAGTTTGCTCACACTCACTTAACTCTTTGACGACCAAGGGACACATGTCCCATGTATGCCCTAAATACAAAATTGTCCTTCAATAAAAAGTACGAAACTTGCATTATGTTATAAAAATAAGCAGGAATATCTACTTTTGAAAATATTTAACGTTAATTCGACATAAAAGTGATTATGATGGCTTATTTTTAGTTTGCCTATGTCGTAATTGCTGTTTTCAATTGGTTTTTACTAATAGTCCAAATAAATTTCTTCAACCAAATACACTACACTACCTTATTATTTTTAAAAATATTTTTGTAACATTTTAATAATTTTTTAAAAAAAATACAAATGGACACGGGAGTCCCTACAGACGTCAACGGACTTTTTTCATTTGTGACTTAGCTACCGGCTATTCGTTTTAATTTGATATGTATATTAGGAGCAAAACGTCAGAAACTCAATATGGTCTGTGTTCTTCAACAGTCCGAACAAAGTAAAGGATTGGAACCAGAACAATCTAAAAAAATTACTTTACGATATACTTAATATAACCTCAAATATAACGAAAACCCTGATTTTTTAACTTTTGGATAATATTGTAATCTCAAAAACCAGAACCATTATAGAAATTCTGACCTCGGAGTCAAATTCAGGACTTCAAAAGATATTCAGATTTCAGAACCAGAGGTTTGACCAAATATTGTCAACGAGTGTAATTCTTATATTATTTACAGTCAATGTGAAAAGGAAAGTCTCCTTCAAAGGCCAGTACTAAGTTCTCTTGATTACATATGATTGATCGCTACAAATTTGATCTCTGATCTCACTTCACGGCAGAGCATCGTTCTAACATATCATAAATTGGGCAAAAGCGATATTAGAAAGAGATGTGTTAATTGATCAAAAAATAAAATAGAAAATCCCACTAATACCTATTGCAATCAATGTAATGTACATATGTATATGGGCATTTCCACGAAAAATTGTGTTTTTGTCCCGTGCGAACGCCTTAGTGTTTTGCAATTATTTTGAAATAGGAAAATTGCCCAAAATCAACCTTATCACCAATTATAGAACTAATTAGGAGCTATAAGTAAGCCTATTGTCAAAATAAAAATTCGCTTTATTTGGACTTTTTTTACTCTAAATGTGTTCGACGGTCGAACGGTATCCATGGAAATGCCCATATCTATGTTTTACAAAAAATCAAAACTGTTTTGTTGAACATCACAATTTCATGTAAGTTTCTAGTCAAAAACTAAATTTTTGATATAAGATACTAATTAGGTATTCATGTAGCACAAAAAAATGTCGTATATGTAAATGAATTGGACTCCCTTAAGACCCATAGGGACACAGATGTCCCATAAAATGTTCATTTCTTGAAATTATTCTACAATTACTCCAAAGTTGGATGACATGAGACTGTTTAGGTTAAAGAAATTTGAGTTTTTCTCTTTTTAAGTTTGGACTTAATTTTTTAATCAAGCAAAAGTTAGTACTTTTGAAGTTATACCCGAAAAGTTGCATGTATTCGAAGTTCAACTGAAAATAATATCGTTATTTCTTTATCACATTTAAATGTTTCCTTGACACAACTAGTAAAATTTTTTTTTATACAGTTACTGCAACTAATTTAAATACATATATTTTAAACTAAAAATATTACAAAAAAAAAAAAAATTAAAAGTGGCACATGCAATTTAAAACAAAGAAATGCAATCAGTGCAGTTAAAACCAATTCAATTATTTGTGGTCTGGGCTGCTAGTTGGACAAGTCTGCTTGAGAATTCAATAAAAAATTTAAAAAGTTTCTTTTCTCTCTCTTTGTTTGAAATGTGGCACAAATTACTCTCTCATTTTTTAAGGGTTGCTATATGAACTGTCAAATATGACAATTTGTATAAACATTGACACAGACAGGCTGAGACACTCAGTTGCGAAAGAAAAAATAATATTTTTATACGAAGTGTATATGCATTTGCTTGTCTCGATTCGATTTTTCACACATTTTTGTAAGAAAGTTATTTTCTTATTTATGACTCGATGAGGGAGAAAACTTCAAAATTTACTTTCACAAACTTCTCTTTAGATTAGAAACAAAACGTTACCTATTCTCAGAATATCACATTTGTGAAATCGACACTTAAATTTTCATTGTGCTTAAGTTGTTATTATTTAACTTTTTTTTTTTTTGAACATCGATTAGAATACACTTTTGGTAAATTAAGTTTATTGCTTTTTTATTTTATTAAACTGTGGCACGCACAAATATCAAACATTTAAGTTCAAATTGGACCTATCTTCTTTTGCCAAAGAAGATTTTTGACACGCTTTTACTGACACGCGAACGAGCCTCACGGCTGCATGACTAACACGGAACTGACAAATATTTCTGCTCCTGTAACAAAGCGACTGACTACATTAATATTTTCACTCCTTTTTCTATCACACCCAAAAATACGCTGTACCTACTCTGACTGGCTTTAGTCACCCCTTTCAAAGTGGTGGGGTGTCAACTGTGTGAAAAATGCTATGCACTGTAGTGAGAACATTGAGAAAGCGTTTCATTGCGCATGCGTTTTATATTTTGACATTTTCTTACTTCCTGAAAATCTGTTAAATGTGTTGCTGCAACAAAATTGTTATCAAAGTGAATTTTGCTTGCACTGGGCTCTATGTAACTGACTTGGGGCATGTGCATGAACTTCCGTTTATAGTGCAGTGAAATGTACTGGTGCGATTTCTTACCATGTACCGTTTCCGGCACGACATCTGTTTAGCGGAAACGCATTTTATAGTACTTTGAAGGAGTTACTTAATTACGAAAAATGCACAGTATACGAATATAAGGTACATACCTACATTTTTGCGCAAATTATATGGGGCAATTACTTTTGCAAAGAGTGTCTGTATGTGGTTTTGTTAGTTTGACTTGAAGTCAATTTGCTCTTTATATTTAATTTAGATTTATTTTCAACTTATATGATTCTAGGAAGTTAAATTGTAAGGTCTATGTTTCAACCGATCGCGCATTACATACTTCTAAAGTTGAATATAAGGTGATTGTGAGAGCCTCAAATAACAGAGTCCAATTTGCAAAAGTCGATGCCGTACTGCCACAACAGCCGCAAGAGCATCTTTTTGGAAAGATGCAAAAATTAAAAGTGTGATTGTGTTAGTGAGAGAAGAGAGGCTGCACCGCAAGAAATTTTTCGCAGAAATCGTTTGCGAAATGATTGTTGCGGCAGAAAGTGAAAAATAAAAAAAAGATTTGAAAAGGTAGTCAGATTCTAAAAACTAGAGCGCAATTCATTTTTTGTTATATGTCGTTAAAAGGAAATAATGAATTTACTTTAAAATGACAATATAACACACAAAAATTGAATGTTGCCAAAGACATGAAAAATGTTGTGTCGTTTGGCATAACTGAGAAAAAATTCTCTATGTGCATAGAAGGCGACGAGAGCTACATCAACGCACGATGTTGCTTTGTCAGTGGTTTTTCGACAACTGGATGAAAGAGCGTAAGAATGCGTGTATACTCCAGCTCAATTGAGCTATGAAAAATCAAATTTTGCCGACCCCTGGTTTAGGGTATCTTCTTAGTTAGCGCGTTAGTTGACTTCTTATTGCGTGGCTACAAAATGCGTATGTATTCCATGTATTGATGTCCATTTAGATATTAAAGGTTGATCCAGCTAGCAGATATAGTACCTGGAGACCGACCACTGATCGGTCAAAAATTTAAATAAAAATTAGTCAAAATATTTTATTTACTGTAAAACCTAGCTTTATTTATAATTTTTAGTTTTATAGGTACTTGTTCATTACATTTCGCTGGGAAACACTCTATGTATGGTAGTATGTATATAAATTGTTTGCTACAATCCGAAGAACCACTCCTACTAATTAAATTTTGCCAAATGTTCGAATGAAAAGTACTTTTGTTGTCCTATTTTCGCTACAATTTTTTTTGTCCCAATAGACTTTTAACTACAGTGGTGTACTGCTACTATTGTAGTGGCCATTTTTAATATTTAACCACTTTGTGTGTCCTGAACTGCTGTATAGATACTTTCCTGGTTCTTTGGATTACATGGCCTATAGGTGTTATAGACCAATTCTAAAAATACGCACGCAAACCACAAAATCGCGATTTTCTCTCACCTCGGTAACTCCAAGTGACCCAAAGTGACTCGGAGTGAACCACCTCGATGAGTAGTCACTTATGGAGTGACTACCTCCGGGATACTCCAAAGAACAAGGAAAATATCCTTACAGCAATAATATCCAAAAAATCGCACGCATCGCAAAACATAATTAGGTGCGATAAGTGTTTGCACCAACGTGGCCTATAGGTTTTATAGACCAATTCTACAGGACGCACTAAGTGGTCAAATATTAAAATTGACCTCTACAATATTAACACTACACCACTCTATTGAAACAACAAAAGTTTTTTTATTTTTCGTGCTTTCTCTATCGATTGGAACAAAAAATTTAAGTAAAATTACTCCCATAGTACACTAAATAACATTTAACGTTTTTTTGTACGTATGGGAGGTGCCACGCCCACTTACGCAATCCCGTTGAAATCCATATAATTTCAAAGCTTATAGTTATCGACACCTCTACACCAAATTTAAAAAAAATACCTCCCATAGTGCACTAAATATAACATTTAACGTTTTTCGTATATATGGGAGGTGCCACGCCCACTAACGAAATCTCGTCGAAATCTATTTAACTTAAAAATTTATGGTAACCGACATCTATGTACCAATTTTTATTAAGATTACTCCCCTAGTGCACTTAATATAACATTTACCGTTTTTTGTTTGTATAGAAGGTGCCACGCCCACTGAAGCAATCCCGTCGAAATTCATTTAATTTCAAAGCTTATAGTAACCGACACCTCCTCACCAAATTTTAAGAAGATTACTCTCATAGCACACTAAATATAACATTTAACGTTTTTTGCTTGTATGGGAGGTGCCACGCCCACATGTACTATTGTGCCCATTTTTTGTTAAAAAATACCTTATAGCAAGTATACCTACCATGCTAAATTTCATATCGACTGCATTGTTAGTTCTCCTATTATAACGTTTATAAATATTGTGGGCTGTGCCACGCCCTTCAACGAGTTTTGCCAGTATAGTGACATAGCATGTTATGATGACTGCTTTTAGTGGTATTATCCATAAAATTTTTATGAAAATCGTCAGTGCCGTTTTGAATATGTAATATTGAATCAAAATTTTCTACTATTCGCCTACTTTTCCGATTCCGCCCACTTTTGGCAAAATTTAAGACATTTATAATCTGCATCTGTGTACCAAATTTTATTACAATATCTTGAATGGTTTTGGAGATATAACGTGAATGCCCTTTGGCTGGAAAAAATAATAGGGACAAACGCAACAATTTATTTATTATTGCAGAATTTTTTCTGCTAAATTCTGTTTTTAATGGAATTGACTGTAAAGTAACGTTATCTAACAGGACTTAATTTAGCAATATTATTCAAGTATGAATGCGCACTCATTTTCCATGGAACCGCCATTGAATGTCCTTTGGCTGGAAAAAATAATAGGGACAAAAGTTATTATTCAGAAAATTGAATACAGTTTTTTAAATATTGCTTACACAGCGGTCGACTTTCAATACTGAACACAAGTATGGAATCAAAAGTTGGGTGGCGTATCTAGTTTCTGAGATATAGCCATCGGAAGTCGGGGATATAGCTTTTAATGAAATCGTCATGGCGGTTCCATGGAAAATGAGTGCGCATTCATACTTGAATAATGTTGCTAAATTAAGGCCTGTTAGATAACGTTACTTTACAGTCAATTCCATGAAAAACAGATTTTAGCAGAAAAAATTATGCAATAATAAATAAATTGATGCGATTGTCCCTATTATTTTTTCCAACACTGTATATATATATAAATACATACAATTATTGCTCGTTAAATAATAGTAGATTTCTAGGATTATGACTGGCGACTGCAATCCTAAAATCACCGGATCAGCGGATTTTAGTTTAAAAAAAACACAGATTTTAATTTGCGAAATCTCGTATTTAAGTTTCCAAATTCTTGATTTTAGTTTTCACAATTTCCAAAATTCAGTTTCCAAAATTCAGATTTTAGTTTCCAAAATTTCAAGTATTAGTTTCCAAAAAATACGAACATAGTTTTACAAAATTTCGGATTGTGATATCCGAAATCCTAGATTTTATTTACGAAATTGCGAATTTCAATTTTAATAATCCGAATTTTTATTTCTAAAATTGCCAGACTACTCTGAAAAAGACCCATCATATTATCGTAGGTATGTATTTGCTGGATTTTCTCTAATCTTCTCTTGAAGTCTATTACCTCCAGTTGCTCTGATCGGTTTTTGTACCCTACACAGAGGGTATATTCACTTTGTCATTCCGTTTGTAACGCATAGAAGGGGGCGTGGTAGGTATAGAAAAGTATATATATTATTGATCAGCGTCACCACCTGAGTCGATATAGCTATGTCCGTCTGTCTGTTGAAATCACGTTTATGGGAAAACTAAGGAAGCTAATTCAATGAAATTTGGCACACAGGTCACATCTTCTTGCAAGCTGCTAGCATATAAAAATGGACGAAATCGGATCACGACCACGCCTACCGCCCATACTCTATGTAAATATACCTCAGCCCATTTTGAAAAAAGTTGCTGCGATTTTGATGAAACTTGGTGGTTTGGTGAACATGTGAACAAAATTAAGATTGAGCTAGGTTTTAAATTTGCAAAGGCTTTTAAAGGGGCATGGCACAGCCCTAAATTTTAACTTTTATAACGCCATAACTAGCCATATCTTGAATTGTGTTTAAAGTGGGCGGAATTGGAAAAGTGGGCGTGGCACATTTTAACAATTAAAACTTTTTTTTGTATAATTCAAAATTGGCACATTTGACATTCATAAAAATTTTAGGGATGATATACTTGCTAAAAGGTATCTTACGAAAATTTCACACAATAGCATCGGTGGGCGTGTCACCTCCCATATATAAAAACACGTTTAATGCTATAGACAGTGTGCAATGAGAGTAATCTTCATAAAATTTGGTGCATAGATGTCAATTAATGTAAGCTATAAAATTAAATAAATTTTGAAGAGATTTCATCAGTGGGCGTGGCACCTCCCATATTAACATAAAACTGGAAGTGATATTTTAAGAAAAGTATTGCAGCAATTGGCATGAAATTAGATGTAGGTGGTTAACTTGCCATAAGGTATGTCAGAATCTGAAGCGGGCGAAATAGCACTACTAGGCATGGTACCTCCCATACAAGTAAAATACTTTAAGTGGCATATCTATCGAAATATATGAGCAATCATACTGAAATTTGATAAAAGAGGTTTGTTTACGGAAAGCTATTTCTGGATTAAAATCAGTCTGGATTGTATCAGTGGGTGTGTCACCGCCCTAAATTTTAAGGTTAATTACGGCATATATTGCAAACTATACAAGCTATTTTGCTAAAATTTAGTATGTGGATGTCAATGACGAATATAATTTATTGAACTATAAGTAGGCGGAATTGGAGAAGTGGGCGTGGCATATTTGGTTTTCTGCATTTCTATTCAATTTTTTTACAAGATTTTCCACCTTCTTTTGACTTTCCAACTTTTTAACTTTTCCAAATATATTCCATATGTATATTTTCCACTTTTTCAACCTCTTTTAACTTGATTCGACATTTTCTTTATTGTTTCGACTTTTTTATTTTTGAGTTTTTTAACCACCTTCAACATTATTTACATTTTTTCGAGTTTTTCAATTTCTTTTAACTTTCTGCAATGGCTTCCATATATTTTAGACTTTTTGAGTTTTTTCAATTGTTTCAACATTTTTCAACCTCTTTGAACCTTATTACATTATTTTCGATTTTTTCAACCTTTTCAACGTTTTTTTAACATTTATTTGGATAGTACTTTTAGTGCAGTGTAGGGTATGTGAATTTCGGCCTGGCCGAAGATAACACCTTTACTAGTTTTCTTTCATTTATTTATTTGAAAATCTAGTAAATTAACCAAAATTCATATGTGGATATTTAAAAATTTTATGCAGAAGCTGTAAAAAATTTTCGGACAATTCTAAAATGTCAAGTTTAAATTGGTGTGCGGATTGTAAAAGATATGTACAGCTGTGTTCCCAAAAATAGTAGTGCCGTTGGGTCCTGGGTGTTTTACTATCAAATTAGATGATGAATACAATTTTAATTTAAAGTTTTGAAAAAATAGTAATGTATATTCATTTCCGAGAATATTTACAGTTTCTTTTGCTATAAACTTTTATTTATTTTAACGCAATGGCTTAATCAAAATAAAATTCAAAAATAAGGCTGTTCACGAAAATAGTAGTGGTTACTAAAATTAGAAAAAAAACCGACTCAACTTAATTTAAACTACCTGTTATATATTATACATGTTTCTTTGGGTCTAATATTTCGTGATAAACGCTTTATTCTTCATTACGACTTTGAGTCGATGTGGAATAGAGTCAATAAGGTCCCTACAACCCTTCACAGGAATTTCAGCCCAATTTGTCAAAGCTGTGTTCTACTTGATGGCTTTGCTGTTGATAATATTCTTTTGATATCTCCTCACAAATTTTCTATACGATTAAGTTCCGGAGACTGAGCTGGCCACGGCATCACGTCGATCTTTTAAGATACAAAAATTCATAAGCTAGTTTACTAGTGTGTTAAGGATCGATCTCCTGTTGAATCGTCCATTTTAAAAGGATTTCCCGACTAACATACGGTGGCATTACATCCTTGAAAAATTAACGTAGACTGCTTTGTCCATAATATCTTTGATCAAATGGATAGAGCCAACGCCAGTCTAGCAAAAGTAAGCCCATACTATAGTGGTCAGTCCACCATGTTTAACCACCTTGGTAGTGTATTTGGGGTGGTATTCTGTGTTTGGTTGACGATGAACATACTGCCTGGAGTCTGTTCCACAAAAACAAAATACTTTGCTCTCATCTGACTATAATACGTTGCGCCACTCTTCGGCATTCCATTTCATATAATCTTTTGCAAATCTTCTTCGTCTAAAGGTATACCTTCCTGGAACTTCTTGTATTCAAATTATTTTCCATTAGTCGACGACGAATTGTCACAGCACTGATCGACAGATTTGGCTGATTTTTAATCATTTTGAGGACGCCGAGGGCTTAGTTTTGCAATATCGTGCACTTCGTCTGTCGTCTAATAACGAAATCTGGAGCTTATCACCACGATTTTAAGGTTTCTTACAATAGGTAATATCATTAAATATCAGGGGCAGTGCATCCAACCATATTTTCAGTTTCCTTAAAGGTCTTGCCCTGATTTCTTAGCCTAATTATTGATAATATCTTTTCGATTCAGCAATTCCTTCCTCTTCCCACTAAAAAAAGGAAAAGTAGGGTGAGAAGGGGTACATTGATGCACGGGGCACATAGATACGGCGGTCCTTAAATCAAAACATATTTTTTCAATCACAAATAAGTAGACGTCGACAAAGCCAATCATATGTTTGAATTGCAACGGCATTCAGTTACCGCTTCGTCTGGGATAAGGATAAGCCTGGGGCCTTACTCTGCAATGCGATATTCGCATTTGAATTTTTCGACTACTCGTTATCGTATTTTCGGCACTTGGCAATGCGAAAACAAATGTCAAAACCGTTCGATTTTCGTAAATTTCATTCGACAACAATTTGGCTTACGCATTGAAGAAAATTAATATTGAAAAGTAAGTTTTAGTTACAAAATTTTCATATTTGCAGGGAAACTGCTGGTAAAAAAGGTAGCACAAGTCCACGGCAGTTTGAAATTCTTGTGGAGTTTATGGGTGATCCCAGTGATTTGGCCAAAGGTGTTTTAAAGACGGCCATTGCCAAAAATACTGCAGCAAATTTTTGGAAGAGGCTTGCGGTGGATCTGAATGCTGCCGGTAGTACAACTCGAGATGTCACTGGATGGAAAAAAGTAAATATATTACAGTTTTTGTCAAGCACAGTGTAACTAAAATACTTAAATACATAGGTATGGGCCGATTACAAATTCCATGTGAAAGCCAAATTGCGGAAAAATAAAGGCAGCATTGCAGGAACTGGTGGTGGTCCTTCAAGACATTGCCCATTGTCTCTACTGGAAGAGAAAGTGGTTGAGCTTTTGTCGATGGACCAGACCGTTGAGGGAATGAATGTGCTATATCGTTTGGTGCACAAGCTGGTGAAGTAATAGCAGACATACAACAACAAACCGAAGCTGGTACCTATACTGAGGCCAACAATAGCGCTACAATGGCAGAGAATGAGGCAAGCTTTTGTATTCAAAATACACCCCGGTGCTCTCGTAGTATGTCCGGGAAAGAAAACCTTTTGGAAAAGCAAGTTGACAATCAAATTAAATTCCAAGAAAATTCGATGCAATTTCAAAAGAATTCTTTGAAAATACTTAAGGACATCAACGAAAATTTCCAAAATATGTCAAAATATTTGAGGAGGAAGTTGGCGGTTGACGAAAAAAACTTAAAGCTTGAAAGAGAAAAATTTGAATACAAAAAGCAACACCATCTTCAAAAACAAAAGTTAAAACTTCAAAAAATCGAATTGAAAAAAAGACAACTAGGCTTGCAAAATATTTAAATTTGAAACTTAAAGACTAACAAAACATATTTCCAATTAAAAAGACTTATTAGCTTTATTTTAAATCATATTAAAATTAAATTTTTATTTACATTACAAGTTCCTT
Source organism: Meiosimyza platycephala (assembly GCA_963662105.1). NCBI lineage: Eukaryota > Metazoa > Arthropoda > Insecta > Diptera > Lauxaniidae > Meiosimyza > Meiosimyza platycephala. Next base: position 39,109,644 of record OY759210.1, on the reverse strand, counting down.
TGAATTTTTCAACATAGTCATATTATATCTCTGTTAAGTTTTATTACATTTATGTATAAATAAAATGAAATTTTTAATTTTGAGCAATCAAGCTATTTTTCATATCGTCTCTAATTTTTTTTGCAATAGTTGTCAACACATCGCTTCTTTCAGAATTGGATTGGATAGATGGAACATATGTTTCATCTGGTTCTCTCGGTAAACTATAGGGTATTTCTACATTATACATTAAACATATATTATGCAATGCACATCATACATTTAATATTCGAACAACTTTTTCTGGAGCATAATGTAGCTCCCTTACAGCTAAGAGGCATCGAAAACGTCATTTCAAAACTCCGAAAGTTCTCTCAATTGTTGATCTTGGATTTGAAAATTTCTCATTATAAAATGATTCAGGTGAATTTTCAGAAGCATTTCGGTAAGGCGTCAGTATCCACGGTTCAAGAGGATAGCCAGAATCGCCTTAAAATAAAAATTAACGTTAAATTTTCATTTAAATACATATATGCATATAGAGTGAATGAAAAGGAAACCTACCGAGAATTCATGTTCCTTTCTCACCATTCACATATTTTTCTCTGAGGTATTGCCTTTCATTGGATAGACTCCACACATGTGAATCATGAGATGCGCCACCAAATCGGACATTAACAGCTCTGATTACCATTTTGTGATCGCAAATCTATTAAGTAAATTTGACTTGGACTGAAAATAATTACAAAATTACTTACAATCATAACGTTTATGCTATGCTTTAACTTCCGGTAAAAATAATCATGTTCATTTTTCCGTGGTCTGACCATTTGAATGTACGTGCCATCAACTATTCCAATTTCTCCCGGAATGCCAGACTTTTGGTAGAAAAACCTTCTTGCACATCTTTTTTCGCTCTCAGATATTTCAAAAACTGTGTGCTTAGGGCAAAGTATTTTTTCAATGGCACAGCATACTTCGATTAAACAATTCGACATTGTTTGTTGAGCTAGCCCTACCTGACGGTCCTGTCCAATTTGGTGCTGATAGCCACCCTGAGCCAAAAACTTTAGAAATTGGTTAATAAGTATAACGTACCTACAGTGTACAAATGTTTTTCCTTACCTCACATTAGAATGGTCTCTAATAATTTTTCGCTCAATTCTTTCTTCGCTTGTATTATTTTCAAGCCACAACGCGATCGAATCCATTATTTTAATAGTAAGTTCAAATTTAATTTCAAATATGTGTATTTCTATTTTATTTTGTTTACAATTTTTTGACATTTTTACGGCAGTGATGTCAAACTTCAACCAAAATGTAACAGAAAAATTGTTGGCAACGTTGCCACTTATGCGAACAACTTACAAAGGCCAATTTATTTTCGAATCGCATCTGTCTTTCGAATCGCATTACAGAGTAAGGCCCCTGCTTTGCACGCTCGTGAGTAAAATATTGCCGATCTGTTTGGGTGTGAATTTAATTGGCCAATTTTGTGTTGACTATTGCGTATTACGGTATACGGTAAGTACACATCCTTCATAATTTTTACGCATTTGTAATTTTTATAATTCCTTGACACTTACATGTAAAATTATTGTTTAAAAAAAAGTGACTTGGGGCACATTGATTAACCATCCAGGGGGCACATTGATGTGGTAAATTATTTTGACTTCATCGTTTTTTTACTTCACAGGAAGGAATACGGTGCGAACGTACAAACGAAAAACGGATAAAGCCAATATCGATGAAAATGCTATGGCTTCTGCAATCTCTGATGTACTGGAACGGAAGCTATCAAAAAGAAAATAATTCATAAATAAATGTTATAGGGAATTGCAAAACTTATTATATTTATTTTGTAAACGAAGAAGATGTGTTCTAAACTATGAATCAAAGTTCCCTTGACGTGTATCAATGCACCCCGTATGGTGGGCAGTTTGATACGAAATCCATTTTATAAAAAAACAGCGAACAAAATTTTTTTCTAATAATATTAAGTTGAAATATGATTCCAATAAGTTAGTTAGATAAACAATAAACAAATCCAGATGCCTTTTTTAATCATTTTTGTCAATCATCCTATTTTTTTTCCGCTTGTAAAAAAATCGTATCAATGTGCCCCAAACTCCCCCTACCACGATTGCAATAAATTCATATAACCAACTTATTGAATTACTTAATTACACTTACTTATGGCGGTTTTCTAGAATTTTTAATTTTTTTCAACTAATTACGTAAAGCACTACTATTTTAATGAACAGAAGATTTTTGGTGCAAAAATGTAAATGCATCACAATCAAGAAAACACGAAAAAAAGTAACGGGTTTTTTTACTTTTCTGTTCTTTTTATTTAGTCCTACGAAAATTTTACTAAGGAGTTCAATTTGTAAGGCAAAATATTTTAGAAAAGAGATTTAAAAGTCATGTCCTGCAACACTACTATTTTTATGAACACAACTTTATATGGGCATTTCCACAGAAAAGTCTACGATAATGAAAAAATTAAAAGTTAACCAACATTTTTTTTTTACTTGTATTATTAAAGATACGTTACGCCAGATTGGTAATGCCCATATATTGTTTATTGTGTCAAATTCAAAAAAATTCCCAGCTTAGTATTAAACTTTGGTTACAAGCTTGTTAAACCATTTCATTGTACTGACTTTGATGATCTCATAAGTCCGATTTGGTCCAATCCAGTCCCTGTTTTTTATATTCTTATTTTTATATAAGCCCGAGGGCTACGTTTTACCCAGCCACGTTTAAAAGGTATCCTGTATGATTTTGAGTTATATCAAATGAAAAATACAATAATTGGTGGAACAAAGTTAGGGGTTTGTTCCGATATTGTTATTTATTTAACCAAAAACATTCCAGAAAATAAAAATTTTAAACTATTTTTTGGTAATTACTTTGCAACCTTAAATTTGCTGAAATACTTAAAAGAGAAGGGAATATGGGCTACAGGGACTATTAGAAATAATAGAATTGGAAAAGTGTGCTTTCAGTCTTGAAAAGAGCTCAAAAAACTTCGAAGAGAAGTTTTGATTACCGCGTTGAAAAAACCGAAAAGTTTTTCGTGATAAGGTGGCTCGACGGTGGCACTGTCGAACTAGCTTCAACTATTTATGGTGCAGAAGATGTGAGAAAAGTCTCAAGATTTTGTTGCATACAAAAAGGAAAATTGATATTCAACAGCCTAAAATATTAAGCATGTACAACCAAAATATGGGAGGTGTGGACAAAATGGATTTCCTCCTATATTTATATGAAATTTCTATTAGATTAAGAAAATTGGAATCCTCAAAAAAAGTCATTGTACACCAGCAAAATCGAAGCTTTTTTGCAGGTGGTGAACTTTTTGAGCTAATAATATTTGACATCATGTATCCCGTACCATCCTAATGTACTACCCTAATTTTAGAAAATTAAAGCTTGCAAAAAATCATTAAATTTTTCTAACAGAAGTATTTCGATTATTCCATTAGAACTATTTTTAAAAATGTTTTTAAAGTTTTTTACCGAACGTAGGGGTCGCCTTATTAAATTTTTCGTCATATCTTCGGTATTTAGAGTCGGATCTTAAAACATGATGTTTTTGTCTCGTGGAGATCAATATTTTTGCTCAAAAGGCATTGACTTTAAGAACCCACCAGATCTACAACATGAATGAAAAAATTAGCAGTAAACTCAATTTCATTCGCTCTTCTTATCATTTAAATAAAACATAGCCATAAATCTACAGCCGCTAAACTTATAATTATCAAATAGGTACTTGTGTAATCGTTCTTGAAAACAGTTGTGTCTGTGTTTACACTACACACTTACATTAATTAAAGAAGCTAGTTCCTTTCTGTAATAAGTGTGTAGTAAATATATTACCAAGTACAGATGGCACATTTAAGTAAATTTTTGTATTATGAAATTGTCTACACTAAGCTGTAAAGAACCGAAAATAGATGGCGCCTCCCTCTCACCTTCCATTCGCTTCGCCCGATCACATTTTTCGTAACTCATTTCCGTAACGCATTCACCAGCTTACCCCCCGTAAAGAAGTTTTACTTCAAAAAATTTTCAAATTAGCACTTTCACAAAAATCGGTTCACATGGAATTTACACAACGTGTCTTTTATATTAAGAGGCATAGCTTACGTTATTAAACTTTTCATTTTTAAAATCCACTTGATTGATATCTTCATATATGTATGTATATATAAAACAAAGGTGGGTCAGTTACATCATTTATAACTCAAGAAAGGAAGGACCGATTTTTAATAATCTCTGATTTGTTGGATTCCTCTTCGCCCTGAATAGAACATTATATTTCTGAGTGCTCGCTAGAAAATGTCGTAATTCTGGTGTTTTGCCATGAAGCAATGAATGGAATGACTCAGGTGACGGAGAATAATGTCAATTTCACTTTGCCATTAAGGCAGTAGAATGCAGGCGTTTCTCCATCAAACTTCAATCCGCCACAATGCTCGAAAACAACGTCCATTGGACCAATGCGGACGAAAGATGTGAGCTGTTATCAATTATCCAATTATATAGAAACGTTGCTCGATTCAAATCAACACTTGAAGCATTTCTTCTGGCAACAAACATGAGAGCTGCATTGCTGAACTATCCATTTGCTGAAGATTTCGCCAAGCAATTGTTGACTATTGGTAATGGTCGTGTTCCTGCAATTTCGTCTCATCGAAAGACGAGTTCATTAACAAAGTATTCCCGAGCATCATTGTTAACCACAAAAATAACAAATGGTGGAGTGGGCGAGCAATTTTGGCGGCCAAGAACAAACATGATGATGACTTAAACTTCGTAATTCAGAATCAAATCGTTGGAACTCTGCAAAAGCAAAAAAGGTATGTACAGTTTTTGATTTGCAGCCGACGAGAGCATTGCACTGATCGTTTGAATCGTCAAATGACTCGGGTATGATCTCAGTCGTTGTCTTAGAGTTGTAAACTACTGAATTCGACACCGAGTGACAGTTGTTGCAGCAGAACGAGAGTATCCATGCAGAGGTCTAATTCGTAGCTTCTTTAAACAGATCTACGGTATGTTCTTAGCATTTGCTGAAGAGTTTGTTAGCATAGTCGGGTGAGATCTTACTATTACAAGACTCTCACGAACTCAACCCCCTTTTTTACGGTAAATACATAGATACAAAAATAGCTGCCGCAAATAGTACCACCATGGTGGCAATCCACCTATCAGTTTGGTGGTCGAGGCACAGATTTCGCGGATCTCAAACATACAGTCTGTCAAGTAAAGTTTGATTAGAAAACAACAAAATAATTATATGTTAAAAACAAAAACAAAAGATTCTGGAACATAAATGAAAACAATAGCCATTTCATGGTATCAAATAATTCTTTTCAAAATGCAAGGAACATATGAAGAAACTAAAAAACTAATAAGAAAAAGTTCAATACTTGTTATTTCCACTACGAATACCAATCACGGCTTGTAGCTTTCTTGGAATAAACGCAATAAGTTTTTGTACATTATGTCCCTCCAGTATATTTTAGTCCACTCCTCTTTAATAACAATTATTTGAGCGTTTTTATTTGTTGGAGCCCATCTTGGTACATTTTTTTTAGTGTGCCCATTAATTTTCAATTAGGCTCACCATTTCGGGACCTTGGGTTGCAATTGCACTTTACTGCAATTATACAGCACCCAGGACCTACACAAGAGTGATTTGGGCTTAAGATCATTGTCCTGATACGATTTGTATCCTAACTTTTCAGCCTTTTGAGTGTCAGTAAAGCCGAAATTCTGAGCACTTTTTTTGAATTCTTTTTGAAGAGTGCTTAAGCAAAAACTTGCAATTTATCAACGCCTTCCTATGATACGAGTGTGTATCCCCATACCAAAACAGGCAACTTTCCACATTTAACAGGCGGTATAATACTTTAATTGACTGCTGCATCCCGTATCGATCCAAAAAAAACGGAGCTCGTTCTGTTGCCGTGAAGCTACAAAGTCCTCGGCTTCAGAATTCCTAATTAGAATGGAATGGCACTTAAATTTTTTCATGAACTTAAATACTTTTAACCCAACTACATAATTTATAGACAAAATTTGCAGGAGTAATTTTGGTTTCATGTACTTATATAGGTACATTGAGGTGATTCGAATTTCTCTCTTTTTGTCTTTTTTAAGGTGTTGTTGCTTAAAAAGTAAGTTTATGATATGATAGGCTAAGAGCCAGTGGCCAGCAGACTTACGGTATTTTGTACAACCCTATATTTTTATTATCAACTCTATTATACATGCCGTACATGAAATGGGGACTCGTTAGTTCGACTGGCCCTATGGAGTCAATCGGGTTTTAATGCCAATTTTGTTGTTTTAATTAAAACTGATGAACCTAAACAGAATAAATAGGGTTACCTTGTCGAATCATGTCCTTAACATGGGTGGCCACCCGTTTTTAGGGCAAATTCTTCTTAAATGAGAGGCAACCTATGTTTGGGACATGATTTGACAAGGCAACCCTATATACACTCACGGTCAAAAAAAAACGCAGACTTGAATTTTGCAAGAAGTTTTATATTTTGATGCGTAAAATAATATCTACTCTTGTTTAACGGTTTTAAGTTTGTTAGATACTTTTGCTAGGGACAAGTTTTAGGTATTTTCAAAACTGTCCACCTAACAATAATAAATTCTAGGAACCTTTTCTAAATAAACACATAATTCCTAGTTTTATAATCAGAAATTACAACTTATTTATATGATAAAATACATTGTTTTTTGTAGTCTTCTTTGCGCATTTTTAATTTCTCACATATTCTTTAATTATTTATTATTTAATTATTTTAAATAATAAGTTAAAATTGATTTTTACCGCGTAGGACCTATTTTTGCCTCGATGACGCTTTCCATTCGAAAAGGCATGCTCTCATAGAGTTTCCGTATTAATTCCATTAAAATATCGTTGTACCAAGTGGATTCAATTATTTCCTTTAACTTTGGAATATTATTAGGGTTTCGTTGGCACACTTTGCGTTTTAAAATGGCCCAAACATTCACAATGGGATTGAGGTCGGGGCTGTTACCGGGCCATGGACTGAATCAATTCCCAAAAAGTCCTTAAATTCCTTTCCCTATGCAAAAATAAATAGTTCATTATTGTAAGTCTATCAAAAAAATGTAAAAAATAATTATTGTGAGTGGGACACTTACGGATTTCGAGCGATGACAAGGTGCAGAATCGTCTTGAAATATGACTTTTGCTTTGGTCAAATGGGGGCAATAACAAGATGTGGGGTGGAAGAGATTCTTCTTCTGGAAGGTTATGTGAACTCCGCAGCTGATATTGATATCGTAAAAAACGGCGTTTTACCTAGCATCGACCGACTAAGCGAGCACGTAGCAAGTCATATTTCAAAACAATTCTGCACCTTGTCATCGGTCGGAATCGGTAAGTGACCCACTCACAATAATTATTTTTTACATTGTTTTTTGATAGATTTACAATAATGAACTATTTATTATTGCATAGGTAAAGGAATATAAGGACTTTTTGGGAACTGAGTCAGTCCATGGCCCGGTAACAGCCCCGAAATCAATCCCATTGTGAATGTTTGGGCCATTTTAAAACGCAAAGTGTGCCAACAAAACCCTAATAATATTCCAAAGTTAAAGGAAATAATTGAATCCACTTGGTACAACGATATTTTAATGGAATTAATACGGAAACTCTATGAGAGCATGCCTTTTCGATTGGAAAGCGTCATCACGGCAAAAATAGGTCCTACGCGGTATTAAAATCAATTTTACCGTATTATTTAAAATATTTAAATAATAAATAATTAAAGAATATGTGAGAAATTAAAAATGCGTTTAAAAAACTACAAAAAACAATGTATTTTTTCATATAAATAAGTTGTAATTTCTGATTATAAAACTAGCAATTATGTGTTTATTTGGAAAAGGTTCCTAGAATTTATTATTGTTAGGTGGACAGTTTTGAAAATACTCAAAACTTGTCCCTAGTAACAGTATCTAACAAACTTAAAACCGTTAAACAAGAGTAGATATTATTTTACGCATCAAAATATAAAACTTCTTGCAAAATTCAAGTCTGCGTTTTTTTTTGACCGTGAATGTATTCTGTTTAGGTTCATCGAGCTGTCATTTTTATTTTTTTTTTTTTTGAAATCATTTATTTCTGTATTCTGTCGAATTAATATGACATTTTACAATGTTTTACATTTAAATTTATAATAAGACTAAAAACTGAATTCGGCATGTAAGTCATGCGTCCAGTGACACAACCTTGATCGTGGAAATTAACTTCCGTTAATGTAGTAAATCTTAAAGTGCTTTTCTTTTGAGCCTGGAAAAGGTATTCGATGCTGACATAAGCTTCGACGCCAGTTCATTTGGGTGTAATGTGAGCCGTGCTTTATACCTTCTGGCAACTTTTTTTATTTCCTCCTTTCAAGTTCCCTGTGAATCTGAGCGTTGGTGACGTACCAGGGTGCATTAGTTATAGTTCGCAAGGTTTTTAACTGGAAGCGCTGGCGGATTTCCAAGTTTGAGTGATATTGGTCGACCCTTGAAATCAACAAAACACAATAATGTCTTGTCTGCAGCTTCTTCCAGCCAAAAAGTTGACGAATTTTTCAATTCAACGTTTGATAGCGCCACAGGTGTAATTGAAGGCACATAGGTATTTCACATTATTAATGGAAATCACAGTTTTGCATCGGCAGATTGTACTACGAATATTTTTCTTGCATGTTTTAGACTAAAAAATTTAAGCTGTCGAGAACGAAATGTCAAGCTATCGTCGTAAACATTTTCGCACCGGAGGCAAACAGGACAATCACGGAAGAGTTGTCGCATCGACGTTATGTGTCAATTTTTACTGATTCTTCCAACCATGGCTTTGAAAGCCATTCTGACCACTAAGATAAATTTAATCTTGTGCATTGATTTTTACAATTGGATAAAAAAAAACCGGACATGCTGCAAAAAATCAAAGCGAAAGACAAGTATTTTGTTTAAACTGAACGAATCGAAAATGAATCAGACGAGGAATATATGGACGAAGACTCTGATTAAATTTAATAATTCACACACAACAATTACTATCTAGTCTCCTTCAAAAAGAAAGAAAGATTTTATACTGTATTAACTCCTGTTTTTGAAAAATTAAATCCTGTAAAATGATATTTTTTCTCCAATTTTTCCTGTTTTTTCTTGAAAAATTTATGGCATGCTTATGTATAGATATGCCTCTTAATATAAAAGACACGTAGTATTTGAATAAGTGGTCTTTGTGAAAATGCTATTAAAAATATTTTTGTATGAGGGTCACCCTTAATATACAACCTTATTAATAAGGTGAGTTATACCCCTGAATATAAAAGAAACGTGGTGTAAAATTTATTGTGAAAATGCTTTTTAAAAAATATTTTTGTATGAAGGCCACCCTAGATATGCACCCCAAATAAAAGTTTTATACCTTAAGCTATGCATCTAAACATAAATGGCACGTGGTGTAAATTCCATGTGAATCGATTAAATGGTTTTTGTGCAAATATTTTTTAAAATTTTTTTTTATGAGAGCCACCCTAAATAGAATTTTTGCCTAGCTATGCCTTTTAATATGAAAGCTACGTGGTGTAAATTTGGTTTGAATAGATTAACCGGACTTTGTAAAAATTATATTTTAAAAATATATTTGATGAGGGCCACCCTAAATATGCACCCTTAATGAACGTTTTACAGCCAAAGCAATTCCTCATCACATAAAAGACACGTCGAGTAAATTATATGTGAATTTATTAGGTGGTCTTTGTGAAAATGTTATTTTAAAAATATTTTTGTGAGAGCCACCCAAAATAAAAGTTTTGTAGCCTAAGCTATGCTTCATAATATAAAAGCTACGTGGTGTAAATTCGGTGTGAATCGATTAACCGGTCTTCGTGAAAATGTTATTTTAAAATATTTTTATGAGGCCCACCCTAAATATGCACCCTTAATAAAAGTTTTATAGCGTAATCTATGCCTCTTAACATAAAAGAAACGTCGTGTAAGTTCCATGTGAATCTATTAAGTGGAAATGGTATTTTAAAAATTTTTTTGTATGAGGACCACCCTAAATATGCAACTTAAGTAAAAGTTTTGTAGCCTAAACTATGCCCCTTAATATAAAAACTACGTGGTGTAAATTCCATATGACTCAATTAAGTGGTCTTTCTGAAAACGCAATTTTAAAAATATTTTTGTATGAGAGCCACCCTAAATATGCACCCTAAATAAAATTGTTATAGCCTATGATACCTGCGTGATCAATACTAACGTACTTTAAAAATTTATTCAAAATCGGTCGGATAGTTTCCGCGTCCACTAAAGACAGACCGACAGACAAGAACTAGTGCTTCACCGAGGCTGCGAGGCAACCTCGTTCTACGAGACACACCTCGCCTCGGTAAAAAGCGAGGTTTTTATGAAAATGAAAAAAATTATACATGTATCAGGCCTGCATATGTACATTCAACTAGAAAAGCCCACACGCGTTGCTACGCCTCAAGAAATGAAATAAAATATGAGTTTTTATTTTGGGTGGATTGAATAATATATGATGATTGGTGAGAGACGATCAATTTAATTCTTTTCTTATATGGGACGGCGTGGCATTGCCCATTTTTTTCAAATCATCCTAAACTACGAACCTTTTACAAACTATAATAATTATATATACCAAATCTTATCCATCTAAGTCATATAGTTACTGAGATATAAAAAAAAGTTTTATTCACCTGTATCAAGTAGTAGAATTTATTATATACAATAAGACCCCAAACTAAAACTTTTCTGATTGCACTAATCCTGTTGAAGGTAAAAATCCTGAAATCTTAAAATTTACGTAAGGATTACAGGAACAGGTAAAAAGAAGTTGAATTTATTATATACAATAAGACCCCAACTAAAAACTTTTCTGATTGGACTAATCCTGTTGAAGGTAAAAATCCTGAAATCTTAAAATTTACGTAAGGATTACAGGAACAGGTAAAAAGATGTCAAACGATTTGTGTAGAGAAAAACCAAACTAAAATTTTAGAATATGTAAAACGGCGGTTATACAGTTTTTTTTAATTTTTTGCTAAGAAGAGCATAACTATGAGTATGGAATTTCACCACTGCATGCAAGAATAAGGTGTATGGAATTCATTTTGAAACTGACGCATACAATTCCAGAAAATAGTAGTGATTTAATGAAGTTTCTTGTAATCAAAGAGGAAATAGCTGATAGGAAGAAAAAATTCAAACTGCGTTTTATGCAGAAATTGGTTTGAAAGTTGATCAACCAAAACAAGAGTTTGGTAATACCAATGATGGAAACACTTCCAGAACATTTTTTGAAAAGGATGAAGTCACAGCGCGAATTACTGGAGTTGATAAAGAGATAATTAAAAGGCTACAGGTATATTAAATGTTTTATGCTGCAAGGAAAAAGTTGACGCAAAAATATATGGAGAGTTTGCAACAAGAACTGCTGCTTAAAAAATATCCGCATAAAAAACTTACACCTACGGTTCACAAAATTCTGGCCCATGGTAAAAATATAATAGAGTTTCAGCCTTTACCAATTGGTGAACTATCAGAAGAAGCACAGGAATCCAAAAACAAAGATTACAAAAAATATAGATATCTCAACACGTGCAAGATATCAAGAAAGTGACAAAACCAGGACCTTTTTAACATGTTACCTGCCTCATCTTATTTTGAAAGAAATTAAATTGTTAATTTAAGTAATAAAAAATTATTAAGTTTAAAAAAAAAATATTTTACCAAATTTAAAAATCTCTTTGAATTTTTTTATAATTTAAGTTTTATATACTAAGCCCAAGCACATTTCAATCAAACTTTTTAGTAGTTCTCAATGTCTTTTTGCGACAAAAAAAAACAGAAATTAAATTTTTACATGCATAAGATATCATATGTAATTTTTCCTCCCTACAAAAAACTCAACTTCAACAATCAATTGCGTCAGATCCTGCGTACCTATTTCAGCAAAATTTACCACTGTATAAGCTATAATACTATACTATCATATTAAAATTATTAAAAAATCTTTATTTGTTCAGGTGGCACCGAAGCCTCGAACCCATTCAGAAGCTAGGGGGGCATTGCCCCCGCCCCCTCCACGCGCCTCATTTGCTTCTCACGCGTTTTTTAGGAAAACTTAAGGAAAAGTTAAAAACAAAAGCAATTAATTAAATTACTAAAAAATTAACACCTTATCTTCAGTTCGCACATTTAAAATTAATCTTTATTTAAAATTAAATTTTAACAAATTTCGGGATGTTGACAACCCATCTTCAGCAACACGAATCTTTTTAAATAACTGTAAAAATAACTGTACACTGCGATCTTTCGGTGCATTGTCTAGATCTATAGACTCAAAACGATAAATTATTCAATCTATCAGTTCTATCCGTTGTGGCCGCATGATTCGTGTTAATGCCGAAAATGATGATTTGCATACTTCCGTTCCAGAAGGGAAAGTTTGGCGTTGCATCATAACGGCGCTGCATCATAGTGCCCAAAATCATAACGCCCAAATCCCAATGCGACATAACGCCCAAAATGTGACACAAGCCCCAAATCTTAGGAAAATTTATGACATAAAGCCCAAATGAAAACAAAAAAAAAATAATCGAAAAATGACATAATGCCCAAATTTCTTGTGAAGAAATTTGTTGTTGGCGAATTTGGGCCCTATGACTTTCAATTTGGGCGTTATGACTAAAAATTTGGGCATTATGACATTTTGTCTTAAAACTGATATGACATTCCTCAGAGTGTGAAAAAACATTTTATGCTTCTTTGATCTATCATTTTTGCTTTTTGCTATATATTAAAAGAAATTACAGTTTTAAAAACAGCTAATTCCGTTTAGAGTTTTGCATTTTAATGACGAAAAATAGCATCTTGCTTGGTAAACAATAGTTCAAATTTTTTGTTTGTTGAGCGTGGTGCTAAGCTGTGATTGCTATTGAAAATGAATTTTGAGACAATAGAGTGCTTAAGTGGAAAAAGATTTTGTTCAAATTTGATTTATTTAATTAATGAAAAGCAGTAAAATCCAACAACAACAACTTTTATGACACAACTTTTATGAGGATCAGTCTATAATATATCCAACACCTAGTTCGCTAGCCACTGTATTTTTACATAAGAGTAGGGGTAAGTGGGAGGCCTGCGGCCGAAGCTCAGTGTTTAAAACTCCCAAAAATCCAATACCGGCTTCGCCGCGGATCAGTCTATATATATCTAACACCATCTCCGTTGGCCATAGCAAAATTCCACTTATTTGGGTGTTATGAAACTTTTCCCAAAGTTTTGGTCTATTGCTGGGCGTAATGACATTACTTCATTTTGGCATTGTGACAAATCCATGGCGGCGTAATACCCAAAAATGTCATAGAGCCCAAAGTTTAAATCGAAAATGTCACAATGCCCAAATATTTCCGCAACAACAATTTATATGGAAAATGCTTGGGCGTTATGTCGCAATGGGATTTGGGCGTTATGATTTTGGGCGCTCTGATGCAGCGCCCATCATAACGGCCAAATAACGGTTAAGACAAAACGCCCAAACATTTTCCATATACATAAATTGTTGCGGAATTGTTTGCGCATTGTCACATTTTCGATTTAAATTTTGGGCTTTATGAGATTTTTGGGTGTTATGCCACCATCGATTTGTCACAATGCCGAAATGAAGCAATGTCATTACGACCAACGCACAGTGGCTCCTTTTTCAAAAAGTGATTGCTAAAATCAAATTTTCGATTTCTGATTTCCAAAACTTTTTTTTTTATTTGACAGATAATTGACCAAAGCTTCTAAAACCGAAAACTTTTTTAATTTATGACAAGTATTTTGGTTTTTATGGGTGCTCAAAGTTGGATAACTTTTTATCGTTCATTAAAATATCATTTTTCACAATATTAAAAATGGAAAATTTCAAAAGTTTGAAAAAACATGAAAATTTGAAGTATGCTCTCTGAATTTATGGTGTTTTAAAATAAATAATTTCCACAAGATGTAGAAAAAAAATTTTAGTTAGTAATTTTCATGAATTTTTTAAAAAAGGTCGTTTTTAGCATAGTTTTTCAAATTTACCTTGGCCTATAATCCACAAATGAATGTCTATCAAGGATTGGTGAATTGGAGATTATAGTTGACATATCTGCCAACAAAAATTGCATAGGTCTTACCTGCATGAATTTGCCCGTTTAGAAGTTATAGCTACTTATGTGACATGATATGCATAAAACTGAATTTGTTGTGTGATGACGATTTTCAGTCTATGATATTTTGACTTGGAAATTGTTAATCTGAATTTGATAGAATGTTTGCAGCGAATATAGACATCACTCAAAATAAATTAAAAATTGTAAATATGGACGTTACCACGCCCCTTTCTTAATTTATTCTTCCTATTTCCAAAACTATTTGACGCAAATAGATGCATATGTAAAGAGTACCTAGAAAACTTCTGTCCATATAACATGGGCTTTGCTCCACCTCCAAAACGCTTGATTTGTCACTTTTACCAAATCATTTCACTCTTTTTAAGAAAATTCGCTTTTGTATAGCGAAATAGTAATACTTGCCTCAGATATTTATATCTAAGTTTTTGATGCAATTTAAAAGTATCTAGTAATGTCAAATAGAATAAAGCTGTATTTTTTGTATAGAATACAGGTAGATGCACTTCTGATAACAGTGAACTCTAGTGCAAGCCAACTTTATAGACACCTGTTTTATTACGGTAGATATCATACAAGGAATTTAGCTTATTAGGTAGTTCAATTTTTTCGCTGAACAAGTATTATGTTTGAGGTTTGTAACACAATATTTTGTATCTGTATTTGTATAAAAGTCAAATTTTAAGTCTCAATAACTCAGTCTTTTCTGACTATTTAAATTGTGAGCTACGCAAGTTTCCAAGGAAAATGAGTATATCTTATGAAAATTTGTTTGAAATATTTGCAAACAGCGAAAATGGAGATTCATTTGTGGTTGCGGTAAAAAACAAATACCCGAAACATATTAAGGATGAGCATACACAAAAGTTAAAAAACTTTTACTGCAACACAAAGAGATATTGGGTGTCATGTAATAGAACCAAAGCGAATTTTTATATAAAGTATGCAGACTTTCTTAAAAAGGACTTTAAGCTATCACTTGATGATATTCCTAGCACATCATAGGCCTCAGACCAGCAAAACAAATTGAAAACTGTGGGGAATTTACGAAAAAGAGAAAAATAGCAGTCGCCACTGGAAACATTTCAAAAAAAATAATACAAGATCAATTTTGAGAAAAACTGGGTAGATACTCCTAAGCAAGGATTTGGTAACACAAATGACGGAAACACAGTAATGCGATTTTTTGAGAAACCAGAAACAACTTCAGAAATAACGGGAGTCGATGAGGACGTGATAAAAAGATTACAAGTTATTTTAAACGTACTATCCTGTAGAAAACCCGTTAAAGTAGAAAAATTTTAAAAGTATACCAAGGAAACTGCAGACATATTAGAACATAAATACAGCCAAAAATTACTGACACCCTCTGTCCATAAGATCTTAGCTCATAGTGGACAAATTATCAATTATCAAGCCTTACCAAAAGGAGAATTATCAGAAGAAGCCCAAGAGTCTAAAAACAAAGATTATAAGAAGTACAGATATAGCAATACATGTAAAATTTCACGTATTCGACAGAATGAAGGCTTGTTCAATATACTTTCAGCATCTTCAGATCCTTTGATTTCATCACTTAGGCACGTTAGGTCACGAAAAGAACTGACTGATAAATTCTGTAGTACAGTTTTAAGTTTCTTAGATATCCAAAATAATGATGATATTTTTATAGAATTGTAGATTGTTGTTGATTTTTTAAAGAAATTACCTAATTTATTACTGTAACCTTTTTTTTGAAACTTTTCTAGCCTTTGAGAAAAACTGTTTATAAATTATGTTAAGAGATAAAAAAATAAATGCCTATGAATGAATTAGTAAAAATTAAAAAAATTTTTTTTAAAAAAGTATTTAAAAAACTTTTAAATTATTAAAAGTTCAGTAATTGAATAAAGCGCAAAAAATTTATAAAAAAAAATTTTTTTTTATAAATTCATACCACTAAAAACCAAAAATTTCGAAATTTGGACTTTCACCTCTTTTTAAAAGTATTTATAGCTAAGCCTCAAACCTGAATCTATATATATCTATATATATGTCATAGCTACAGAAATTACCTACCAAAATCAAAAAACTGTACTCAAATATCTTTACCCGTTCAAAAGTTATGATTTTAGCAACGCGAAATCGCAAAAGGCGCCACTGTACCAGAATAAGAGGGTACATTGCCCAAATCAAAAAATTTTTGGTATTTTACGAAGCCGGTGTTGGATATAATATAGACTGACTCGCGGCCTAAGGCCACCGCGAAGCCGGTGTTGAATATACTGGAGGATGTAAGTCCTGAGCCACAGCCGAAGGCCGCCCACTTACTCTAACTTTTATGCAGAATTACTGTGGCTGGCGAATCTATAATATATAGTCAACAGCGGTTCAGTCTGTAATAAACCCAACACTAACTTCGCTAACCATTGTAATTTCTCATAAAAGTTATTGAGTCGCTGAAGTCATAACGTCCAAACTGGAAGCCATAGGGCCCAAATTGAAAGTCGTAGTGCCCAAATTCGCTAACAACAAATTTCTTCACCAGAAATTTGGGCGTTATGTCATTTTCGGAATTTTTTTTTATTTTCATTTGGGCCTTGTATCATAAATTTCCTAAAATTTCGGCTTTATGCCATATTTTGGGTGTTATGCCTTAACGGGATTTGGGCTTTATGGTTTTGGGCGATATGAGGCGACGCCGAAACTTTCGATGGTTGCAAAAAGAATCTACACTTTTTCCATTCCTTGACGCACCTTACATAGCTCTATCAGCACCACCGTCTTAATTTTTTTTTCTTCCGGCTTTTTCAATTTGTTTGATTGTTCATTCTCCGAACGAATTCCATCTATGTACTTTTCGGCCATTTTGAGCTCAATTTCACTTGGTAATTGGATGCCCAAATCGGCCAATGGGTGCAGTTTTTCCAAATCTATTTCATCAGCTGTATCGTTAGCTATGAGAATGCCATTGATTGTAACAAAACGATTGGTCATTAATTCGATATCGATTGTTTCGTAGAATGTTGATTTCAGCATGATGGCCGATTCGCTTTGTTCACCCAGTATTTCTTCAACAAGAGACTCTTTCAGCATTTTTGACTGGTGCCTATTCCGAATTGAACTTTTAATTGTGGACTTTAATTTTACCAGCATATCTGTCGTTTGAGAATAGTATTTATCCAAACTATTTTGTGATCTCATTTTTTCAAGCATCGTATAAACAGCTCTAATGAGTGGCATATAATCTTTGTATTCAATCGCTCGGCCTAGAATCACTTTCGTTACTGGTTCTATCGTTTACAATAAATCCTTCATAAACACTAATGCGAAGGCAAATTCCAACAATGCCATCACGCTTGGCAAACTGACTGCTATTGCTACGTCATCACCATCGCCGAGCATTTGAGGCAAAGTATTCATAATATGGATATAGTTTTCAAAGATGGATTTTGAAGCATGTAAATGGCCAACCCAACGAGTTTGGATTAATTTCAAAACGACATACTAAAAGATTGATGCTGCCATATGCCGATGAAAAGATGCCACTTAAGTGGAAGTTCCAACAGGACAACGATCCAAAATCACCTCTTAAGTTTTTAAGGCGTGGCTGCAGAGCAATAGAATTGAATTTCTTCTTACAGGCCAGATCTGAATGAATAGGTGATTAATGTTGTTGGGCTGAAGAGAGTCGTTTTTCGAAGTAATTTTTTGCGCTGAATCAGAATCTGCCCTCAGAATAGACTCATCATGTCAAAATTCAGAAATATTTGAAGTTAAAAAATTTGTTAAAAATAAGCTGATCAGGAGCGTCACTTCACCAAAACTTTGGCCAAGAATTATAATTCCACCACTATTAGACAGTTTTATTGAATTTTTGTATGGAATAATACCTAGCCCTACCGAATTGACGCCACTGAAGCTGATCAAATTTCTTTGAATCCTATACCTGGCCTCGAAAGTATACGAAAAACTTCATGTTTTAGGTACTTAACCTCAAATATTTTAGAATTCTGAAATGATGGGTCAATTCTGATGCCAGATTCGGATTCAGCGCAAATAAATACTTCAAAAAACGACCCCTTTCAGCCCGACAACATTAATCACCTATTCATTCAGATACCTTTTTACTAAAAAATAATTGTTCCATACAATTTACATGTAAAACTGACAGGCTTAAAAAAAAACAAAAAGAAAAAAATTTGAATCACCCTAAGGTACAAATGTATAAAAAAATTCAATCACTCATCACAGTGTGCCCAATGTATGTACAAGAAATAGTACATATACTTATGTACCTCGTTGATACGAAAAATCCTAAAAATACTCGTATCAAATCATATCATTGAGCTTTGAATATTCGTTCAAATCGGAAATTTTTCTTAAGTAAATTTAAATTTTACAAACATTTTTTTTCAATTTTTTTTTTTCAAAAAACGTCCCAGCGGCAAATTAGCAGAGTAGTCGGAAAGTTCATCGATGAAAAGTAACTTATTTGTATGGTGCGTTTCATCGATGTGATTTATTTTTATTTTCATCTATTTGATGATTTCAATTTAACTGTTAAATTTTGTCTATTTAATCATCAACATTGTGTAGCCGAGCAAGCTAAGGAACGAGGTCGCACTCGAACTATTCTAGAAACGAAGCTGGTTCAAATCTCAGCCGAATCAAATTGTGTTATTCAAATAATTTTATAAATAAAAATTGTTATGTGGTAAAATTCAATTAAAAATAATTATCTGATCTAGGGTTTGAACCCGTGCTGTCTGCATCCCAAGCAAACGTTCTAACAACCGACATAAATATACATTTTTTCATTATCGTCAAAATTGAATATAAATTCCACTTCGATTTTTTAATTTGTTGGAAAAATGTTGCTTGATTGCTGCCTGCTTTGTATATGGAGCTGTACACCGAAAAAAAAGACCGTACTAAATTTGAAGAACTGCCTTCCTCCGATTTAGTGTAGAAATTTTCCTTAATCTAAGTTATTTTTCCTCATATTGATGAAAATATCGTCTCATTTAGTAATTGAGTCCTTTGAAATGAGTTCATGTTTCATTAAAGCAAGTCAACGCTCTTCCTCAAATATAGAGTTTGTGGTTTTAGTAAAACTTTCCTTTGAGATAGTAAATTTTTCTTTGGGAAGAATTTTTGAGGATAACTTGTTCCTCATTTGAGTAAAAACTTCCTCAATCTAATGGAATGTTTTGTTTAAGGAAAATCATACTCAGTTTTAGTTAGTTTCTTCAAAAAATTTACTATAACGTAGGAAAATTTTCTTTAATAAATGAGTGGCAACTCGCTGCTTTTCTCGCTGAAATTAATATCTATTCTACTCGTAAGTATTCTGTTTTTGCCTATATATTTATAGTTCTCTACTTGTTTTTTAAATAAAAAAATTAAAAAAAAAAAAATTTTTTCTCGTCGCCGGGATTTGAACCGAAGCTTCCCTGATCACACAATGGTTGTTATATGCGCAGTTTAACAATATCGTTTTAGTATGTGTTAAAATGCTGTCGGTGGCTGAGTTGGGTAAGATGAGCATCTTTGAACAGTGGCATGGCGCAGAACACAGGTTCAATTCTCTGATCGGGTGACAGGTAAAAAAAATTTAAGTTCTTCTTTGAAGTTTTAAAAACGTATTACAATTAAAATAAGAATAACTGACAATAAGTAACCAACAAATAAGAAAATAGAAGAAATTTAACAAATATTTTATGAAATCAACGAATTTATTTTAAGTAAATTTCTTTCATTTAAGGATACCTTCATCCTTAGAAAAAGTAAAATTTTCCTCAGTTTTATAATCTTGTCCTCACATTGAGTAAATTTTTCGTTATTTCAAAGCAGCAATATTTACTTGTACTAAGGAATCCAACTTACTTATTTTGAGGAACCCATGGCTTTAGCTCGTATTGAAGGACATTTTTTCCTTACATTTAGGCATTTTTCCTTAAACGGAGTAAGTTTTTTTTTCGGTGTAGGCAGCCTATCTGTTTGCTGTCTGTTTTGTATGTGGAGATGTAAGGGGTCTCGCCTATTGGCTGCATGCTTTGTATGTGGAGATGTAGGCAAACTGCCTACAAAGGGGCCATCCCTTTGTAAAAAGCATTTACAGTTGTGGCTGGAGCTGTGAGCATTTTTGCCTACAACGAGTATAACCATTCATCGATGTTGTGAATCACATATTTGCCGCTGGGGTATTTTTTTTTTTGTTAAAACATTATAACTAATTTTAAATACGTTCAGCGAATTGTCGTGCTCGGGTTTTTCTATAAAAACTAAAAGTAACTGGCAAAAATTTCCCTGCACCTGTGTCTGCACCGAAAAAAAAGACCGTACTAAATTTGAAGAACTGCCTTCTTCCGATTTAGTGCAAAAATTTTCCTTAATCTAAGTTATTTTTCCTCATATTGATGAAAATATCGTTTCATTTAGTAATTGAGTCCTTTGAAATGAGTTCATGTTTCATTAAAGCAAGTCAAAGCTCTTCCTCAAATATAGAGTTTGTGATTTTAGTAAAATTTTCCTTTGAAATAGTAAATTTTTCTTTGGAAAGAATTTTTGAGGACAACTTGTTCCTCATTTGAGTAAAAATTTCCTCAATCTAATGGAATGTTTTGTTTAAGGTATATCGTACTCAGTTTTAGTTAGTTTCTTCAAAAAATTTACTATAACGTAGGAAAATTTTCCTTAATAAATGAGTGGCAACACTCGCTGAAATTAATATCTATTCTTCTCGTAAATATTCTGTTTTTGTCTATATATTTATAGTTCTCTACTTGTTTTTTAAATAAAAAAATTTTGAAAGAAAAAATATGTCGTCGCCGGAATTTGAACCGAAGCTTCCCTGATCAGACAATGGTTGTTACATGCGCAGTTTAACAACATCATTTTAGTATGTCTTACAAATGCTGTAGGTGGCTGAGTTGGGTAAGATGAGCATTCTTTGAACAGTGGCATGGCGCAGAACGCCGCAGGTTCAATTCTCTGATCGGGTGACAGGTAAAAAAAAATGTAAGTTCTTTTTTGAAGTTTTAAAAACGTATTACAATTAAAATAAGAATGACTGACGATAAGTAACCAACAAATAAGAAAATAGAGGAAATAGAAAATTAACAATTTTTTTTAGAAATCAACGAATTTATTTTAAGTAAATTTCTTTCATTTAAGGATACCTTCATCCTTAGAAAAAGTAAAGTTTTCCTCAGTTTTATAATCTTGTCCTCACATTGAGTAAACTTTTCCTTATTTCAAAGCAGCAACATTTACTTGTACTAAGGAATCCAACTTACTTATTTTGAGGAACCCATGGCTTTAGCTCGTATTGAAGGACATTTTGTCCTTACATTTAGGCATTTTTCCTTAAACGGAGTAAGTTTTTCTTTCGGTGTGCGTTTTCTTTTGTGCGCGTACTGGTGAAAGTTGTATTTGGATAATTTTAATTAATTGACGATGGCCCCTGGGGCAAGTCGAAGTCTCGACTAAAGACCCACAACCTTAGTTCGTTTAAAAAACTGAGCGTTAAAAATGAATTCCATTGATCCACAAAAGTCGAGATTTAACAAATTCAGCATTTAATGGATACACAAGTTGAATCAGAACCTGAGCCAAAAAATAAAATGGTTAAGCCACCACCTATTGTTGCGGATATATCTGCTTCATTTCGAGACATTCAAAATATATGCGGTAAAGATTGCATATACAAACGGACTTCTATTGGTACAAAAATTTTCCCGGCTACTCTAGATAAATATGAGACCTGTAAAAATGCCCTTAAGGAAAAGAAAATCGAATTTCATTCATTCAGCTCCAAGGAGTCCCGCCAATTTACAACATTTCTATATGGTCTTCCAAAAACCGACCTTTCTGAAATTATAGTTGAGTTGAAAGAGTACAATCTTACTCCAACTTCAGTTTCTGAGGTTAACACTAGACTCAGTTCTATTAATGATGCAGTTTACAAGGTACAATTTACCAGAAAAACATTTAACCCTTCTTCTCTGTTCAATTTAAAAACAATGAACAACACAATCGTTAATTGGAAGAAGTATAAGCCTAAAAAAATCAAAATCCAACTCAGTGCTGGAATTGTTTGATGTATGGGCACGGTGGAGAAAATTGTCATAGAATCCCAGCCTGTAAAACTGATAAACCTATTGCTTTCTCTTGTTTCAACTGTAAAAAATACGGCAGACAGCGCACAGGCCACTCGGCAAACGATGTAAACTGCCCTCTCCGTGCGCTATATTTAGAGTCAAAGAAAAGATCAACAATGAATACAACAAAGTCAACAAAAATAACAGTGTTAAGTAAACATAATAATTTCATGCTGAATAATGATGAATTTTCAAGCATTTCACGTGCTCCTTTTAATGCCACAGTAATCGAAAACGATATCACATATGCAGATCAACTAAAAGAAAACAACAATCTTTTTAGCGTGGATGAGTTATTTAACATCTTCATGAGTTCTTTAAATGATCTTCGTAAATGCACGACAAAAACTCAGCAAATGCAGGTTGTTATGTCAATGATAAAGCACGCATATGCCTTGTAGTTTCATTGATCAATTTAGAATGATGCTTTAGGTTGCTTTTGCAACCTAAAGCAGTTGGAATATTTCATTGAAAGCAATAATATACACGTTGCTTCATTAAATGAAACTTTCCTAAATGAAACCCACAAGCCTTTTTTAACAATCACCATATTTATCGGAATGACAGGTCACATAGAAATGGTGGTGGATTCGCACTGATTGTCCGAAGGACAGTAAAACACAAATTGCTCCCACTAGTAAAAACAAAATTAATAGAAAATTTATCCGGTGAAGTAATTCTAAATCAGAGGTCTATTATAATTAGCACAGCGTACTCGCCTAGTTATACAACTGCTGGAAACGCTCTTAACAGTTTAAATAAATCTCACAACTTCTTCATTTACTATCCAGATAGCCCAACTTGTTTTCCGCATCAACAAAACAGAAATCCATCAACAATTGACTTAGTTTTGAGCAATTCTAGTTTCAACTTGGATCTGAAAACATCACATATAGGAATCCCATCTGACCATCTTCCTATTTTATGTTCTGTGCAATGCTCATCAGTAGATACGATCAACCTGGAACGATATATTTATAAGCTTACTAACTGGAACACATTCCACATCTTCATTAATAGAAAAATTTCCAACACAACTGACATATATGATTCTAAAAACGATATTGATAACGAACTGATGAATCAGCAAAATATCATCTTGGAAGCTAATGAAGCATCAACTCCAAAATCATGCTATAGGAACAACTTTGTTTTACCAAGTAACATAGCTAAACTTGTTGAAGCTAAACGAAAATTTAGTAGAAGAAGCATTCGGGCACCTGACGTATTCCAAGCTAATTTTTTCAAGAAGTGCATACAATTTCTAAGTAAAATTGTAAACCGTAAAATATATGAAGAAAAAAATAGGAAGTGGTCTGAGCTTTTGTCGAACTTTAAACCTGGTGATAAAAAGTTTTGGAAAATAAGTCGCAGCTTAAGAGGCAAGGGCAAAAACAATATTTCGCACCTCTCGGATGGTAATAATAAAATTATAACTGATTATGAGAAAGCTCAACTTTTGGCAAACACATTTAAGAATTCAAATTTGTTAACTGCTAATTACAAACATTCTTTCGACAAAAAGGTAAATAAAATTGTTTCAGACTTCAAAAGTGCTCCAGTCGATACTCATCAAACTAGATTAGTTACATTTACTGAAATTTCGGACATAATTTCATCCCTTAAATCTTCAAAGTCTCCAGGATTTGATAAAATTCCTAATTTGTTATTAAAAAATCTTCCAGAAAATGCAATTAAACTGCTGATAACACTTTTCAACAGCTGCTTTCGTCTGAATTATTTCCCAAGCGCTTTTAAGATCGCCAAGGTAATTGCTGTTCATAAACCCAATAAGCCTTTACATAACCCCAATAGCTACAGGCCCATTAGTTTACTGAGCAACCTCGGTAAATTTTTTGAAAAACTAGTCCACAACCGGCTGGTAGAATACACCACTGATAATAATATTATCTCAAGTGCGCAATTTGGATTTAAAAAAGAACATAGCACAATCCATCAAGTCAACCGAATTGCCAACAAAATTTTAATCAACAAGCGTTCTAGACACTCAACTGGCATAGTTTTACTAGACATCGAGAAAGCATTTGACACAGTTTGGCACAATGGATTACTCTATAAACTTCTCAAAGCGGATACTCCTTTGTATTTATGCAGGATAATTGCTAATTTTTTAGATAAAAGAACTTTTGCTATTTCGGTCAACAATCAAACGTCATCACATATGTATAGACCAGGTATCGGCGCGCTGCTACTCATGAGTAGCAGAGCTAATTTTCTTGTATGCGTATACAACAAGAGAGAAAGAGAAAGTATTATTGCTTTGCCGACCCCTGGTATAGAACTTAAGGCGGGTCTACCTCAAGGTTCTGAGCTATCACCGATGCTTTACTCAATTTATACATCGGACTTCAAACTACCTAAGTTCTTAGAAGCAGCGTACTATGCTGATGATACTGCGTTGTTAACTTCTAACAAACTCTCAAGAGCACTGATGAAGAAAATGGAAAAAGGACTTCTCAGTTGCAATAAATATTTCAAGAAATGGAAAATTAAAATTAATATAGATAAAACTCAAGCAGCGATTTTCCCATTTAACAATTCCCCAAAAAGGCTACCAAATAGGCAATTATAGTTTGAAAATAATCGTATTGATATAAAAAATGATATTAAGTATATCGGGGTCATTCTTGACAAAAAATTGAACAACCGGATACATATAGATTATGCATGCCAAAAAGCTATTAAAACGTTTAGATCTCTTTGGCCATTCTTAAATAGGCGATCCTCACTTAGTCATATTAACAAGAATTTAATCTTCAAATGTGTCATAAGACCTATTCTTTCTATTGCCTGCCCGGTGTGGTACACAGCAGCCAAGTGTCATTTAAAAAAGATGCAAATCATTCAAAATGATGATGATCAACAGAAGACACTGGCGATATTTCACTCTGACTCTTCTTGAAGAAACCGGATATGAAATGTACTCAGATTTTATTAATAGACTAAACCCAAATTATTTTAATCGTAATGAAAATTCATCTTATACCTTAATAAGAGAATGCTCCAATGTGTTTTAGTAAAGTAAAACAAATAGATAATTACCAAAAAAAAATTTGTTTATATGTGATTATTCTCTAGAATAATTATATTATTTTCAATTTTTCTACTAATGTTTGACTTTAATTTTTAATTCATATATAGGTTTTTCCCACTTTTTGCCTATAATTTTTCTTAATATTTTTCATTATTATTAACTTCATAACGGAAAAAAATTTTATTTGCTGAAATATCTTAATTGATAAAAACTCATTATATTGTTATGTATTTACTTTTGTATTATTCGCAATTATGGGTGAATAAAATTGAATTGAATTGAATTGAATTGAATTGCTTAAATTGATGATTTTCGAGTTCCTTAAAATATTAGTTTTTCCGGAAAGTCTAATAACAATGAAATATCGCAAACCAACACAAGAACATACTGAAATTAGAAATCAAAAATCTTTCAAGTACAGTTTTAAGCTACTTCTTTAGCTGAACGCAAATTACAATGTTACTCCTTGAAATAAGTTTGTAAATTCATTACAAAAATGCTTTCACCTTCTTTGATTATAAATTAAAATTAACGAAAATCAGTTCGTTACAACAGGTTTAACTAATTCTGTGAAATTTTCAACTTTAATAGGATAACAAAACTTTGATAAAAATAACAAAAGGAAAAAAAACTTAAAACACCCCAAGTCATTATCTGTCCCGTCGACCATGACGTGAAAACTTTTACACATTAACCGAAATTTCAAAATTCAGGTAGGGGTATTCAATGTGACATTAAAACTTTTTCTTAAATATTTTACCATTAACATTAAAAAAAAAAACATGTATCTCTGCTTGTAGTCTGTACTCGTATCACAATGTTAAGTTCTATTTTGCTATTTTTCCAACAACAAAAATATACAATATTTGCAACAAAAAAAAGCACCAAATATATTCGTACGCAAAATTGTATATCTTATTGTTGAGCAGACTGCTGTGTGACGTGCTTCATCTCAATTGTGAATCTCAAATTTTGACATCTAAAAACTGACAACAGTAACAAAAATTAATGAATATCTTAACGTTAAGTCCTTATAAATTGACACAAAGACCTAAATTTCTCCTCATCCTTGTTCGCAGTACCCGTTGTGCAGGACAAAAGCATACAATGAGAAGTCGTTCAAAACAGCCGGTGTGGTGCGTAACAGTTCAAACGCAAGTGGATTGTATCTAAAAAAACCAGATAAAATTATATGTATATATACATTAGACATGCTCAAAATAACCTCATGTTCTACAATTCTTCGGGAACGCTTAAAATTTGAAAATTGAAAATTCACTCTAAAGCCCTATTTGCCATGCATAATTTGCTTCGATACTTCCCTATACATATGTACAATAGGAAAGTGGAAAAAAATTAGAAAAGAAAAAATTAAGATAAGAAAAAAGGGCAATTTTCTTCATTAATTTATGTACTCAAATTTCGAAAAATTATATTCGAAATAGAGTGAATTTTTAAATTTTAAGCGTTCCCGCAGAATTCCAGAACATGAGGTTATTTTGAACATGTCGAGTGTACATACTTACATACATATGTTATATTTATATGTGACATTCCAGATCAACCGAATGATTGCTACCGCCGAAATTTGAAGTGACGAGAAATTACGCATGAGTGCTCAATTTGAAGCTTGAACTCAAGGCTACAAAATACTGAAAACAGTGTGAAAAAAGCAAAAAAACATTTGATAATATAAATTACTTAGCATATTTTTGAATTTAGGGATATGAAAAGTTTTGGTCAAAATTTCACATTTCATAACTTTTTTGTCCTAAACTATCAACTTTCAGTAGAAATCGCTTGAGTAAAAACTTCCTAGAATTGGTCAAAATATTCAAAAAACATTTTTTTAATTGTAACAATAAACTTACTTTCTAAAAAGACAAATCTTGCAAACCAGGCAAGATATTGTGATGAAACATATGCAGCGCCGTCTCTAGGTGTGTGCGGGCCCCCCATAGGAATTTTTATTAAATACCTAGCAAAAAAAAAGTTTAATACGAATTCTTATCTACTACTTTTACTATAACCTGTATATTAAGGAGGAAAATATAAAAGGCAGACGTCCATAGCTACATTCTTCACACCACCACCCACAAAGAGAAAAAGGCCACCAATTCTATTTTAGCGACCGAACCCGTCATCTTTGTAAATCACACGCACCGTACTCATGCAAAACAGCGTAAGACTTACTTTTAAAATGAAATGGAAACTTAGAAATTAAAATGCTCCTGGGGTTGCTACCAGAGTTTAAAATTTTCATTTTTTGGAATTTAAGTAAAAAATGAAGAAAATTAGATTTCTTTCTTTATAAGATAACCGTCAAAAATTTTAAAAAACTCGGAAGGGCTGTTATCTCTGAAATTGTAATTGGAGACAGCCCACAACAACTGTCAATCTCAGTATGTATGATATGTGAGAATATATTTTATTGGCCAGATTGAAGTTTTCGGAAATAGTGCTGAAGTGGTCCCACAAAAGAGATACCTACTCGGTTGAAAAAATAAGTATAAATTTTTATATGAATATCAGTTTAAGGGTCGTTTTATATGAATTTAGGTATAAATTTAATAGATTTTCAACACATAAAAACCTGCTATGCGGACAGTTATTTATGTTTAATTTTGTCTAATAAAACATCAACACTCTGTAGCTGAGCTAGCTAAGGAACGGGGTTGCATTCAAACAATTCTAGAAATGAAGCAGGTTCAAATCGCAGACCATTCAAGTTGTGTTATTCAAATCATTTTACAAACAAAAATTGTAAAAAAAAACTAAATTAAAAAGAAGTATCTGTTCCAGGACTTGAACTCGTGCTTGCTGCGTCCCAGTCAAACGTTCTAACAACCGA
This sequence comes from Meiosimyza platycephala, assembly GCA_963662105.1. Classification (NCBI taxonomy): domain Eukaryota; kingdom Metazoa; phylum Arthropoda; class Insecta; order Diptera; family Lauxaniidae; genus Meiosimyza; species Meiosimyza platycephala. Next base: position 39,081,363 of record OY759210.1, on the reverse strand, counting down.
CATGCGTATACAATTTTTTCAATATCGTTAAAATTACATATGGGTGTTCTGCAGAAACGTCAACCATTAGTGAAAAATCAAAAATGTTTGAAACTTTAATTTAAGCACCCGGAGTGAAGTAAAAATACTTGAATTTATATATACATATAAGTTAAAATATAAAAAGTTCATAAAAGATCAATGTACTATTTTGCAACTAAATATTGCACATCAAAATATTTCACATAAAATAAACCCAAAGCCCAGACGCAGTGTCAGCATTTCCTGTTGACTGTGTGGTTCAACGAATTTAATAATAAAATACTAACTCAGCAATTATTTGTTATTTGGTTTCTTCCATTCTCTCTTCATTCGCAAGTTTACTTGCTGAAGATTTATAATTATATTTGGCAGTCTGAAATTAACGTTGAATAAAGAAGTTTATTAAATAAAGTTTATTACCATTTATAAAATCAAGCGTAATATTATTTAATTGGCGCCCGAGCTAAAAAAAATTTTGATGAAAAAATCGCAACGGAAAATTTAAACTCACCTAAGTCGACCTTAAATAGCTCGCCGTGTTTTCCAGTGTAGTGCAAAAAGTAAAAATAAAAAACGTTTAAGACGACCTAAAGCAGCTCGCCACGTTAAATATAACACACTACAAGCGATTCGATTATCATCTGAAAGGACCTCAAGCAGCTCCAAACACATCAAAGCACGCAGACTCAGGACAAAAATAATCGTGCAACTGCACTCAAGTAGTGCAAATGAACAACAATTAAAACAGCAAAAAGCCCTCAAGAAGTGCAGCTAAAACACATCACCGCTGGATCTTTAGAAACAGAGGAACTACAATTGGTGTGGCAACTGGACCCTTAGTAATCGTTGGACAAAAAGGAACATTCCGGACCACCGGTAGCAAACGATGTGGCCAGTAAAATTGGCATTTATGTAAGTTTATATCAAAATATTAAGTGAAAGTAAAGGAAAAAATTCCAAAACATAAAAAAAAATAAGAATTTGTCAGAATTTTTAAAGTTAAGGAAAAGAACATAAAAAAAGAATTATTACTAAATTGAAACTCAAAATTTTAACTTAGAATAAGAAATAAGTTCTTATTTTTTTTATAATATTTAAGTAAGATTTTGGTAGTGTAACTAAAAATAACAAAGTGCAAAAACAAAGTTAAAATAATACAGTTCATATAAATTTTTTTTTTTTTTTGAAAAAAAACAAGTTAGAAGTAGATAAGTTTTTTTCTTTTTCCCCTATTAAATATACAATTTTATTTAAGGAAATTCTTAAAAAAAAGTGTTCAATTCATATAACGTTTGGAAAATAGTGACACAAAAAGTAGAATTTTTTTTTAATTGTGAGAAACAAATCATCATGGCCAATCAAAACAATCTATTAAGACCGCCAGTACTTAACAACGTTGGTCAAGCACCTGCTGCCAATGCAAATAATAATGTTAACAACGATTTACAAACTCAAGTAGCATCATTAGTGCTAGAAACACTTAATGCGCAAGCTCCACAAATAATTCAAAGACTATTGAACCCAATAACCGACTTTGCCAACGTAAGAGATCAAACAATTAGACCAGAACACGCCAATAGGCTTCAGGAATTAGACAAAGTCCCAGACATAGTGAAATGTCTTAGAGAATTTTCTGGGCAAACAGCAGAATTTAGTTCTTGGAAAAAAAATGTAGACCGCATATTTTCAGTTTATCAGTCATTAATTGGTACTCCCAAATATTTTGCGATTCTAAATGTGGTAAGAAGTAAAATCATAGGCAACGCAGATATAGTACTAGAATCCTATAGTACACCCTTAGACTGGAATGCTATTTCCAGATGTCTGACGTTACACTATGGGGATAAAAGGGATTTGTCTACCTTGGAATACCAAATGACAAGTCTAAACCAAGGTACCCGAACCGTTCAGGAGTATTACCAAATGGTATACCAACATCTTTCACTCATTTTAAATAAAATTGGCTGCATGGATTTGACTCAAGAGTCGTCATCGTTATTAACTAAAACTTATAGAGATAAAGCATTGGATACATTTATCAGGGGATTAAGAGGTGACCTTCCTAGGTTGCTATCAATCAAAGAACCGGGAGACCTGCCCCAAGCTTTACACCTTTGCCTAAAGCTAGAGAATCAAAACTTTAGAACACACTACGCTAATAACGTACCATTACGACGCCCACCACCCCCACCTTTGCCGCCACGAAACATCCAATCCAATAATTTTCGACCAACATCTTTTTACCCACAGCTAGCCTATCTACCGCAGCAAGTTCAATATCAAAGCAACCCCCAACAGCCAATTGCTAATAATCTGGGCACACAACAGAGATCGGGTTTTCATAACAATGCCCAAGTAAGACCAACCAATTTCGTAAATAAGCAGCGAGTAGGGCCCCATAATAACTTTGCAAACCAACAAAGATTTGGCTTTAATGCTAATTTTCAACCCCGTCCTATTAATCCGGGACAAAACATGCGCCCAGAACCTATGGATATCGATCCTAGCACCATGTCTAGAAATGTTAATTACATAAACCGACCTGGACAACACTTACAACAAAATCAATTTTTCGGCAAAAGGCCATCTCCACCCACTCAACAAATTACACCACAACCCAAGATCCAACGTAACTTTCATATTGACACCAACGGACAAACCGAAGATCAAATAAACCCGGAACAAAATGACACGGTAACTAACCAACTTGACGAAGCAATAACACACCAACTTGACGAAGCATGCTATAATGAAGAACAGACTCTAAACGAATACATTAATTCTATAAATATAGCATATGAGGAAACCCAACCAATTAACTACAACGATATTCATTTTTTAGATTAAATACCTCTTCATTGCCATATTTTGTATGTAGAATGGAGAGTGGAAAAATTTTGAAAATCTTAATAGATACTGGTTCAAATAAAAACTATATCCGCCCACAAATCGTAAAACATCCTAAAATTAATGAAGAACCTTTTTGTGCAAACTCCGTAGGAGGTAGAATAAAAATCACACATCATACAATAGCAAACATATTTGGAGAAGATAAATATCCAATTAAATTTTATATTCTCCCCACACTACAATCATTTGATGCCATCCTCGGGAACGATAGTTTAAAAGAACTATCCGCTGTGATCAATGTTAAAGAGAATTTCATGACAATATTAAATAAAAAACAACTGAAAATCGAACAGCAAAACTCCAAAGACGTAAACTCCATAAGAACTAGCCATTTAACAAGAAAAGAAGAGGAACAAATTTTAGACATTATAACAAAACACAAACTTTTATTCAACGAACATAATGACAAACTCACATTTATGACCAAAATTGAGGCTGAAATTCGCACAAACACAGACACTCCAGTTTTTTCAAAATATTACGCTTATCCAATGTCTCTCAAGGAAGAAGTAGAAAATCAAGTAGATGAACTTTTAGAGAATGGTATAATTCGGCCTTCTAGATCCCCATACAATTCCCCGGTATGGATAGTCCCAAAAAAACAGGACGCATCTGGGAAAAAAAAATTCAGAATGGTGGTTGACTATAGGAAACTTAATTCAGTAACTATCGACGACAAATATCCTATACCTGAAATAAACGAAGTCCTTGCGCAGCTTGGAGGTAATAGTTTCTTTACAATTCTAGACTTGAAAAGTGGGTTTCATCAAATAATACTCAAAGAATCAGATATCGAAAAAACGGCGTTCTCGGTCAACAATGGAAAATACGAATTTACTCGTTTACCATTTGGGCTGAAAAATGCCCCTTCAATTTTTCAAAGAGCGCTAGATGATATTCTGCGAGAGCACATCGGCAAAAGATGCTATGTTTATATTGATGACATAGTCATTTTCGGTAAAAACCTTGAAGAACACTTAGAGAATGTTGCTAAAATCTTCCAAACACTAGAAAAAGCAAACGTAAAATGTCAACTAGATAAATGTGAATTTTTAAAAAAAGAGGTAGAGTTTTTAGGCTTCGTAATCACATCAGACGGTATCAAAACAAATAAAAAAAAGGTTGGAGCAATTAGTAATTTTCCGCTACCAAAAACCCTTCGTGAGCTTCGCTCATTTTTAGGAATGTCTGGTTATTACAGACGCTTCATATTCCAATACGCCAAAGTTGCAAAGCCACTTACGGCTATTTTAAGAGGGGAAGATGGTCGACTGTCAAGAAAATTATCCGAGAAGAAACCAATATCTCTCAATGAGGAAGCACAAGAAGCATTTCAGAAATTAAAGAACTATTTAGTGTCCGATGACCTAATACTTTCGCATCCCAATTTTAGTAAAGAATTCCACCTAACCACCGATGCATCAAACCATGCTATTGGTGCTGTACTAGAACAAGACAGTCAACCAATTACTTTTATTTCCAGAACTCTAAAAAAGTTTGAAGAAAATTATGCTACAAATGAGAGAGAGATGCTCGCTATCATTTGGGCACTCAAAACTCTCAGAAACTACCTTTATGGCAGAGCTAAGGTCAAAATATTTACTGACCACCAACCATTAACATATGCCCTCAGTAACAAAAATACAAACGCTAAATTAAAAAGATGGAAATCTCTACTTGAGGAATATAATTACGAACTCATTTATAAACCAGGCGCAACAAATGTTGTGGCAGATGCCCTTTCTCGCATACCAGCAAGTACCAAAATAAATTCAGTAACAGCAACCTGCCACAGTCAAGATAGTTCGTCACATAATTTAATACCATGTGTAGAAGTTCCGATAAACGTCTTTAAGAATCAACTCTTCCTTTTAATTGGAGAAAAACCTTCCTATGAATTTAAAATACCATTTCCTACTTTTCACAGACATATCATAGTCAGACCAGACTACAGTTATACAGACATTATTGAGATTTTGAAAAAACATTTAAACCCTTCAAACGTAAATGGCTTATGCACTCCTGAAAACATAATGGGAAGAATTCAGGAAGTATATCCAAGTCATTTTAGTAATTATAAAATTCGATACACTCAAAAACAAGTAGAAGACGTAACTGACCCAATTCGACAACAAGAACTGATAATTGAAACCCATAAAAGAGCTCATCGCGGTCCTCAAGAGAATAAAATTCAGATTTCAGAAAAATATTATTTCCCAAAAATGAATAGGAAAGTCAAAGGGACAGTCGAACAGTGTGTAGTTTGTAAAGGACATAAATATGATAGACACCCTTACAATCCTGAACTAAAAGCGACACCCATCCCGGAATATCCTGGACATATCATTCACATAGATATTTATTCAACTGAAGGAAAGTTAGTTTTGACATCTATAGACAAATTTTCAAAATACGCTCAAACCCGTATTATCAAATCCAAAGCGACGGAAGACATAAAACAACCGCTACGTGAACTTATGTTTTCATATGGTGTTCCAAAAATCATTGTAATGGATAATGAGCGATCATTCAACTCCGCAACAATAAAATTTATGTTAGAGGATCAATTAGGAATAAAATCATTCACGGTTCCGCCATACAAAAGTACAGTCAATGGACAGATCGAACGCTTTCACTCGACCTTATCAGAAATTCTCAGATGTTTAAAAGCAGAAAAAAAGTACAGCGAATTTACAGAACTAATAGACAGAGCGGTGTACGAATACAACTCCTCCATACACTCCACGACAGGCAAAAAACCAATCGACGTTTTTTTCGGACGAGACATAAATGCAAGACAAGACGCCTTAGATAAATTAAAATCTAAACAATTGAGTTCATTAGAATGGCATAATAAAAAAAGGAAAGAAATTAAACAATATAAGCCAGGCGACGAAATTTTTGTAAAAATTAATAAAAGATTAGGCTCAAAACTCTCAGCACGATTTAGGAAGGAAATAGTAAAAGAAAATAATACGACAACGATATTAACTGCTTCAGGAAAAATTGTACATAAAAGCAACATTAAAAATGACTAAAACACTCTTTACAGGATACTTGGACTCATATTGATTCACTTAGTGAATGCGGAGGTGCAACTCCTTGACTACTCGACCATGCACTTGGTGGTGATCGAGAACGGAATATCCAAAATTCAAGACGGGACATTTAAAATTATACACTCTATAAATTTAGAAGTGTACGAAGATTTTCTGAACGAGACTATTACTTATACCGACAAAAACATTCATCCATCGAACATTTTATATCCGTATTTAAAACACGAAATTCAAGAAATACAAAATATAATCGGAGATATAAGACCAACTTCAGAACGACGATCTAAACGATCAATTAATATAATAGGCACCGCATGGAAGTATTTGGCTGGCAGCCCAGATCATGATGATTTGGAAATAATTTCAAGAAACTTATATGAACTGAATGAGAACAATAATAGGCAGATAGTAATAAATGAAAAGTTTAACGAAAAGATTAACAACTTGACTAGATTTATAAACGATATTAGGAATAATATAAACAAAAACGATAACATTAATACGGAAATAGCCATAAGCGTACAAAATAGAATAAGATTTGTAAAGGAAAATTTAATAAACATAAAATATGCCATACAATGGGCAAAGAACAATATTATCAATTCAATGTTATTAAATAATAAAGAAATACAAATAGCAATCGAAAAATTGAAAGAAGAAAATATAATTTTCACATCAACAGAAGAAGCTTTAGAATATGCTAAAATCAATGTTCTCTATAATAATAAAAAAATTCTTTATATTATAAAAATACCAGTAACTACAAAAGAAAACTTTAAAAGTCTCATTTTGAGACCAGTAAAAAGAAATAATTTAGTTATTCAATTAGATTTTAATCAAGTAATGATAGGAAAAAATGAAATATATGGAATAAACGATCATTGTAATATTATAAGTAATACAGCAATTTGTAAAAGAAACCAAATAATTAATATCAGTAATGACACTTGCATACCTAAAATATTAAATAGTCTTAATTCTTCATGCCTATTTAATAATGCTCACCATATTCGAGAGATAGAATCAATAGAATCGGGATTAATTTTGTTAAACGATTTCAATGGCACCGTGATTACAGATAAAGGTGAACTTCAGGTAATGGGTACTTACCTTATAAAATTTTATAATACCTCCATTGAAATTAATGGGCATCCATACACTAATATAGAAGTTTCGCAACTAGAAGTTGTACCAGGGGTTATACAACCAACTCCAATTGAAAAAGGGAAATTAAAGTTATTGTCCTTAGAAGCGCTACAGGACTTAAATATTGAAAACACAAGAATTATTAAAACTATAGAAACAACTTCTATAGTCAATCGTTATATGACCTTTAGTGCTATCGCATTTTGCGCAGTGGCACTGGTAATTCTTGTAAAGTTATGCTTTCGTTCACAACATAAAATCATTATTCGAGAAGCTATGTCTCCTCAAATCCAACCGCCAAAGTCTGTAGACGGTAATCCCTATATTTTAACAGGAATCAATAATATTCCTTACTTTTAGCGATCGCGGACGATCGACTTAGAGGGGGAGGAGTTAAAATATAAAAAGTTCATAAAAGATCAATGTACTATTTTGCAACTAAATATTGCACATCAAAATATTTCACATAAAATAAACCCAAAGCCCAGACGCAGTGTCAGCATTTCCTGTTGACTGTGTGGTTCAACGAATTTAATAATAAAATACTAACTCAGCAATTATTTGTTATTTGGTTTCTTCCATTCTCTCTTCATTCGCAAGTTTACTTGCTGAAGATTTATAATTATATTTGGCAGTCTGAAATTAACGTTGAATAAAGAAGTTTATTAAATAAAGTTTATTACCATTTATAAAATCAAGCGTAATATTATTTAATTTATATTATGTATAAGTTATATCAGTGTTGACCCATAAAAAAATGGTTTCAAAGATTAACTCAGTTTTTTACAAATTTAGTAGTCTTTTTTCTTTAAGCAATAAGATAAATTAAGAGAGTTTTTTTTATTGCAATTGTGTTTAAAAATGTGTCTTACAACCACAACTAAATAAATAGAATGCTACAAGAGCGAATGAAGTTCGGATAATGGTAATTTTTCAATTTGTTTTAAGTCAAGTTTGATGTCACGTCCGTATCCCCAAAACATCATTTGTTATTCCCATTAGAATGTTAGCGGTCATAAATGATTGAAACTCTATACCTTAAACAAGGTCATAGTGCACTAAAAAAATACATATTTATTAACTGTCAATAAAACATATCGAAAAAGTTATAAGCGTCTCAAATTTGTCACGTCCGCTATCGTAAGTAATAAATGTGATACAAAATATTTTTTCTACTTAATATAAATTTTCGGAAAATGCAATACGTCACCTATGACCTTGCCGTGGAAGTATCTTATTTTTGAGGTTATTCTGAGCAAGTATATATTTCAAAATAGGAACCGCTTGGCCCTCCATATTTTTTTTGGGCTTAAAAGTCGCTCTCAGTTTGATATATTCGGAAAATGTACACGTCGCCGATGACCTTGACTATAAAACATGTTTTTACTGAGGTTATTCTGTATGTATAAATGTAGGGCTCGCTTGGACCTTCCTGAAATTTTTTTTTAGATTGAAAATCGCATTCTTCACTATTTTTTATGTTCAACTACTGTATCTAGCGAAGCCAGTGTGGGACGTTTTGGTGAACGTAAGCCCGAACCGACCGCATGCCGTTCCCTTACCCTAACTTTTAAGTAAGAACTTCTGTGGCTAGCGAACTGGATATGGGCCGAACACGCCCTATATATACAATATATACACTTGCTCAAATAACCCTAAAAATAACATATTTCAAGGTCAAGAGTGACGTAGCATATTCCGAATGAATAAAAATTATTTAAATTACATAAAAGCACAAAAATTAAGTGTTTCACTACCTAAATTATTGTAAGGGAAAAATTTGTCACGTCCGTAATGTCACGTCCGCTATCACATTTTCGCTTGCATAAGAAAAACTAAAACAGATATTCTTTGAAAAATAAGTGCATTATATAAAAGCATAGTTCAGCTTTATTTTACCATTTTTAGAAAAAAAAAATTGTCTATCATATTTCGCTGAAATTCGCATATTTGTGTATGCGCCTCAAAAGCACTTCCATCTTGTGTCTCGTCCGTATCGCTTTATATTGGTTAATATCTTGGAACTGCATGCTCGATCGAGCCCATTATTTTTCCTAAATATAGACCTCCTTTAGTACTACACAATAAGCTAAGTCTAGAGCACAACTTTCCATTGGACTTTGTTTTTTCATTGAATCATCCGTACGAATGTCACGTCCGTAGCTGCAGAAATACCCATATAAACTTTTCAGTACAAAAAAAAATGTTATATTTTATTTTAGTTTAGATCGCGTTTTTTAAGAATTTTCACTTATTTAAAAAGGCTAATTTTTAATTATTTTTCTTGCTATTAAACTTGATTTTAAATCGGTAAAAGATCGGTCTTAGCCTTTTTAAATAAGTGAAAAATTTTATATTCACATGAAATTTTATAACTTTGGAACTTATAAAATCTAACTTATAAAACTTATTAATTTTATACTGATATTTTCAACCGTGTAAGCAAATACACTCTTTCGTTTGGTGCTATCAAAACTTTATTAAAATCCAATAGTTCATTCCAGCAATATAGACGAAATACAAATAATTTTTTGCCTGCAGTGACCATATGACCATATTTTTGAAGTGTAGTACAGCAGTTTTGGTAAGAAATATAACAGTAGCGTGAGTGGACGTAAACGTTAGCGTGTCGTGTAATCACACTGTGATGTAAGGATTTAGTATATCCGTTTTTCCTTATCCACCATTAAATATGATCACGCGTCAAAAATAAATGATTTCATGTTTGTTTTGGATCAGGCGTATTATACCTTACACGAGTAATGTGTTTTCTTCATAAAAACATTAATACTCTTTAAATTAACTTTTAAATGCAGTTTTCAAGAAAAATTGTTTAAGAAAAATTAAAATTAAAAAGAGCAGAGAAAAAATTGCTAATACAGCTACAATTTTGGAATCAAATTCTTTTTACAAATGGAATCAAAATTTGGAATTGAAAAATTTAAATTTAAATTTAAAAAAGGAGTTTGAAAAATTTTGATTCCATTCTATCTATTTTTAAAAGATAAATAGTTCGGTGGAACAGGTTTAATTTAGCATACATACATATATCGCCCAATTTTTGTTTTCGGGCTGAAAGCAAAAAATTAAATTAAGTGTCGCTCGGATATGGGTTCAAAGGTATATCCATCGAAAGTTGCTTTTGTTAAAAATATGGGTGTCATAAGAAAGATAACTTTTGTCCAACAATAATGGTGTACGAAACTTTAAAGTTTGATATGATATGAGGATTAAATTATCTCTTTTATGACATACTACATGTGATTTTAACAAAAGTTATATCCGCAACTTCCGATGGCTATATCACTGAAACCAGATCCGACACCGAAAAAAAAACTTACTCCGTTTAAGGAAAAATGCCTAAGTGTAAGGAAAAAATGTCCTTCAATACGAGCTAAAGCCATGGGTACCTCAAAATAAGTAAGTTGCATTCCTTAGTACAAGTAAATGTTGCTGCTTTGAAATAAGGAAAAGTTTACTCAATCTGAGGACAAGGTAATAAAACTGAGGAAAATTTTACTTTTTCTAAGGATGAAGGTATCCTTAAATGAAAGAAATTTACTTAAAATAATTTCGTTGATTTCAAAAAAAAATTGTTAATTTTCTATTTCCTCTATTTTCTTATTTGTTGGTTACTTATTGTCAGTCATTCTTATTTTAATTGTAAAACTTCAAAGGACAACTTAAATTCTTTTTTACCTGTCACCCGATCAGAGAATTGAACCTGAGTTCTGCGCCATGCCACTCTTCAAAGATGCTCATCTTACCCAACTCAGCCACCGACAGCATTTTTAAGACATACTAAAATTATGTTGTTAAACTGTGCATGTAACAGCCATTGTCTGATCAGGGAAGCTTCGGTTCGAATCCCGGCGACGACATATTTTTTCTTTTTTAATTTTTTTATTTAAAAAACAAAAAAACAAGTAGAGGACTATAAAAAAAGAACAAAAACAGCAGAGCAAAGCAGCGAGTGTCGCCACTCATTTATTAAGGAAAATTTTCCTACGTTATAGTAAATTTTTTGAAGAAACTAACTAAAACTGAGTACGATTTTCCTTAGATTGAGGAAATTTTTACTCAAATGAGGAACAAGTTGTCCTCAAAAATTCTTCCCAAAGAAAAATTTACTATTTCAAAGGAAAATTTTACTAAAACCACAAACTCTATATTTGAGGAAGAGCTTTGACTTGCTTTAATAAACATGAACTCATTTCAAAGGACTCAATTACTAAATGAAACGATATTTTCATCAATATGAGGAAAAATAACTTAGATTAAGGAAAATTTTTGCAGTAAATCGGAGGTAGGCAGTTCTTCAAATTTAGTACGGTCTTTTTTTTTCGGTGGAGTGACTGTTTTTGATTGAATATTTATTCTTCAAATAGAAAACCACATACAAAAAGTTCGGTTTAATAAGAAGTGGGGAATGGGAGCAAGTCAAAAGAGAGAACAGTGCCAGGGTTAATAGCGTATGCAAATATGAAACGATATCCATTTAAGGTTCTTGTACACGCCTGAGATATTGAAGCAGTTTGCGATAAATCGATGCAGCTTTTTTTATTCAACTCAAAATTTAAAATGTTAGAACAGATTTTCTTATGGCGCGGGCCCCTAGGCTGCAGCCTATATAGCCTATGCTTAAGAACGGCCCTGAACATATGGATCCAGATCATAAATATCTTGAATTATTAAAAATATAACTCATTTTACAAATAGTACATAATCAAAAATAAGCAAAAAATAAAATATCACGATTTCAAAAACGTCGACAGCTGCTCCCTTCAAATTGAGTTCAATAGGGTTGACTGGACTTAAGTTTTCCATATGCTGTCTGTAAATGATCTTTTTGTCTTTTATACAAAACAATTTTAATGTTTTATTCAATAAACTAACTGTCCCGGCAGACGTTGTCCTGCCCTCTCCGGTAGGAGGCCCATTTTTCCAGTGAAACTCACTTCTGCCCGTGCCTTTCATATCAAGTCCTATTCATTTGAGTCCATGGACTCAGTAGTAGTTGCTGAGATACGATGAATTTTTCTAAACCAAACTTTGCAAAAAGCCTTCCATAGACTATAAGAAGCATTTAAAAAACAATTATGAAATCTTCGTAAAAATTCCATTTAAAAAATATTTTTGTATGAGGGCCACCCTAAATATGCACTCCAAATAAAAGTTTTATAGTCTGAGCTATGCCTTTTACTATAGAAGACACGTAGTGTAAATTATAGTTTTAGCTATGCCTCTGATTTTAAAGAGAGATGTTTTTGAATCCAATTCAGATTTGATTAATATCTTAACTGTTAATTAGGCGAATGTCTTAAATGCTATTGCTTGCTTAAAACCTAGTTTTAAGCATGAAAAGGATGGTTTTCCACCCATGTTTTATAAAAACTGTGCTAGTAATATTATTAAGCCCTTATCCACTTTATTTAATTCATTTTTTAAGTCCGGTTTATTTCTGGATATTTGGAAAATTTGCATCATTGCTCCCATATATGTACAAATCTGGCGATCGTAGTAATGTATGCAACTATAGAGCTACTGTAAAGCAGCCTACTTTTGCTAAGTTATTTGATATAATTATTAAAAATAAACTTTTTAATCACGTAAGTGAAGCTATATGTGAAGCTCAACATGGCTTTCTCCCTGGTAAATCTACTTGCACAAATCTGACATTGATTTCAAAATATATTGTTGCAGCAATGGTAGATCAAAAGCAACTTGATGTTATATATAGAGATTTCTCGAAAGCTTTCGATAAAGTTGATCATTTGATTCTATTAAAAAAATTAAAAATATATGATCTTTCAGATTTACTGCTAAAATTTTTTGAGTTTTTTGATAAGGCGAAAATTATTTGTTAAAATTGGGAACACTATTTCTGATACTGCAATTGACGCGTCGTCTGGCATTCCGCAGGGTACTCATTGTGGTCCACTTTTATCTATTTTATTTATCAACGACTTACCAAGAGTCATTAAAAACTCCACTTGTCTACCTTTTGCTGATGATGTTAAATTATTTCGTAAAATATCTTGTGTTTCTGACTCCAGGTTGCTTCAGAGTGATTTATCCTCTTTTATTCAGTGGTGCTTATGCAATAACCTAGCATTGAATTTAAGTAAATGTTGTATTTTTTCTTTTTCATTACAAACTTGACACATGAACAAATCGGTGTCAAACGTACCATTAAATTGCTCTTTTAATTTCTGTGCAAGACTTTATTTAAATCGGTGTAAATTTTCTAGAACATTCAAATAAATAGAATAATGGGTTTTGTGAAAAGTTGGGAAGATTTTGAAATCGCGGCGGAGAATATGTATGTACATGACAAATCCAAGCGACTGCAGATATACAATGAAATACGTCCACGCGAAGGGACACATTTTGCTCAAGATGACAGACAACGTCAAGTGCATACAATACAAAGCCGAAAACATGCCTGACCTGAAGAAAGTCGAGAAATTCTCCGGCAATTTAATCGGACACATGGCGTCCAAGGAATAAACTTAAAAGCAGTGTATAAAAAAGTTCAGCTGCGTCCAGTTCGATGTTGCAGCCATTTGCGTTTGGGAAAGTGAAAATAGAGACACAGAGTAGTCATTAGTTTAAATAACGTTCAATAAGAATGTTAGCTTTTTAGCCATTTTTTGCATGGTGTGTTTTTGCTTTATATTCATTTTTATACGAGATGTTTTTTCTATATATTTCCAAGAAATGCTCCTAGTTTTTCCTTTTTTAATTAAACCCTAATATAAGAATCAAATTCTTTTGCAAAATGTGTTCAACCAATAATTTTCGATTATTGTGTTAACAATAACTTATTACTGCGCAAACAAGAAAGGAGGAGTAATTGATTCAAGCTTCACATTTAAATCTCATTATGATTATGTAGTTTCAATGTTGGGCTTTGTTAAAAGAAACTCATTACATTTTAAAGATCCCATGACAGTTAAAACTCTTTATGTATCCCTAGTTAGAAGCATATTGGAGTATTGTTCAACCATATGGGATCCATTCTATACTGATAGTTCAAATCGTATCGAAAAAGTTCAAAGGAACTTTACTAGGTTCGCATTATATAAGCTACAGTGGCCAGACGGAGTTCCCGGTTAAGACGCAAGACGTAAACCCTTAGGGCTATAGTCTTTAAAAGATCGTCGAACATCCTCTTCTTTGTTATTCGTTTATAATATTTTGTCTAGTAAAATTAATTGTATTGAGATCTCTAATTCATTTGCGCTATATGTACCAAATAGGAATTTAAGACATAATCGTATGTTTGAAGATCAAGTCCATAGGACAAATTATGCTCTTAATGAACCAATTGCTAAATGCATTCGCAATTGTTATATTTTAATCTAAGTTTAAACCTATTTAAGGTAAATTTATTTGTTTTATTTAATTAAGTTAAGATTATAGTCTGTAAGATTTATTCTGTAGACCGAAATAAATAAATAAATAAATAAAAAAAAGACACGTGGTGTAAATTCCATGTGAAACCATTAAGTGATCTTTGTGAAAACGCTATTTCAAAAATATTTTTGTATAAATTTTGGGCCTATCAGCAGTCTACCTGCTGGAATGGCGATCTGCCGAAGTAGTTTTAAGTACACAACTGCGATTATTTTTCACTCTAGGATGACAACGCTATCTGTTCCATTTGCCGGTAAGCATCCCCAGACCATTAGACCCCTCTCAGCCGACTTAACAGTAGGTTACAAGTTGTTGAACTCGTTTCATATTAATAGATCAGGGGTTGGCAAAGCAATACTAACATTATGTATGTGGATCCAAACATTTTTAATCTTTGCTTGCACATTGCCATCAATATTTTTTCCAAAAAAATCTTAATGCTATTTCAAAAATATTTATTTACAGAAAAAAGTCTTATTTATATATATTTTCTTAATATTACAAATTGTAATAAAAAAATCTAAAAAAATAATAATAGAGTAAATTTGAAATTAAAGTAAATGGCCCGTAATTATAGTCACAAAATTAGGAGCGCTCTAAGTTAAGACCTGGTTTTTACCTAAAATATACAGAATATCCAGAGCAAAACATGAATGAAATTATGAGAAAATTCTTAAAAATAGATTACTCTGTGTTATTGACACAAGACATTGCAGACACAGTGAATAATAACAATATATACATTAGGGTGCGTCTTTTCAAAGTTTTGGAGATGGAGTTTATTTTTTTTTTGCCTATATTTTAGCTTGAGAAATAAAAATAGTTGTCCCAATATTTGAACTTCCTATCATAAACCTGTAAATGGCGCGGACAGAGTTTATATCCGATTTCGTTGAAATTTTACGAAAAAAGCGAATGGCTAAAACGTAGAAAAAGTCTGCCTTAGGTGCGAAGATATAGGGTTTTAGGTATTTTATTTGTATGGGAGATGTCACCCACTGTAGTCAAACTACATCCACATTTTTCATCTAGCTGAAAATGCGGACAAAATACACCCAAAGGGGGCTTTTTTTAAATTTGTGGGCATTTTAGCCTACATAAGTTTTAGCTTTGGATCCGAAGGGAATACTCCCAAAATTTCAGCTTTCTAGATCTTACATGTGAACGGCGCAATCACTTTGTTTCCAATTAAAATTCATATGGAAAAACGAAAAAGCAGAAAAACCAAAGACAGTTTTATTTTGCGAATCAGTCTAATTGTATGAATTGTATCATATTTTCCAAAACTATGTCGGGAATTTCGTTTTGAATGCAGATACATTATTAGGATTGATTGCTAATAACATTACAAAAAAAAAAAAACAAAAACAAAACAAAAAAAAAAATTAATGTCGAATTTTATGTTGAAAAAACATGGTGCGTGTCATCATTAAAAAATTCATAGTTTCTAAAGTTATGGCGGGAATTTCGATATGAAAGCACATGCATTCTTAGGATTGATAGAGGAATAAAATATAAAAAAATCAAAAAAAAACAAAAGGTGTTATATTGAAAATATTTTGAGAAAAATTTTTTTAATTAAAAAAATTAATGTTTAAACAAATTTATTTAAATTTTTTTAATTTTTTTTATAAAGTTATAGTATCTCTAAACGAAAATGGTTAAATGGTGTTTCACCCTATCTCCTATAGTTTTTTTCAAAAAATGTTCAAAAACTTAAAAAAAAAACAAAGTGTGCGTTTATTAAAAGAATGGCCGATATGTATCTTTATTTGTAGTAAAATATCATATAATAAGCTATTGTTATTGCACAATTTACAGAGATTCAGGCCCGTGCCCAAGGGGGGATTTTGAGGGCTCTAACCCCCCCATTGGAAATTTTTTTATATAGGCTTTTATTGACAATATGTTCTTACTCAAATGAAAAACCAAAAAGACTTGCGCCTCTTACGAAAACTTAAAAATTTTATGAAAATAAAAAAACTCACATACATACAGTCACGGTCAAAAAAAACGCCGATTAGAATTTTGCAAGAAGTTTTAAATTTTGATGCGTAAAATAATATCTACTCTTGTTTAACGGTTTTAAGTTTGTTAGATACTGTTGCTAGGGACAAGTTTTGAGTATTTTCAAAACTGTCCACCTAACAATAATAAATTCTAGGAACCTTTTCTAAATAAACACATAATTCCTAGTTTTATAATCAGAAATTACAACTTATTTATATGATAAAATACATTGTTTTTTGTAGTCTTCTTTGCGCATTTTTAATTTCTCACATATTCTTTAATTATTTATTATTTAATTACTTTAAATAATACGGAAAAATTGATTTTAATACCGCTTAGGACCTATTTTTGCCTTGATGACGCTTTCCATTCGAAAAGACATGCTCTCATAGAGTTTCCGTATTAATTCCATTAAAATATCGTTGTACCAAGTGGATTCAATTATTTCCTTTAACCTTGGAATATTATTAGGGTTTTGTTGGCGCACTTTGCGTTGTAAAATGGCCCAAACATTCACAAAGGGATTGAGGTCGGGGCTGTTACCGGGCCATGGACTGACTCAATTCCCAAAAAGTCCTTATATTAATTTACCTATGCAAAAATAAATAGTTTATTATTGTAAATCTATCAAAAAAAAATGTAAAAAATAATTATTGTGAGTGGGACACTTACCGATTTCGAGCGATGACAAGGTGCAGAAGAAATAATAAATAATTAAAGAATATGTGAGAAATTAAAAATGCGTAAAAAAGACTACAAAAAACAATGTATTTTTTCATATATATAAGTTGTAATTTCTGATTATAAAACTAGGAATTATGTGTTTATTTAGAAAAGGTTCCTAGAATTTATTATTGTTAGGTGGACAGTTTTGAAAATACTCAAAACTTGTCCCTAGCAACAGTATCTAACAAACTTAAAACCGTTAAACAAGAGTAGATATTATTTTACGCATCAAAATTTAAAACTTCTTGCAAATTTCAAATCGGCGTTTTTTTTGACCGTGAGTGTATGTATAGAAAAAGGTATGAATTTTATGATATTTTCCAAAGCTATGTCGGGAATTTCGATATGAAAGTACATGCATTTTTAGGTTTGATTGAGGAATAACTCATAAAAAAATTATAAAAAAACAAGATGTTATATTAAAGTTGTTTCGAGAAATTTTTTTTAAATAAAAATAATTTTTCAACAAATTTATTTAAATCTTTTCAATTTTTTTAAAAAGTTATAGTATTTCTTAACAAAAAAGATTCATCAATTTTTATCCTATCTCCTATAGTTTTTGAGATATTTCGTTTCAAAAAATGCTCAAAAAGGTAATAAAAAACAAAGTGTTTTAAAAGTTATTAAAAGTATGGCCGATATTTACATACGTATGCACAGCTGCGGTAAAAAAAATAGCACCATGATAGGTAGCTACTTTATTTAAGGAGTAAAAATTAATTCAATCTTTGCAAACAGCTTTTGAGTATATCAATAAACAAAATTAACTTAAAAGAAGGTGTTTAGAAAAAAATTCCAAAATTTATTAATTCTTTTCGAAAATATTAAAGATTTTCCACAATATCTTAAAAAATAGGCGATAAAAAAATAGCACTATAGTTCGGATGTGCACTTAAAAACTAAAAAAACTAGGCAAAATTACAAAGTTTATTTAAAACTATAATTATTAAGTATAGTATAGTGTAATGCACTAAAATTAATATTTCGTCGCATGTCCTTTGTTGGCAATTACGGCTGCGCAACGTCTTGGCATGGAATTGATTAAATCCTGGCACCTCTTGGGTTGAATTTTGTTCCAGGAGTCTTGAACTGCTTTCCAAAGGGCTTCATTATTGGTCGGTTTTTCAGTAGAAACTGCTTTTATGACATCCGCCCAGAGGTTCTCAATTGGATTGAGATCGGGCGACTGCGCTGGCCACTCCATTACATTTACCGAATGATCCCCAAACGACATTTGAGCTTTCTTGCTAGTATGTTTGGGGTCATTGTCTTGTTGGAAGACCCACAATAACGGCATTTCCTCCTCGGCATATGGTAGCATAACTTCTTCAAGAATATCAACATAGACGTGTTGATCCATCATGGTTTTAATCCAATGTATGGGACCAACTCCATGAAAGGAAAAACAAGCCCATACCATTATGCTTGAACCTCCGTGCTTTACCGTTTTCGTCGTGAATTTTGGGTTATATTCTGAATTTGGAGGTCTCCTAACGTAAGAACGAGGACCTTTGCCACCATACAACACGATTTTGCTCTCGTCCGTCCATAAAATATTCCTCCATCTTTCTACTGGCCCAGTACAAATATTTTTTTGCAAAGTTCATTCGCTTGGTTGTATGTTTAGCAGTTAAAAGAGGAACTTTTCTTGGGCTACAAGCTTTCAAATTATGCTCTCGAAGTCGGCTGCGAACTGTTTCAACACATGCTGTAATATTGAGTTCCTTTTTGAGCTCCTTTGCGGGCTCAAACGGCTCCTTCTTACATTGCCAGACCAAGCGTTGAACGAGTAATGGCGACATAGCGCATTTTCGTCCACGATTTTCAAGTTTTGGTGCAAATATTATTGCATTCCGAACCATTTTGTTGGAACAGCCAACTACGCGTCTAACTTCTGCATAAGTTTTACCATCTGCAATCATATTTTGTATAACTTCCCGTTTTTCAGCATTACAATGCTTACCGCGACCCATAGCTTCATCAATAATTTAATATTTTTTATCGAAAACCACGTAAACTTAAACAAACTGTTACACTTTGATTCTTTTTTTTTTAAATTCAAACTAAAAAGACTTTTTTTCAACAGAAACGTGCTATTATTTTTACCGTACCAATTCGAATTCCTCTCACAAAATTGCCTCACATAAAAAGAATCGTTATCATTTTTATGCAAATGATCATACTCTTAGAGAGTGAATACATTGTGCAATAGTATATAAAAGTAGCAGC
This sequence comes from Meiosimyza platycephala, assembly GCA_963662105.1. NCBI lineage: Eukaryota > Metazoa > Arthropoda > Insecta > Diptera > Lauxaniidae > Meiosimyza > Meiosimyza platycephala. Next base: position 39,061,843 of record OY759210.1, on the reverse strand, counting down.
TAAACAAATTGTTCCTTTCAATGTTATTTGTAAAAAATAACATAGTTACTGGGTGCCATTTTTTTTACCGGCACTGTATATACTATACACACATAACCATATATACAAACATATGTAATGTATAATTATTTTGAATAATTCATTTTTTCTTCCTCTATCTGATAGTGTTAACCGCAAATTTTTATTATTTTTGTACTTAAAAATATATGTTTTAACAGGGAATATAAATTTTAATTTGGAAATCTGTTTCAAAAATATGAAATCTAGTTTACTTGAACCAAACCAAGTGTATATAATTAGATAAATATATTTCATATTTTTCGAAACAGATGTCCACATTAAAATTTATATTCTCTGTAAAAACATAGCTCACGGTGCGTTTTAAATGATTTAAATGAAAATCTTTTGTCACCGAAAATTTCCTTTTGGGTATTGTTTGTTATTCCAAAAGAAACATTTTCGAGTGAAAATGAAAATCACTTTACGTAGAGATTTTTTTATCTCAATTTTTTAAAAAAATTAACTTTTTTTTACGTTTTTAGGTACTTTTTTGATAAAAAAGGAAGGTAAATAATCATATACATATATATATATATAAGAAAATTAAAATATATTCTACATAATTAATAATGAGTAGGAAAACCTTTTTGTTTCATTAATGATGAGAATCGGTTTGGCATGCTGCCTACCAGGCGTGCACATTGGTCTGGAGTAATTTTATGCCAATTCTCTTGATTAACTTGCCACAAGCTGCGGGGTTTCGCGGGTTTTTGTGCGGTTACGACCCGTTTGATTATGCCTCATAAGTTCTCTATAGAATTTAAGTCGGAAGTTTGAGGTGGCCAGTTCAGACTCTTGGTGGATTGTGTGTCGAGCCAAGATTTGACAATTTAGATTAATGTTTTGGACCATTATCAAGCTGGAAAATCCTTCTAAGCGGAAAATATTTGGTGTAATCGGTGGCCAAATGTTCCCTTAGTATATTCCTATATTAAAAATTTGAATGTATGCGTTGCCAGAGCAACAAATAAACAAAAAAATGATCAAAAAAAGTCTTCGGTTCGCAAACGGAACACTTTTTCAAAGGACTGACTTTTAGAATATGATTTATTCTTTGAGTGAAGTATATTGCACATAGATACTAACATCACTCCTAAGTACGTAGAACTTGGATTCATCGCTTTAAATAATCATTCTCCAAAAATTCTGGCCATTGAAAAAGTGTTCCGTTTGCGAACCGAAGACTTTTTTTATGTTTTTTTTTGTTTGTTTGTTGCCCTGGCAACCCATACATTCAAATTTTTTATATAGGAATATACTAAGGGAACATCTGCCCATCGATTACACCAAAAATTTTCCTCGTAGGTGGATTTTCCAGCTTGATAATGGTGTCAAATCTTGGCTCGACACACAATCCACCAAGATTCTGAACTGGCCACCTCAAAGTTCCGACTTAAATTCTATAGAGAACTTATGAGGCATAATCAAATGGGTCGTAGCAGCACGAAAACCCGCGAGAAAAGCAGCTTGTAGCAAGTTAATCAAGAGAATTGGCATAAAATTACTCCAGACCAAAGTGCACGCCTGGTAGGCAGCATGCCAAACCGATTCTCATCATTTATGAAACAAAAAGGTTCTCCTACTCATTATTAATTATGTAAAATATATTTTAATTTTCTTATATATATATATATATGATTATTTACCTACCTTTTTTATCATAAAAGTACCTAAAAACGTAAAAGGAAGTTAATTTTTTTTAAAAATTGAGATAAAAAAAAATCTCTACGTAAAGTGATTTTCATTTTCACGCGAAAATGTTTCTTTTGGAATAACAAACAATACCCAAAAAGAAATTTTCGGTGACAAAAGATTTTCATTTAAATCATTTAAAACGCACCGTGAGTTTCAATATGAAAAAAATCCTTTGTTCAATTATATTTATGTTTATATTTTTAAGTACAAAAATAATAAAAATTTGCGGTTAACACCATCAGATAGAGGAGGAAAAAATGAATTATTCAAAATAATAAAAGCGAAAAAAAATCCAAAAATTTAGACCTGATTTTTCATTTTAAATAAAAACTTAAATTTTTGACAAAATTTCATGATTATTTGCATTTTTTACCACTGAAGACAACAACATAATTAAAAAATAATGAGAAATTCGAATTCCCCATTTAAAACTACTCCGAATGTGAGACTGAATTAAAAAAAAAAGGTTCACTTCAGCGATAACCACCATCGTTTTTAGGTTGTTGGTGAACTTTTTTTTTTAAGCGAAAGTTTCAAGAGTAATATGGAAATCCCTAATCAGGAGCGCAATATTTAGAAAAAATTGGTTACACATCTCACTCGGGACACTTATGGGAATAGGAAACTGCCGGTGCCTCTAAATTTCAGAGCCTTTTTTTTTTTTTGAACCGGTCTAATGTATATTCATAAAACAATTTTTGTATTTTTGTCTTATTTTGTATGCTTTGTAGTCAAAAATACTTTTTTTACGAACTTTATTACCTGACATGAAATATTCGAGTTAACCCAGCAATACCCAGCGTATGAAATTTCATACAATGTTTGAACTCTGCAGATCGCTATTTTTTACCAACAACCAAGGTAATCGGTGATGACATTTTTGAATTTTTTGGTGAAAATGTTTTCAATAAACAAAATCAAATTTTTTTTTAGCAAACTGCATTGTTTTTTAGTGAATTTTCCAAAATCGCATGAAATTTTTTTTTTTTTTTGGGAAGTTCTGGGTTAAATCCCCCTCCCCCCCCTTGGATGATTTCTGCGCACGGGTCTGCAGAGATTTGGTACTTATATACTTTACATCTAGAAAACTATACATTATTTTACAATTTACAATTAATTATATTCAATGGAAATTAAACAGAAGGAAAACTATAAGAAAAACCTTCTAAAAAAAATAAATACTTAAATTACAAACAGTTTATGCATATGTATGTAGTTTGAGCAGTATAGGCTTGATATTAGACTGTTATCAGACATGTTGCTTAAACTTTTTAATTTTTCAATTGCTTTTGTAATGCAGACAGAGATAGGATTTATGTTGCTTTTTTATGGAGCTTTTTTTGTGGAATAGTGCTAAGGTGGGTTAAGAGCCATTTTTAGCAATTAATTTTGACAGACCTGTAATTTCTTGGTGTGCATTTTGGCACATGTGCCCCTTACAGGACAAGCATTTAAAATTATTGGCTGAAATATAACTTTCACCAGTATAATCTTATTTTCATAACTGAGTTGGGAACTTCTGCTCAATAAAGCGTACATTAAATGTTTTGCAGTGTTGAACTTAACAATAATGTTTTTAACATGATCGCGAAATATTAATTTTTTGTCGAGATGAACACCGAGATACTTCACACAATTTGACCATGCAATACTACAGTTATTATGTTGTAGTTGGGAATTAGGATAAAAACAAGGTTTTCTTCTTCTAGAGAAAAAGATAACTTGCGTCTTATTGGCGTTAAGTTTAATTTTCCACTTTGTAAAATAGGTATTTATTTGACCAAGAATGAATGCGAGTAAAGAATACCGGTATCATCGGCATAAACTGCTTATTCGCAAGTGGGATATCTCGGCATATCGGAGCATTATATAATATAGAGGAGAGGTCCAAGTACTGAGCCATGTGGAATACCCGCTGGGACTCTTACCAGATCGGAAAAAACTTCATTTAAACATATCGGTCAATCTTTAATAAACGCCCACTTTTTATTTTTTGACGTTTTTGAACATTTTTTGAAACCAAATATCTCAAAAACTATAGGAGATAGGATGAAAAACCATTTAATCATTTTTGTTTAGAAATACTATAACTTTATAAAAAAAATTAAAAAAATTTAAATAAATTTGTTTAAACATTAATTTTTTTAATTAAAAAAATTTTTCTCAAAATATTAAAAGTTAAAAAGCTTTAAATTATTTTGGTGATATGCAGAGGAAAACATAAGTCAATCATTTTATAGATAAGCCCATTATGTCGGACAGAGTCAAAAGCCTTCTCAACATCAAGCAAAACCAATCCAGTAGACTTCTTTTGTCTGAAATTTAATTTAATTATGTTTTGAATTCTTTTAATTTGATGAACTGTGCCATGAAAATTGCGAAAACCAAACTGTTCATTAGAAATAATAGCCATGTGCTCAATAAATGACCAGAGCATCAATTTCAAAACTTTTTCAAGGACTTTACCTAAGCTGCTTGGGAGACTGATAGGTCGGCAGCTGTCAGCTCTAATAAAGACTTTTCCAGGTTTGTGGATTGGAATTACTTTTGCTACTTTCCAGGAGTCAGGAAAATATTGCAATTTGAGGCTAGAGTTTATGATGAAGGTAAAGTAAGTTATAGCAGCTCTGAGAAGCTGCTTTAGCATGAGATTTTTAATTTCGTCTAGCCCTGAAGCTTTTCTTAGACGTAACTCTTTATTGATCAATTTAATGGATTCTTCCGAGACATATTTATCACAGTTTGTATCTACCTCTAAGTTATTGAATTGTCTGATTGTTTCATCAATCAAATCGGAGTGACGTTGACAGCGAATACTGGCAGATACACAATGATTTGTTACAAATTTTTTGGAGAAAATATTTACTTTTTCTTCATTAGAAATTATAATTTTGCTGTCTTCGAGGAGAGGCGAAATATAAACAAACTTTTTTCTTAGCAGCTTAGATATTTTCCAGAAAGGCCTACAACATTTATCTAGTCTGCTAATTCTTTCATTCCAGTCTTTGTTCCTAACTTTTTTCAATTCATCGCAAATAAGCACATTACAATGTAATCTGATTGAAGCCGATATCTGCTCCACTGTTTTTTATACCGATTTCTTATTTTAATTAAATTAACAATGTAAGATGGGATTCTGTTGCAATGTGTTTGGGATTCTGTTGCAATGTGTTTTAGGTAATATCATAGGAACTGATACTGCATGTAAAATTTTTGAAGTTAAAATGTCAATATGCTGATCGACTTGACTGGAAGCATTAATACGTTCTAATTCATAACTTTGATTATTAAATGAGGAGTTGAGTATAAACAAACATGGAACATGGAACATTTACTGTGAGATCAAATATAACTGGCAGATGGTCAGAGCTGAGCTCATTAAGAGCAACAGGTTGTGAAATAAACGCTGGAATATTAGAAAGTATCAAGTCAATAGTAGATGGGCTGCCAGTAGTGGATGCAGGAATACACGTTGGGTTCCTGGAATGGGATATTGCCACTGGATATTGAAGGGTACAAAACAGAAAGAATATTGCCCCAAGCGTTAGCTCTATGACATCCCCGAGACCTATGCCTGCTATTTAAGTCCCCACAGATAATGAAATTGTCGGTGTTATTGAGTAATTTTCTCAGATCATTTTTGTAATCATGTTTTAATTTAGGAGAAGCTGTTCCGCCTGGAAAATAAACGCTATAAATTATTATACTTGTATTTTCAAATGAAAGTTTTACTCCAATATTTTCAATAACCTTAGTGTCTACCCTCTGTAGCTCATAAATTTTTAAAGTTTTTCTTAAAACAATGGCAACGCCACCGCCACTTTGACTATCTCTGTCACATCTGAAGCAATTGAAAAGATTGTGCGAAAAATTCGATTTGATATTTAACAGTTAGCACAACGCGCATAGCCACGCTCACCATGACCAAACATTTGGCTGTTTCTGCACTGCACAGGCTTATTTTTAATTTTACGATGGTAGTCCCAATTGACTACTACATTTTTACGTAGTTCGTTTAATTTTATTGTTCCTGTTTCAAGGCATATTAAATAGAGACATATCATAGTTTTCATATTTTTTTGTAATTTTTTTAACTTCTCTACAGCTAAATTTAAGAGACACTAGTTCACTTTTGACTTCTTTTTCAGATTTATTCTTAAGACCGTATAAAACAACCTTGAAGAGTCGATCATTCCGGAGAAGAGAAGACACCTTAAGCTTAACATTCTCATGCTGTGCACATTCACGTACACGATGACTGCCCGGATCACCAGCATGGATGCATTCAGTTGGTTTCAATGAAGCAAAATATGAAAACTTCGGTAGTCGTTCTCCACCTTCATGTTCATTTATAAAATTAAGGTATAAGTCGTGGGCGTATAGAGGAGTACTTTTTTTGTGTGAAAACTTTTCTCCCCGCCGCATCGATGGTTTTTACATAGTCTAGTTTAAATTAGAAAGACATACGAAGATAAAAAATACTGCTCTGCAGTGTTCCTTGATGTAGCGCAAGCTTTTGACAAGGTGTGGCACGAAGGACTTTTACACAAAATAAAAAAATTACTCCCTAAAAATACACACGCTTTACTAGGGTCCTACCTTACAGGGCGAAAGTTCCGTGTAAAATGTAAAAATTACATTTCAGATGATGTGGAAATTTTTGCTGACGTGCCCCAAGGTAGTGTTCTTGGCCCAATTCTTTAAGTTTTATACACTTATGACTTGCCAACAAACAACACTATGCTTACATCTACTTTTGCTGATGACACTGTCATTTTGTCTTGTCACGCAGACCCTAAGGCTTATAACAGTTTTATAAGACAGTTTTGTTTTTGTTTCGAGGTTCATGTTGAGTGCGCTAACTAAGACAATTTGTTTCGCGGCAAATTTCACGAAGAAGGTCGCGTAGTGTTTTCTGATTGAACGAACACAAAGAAAAAAACAAAAACTTTACTTCGTGCCAGAGATTTCGCGAGCTCGTTCACCGATTTCCACGAATATGCAAAAAGTTTCGAGACAAAAGTTTCAAGTGAGCGCACTTCATACGATTCTGTCATACCGAAACAGTTTTGTTTCGCAAAAGTTCCAGTGCCGCAAAACAATAGGGGTTTTCACACGCAACGTTGTTATTCGTTATTCGTTATTCGTTAAATTTGTTAAAGCTTGCCAACTGTGAAGACTCGTTTTTTACGTCAGTTGTTAATCGTTAAAATATTTTCAACACAGCTGATATTGCAAGTAAGACACAGAAACACACGAAAAGAGTAAAATGCCTAAAAAAAGTGAGAAATCTAAAATAATTAATAAATAAATAAAGTATTGTTCTCCGCCTCCGTCCATTTCTTATGTGTTTTTGTGATTACACGCTTCTTCTTTATGCTTTCCACTTAAAACAAAAGCTTTTATTAATAAAAAGGAAATAAATAAAACTCATACCATATTTAATACCTACTTTCAATCAATTATTTACAACACAACTGACAAAACACAAAGCACAAAACAGCTGATTAATGTTTCACCGAATAACGAGTAATTTGTCGGGGTTGCCAGCTCGTTAAAGTGTTATTCGTTAAGCCGGCATTTTGTTAAATTTACAAAAACAAAATACATGTAGAACTTTAACGAATAACGAATAACAACGTTGCGTGTGAAAACCCCTAATAAGTTTTGTTTTTGTCTTAAAACATAGTGCTAAGGTGACGAAAACTGTTTCGAGACTGTTTTGTCGTAATGAGTTATAGGCCTAATAGTGCGTCACTTACCCTGAAACATGGCTTTTAAACTGGCGAATAAATATAAACGAGCAAAAAAGCACACATGTTACTTTTACACTTAATAAAAAGACTTGCCCCACAGTTCACCTAATCAACACCGGAATACATCAGACCACTGGAGTTAAATACTTAAGTATGCACCTCGATAGAAAGCTTACTTGGAAAGCTCATATTGAAAAGAAAAAATGCAAATGAAGTTGAAAGCATCAAGCATTAATTGGCTTTTACATAAACATTCAAAACTTAGCCTTGAATATAAAGTTCTTTTGTACAAAGCTATTATTATACCTATATGGTCATACGGAATCCAACTGTGGGGCAACGCAAGCTTATAAAATATAGAACTATTGCAGATGTCTCAGTCAAAAATACTTCGAACTATTTCCGGCGCACCATGGTATGTCAAAAATATAAACATACACCAAGACCTTGATACACCTTTTATTAAGCAGATACATGATATCAAAAAGCAATCATATCAACTAAAACTGCAGCAACTGTTTTTTTTCACCTCACATATCGGACAGTCTTTTACAAACCGAACGAATTTTGACAAAAATTGACCGACACATTTTTGATTTGGCTGAAATTTTTTTTATGGGTTCTGTATCGAAAAAGAGGATTTAAAAAAAAATTTTTTTTTTTCAAAATAGTGAATTCAAATTTTGAGAATTTCGTAATTTTTGGCTTGGAAACTCACCTTCAAAAATTCATAACTCCGGTTCTGTTAAAGCTAGAAATTTGATACGTTTATCAAATACGTTTTCGATAGCAAATTTGACGTAGAATACGATGGTCAAAATTTGATACAGGGTGGGGAAAATTCCTTAAAATCAATTTAAACAATTTAATTGTTTATAAAAATATTAATTTGTTAATGATTTTAAAAAATTTTTATTAAAGATATTTTCTTAGCTTTAAAATGACGACAAAATCAATTTTCTAGCTTCAATAAAACCGGAGTTATGAATTTTTTAAAGTGAGCTTCCAAATCAAAAATCACAAAATTCTCAAAATTTGAATCTGCTATTTTGAAAAAATTTTTTTTTTTAAAAATCCTGGAATACATATCTCTTCTTTTTCGATACAGAACCCATAAAAAAAAATTCAGCCAAATCAAAAATGCGTCGTCGGAAAATTGTTCGGTTTGTAAAAGACCGTCCATATATGACACGTTCATAGCAAAAACCAAAAAGATATTTTGTACGAGCAAAAACCCAAAAAAAAAGTGTAAAAAAAGTTTTTGGTAGCCATTTGAACTTAAAAAAAAAAGTTAAGTGGCCGACTACTAGTTCCATCGCCCTACATAAAAAAACTAAAACTGTAAAAATTGCTTGTAGTTCCAGTAAATTTTCCAGTTCTTTCCAGTAAATTGTACTGAACCATCTGTTATTTTTACTGAATTTAAAGTAATTTTTACATACCTCTCAGTAATTTATATTGTGACACACATTAAAATTTACTGAAATACTGATAGTAAAATTTCATGTGGATTACAGTATAATTTCACGCACATCCGATGAAAAATTACTAAGAATTCAGTAAAAATTACTGAGATTTTCTTTTTTATTTTGTTTGACAAAGCATTATCACGATCAAACAACTTGCAAGCATTCATGCTGTACATGCAACCCCTTTCAATGATTTCATCTACTCCTTCAACGTTCGCTTGCAACCATCGGTCGCTTGCAACTCTGTTCAACGCGTCGCAACAAATAACATGAGAGGCTTTTGCGCCGACACTATTTCTTTTGGGTTTTTGCTCGTACAAAATATCTTTTTGGTTTTTGCTATCAGTGTCTCCAACTGAAAATTTTAGATTACCGTGTTTCTAGGGTTGATCTCCCGTGTTTTGGAGTAAATTACGGTGCATCAGTTCAAAATTACGGTGTAAATTATGGTGTTATTATACACTGCTCAGAATATTTGTACTGGATAAAAACAGAATGTTATATGTAATTAACGTAAAATTATTTTAATAAGGTGAAAAAACGAATTTTACTAAAAAAGGCTTATTGTAGTGACCGAAAAAAATAAAATAAAAAACCGTTTAAAAAAATTTTTTTGAGTTTAAAAAAAATAATTTTCTTTTTATTTGCCGACGTTTCGCAGTTTTTTGACTGCTTCATCAGGGTTGCTTTTTCGGTCACAACAATAAGCCTTTTTTAGAAAAACTCGTTTTAACCCTTATTAAACACAAAAAGTGACCTTTATAAAATTTATATATGTAAAACTATTTTATTAATGCCCCGTTTCGCCAAATTCAATTAAAATCACTTTTAACTAACAGGCTTTTAGAATTTATCAAGCTGTTCAAATTAATTCTGTTTCACCAACATAAGAAATTATACTTTTAGCTAACAGCCTGTTAGCCGAATGAATGAAACAGAAATTCCTTACACAAATCTCTGATTGTATGCGAAAGAGTGAAACTAAAATAATTTTTGTTGATTGACATATGCCAAATAAATTAATGTGTCATTCAAAATATTTTCAAAATATAAACAAACTTTCAAAAATTTAACAGCCGCAAAACGGCTTGTTAGTTTATCAGGTTGCTTAACAGGCTGTTAGCGCTAAAAGTGTTTGGTGAAACAAAATTAGGTTATTTTAACTTTTAACAACCTGGTAAATTTTAAAATTGATTGGTGAAACCGGCCATAATTTTCATAAAATTCACTATCACAACAATATAGTGTTCAGATTCAGAAAAACTAGTTTTTGTGACTAGTTATCAACATAAAATTTCAATTTTAAAAAACAAAAAGTTACACGTATTTCTTACTTTAAATTCAATTTTCAAAAATAGATTTGTGAATTTTAATAGTTCAAAATTGAATATTAATTCAAAATATAACTTCAAGAAAAACCATGGCTGAAGGATGTGCTCCAAAAACAAATCGAAAACATGGCCGGCTAAAATGTTAATTTCTGTGGAAATGCACATATATCTAAATGAAAAAACCTACTTACAGTTATTCTGAGTCCGAATCTTCTAATAAGACAACAACTTTTTCATACATGGAAAGTTTAATTTTTTGGATCGTGGCACTGGCTGGCTTAAAATCAACACAATTTTTGCCAATCCTTTTTATGGATTGTTGGGCGAAAATATTGCCCTTTATTGTCTTTGTCAACAATTTATTTCTTTTTTTCGTCTTAATGTCGTCGACATGACTGAAAATACGCTCACATTCTGCATTAGAGTGCAGCAGAGAGAGCACACTGAGCAATAATACTAAAAAAACCCGCTTGGTGATTCGTAAGCGAAATTACGGTGGAATACGACGCCGTAATGGATGCTTACGGTAGACGGTAGATTGGGCCCGATTACTGTGGATCTACCGTAATTACGGTGTCATTGGAGACACTGTTTGCTATGAACGTGTCATATGATCTGCACCCGTTCACCACATCTCATAACAATATCATGCATGGTCTGTGAGTAGGGTTGCCAGATGGGCTGGATTCGTCTGGATTGTCCAGATTTTTAATCCCAAGTCCAGACAATCAGAAATATGTCCAGATAAAATTCGAACAAAGAAATAAAAGAAACGGAAAAGGACGAGATACAAAAACATGCAACATTGTGCAACACTGACGGTCAGTTGAGTTTGTATTGTGAACAAATAGATCAAGCATAATCAACCAAAATTTATATAGAGGCAGTTCGATCTAAAAATAAGTATGTTATTTTTTGTTATGTTTATTTTATTTAAATTAAATATATACATATATTCTTTTGAAACTAAGCTTTAGTTTTCTTTTCTGTCCAGAAAATCAAGATTTTTTTTTAAGTGTCCAGACAAATCCAGATTATTTTTGTTTTTTTTTTTTAAATGTCCAGGTGAAACACAATTTGGGTCTGGCAAGCCTATCTGTGAGATATGAAGTTATAAATATTGAAGTTTAGGGAGATGCCACGCCCCTGTTAGTCTTTAAATATTTGTAACCGAGCCAATCTTAATTTTGCACACATGTGCGCCAAATCCGAAAGTTTCATCGAAATCGCTGCATTTTTTTTCGAAATGTTTGACCATATTTTCTTACAGTTGTGCAGTAGGCGTGTTAGTGAACCGATTGCACCCATTTTCAATCTTGTTCGAAAATGTGACAAGTTTTATTTAATTAGCTTCTTTGGTTTTCCCCTCCACATGATTTCCACAGAAAGACAGACGGACATGGCTTAACCGATTCAGGTGGAGACGCTGATCAAGATAATATTCTTTTTATTCTTTATTATATACATACATATGTATAAGTGACATAGGCACTCTTAATATTCCTTAGGTTAGCATATAAGTATTCCTCGTCGCTTCACATTTCATTTTCTTTAACTTCTTTTTATCAACATAAATATATATTGTGTTTATGCTTAGCTTGCGTCTTTGTATGCGCAGTTAAAAGCTTAGCTTGCATTTTATGCTTAAAATAAATGTGAAGCAACGATAGCATTAAGTAATTATATTGTCATATTGAAGATTTAGAATAAAGAGAACAATCAAACTATACACACCAATCGTGGTTATTATTTAGAAACGTTAGTGGCGCAGTCGGCTGGGATCACATCATTGATTCCATAAACGGACATTAAGAATAATTTTATTTGAATGGCAGCAGATGACTTAAGTCAAGTGTTACAGAACTTAAATTTAAATAACCGAGACAACGAGGATTTCTCACATCAAAATATTAGCAACAGCAATAACCGAAGCATGGATTCACGGGAAAAACGGGAAATTTTATTACAAAATTTCAAGCTAATTGACCACTTTAGTGGGGAAAAGCATAAATTAATGACATATATTGGGAGCATTGATGCTCTAATCCCGATGGTGACAACATTGCCACAAGACGACAGAACATTATTTTTCAATATTATTTTCCTACTATCGGATAAAATTTTAATACACAAGGTAACTATGGACAGTTTTCAGCACCGCGCACTCCTTTTAGCCAACAAGTTACAACCCAAACTTTACCTAATACATTGAATAACCAACCAACTCAGAGCTTAACAAACCTTCAAGGACACAATTCTAATCAATCGCGTATTCGGAGATACGGCGCTCCTAAGAAAATGATGCTCCTAAGAAAATGGATGTAGACGAGGCAAGTTTTCAGTTAGTGGCCTCGGAACCTTGCCAGCCATCAAACTAGTAATCGAAGGAATTCCTTATATATTCCTCATAGACACGGGATCTTCTGTAAGCTTAATAAACCCAAATACATTAGAAAGCCCTAAGAAGACAATTAATCCTATTCAATTACACACAGCCACAGGAAATATTACTTTAAATAAAATTCAGGAGCTCTTTAACAATAGTAAAACAAAAAAGGTTAATTTATACGTGCATCACTTTTCCGATCATTATGATGGTCTGTTAGGTTACGATGCATTGCAATTATTCGGCTCGAAGTTTGATTTTACAAGTAAATACTTTGAATTTAACGGACTCCAGTATGAGAATCTCACAGGAAGTAGTGTTAGCGTAGAAAAAAAATTAAGCAATCTAATGAATGAATTAGAACACTTTGATGAGAAAAAGGAATCAAAATTTAGGCTCGATCATTTAAATTCAGAAGAATCAAGTGAACTCAAATATATTCTAAACAAATATAAAAACATTTTTTATAAAGAAGGGGACAATCTCACGTTTACAAGCGCAGTCAAACATAAAATAAGCACCAAACATGAGGACCCAATTTATGTTAAGTCATATAGGTACCCACAAATTCACAGAAATGAAGTTGACAATCAAATTAAAGACATGTTAAAACAAAATATAATTTGTAACAGTGAATCACCCTACTCTGCCCCAATTTTGGTTGTCCCTAAGAAGCAAGACGCTTCGGGAGAAACAAAATGGAGGATCGTGGTGGACTATCGTAAGCTAAACGATAATACCATCGACGATAAATACCCAATACCTAATATCGATGAGATATTAGATAAATTGGGGCGGTGCATGTACTTTAGTACAATAGACCTAGCAAAGGGCTTCCACCAAATTGAAGTGGATCCCAAAGATAGAAAAAAAACTGCGTTCTCTACACAAAGCGGGCACTATGAATTTTTGAGAATGCCCTTTGGCCTCAAAAACGCTCCCGCAACGTTTCAGCAATTGATGAATACAGTCCTGAACGGTTTAATAGGAATAGACTGTTTGGTGTATTTGGATGATATTATTATATTCAGTACGTCTTAACAAGAACACATTGAGAAATTAGACAAAGTTTTCCATAAGCTTTCTCAAGCGAACCTCAAAATCCAATTAGACAAATCGGAATTTTTAAAAAAAGTAACTGAATTTCTCGGACACATTGTTACTCCCGCAGGAATAAAACCGAATCCCAAAAAGGTTCAAGCAATAGTAAAATATCCTTTACCAACCACACAGAAACAAATTAAACAATTTTTGGGACTTGCAGGATTCTATAACTAAGCCTCTTACTAAATGTCTAAAAAAAGGAAACAATAAATAAAAATCGGTAGATACTATTAAACTACTTATAACGAAAGCACCAATTTTGGTTTACCCAATATATGAAAAAACGTTCACTTTGACCACGGATGCTTCTGAAATGGCTTTGGGAGCCGTTTTAAGTCAAGAAGGTCATCCAGTTTGCTTTGGAAGTCGTACTCTAAATGAGCACGAACTCAACTATTCCACTACAGAAAAGGAGTTGCTGGCCATAGTATGGGCGACTAAATATTTCCGTCCTTATATCTTTGGAAGGAAATTTATTATTAATAGCGACCATAGGCCATTGCAATGGCTCCATAATCTTAAGGAGCCAAGCGCAGAATTGCAGAGGTGGAAGATAAGATTGAACGAATATAATTTCGATATTAAATATATACTTGGGAGGGAAAATCACGTTGCAGATGCGCTCTCTCGAGTGAAAATTGAAGAGTGTAACGTTGGAGAAGTAGAATTAGACGAAATGTCATCAAACATAGCTACGATGCATTCTGCAGAAGAAGATTCGCAAAATTTTATTAGAATAGCAGAAAGGCCATTAAATGTGTTTAAAAATCAAATGAAATTATTTAAAGGCAATACGAACAAAATCCATACTTATAAAGAATTTTCCAATAGGTTAACCGTAATTACTTATAAAGAATTAACTGAAGAAGCAGCAAAGGATATAATAAAAACCTATCTACTTAGTAACAGTACAACGATTTATATGCCTAATGATGAAGACTTCATAAAGTTTCAAACAATTTACAATAGGCTTGTTTGCAATAAAACAAGTAAGATCCTAAGAGCAATGAGAGTTTTAAAAACCGTCAAAACCTACCCAGATTTCAAAAACATAATTCTCGACTTATATATAACCGGTCTTCATCAAGGAATAGAAAAGGTTGCTAAAGCATTTAAAATAAAATATTACTACCCTAACTGTCTTAAAGAAATAACAAATATTATAAACGATTGCGAACTCTGCAATCGATGTAAAGCAGATCACATTGAACATAAAATTCCATTCAAAATTACACCTCCAACATATAATGTTAGAGAAAAATTTGTAGTCGATTTTTGGCAATGGAATAAACAGCATTACCTTACGTGCATCGACTTGTTCTCGAAGTTTACTGCTGTAGAAGCGGTAACCTCCTTAAATTGGATAGAGGCAAAACGAGCTTTACTTAAAGTCTTCAATATTATGGGACCTCCCAAAATACTAAAAATTGACCAAGATCAGGGGTTAAATAACGTCAACATTAAGCAGTGGTGCGAAGCACTAAATGTAAAATTGGAAGTCACAACAGGGAAAACAGGAATAGGCGACATAGAACGCTTCCACAAAACACTGAATGAAAAATTGTGAATAATAAACACTTCGGCAGATAAAGAATTAACCTATTTACAAGTAGAACAGACGGTCTTTACATATAATCACACTATAGCCCACTCGACGACAGGTGAAACCCCCTGTAACATATTCTTTAACAAAAACCCACCACAAACCAATCCCCAAGAGCTTAAAGAAAGAAGAATTCACCATATTAATAGTAGAAGGACAGAAAATCCTATAGATACAAATTATATTAACGCAGAAATTTCCAGTAAACGGCTTGATAAACGTAGCAATCCTTATAAAAGAGCACAAGTCTTACAACCAGAAGACGACAATGAGCATTTTGTTGTAAAATTTAAAGATAGAAACGTTAGGAAATATAAAGACCAATTTAAAAGAAAAAAAAATAACTACACTCGATCTTTCAGGAACACCTCTGCAAATGAACAGCAAATATCCCCACGGACGCTACAGTCAAATCCGTAGACGATATGGAATACCATTATTGGTCACAATTTTTCTTGTTTGGTTACCGTTGTTTGAAGGCCAATCCATCCAAATTAATCAAGTAAATAATGATTTTGGTTATGTTATAATAGAACAAGGAAAATTTTGTATCCAACCAAGTTTAAAAATCATGTAGTATTTATAAATCAAACTGATATCGAACTGGCATACGTTAGTTTATTAGAACAATTTAAAGAAGATCCATATCTAAACACTAGCACTATAAGGAGATATTTACTAATTGCTTATAAGGAAAAAGAATTATTTACAATAAGACATAAACGTGGCTTAGCTAATGTAATTGGTAGTGGGCTCAAATTTTTATTTGGTACATTAGATGCAGAAGACCGCACCAATATTGAAAATTCAATCCATGAGATAAAAGAAAAGTTAATTACATCTGAAGAAATGAATGCTATTGTAGATCACATAAATAACGAAAATAAGTTACTAACGGAATTAGGAAATTCCACAAATAAACTTCAGAACGATTTAATAAAAAAAATAATAACTGATGTTTTCCTTGATAATATCAAAACGTTTTTGGATCATATTCAAGATATACAATTAGGAATTCAGATGGCCAGACTAGGAATTATTAATCCAAAACTCATAGATATAGAAACAATCTCTAATTTAAGTACAGAACAGTTTGAAAAGATCAAAACCTCAGTTTGGAAAGAAAATGATAGATTATATTTTGTGCTGTCAATACCAGAAACATTTAACGCATATAGTAGAATTAAAATAGTACCTATTCCAGATAGAAATTATCAGGAGCTAATTATCGATGAAAATATTTATTATTTAAGGCATGAAAATAGTATCTTCCGACTTGAAAATAGTAAACCTGTCAAACTCAATAATCAATGTATATCAGATCTTATAAATAATGAAAAAACAACTTGTAAGCTAATAGAGAATCGGAAGCAAAGTATAACATTCATAGAGCCAAATGTCATTGTTACTAAGAATCTAGATGTAAGCCTCATTGAACAGAATTATAATGAACTTCCCATCAAAATTCAGGGAAATAATTTAATTAGTTTTAACCAATGCAAAGTTAAAATAAAAGAAATTGAAATCAGTATCGGAAAAAGTTATGTCATGTTAAATACTTCACCATATGTAAAAGATATTGGAAACTTAATTAAACTAAATTTAACATTACCTGATTTAAAAAGACATGTTGAAGAAATCCATAAAAAAAATGAAACTCACATTGTAATTCTTGCAAGCATAATATTTATTTTAATAATACTTGTAACTCCAGTAGTACTTATAAAAAAAACTTAATAATTGCAAAAATAATAAAAAAATCAATGAGGACATTGAATTATCTAATGAAGGGAGGAGTGACATAGGCACTCTTAATATTCCTTAGGTTAGCATATAAGTATTCCTCGTCGCTTCACATTTCATTTTCTTTAACTTCTTTTTATCAACATAAATATATATTGTGTTTATGCTTAGCTTGCGTCTTTGTATGCGCAGTTAAAAGCTTAGCTTGCATTTTATGCTTAAAATAAATGTGAAGCAACGATAGCATTAAGTAATTATATTGTCATATTGAAGATTTAGAATAAAGAGAACAATCAAACTATACACACCAATCGTGGTTATTATTTAGAAACGTTAGTTATATGTATATCCTATACCTGCTAAGCCCCCTTCTGTGCGTTGCAAACGCATACTATACCCTACCACCTGTGTAGGGTATATTATCTCGAGTTGTACTAATCCAATTCGGCTTTTAACTTTAAACGAACTTTTTTTTATTAAATTCAGGCTCCGACGAATTATTGATATTTTAATAAGTTTTAGATAAAAAAACAAGATTAGAAAGGCAAGATTAGCGCTCTTAAGCCATTTCTGATTTTAAAATATTTAAAAAAATATTTATAATATAACATAATTGCTAAAAAACAGTGCACGAGTATTTATATTCAAATAGCCCAAAATAACGGAGTGAGAGCGTTGCGTTACGAATTTTCTTCCGTCTTTGATAAGTCGGATAAAAAGTCGTATCGTCTGAGGTGAAGTCGTACGTCGTTAGTCGTTTTTTTTTTTGAAAATTCAGACCACCATCCCCCTTGGTGAGATCTGACGATACCCCGTCCTCTGGTGAGATTTACCATTTAATTTTTAAATACAAAATTAAATTAACTTTATATGTTCATGTATTTTGCTTCATGCCACTAATACGAATGTCTTCCACTCACCCGGAATGTAACGTTTCAGAAACAATACGTAACGAACCAGAAATGATTCATTTGAAATATTGCAAATGGTATGTTACAAAAATCTTCCTTATGTATTTCAAATATACTGCTTCACATGAAATTATTCTGAAGTGTTTCTGAAAGATTCAAAATTCAACGTTTCCTGAACTTTTCAAATTAAATCTCTCTGACTCGCCAACAAAGCTTGCAATGAAGCGCCTGCAAGAAAATGTGTAATAACTAGGGAGTTACAATAACAAACGTAAATAAAAGGGAAAAAAGAGTTTTTTGTTTTCTTTGTTTAATTTTTTTGCTTGAGTTTTTAACAGATCTATACAAGAAAATAAACATATAAGGCTTGCAAAATTTTTACTAATTGGCTTAGAAGTTACTGATGAGTCTTTCTAGCAGAACACGAAACTATTATAACTAGCTTTAGCCCATTTTTCCTTTTTATTTATGTTTTTTAAGTGTAATTTTTTTGTGTTGACACACACACATATCGAACAGTAAGCTCAATAAAAATAATATAATTTATTTTAAGTTTCAACAAATCATCTTTTGTTATATCAGAGAAACTGTTTCTCTGACTGAAAATCATACACAACATTCGTTGAAATCGGACCCGAAATTGTTTGATATCAGCGAATCTTTTTTTTCTGTGTATAGAACATTTGATGTAGCATGAACCTTAAGATATCTGGAAAGATATGTGCACCTCAATAGCAACATGGTGCGTATTAATTACCGACAGTGGAAAAGTAGATTCATTAATATGTAGCAAATTTTATATTACTAGAGATGAAAATTAAATATAAAAGTCTTCTTAGAGCATTAAAACCGTTATTAACCTGAATAAGGCCACGATCCAATAAATTATCTATAACATAAATCTGAATATCACTTGAAACATTAAATGGAGACAGATTACTATCACCAGATAATGCATCCCATTGAATTCCACTAAGGTTAAAGTCTACAAAAACCATTAATTGATTTGATCTCAAGGAAAAATAAAGTTAAATTATCAATATGCATTTTATATAAAGCAAAAGAACTACTCGGAAGAATGTATGAGACTGCTAAGTATAATGACTCAGATGATCCATTCATTAAAACGCATAGCTGATCAATTAAAACATCATTATTTTGCAATGATGAACAGAGAGCACGGTTGATGGCAATTGATACACCACCACCACGTAAACAGCCAGCCGCATTTACGTCTCGATCTTTACGATAGACATTATAAAGATTCTGATCAAAAAATTCTTCATTAAGAAAATTAACATTAAATCACATTTCAGTCAGTATAAAAACATCGAAATTACATTGCGAGGTCATGGTACGCCAGAATTGACTTCAACCTCGAAGTCTTTGCACCTTGCGGATTTTTGCAGAGGGTCATTGTAGGGCTCTTTCCGGTCAAAAATATTCGAAAGTTAAAATCGTAGTGGTGGCCGTTTTTTTTTCAATGATTTTACTTTTTTTTTTTTCATATCACACGACGCTTTTTTATATAATTTTACTTTGGGAGTGCGTCTCACTTTTTTATAAAATCATATTTATCTTGCTAGGCTTTCAATACTGAACAGGAATATGGAATCAAAAGTTAGATACCGCATTTCGGAGATATAGCCATCAGAAGTCGGGGATATAGCTTTTAATGAAATCGTTGTCATAATTCGGGAACCCCTGTATCGACTTTCAAAAAATGGATGTCATATGAAAGATTATTTATTTATTACCTATAGTTTTTGATAATTTTTGAGATATGACACTTTATCGAAATTTCCGATCAACTTTTTTTTTTTAAAAAAGCGTTATATTTTAGACAAATTTTTATTTTACAAAAAATTTAATTAATACATACGAAAGCACATTTTATGTCCTTTCAAATAGTGTGCTATTCTAAGTTGGGTTTTCTTGGGTATCCGAATTTTTTAAGGAAGAAACTGAACGGGCTCCAGAAATTTACTTGAAATATTGATCGCTTACTTTTTTATTAAAATTTTAAGTTTTTTGGTGAAAAATACCACCGCAAATAAATATGTTATTGTTTTTATTGTTGTTATTATTGATACTGTTGCTTTGTTCTTCTTTTTGTTGTTGTTGGTGATCTTGCTCATGCTTTTTCAAAAAATCCCAAATTTCCAAGTAAATTTCTAGAGCTCGTTCACTTTCCTTCCTTAAAAAATTCGGATACCCAAGAAAAACCAACTTAGAATAGCACACCATTTGTACTGATCCGATGTCGGATTTTTTTTATATAATAATTTATAACGTTGGCTTTTGAAAACTGTCCACAAATAAAAAATAATAACAAATTAAATGTTTGAATAGTTTTAACATGCTGTCCCCCCAACTAGAATTAATTGAAAAAAATAAAATTTTGTTCCTTATTCCTTTATCTACAAAACTCATTTTACAAAAAAGTGGAGTGCAGGGAGTCAATACAAAGGAACGGGTATCTGACACTCGTTATTAAATTTTGACTCGTCACAGCTGCACGCTTAAATTCCTTCTGGAATTCATGACTTGCGCTCGAAAATAATTAATAATTATTAATTATAATTTTCGATCTAACAGAGACCCCACTTTGGCATATGTAATAAATTTCAAGTTACGATATTTCGGAGACAAAAAAGTTATCGATATAATCTCAAATTGGTTTTGAAGGGTAATAGCAATACTTTCAGATGCCGTAACCAGTTTTGGAAAAAAAAAAATTTATTCGCGATGTAAAATGAGCTCAAATATAGCCAAAAACCGAGTTTTTTGAACTTTTAGGTTAGAATATCTCAAAAACCTGACGTATAGGAGAAATTCTGAGCTCGGATTCGGATTCAGCGCATCAAAGTCCTTCGGGAATGATAGGTCTGGTCTACGGTTTAAAAATTTGTCGACCTGTGTAATTTTCGATCTAACTCCCACTTTTTTGTAAAATGAGGTTTGTAGATAAAAGAATATTGAATAAAACTTTCTTTTTTAAATTAATTCTAATTGGGGGACAAACAATATGTTAAAACTATTTAAACAATTAAAATGTCATTACTCTTCATTTGTTGACAATATTATTATTTTTTTTTTTTTAATTCAAAATTCAGCTAATTATCGAAAGTTCATATGTGGATATTTTCGAAAAAAAAAATTTTTTCAGCAAAATCCTGATATAACGGTGGGCTGAAAAGTTCGTGGGCTTACATAGTAAAACATTTTTTTTTGATAAAATTTTATTTTTTTCTTCAATATAGTTGCCTTCGAGGGCGATACAACGATTATAGCTATCATATAATTTTTCGATACCATTTTTATAGTACGATTTCTCTTTAGCCTCAAAATGGGTCTCAGTTTCGGCGATTACCTCTTCATTAGTCTTAAATTCCTTTCCAGTAAGCTTTATTTTGAGGTGCGAAAACAGGAAAAAGTCACTGGGGGCCAGATCTGGAGAATACGGTGGTTGGAGGAAGCAACTCGTATCCTAATTCATGCAATTTCATTGATTTGTGAAACGGTGCATTGTCTTGATGAAAAAACACTTTTTACCTTTGAGTGAATGTGAGCACGCGCGGCACCCATTTTGCACACAGCTTTCGCATGTCCAAATATTCATGCACGATGTGTCTAACAGGTTCATTTGAAATCTTTAGAGTCTCAGCTATCTCGATCATCTTCACTTTACGATCATTCAAAATTATTTTGTGGACTTTTTTTATGTTTCGTCGGTAACAGCCTCTTTGGGGCGTTCACTGCGTGCATCGTCATCTTTCCTTCGCTTCTTTTAAAGTTTGCAAATCAATTTTCAACGGTTGATTTTCCTGGTGCAGAGTCCGCATAATGCTTATCAAGCCAAGCCTTTGCTTCAGCAGTATTTTCTTTTCGCCAAAAAGCAATTCTTCATTAATACACGAAACTCTTCTTTATCCATTTTTTTCACAATATCAAAAGTTGCTTCACTCACAATGCTATATTTCACGAACCATTTGTCCGGCAGCTGTCAAATTTGTACACGGGTCTTTTGAAGGTTGCTACGAACTGTAAATCATATGGACTTAATTCTAGTAACGCCATTTCAGTGTCAGCCTACGAACTTTTCAGCCCACCTGTTATGTGTCAAATGAATTTTTTAGAAGATGGAGAAACAATATTTTCATCGCATTTGGAGAAGACGAGATTTGTTTTTCCTGAAATTCGTGCGGATTGTAAAAGAATGACCGATATGTAGAACATCTTTGTATTAAAAAGAATTAAAAATTATCTTTAAATTCATTACTACAAAGTTATAGCAAAGAGTTTGGAAGAAACGTCAAAAAATATCCCGCAAAAATTTTTACCGATAACTTATTTTCCTGTGAAGCAGGGCTCTCAGATGTCTTGGAAAAAATTAAATTAATCGTAAAATATTCTGATTTAATTGTTTTTTTTTTCACCCGCTTCATCTCACTATTGAAATTTTTAATGTTTATTTTTTGTGACGTTTTCTTAATTTCCCAGCAGGCAATTGAGTAAGGCCTGCCTCGGAGAATGCACTGCTGAGATTATATGAGGCCTTCTCGATACTAGATTTCAAGAACGGAGTGCACGTTGCCTGGGTGGTCTTCTGTTTCATGTCAAGGTGGTATTTTTGTGTATTCATTGTCATATTAAATGTTATGAATTGTCACAAAGAAAAGACATTAAAAATATTATCGCAACAATTAATTAAAAGTGTCACAATTATTAATTAAATTTTTTTTTTCCAAATACTACTGTGAGCCCTGCTATGGCAAGCGGTTTTAGAAGGCTTGCTTGGGAAGGCCTGCTTATGAAAGCCTGCTTCCAATAGCCAATAGCATAATTTATTTTTTATTTTTCTCCTTCCAAAAAAAAAAATTGCTACCAAATGAGAAGCGTGGGAGGGGGCAAAGCTCCCTCGTGCCTATATGGTGGGTACGGGCCTGGCCTACTAATAAAGGTCTGTTTTATCGGGACATTTCATATGAAAAGTAAGTACGTTTGAAAAAAGTTGGGAAGCTGGAAGCTCTGAAAAAAGAAGGCCTTCTAGAAGCGATTCTTGCTCATGTCCTTGCCTACTGGGATATTCAATCATTTGAATGTGTAAACATGAACTTGTAACTCCATATTGAAAAATATGGCAACGCCAACGGAGCGTGCGAAGTAAACATTTACGCTTGGTTTAATATTTTCATTTTATCATTGTGCTCACTCACATATTTTCAGTTAATCAATAAATTGCGTTAATTTACTTAGATAAAATAATTGCGTGTTTTCGTAGCCGATGCTAATGTTTTTGTTGTTGTAATTGGTGTTGCTACAATTATTATTGTTTTCTTTACAATTCAATAGAAAGTCCCAATATAAGATATGTTTTCCATCTATGTTGATATCGTTATTGTTTTTGTTGTTGTTTACTAACTCAAATCTTGGCGTTGGACGTGATGCGCTGTGTTTCAATTAAATTCGTGTGCAGCGGCAGCATCTGCAACAGTGCTTATCTAAATGTGGTATAAAAAGTGAGGCAACACCAGACGCAACCCGATTTCTAATCGAAAAAAATGTGTTAAATGTAATTTACTCGGGCAGCAATCGAACTAGGTCGAAAAATAGAAACACAAAAAGATATTTGTGTGTATTGATGTTAAACGATTTTGTTATAATTCCATTATTTTGATACATAAATGGAAGCGGCAATGAGCGATTTCATTTCGATGGTAATAACGAAAGCTCACCCCCCCTTGACCACCTTTTTCCCCAATATATCAAAGAAGCTTATAGATGCACTAATTTTGCTACACCTTCGCAGAAATAAATGTTCGTTACATTAAATTATTAGTTTCTTTCTTTGCAGTATTTATTAAAGATAGGATTGTTCTTATTATATTTCATTTATTCATTCGTTTACTTTTCTTTGGACAATACTATTTTGTCGAGGCCTAGTCATTCAATAACAAAAATGTTCCATGATATTTATTAATTTTTTATGATGTAATAAGATCCCCTAAGTTCAAAAAAATTTTTGATAGATTTTTCGTACGGTTAGTTTTTTTTAAAAATTTTTTTTAGTGTATTTTCAGCTTTTAGGCTATATCTCATCCAAATATAAACCGATTTTGTTTGAATTACTTTTGAAAAAAAAGTAATAAAAGGTAGCAAAATTGATATTCGGAAAGAGCACATCGAAATCTGTAAAGTTACCCATTTTCAAAACTCCCGGAAAACTTTCCAGGTAACCTCTTTTTTTTAACCAAATGACGTTACTTATAGCCTATAAATAAGAAACAACTTAAAAATTGGTAGAAATGGTAAAATGAAATTATGAAAATTTACACTAAACTGGCTATAACTTTGGCATTTATGAACGGATTTTCAAAAACTTGGTATTATTTTTTTTTGAAGATTTTCCTCTTTGTAATTAAAGAGCTAAATTGATGTATTTTTAAATATTTATATTTTTAAAGTTATTTTTAATTGGATACAAATTTTTAAAAAATTAATTTTTTCAAATGTGTCAGCTTTTATCTCGTAATCTGTAAATTAAAATCAAAAATTTTCTATACAAGGGCTGTGAGGAATTTTATTACCTTTTTTCCAAAATTCATTCAAACAAAATCAGATTATATTTGGATGAGATATAGCCTAAAAGCTGAAAATACACTAAAAAAAATTTTAAAAAAACTAACCGTGAGAAAAATCTATCAAAAATTTTTGAACTTAGGGGACCTTATTACATCATAAAAAATTAAGAAAGTTCATGGAACAAAAACAAATGTCAAAAAAGTCGGACAGTGTAATTGCAGTTTTGAATAATCTTCCTGGCTTTTTCAAGTACATACTGGCATCAATTGTCACAGAAGTATGGCAGCACGATTGATAAAAAAACAGCGACCGGAACGCTCAACACCTGGAGAAAATCTATTTTTTAACAACTTTTCTTGACAACAAGCATGTCGGATGTTTTATTAGTTGCAGAAAAATCTTCAAAAAGGAAATCTAATTTTACCTGTTATTTTAACTTTGAAAGAAAAAGCTCTCCGAAAGTTGAAACTCATTCTTCAAAAATTCTTTCAGTTCTTGACAGCAAAAACTACTCATGAAATGATTCAGGTAGGTGTTCTTTAGTTGAAACGATGTTTGGCGATGAAAAACTTCCTGAATTTTCATCCAACGTTTGTGACTGCTGGCCAATAATTCAAGAAATTGAGGATCTTGATAGTTCCGATGAAACCACTAAAATGTCTTATAAACTACGACAACTGATTCCTGCCAAATGTGGAATTTTACAGAAATCGCTTTATTCGTTATTGATTCTCATCGAAATCAAATAAAAGCAATTCATCGGAAGAGAATACAATAGAATGATTATTGCACCAAATGGAATGGGCACAGCTAATTATGACCCTAGGTCAGTTGTAGCGAAATTCCTGCGCAAAAATGAGAGGCGTTATCATATTAAACTACCCAGGTCTTGGGAATATCATCATAAAGTGGAATTCCATTATACATACATACATATGTTGACTTCGAACTGTAAAATATGAAAAACTTTTACTGTAATATGTTTATTGGGGTATTTGACTACATAATGAAATATATTTTACCTTTGACCTTAACAAGTAAGAGTTTTATTCGCCCTTGAAACTAAAATGACTTTCTCCAACTCGATTTGAATAGTTTTTCGTTAAAATAATGAATATATATTTAATATTATGAAAAGTAATTCCATACAAAATAAAAAACAAAATTATATTCAAAATAGATAAATATTCAATATAAAGTTAGGTATCACTTTTTTCACATTTAAATTTAAACCAGTATTAAAAAGTTTTGTGGACAAGCTGTGATCACTGAGTGGCTACAGCAGCTGAATGTGTGGCTATCTCTACTCTTGTACATACTGAAAAAATGGCCTGTATGTCTGTATTCCAATTAAGCGCAAAGGTTCTAAGGCTACTTAGGGCTGCATTTCTTGCATCCCCTTGACAAAATTTATTTGTGTAAGCCTGTGCTATAACACAGCTTTCACAAAATTTACTGATCAATTTACAGACTAAACAAAGTATAAACGATAACAAATAAAAACATGTGGTTAAAAGTAAAGACAATCACTTCTGTCATAAACAGTTTCAGTAAAATTCAAGAAAAAGAAGCACTGAAACATCACAACTAGTATGAAATGCCACAAGCAGTTGAACAGGAGCGGATCCAGAAATTGGTTTTGGGGGGGCTAAGACTTTTTTTTATCACACACTTTCAAACTTAACGCGTGACATATCTAAAGAGAATTAACAAAAACTTGCAGTAGAGTAGGTGTTTCATATTGAATTTCTTATTAAAAAAAGGTATAAAGTAAAAAAAATAATAAAAAATACAACTGCATAAAGTAGTCTTCTTTTCTTTCATAGAGCAACTCCAATGAGCATGGGTATTTCCTTCCATTTTCTTCTAAAAGTTTTTTGGGATCGATCAATATTAATTAACCTATGGATGTACAAGAATGTTTAGCCTTTCGGTTTCCATCGTAGTTTTACTGTGCATGTTGTGACAGGAATAATAGCAAATATCTGTAATAGGTAGCACTTCAACCTACGGAAAAAAATCTATTGCCTCACAAAGGGCTTTAGCAGCTGTAGTAGGTAGGTAGGTAAAATCGTGAAGACAATTCAGAAATCATGCAACCCATTCTTTACCATTAGATGCATCAATATTGGGGCGGTGGGTCTGCTTCTTGACAATTCGCGGTGCTTCGATTTCGATACTCTGAAAATCTGCAATCCCGACTGCTTCTTCAAAGACATTTTCATATTTCGCTGCTACAATGTCTGAATACCACTTTTATCCATAATCTATCAAGTGTTTATGTCAAACAGAACTGCCTGAAGTTGACTAGCAAGCGAGATTGTCATTTGAAATACGTTAGACGCAATTTTCAATGCCGTGATGAAATCAAATCGACAAATTGCTGCTAAAAAACCAACAGATTTTGCTGACGACGAAGCTTGGTCCACTGGTTCTAAAAATCGTAGGATAGCGTCAAATTGGTTATGGAACTGCAAAGCATCATGCCTTTCAATCCATCTTGTGTCGCTCAACGTCGTGATTTTTAGTCTTTTATTTTTAGGGTGAGTCTCCTGTACATATTGCCAGTTTCATTAATTCTGTCCTTTGCAAAACTCATGCACAAAATTTGCAATGCCCATCATATTCCGAATAATTTTTATAGAACATAACTTGGATATAGCCAAATTTAGCTTGTGAGCAGACCAGTGCATATAAGGAGTGCGTCATTAGAAATTAGTGCATTGAAAAATAAATATATCCCAGTAACCACAGATTAAATTTTTAAAAAGAATATATTTGCGTTAAAATTTAATTCAAATAAAGAAAATAATACGTACTTTCCCTTGAACACCTCTCATTAGTGCTGTGATGGTATTTTTATGGATCTTTTGGCTTGACGCGCAACACTTGCGTCTAAAGTCTGTTATGTCCTTGCACGCCCCCCTTTTGTTGCCTCAAATTGCCTCTTCACTAGAACCCAATATCTCTTCATTGGCAGGAGTTCAGGGCAATTGGCTGGGTTCGCTTCTCTAGGAACGAAAGCAATGTCATTTTGCAGGTACCACTCAAGAGCCGCTTTACTGTAGTGACACGAAGCAAGATCAGGACAAAAAAGAAGATACCTAAAGATCTCTTACAAATTGTTGGAGCCTCTTTTGAAGCATTCCATGATGAAGATTTCGATGTTGATTGAGCGGCTCAATCAACCTTTTGAGCCTGTGATCACGAAATTTTGGTTTCTCTTACCATAACTGCAAATTGCCCGCCAAAGAAGAAATTTTCTCGGAAATTTTTATTTTTTTGTGTTTTAAATTTTTGGGACATGTCCACTAGCGTTGGCAAAATAAAATTCTTGGTCAGGAAACTGAAAAATGTCGGAAAGGACGAATGTTTCGTCATCCATGATGCAACATTCGAATTTGGACACAAAATCTTTACTCAGTCTTCCGATCCGGCACTTTCTAAACTTTGTAGGTTTTCAGCCTAGCCTTTCACTTTTCGCACAAATTATTCGGAGGAATCTGCTAGCTGAGCGGTTTTTCTTCCTGGAAGGTTGAGACTTTTCAGCATGGTTACGACCTTCTTTGCGTTATTACGGTCACCACAACCTTTTTTCCAGCGCGTTCCCTGCTTTTGATTCATGCTAACGTCTGCTTTAAATTTTTCATTACTCAAGATACCTTTAACATCCCTTGCAATCCTTTTGGTTATTTAAAAAATTTTATAATGGTTTTCACGCACTTCTATTTTACTGCTGATGTGTATTTGACATGATTTCTTAAGCTAACCTGATCAAAATAATTTAAATTGTTTTTTTATGAAAGAAGTTATAATGACGCACTCGTTACATATGTATGTATATGGCAAGAGGTTGCAATTCTTTAATGCGTGCTTACACTCTTTGCACTTACATATATGCTTGTAAGTTTTCAAGTTCTTAAAAGGTTTGAAAAAGGTTTTTTTTATATCAAATAAACTAGTTAAAAATTTAAACAAAAAACAGATAGTAAATTACATTAAACTAGGGGTGCAACCGATACGAATACGATTACCGATATATTGGTATAATCCGATATATCGATATCGGCGATATTTATTTGCCGATACACCGATATATACAAAAAAACCGAGTTGCTATACAAATTTTTATTGTTAATGTATGTAAGAATGTATGTACTCTTATAACACACCTTATCAGGTACTGTAAACAAAGTTAAGAGGATGTAAACATAATTAAAAGATTAATTAGCGTTACCCTATAATTATTTTTTTCTCCCGATAGTCAATTTTGCTTGTAAGCCGACGATATATTTTAGCTCTTCAATTTTATTGCAGTAGGCATGATATCTCATGAGAGTTTATTTATATGCTAACAAGAGATTTTAAGCTGCTCCCACCATAAACGAACTTGTTGCAAGTTCAATATAAGACTATTAGAAGATTTAACAGAATTCTCTTATATCTACGGTTAGTTTTAATGCACGTGATGAAGATTGCTGTAAATATATAATAAAACGTTTAAATTTTTTAACAAATCATTCACGAAGCTTTTTTTTTTCAACATAAACATAAAACGTTCATTCCGTAAATAACTGCACACTTTTTTGACTTTTTGCTCCGACAATTTTAATATTTATATTATGGTGGATGTGGATCTTGAACTTCAAAAAAATTATTTTCAAAATAAATATTATTAGTACTTTAATATTTGGCTCAAACATTTTTACGGATGAATGCTTCCAGCTTAAGCATGCTTCCAGCATTTCACGCATAAGTGATTTCAAAATAAAAGAATTACTTGGTTTTTGTATACATTGTGTACAAATTTTTCTTTTAAATGCATCCCGAATACTTTTAGTGAAATTGCTCGGTTAAATGCGCCAATGAAAAGTTTCTACTCTTGCAATATAAATTTGCTAAAATTTCCCTAAAATCACGCTTCAATTGCTTTTAATACTAGACTTTTTTCAAGAAATGAATCGATAAGGTTTTATACTTAAAAGTTTTCATCAAACGAACATACATCCCGGCTAGAAAATATCGTTAGGCGTAAATTAGGTCCGCATTAGATTTGCCTAGCCAGAACGTTAGGGCCAAGTGTAGATTGTAACGGTGTGCCCCAAATTTTTCTAAATAGGATTGTCCAACGCCCGCCTCTGTAGGTAAACCTAATTTAGAAATTCTTTAGGATACCTAATTAGACTCCTGCTAAACATTCCTAATTTAGACTAACCTCGTTATATCCCAGTTAGGGCCGAATGTATATTTAGGCATGCCTAAGAAAAATTCTAGTCGGGATACAAACATGCAGATATGTATGTTGTAGTATGTATGTACATTGGTCAACTTAAATTTTATTTTTCTGTCTTATTCATTCATTATCGCGCATTTGAGTTTTTCATCGTATCTTCGGCATTTACAGTCCGATCTTAAAGTATGATATATCAATGTTTTTGTCATGAGTAGATCAACTTTCTGATCTAATGACCATTGACATCAACTACCCCGTTCTTGAAGTTGCCAACCAGATCTCAGTTCCTACCATCCAAATGTAGCACCCGAATGTTAAAAAATTAAAGCTTGTAAAAAATGATTACATTTTTTCAACAGAAGTATTTCGATTATTCCATTAGAACTATTTTTAAAAATGTTTTTAAAGTTTTTTACCGAACGTAGAGGTCGCCTTATTAAATTTTTCGTCATATCTTCGGTATTTAGAGTCAGTAGTACTAAAATTATCTCTAATCGAATGATAGTTGGAATAATACCGTTACTACTCTCTTACTTTATTTTATTATTGCTATTCATTATTCATTACCTGCGTCAATAACATTTAACCGAGTTTTTTATAAATGGGCTTCTCGGATAAATGCGTTCAGATACCGACATTTTCATAAACACATTTATCCGTGAACTAATATATTTCAAAATATATTTGAAAATGCTTTTGTTTTATAACAAATAAATAATTTATTAAAATAATTTGTTTAAATCCAATTTATTTTATTTATACAAATGTTTCTCAAAATATCTTTGATGTAACATTTTTTATTGAAGTGATACAGACTTCTTTAGTAAGAGTGTAATTTGAAAAGTAGGTGTGTATAGATAATGAGACGCAAAACGTGACACCACTTCTTTAATCGGAATCTGGAATAGCTGCAGTAGTTACTATTAAAGTACTCATCGAGTAGAATGCCCTAAAACTATCAGCTTCAAGATCGTTCAACCCAAAGCGGAAATATGAGTGTGGAAAGATTTCCTATTTTTTCAAATAATGCAATGATCAAATCCTTGCTATAGCGAGGAGATTGACGTTACTTGCTTT
This sequence comes from Meiosimyza platycephala, assembly GCA_963662105.1. Taxonomy (NCBI): domain Eukaryota; kingdom Metazoa; phylum Arthropoda; class Insecta; order Diptera; family Lauxaniidae; genus Meiosimyza; species Meiosimyza platycephala. The sequence continues at coordinate 39,030,890 of OY759210.1, read as the reverse complement.
ATACATATGTTTATGTGCGTCTGTGTATTACGAAGGCTTCCGAAAAGGCGTCATAGTTAGTGTGGTATATTTAAAAAAAAAACATTTTTCAAGTATGCTGGCAACTATTGCTGAAAAAGTCGTGACTATGAACAGAAAAAAAGGAATAAAAAAAACAGGTCGCATAAAAACGTCAGAAAAAATGTACATTTCGTGCACGACAAAAGACATTATTGAATGCGTCCACTGTACAAAATAGTGGAAACGATCATTCCCAGCAAAACCTATAACCGTTAGAAAACTTATTATTTAAGTGTTAAAATTTCCGTATTTTACCGGATAATCTTGTTCTAGCATCGGGAAAAATTTAACCACATCTGCCCTATACGTGTGAGAATACATGTGATCATGCATCCTGTTCGTACCAATTGAATTCTTCCATAAGAAAAATTATGAAAATAATATAGCTGTCCCTTTCATTATCACTTTATTTTATTTCCTCCACATTCTCCAAAATCATAAAAAAAATAATAATGAAAATGTAAAATTTTCTGTTTTTTCGTTTGAAAAATGGTCTTTAAATTTTTCTGTTTTATTTTATTTATTATAATTTGCACAATTGCAATTTAATATTACACTTCATTGTACTTTATCGAAAATATAGTGGCACACTCAGGGCGAAGATAGGTCGTAACATCTACCACAGGAGTTTCCTTCAAGAATTACATTTCACGCAAGCTTTTATCACTAGAACGATTCTAAATATACATATGTATTTATGATAGCGAAATATTGTATTACGTATTTTTAATATTTGAGAACTTACCAGTTCTTGCAGCTTTTTAATAAAATATATCTGCTTGCAAAAATTTACAATTTTGGTAATTACATATTTTTATTGAATTTTTTGACTTTTGATTTGTTTTTAATAATAATAGCCGTGCTTTATTCGCTTTGTTAAACCTAAAAATGAATAAAACGCAAAGCTTAAACTTTTTTAATTCTGGTACTGACCACAAGGTGGCATGACAGTGTTTGTTTTAAAATCAGAGCCGTTCTGATAGCTGGCAAACTCAAGGGGCCTCACGCATCATTAAATTTTTTTTTTGTTAAGAAATTGGTATCAATTACTTTTGGACTGATCTATAGCGTCGCAGACGCTTATACCAATGTTTTTCTTTCGTTATCCGAGAACAGAAAAAAATCAACGATAGAAGATGAAGAACAAATCTATTTGACGTTATGTATATTAAAAAGGAAAAATGAAAGCAGAATGTTTTTGTTTTTATTATAAGGGTATTCCTGAAAACTCGAAAAGCCTCGAAAACTCGAAAAGCCTCGAAAACTCGAAAAAGTTTTCGAGCCTCGAAAATAATTTTATGAAAAAAAGTTTACGCAACTCTCGAAAACTTTCGAGGCAAATTTGATGCGAAAGTAGCCTCGAAAGTTGGAAAATGAATAATTTGAGCGAGAAGAGCGCAATTGTTCTCAAAAAGATAAAAACTGTCAAAAACGAAAATTAAATTATGACGATATTTCGATTTTCAAAACAAATTTTAATTCGCTACAAACTTTTTATTTTGATTCAGTTAAGCAATTTTATGTTTCTATTTAAACAATATAGGTATCAGTTGATAAGTAATTTATTAAGCTATAATATTAGTGTGAAAAAGTTTCAAATCGGTCCATCTATAATCAAGAAGAATGGTTTAAAATTAATCCAAAAAAATGAATTTTTTAACAAATTAAAGTTTTTTTATTTAATTTTTTTGATTGACAACTAAGACACATGTTGATTTCTCTCACACGAGTAAGGCAGTTTTAGGCAACAAAAGGCGTTTCTCATTCGTTTGCACGTTTGCATAGATGGGGTGTTCCCTTAAACAAGCTCGAAAACTTTCGAGGTTTCCATGCTTTCGAGTTTTCGCGTTTAGAGGAATACCCTTTATGTGATTTTATTTTAATATTTGGGCCCAGCACTTACCGCATGCAAAAGGCCCCGCGTGACCTAAAACCGTAACTGGAAAATTCAAGCAATGCTGCCACTGCTACTTGCTATGTGCGACATCTATTATTCGTATTCAGCTTAGCATAGCATAGACAAAAAAGTTCAATCAATTGAAGTAGAAATTGAGCTGGTCAAGCAGTTGTATGGAATTTTGGTTTAACCAAAACGAATAAAACACGGCTAATAATAATATATCATCAGGTCCTAAAGCCTTGCTACTCTTGAGAGATTTTGCTGCATCTTTTAATTCTTCTTAATGGGGTTAATCCAACAGGCAGCGCGTCTTGTTCTTCCTGCTGCAGGTTATGCGTAGGGAATAAGGCATCAACGATGTTGCTCATGGTTTCGCAGTCCATATTTGTGCCAGGAATTTTAAAGCCCAGTTTCTTCATAATGAGCTTATTGCCGAGACCCCATGGGTTGTTGTTCAGATCGTTGCGGAGTTTCTCCCATTTTTCTCTTTTGCTACGCTCTATGACAAGCTTCAAATGTATCTTGGCTTGTTTGTAGTTTTCGGCTTCATTTGTAGCGGCGCCTAATCGTCTGGCTCTAGTGAGTTTCCTCCTCATCCGTAGGCAGTTCCGTCTAATTTCTGCTATTTTATCTGCCCACCAGTATACGGCATCTTTTCTGCGGCTTGTGCCAACTTTAGGCATCGATGCGTTGCAGCATTGAGCTAATCGCTGCATAGTCGCATTTGTGAGAGTTCTGTCGTCCCTAGTTGTGTCAGTTGGCAATGAGTTTTCGTCGATATTTGCCAGCAAATATTCGGATCTAAGTTTCGCTACATTCCATTTTCGCGTGCCTCTTCTTGTTGGTGCCTGGATGGGGCGACTTCCTGAGTCTAGATGGTAAGTGATATACTGGTGATCACTACCAGTAAAATCTTCCAGGACTCTCCATTCTTTAAGCATTCCAGCTAAGCTCTCTGACACTAGAGTGATATCTGGTGTGGTGGCCTCGCACCCTGGTCTTCTGAAGGTCGTAGCTGCGCCAATGTTAGCGATGGCTAAGCCCAGCCTAGCGGCCATGTTTAGCCACGCGTCTGCCTCTGAAGTTTGTTGCTGCCGTTCCCCATTCGACAGCTTTAACGTTGAAATCTCCTGAGATGATAAAGGGACCTCCAATTTCCAGCACTTTGTCTTCAATGCTTTCAAGCTTCTTCTGGAACTCAGCAATGCTATCGCTTGGGGTTAGGTAACAGCTGAGCAAAGTGAAGCTCGTGTTTTGCACGTATACGAAGCAGTTCCCTGCACCTTTAAGTGCATTGAAAAACCTGCTGTTGCTAGGCAGCCAGATTGCTGCAGTACCGGTCGCATCTTCTAACCAGTTTTCTCGATTCGCTCGCCAATACTGTTCACTTATAACGACAGCGTCCGCTTTCTTCTCTATTGCCATCTGCTCTAATAGCGCATCAGCCGTTCTGCTTCGATGCATGTTGGCCTGGAGTATTCTCACTTTGTCGCTTGGCACTTAGTTGAGCCAGGTATATGATCTACCCGGCTACGCCCAGCTTCTGTGCACAGGCAGTACTTTGGTCTCTTGCTGCAATCCTTTATTTTATGTCCTGCCTCTCCGCATCTCATGCACAGACCTTCACCTTTCCTATCCGGTCCCTTGCAGTTCATTTGCAAGTGGCCCATTCCGAAACATCGGAAACATTGTTTGATGCTTGAGCAGAGTCTAACTCTGGCTCTGACGTAACCGATTTTTATGCCATCTTCTTTGAGTAATTTTTCCGGTTTTTTTTGCGCTAGTGTTACAAACGCTCGTATTTGCTCACGCTTGTTTGGTGCTATTACCCTGACGCGAATTTCCTCAAGTTGATCTCCTAGCACCTTTTTGATGGCCTGTTCAACTTCTAGTTGGACAATTCCTAGTGTTTTTAACGTGAACCACTGCCGAGACGGCTTAATTTGACGGTGCTCTACGCACAGACTTGAAACTTACGCGTCGAGCGGCGCCCCCCCGGCGAACATGAAACCCGGTGGATCCCGAGCCCCATGCGGACCGAAGGCACCATTTCTAGGCCATGTAAATGGGCATGACCTAACACCTGGTCGGTGTCAAGGCCTATCTAAAACCTCCGTCATTCTATGGAATGACACCCGGTTGCAATGCAACTCCACACCGGGGGAATAAATTCCCCCTACCCGCGATTTTGGGTATAAACCACAGCCACCACGATCGCCCACAAGGGGGCCAACCCACTGCCAGGCTAAAACCGAAGTTTTAGGGGCTCCTAACAACCCGTGGTACCAGAAAACCTCCGGTCAGGTTTCGTAGCAAGCTACTACCAGTTTAGCTCCATTCAGCATAGGACTGGCCGCCTGACATTCAACAATCACGCAACAACACAACATATAGTCAATCGAAACATGAAACATTTACATGCAACATGCAACAAAAGCCCTAGCCTACCTATTCGCCCAACTACCTAACACCTAAACCCCAACTAATCCCTACTCCGGACCTCTCAATTGACCACGCCTCCTCCGCCTTGTGAAAACCTCCCCCGCAAAACTATTCAACAAGGAGATGCGCTCACTGGAAGCGAGTACACCTCCAAGATCGTACCTACGACCTGGATGCGCTACGATCCCAAAGGACTCTATATTGCGGATGTCCTCATAAAAAGGGCAATCACACAACACGTGCAATGTGTCCTCAAGCACCGCCCCACAATCGCAACCCTGGACTTCACTGAGAGCCCTCTGATGCAAAAAAGCATTGAGGGAACCATGCCCCGTCAGCAGGAAGCCCAGAAAAAGGTTAAAACCAAATTCGGGGTGATTTCCCACAAACGTGACATCCCCAATGAAGCCGAACGTCGTCCTGCCTTTCAAACTGTTCACCCATCTAGCCTGCCACCGAGATGTGACGCATTCATTCAAGAAACTTTTACGTTCCTTTAAACTCATGCCACCAATGTTAGCAGTATCCAACCACCCATTTACTGGAGGCAGTCCTCTCCGGATTCCGTAGGCAATACGGCAACGTATTACCTCCAGGTCCAAAGGGGGTGCCCCCATTAGCACCTGTAAGGCCTCCGTGGAGACCGTACGGCACACGGGCATATAAGCGAGCAGAGCAACACGTTGACAAGAAAGTATCCTAGTAGAATCCACAACAGACAAAGCAGTTTCCCACCATACAGGAGCGCCATATGTTGCGCAAGCAACAAACAGCCCTGCATATATAGTGCGAACAGCCCGCCTGCTGAGGCCCACTCATTCCTCAAAACACGACGCACCTGCCCTGCAACGGACAGTAAACGTTCCCGGACTCTATTCAAATGAGGCAAAAATCCCAGTCGCTCTTGCATCGTTATCCCCAGGTATTTGACCTCAGTCACATACCTAAGGCTAACTCCGTTGATTCTTACCACTGGAGGGCGACTAAGTGCCAAGCTGCCTTTCAGCAGCATTGTCACCGTCTTCTCCATTGATACATCAACCCCGATACTCCTGCCCCATTCATACACTAAAGCTAGCGATTCACTTGCCCTACTCTCAAGTTCGGCACGAGACTGGCCCTCGATCAAAATCAAGAGGTCATCAGCGTAAGCGCAACTTCTACACACGGCAGCGAGCCGTCGCAATAAAGGGTCCATCATGAGGTTCCAAATAAATGGACCACAGATGGAGCCCTGTGGGCACCCACGTACCACATCAATAAACAATGTTTCGCTTACACCAATAACCCCAGCCCTTCTGCCGGAAAAGTAACTTTGCCAAAGGTTACCCTCCCGACATCCAAGCTCACTCAACCTATGTAACACGGCTTGCCATCTCAAACAGTCAAAAGCGCCCCGGAAGTCCACAAATATGCCCAAGACATATTTGGAGACACTACCATTGACAAACGTTTTCATGTACTCCCATGCATCTATAACACTACGTCCCTGCCGAAATCCGTACTGTGTTTCACATAACTGGTATGGCCCATCCAAAAGTCTTTCCACCATAACCCTTTCAAGTACTTTTCCAAGCACCGGAAGAAGGCTGATGCCCCGATAAGAACGAGGATTACTCCTGATCTTATCAGGCGACTTGAGGAGTACAACCACACGAGCACACTTCCACGCAGTAGGGAAATACCCCTCACTGAGGCATTTCCCGTACAAGCACTCAAGGTACTCAGGTATAGCCCGCCAGATGGCCTTAGCCATCTCGCCAGTCATACCATCCATACCCGGAGACTTTCTCGACTTCACCAAAGACATAGCATACGCTATTTCACCCACATCCAACCCAGGGGTATCAACTACTACTGGGACCGGAGTCCGAGCAGCAGTCTCCTCCCTAGGAAAGAAGGAGCTCAACAGCAGGTTCATGCAATCCTTCCACTCCGTCACCAAGGTATTACCGTTGCAAAGACTTGCAATGTTCAGCGCCTTGCCACGACCCCGACAAATCCTATAAACTTGACCCCACGGATCATTCCGGTTCTCGTGCACGAACTCCCGCCACTCATTTTCCTTCACCCGTACTATCATACGCTTGTACTCAACCAAGCACAACCGATATGCGGCCCGACGCTCACTCACGTCCTCAGCATTAGCCACCCTGGCCCTTTGGAATCGCTTCCTAAAAGACCTAAGTGACCTCCGCTTTAGCATGAGCTCGCGTGTCCACCACCTTACTTTCTTGCGATTTGTCTTACGACATCGCGCAAATAAGGTGTCGTTCACATCAGTGAACCAGCCGTCAATCACACCGATTTGCTCATCCACACCCATGTTGACAAACGCATGAAGTGGCACACCAAGGGCCTTTCCTCTAACTAGCTCTGAATACGCGTTCCAATTTGCAGAACAAGTGCGCCATGCCCTGAGCTCCAAACTTTCTTGTGCTACTAAATCATAGGTAAGCACAACCTGAATCAGATTGTGATCACTCATTTGCTGGTCACCCAGCACACACCATTCAAGGTGATAGGATCTAGCAGCCACATTATTAGATACTGTCACGTCTATATCGCTCACACCTCTAGGACCATCAAACGTGAACAACACACTGGGTTCATTCAGGATGCAGATATCCCTACTAACAAAGAATTCACTAAGCACCCGTCCCCTTATGTCTTTCGAATGCCCAGTACGACTGGGCATTTTACTGAACCACAAAGGGGAGGCCGCATTCGCATCCATGCCATGGATGAGCGGAATGCTACTCGCAAGTAGTAGCACCGTATCCAAATACGCGATATATGGCTCTAGAGGTGCCCCAAACTTGCAATACATACTACTCAAGAACAGTTTTCCATGCTCGCCCTCAGCACACACAACAACGCCCCACCTACTTACATCAACAACCATACATTGAACATGCACGTCATTGACGATAACGGCAGAATTAGCCCTTAGATCAGGAAAGACCCGCATATGAGCGGGTAACCCTCGTACAACACCATTGGTTGCATAAGGTTCCTGAACTAGAGCCAACTCTATACCTCCCTCCACTAGCCTAACACCTAAATCACACATGACAGAGTACGCCCCCTGACAATTCAATTGAGCAATACGCATAGGCACTAATGTCTAGCGTCGGCCCGGGCAACAATTGCACCGTAAATGGGACACACGGTGGACATCATGTAATGCCCTGCCGGTTGACCCTTAAACGCGCAATTGCGACAATGCAGTGCATTGACACAACTCGCGACACGATGCCCTTCCTGACCGCACCGACGGCAGAGATCTTTGTCCATACGACATTGACTCACCCTGTGGTCAAAACTCATACACCGAAAGCATCCAAGCATCGGATCATGCGCCTTTACCCTGAAGGAGAACCACTTGATGTAGCAGCGATCCGCAGCAAGGAGAACACCAGTGACAGCACTGGTGCCCACCAAGACAACGTTCACTGGCCCACCAGCGCCAGCCTTCCAGGCAGGACTCACAATCTTTACACTTTTCTGAAAGGTCTCCAAAGTCATCGAGTCCTTCAGGTTTTTACCGTAGAGTTCACCCATGAATTCATCAGGGGTGATATCCACGTCCACCTTCTGGACGACCACTCTGGAGCCTAACTTCCGGTCCTCGCACACTTTTAAACCTACTTCTCGAAAGTAGTGTTCGCCGCGATCTTCTTCAACTCCGCAACCGAAGGGGTACGAATGACCGCACCGCCACTGCGGATGGGCTTCACGCCATGGACACGCACACCTAAAGTAGGTCCAACCTCTTTTACTACCTTCTTGGCAACCTCCTCAGATGTAGGACCAGCCACCTTACTCCTGACCACCAAGGACCAGGTCTCCACCGGCTTCTCCACCCTCAGAGGGGCCGCAGCAGGCGCAGGGACACCAACGGGAGCCCGAACGCCCACTGCAGCTGGCGTTGAAACGCACCCGCGCAGCACGGTTTCACCCTTCGTCTGGTGAACATCCAGACGCCCCTTCAGTCTCTAATTCTCCCCAATGAGATCCATCAGCAACACCTCAAACTCGCCGGCGATCTCTATCACCTCCTGCGCAACACTATTTTCTACCCGCCCATCTAATACCGCTTTAATGAGGCGACCAGTGACCGCCTTCATCGAGCGAACCTCAAATCTAGCGCCCCCTGCCACCCCACTTCCAGCAGCCACGCTGCCAGAGACGACGCCAGACCTGCCGGAGCCAACCTTGGCTGAGCCAGTTTTGACTCCAGCAGTCCCAGCGCCCCCCCCCAGCAGCCACCTTCGCACTCGCCTTTCCAGCAGAAGGCTCAGAAGCCCCAGCCCCTTTTGCGGCACACTCCTCCTCTAATCTAACCTTACCCCCTTCCCCATTTGAAACTATAGGGTCAGCCTCCATGCTGTCCCTCCTGCTCACTCTACCCACTTTGACGGCACTCTGGACGGAACCGTCAGAGTCCGTCACGTCGCTACTAGTATGCCGCACGGCCCTCTTCTTTGCCCGCTTTCCGGGAGGCATCTCCAGAGCACGATAACACTGACTACACAGTGCCTATCCAGCCACTAACCAGCAAGAGCTTCTCCAACTTTCAAATCCGGTATGTGTAGGTTACAGAGCCCCTCAACTGTATACCCACAGTTGATATCAAACTGTACTTAGGGGGGTGCCTTTTAAACTGCGCAGTACCCAATACACTAACCAACTAATTGGTTAGCGAGTACACAATCAGTTTAATGCACAACCGATGCACAAACCACCAATGAAAGCTATCAGAGAGCTTCCACTAGCCACCAGCAGGCACGACACCACAATCACGCCACTCACAAAAATTTAAGTAAACAAGTTACCGTACTTTCGTACAACAACAAGTCTACCACAAAAACTATAGCGTGATCAAACTTATGAATTTTTATGATAGCTCATAAAAATTCCACAAATTCTCTCACAAACACTCTACTCACGTATGCAAATACTCCACCACCTTAACAACGGCACTTAAAAACACTGAGAATAACGAACTAAACCCACGCACAGAGCTTAACTAAACACGTCCACACAGTCTGACGACACAGTAAACAATTGGGCGCGGGAGGGCCGTGGTGTTTTCTTTTTCCCTCGGTCTTTTGCCTGTACTAGGCTGCGCCGGGCTCGATGCGTGCCTCATCGGGTGGGCTGATGGAGTTTCATTTGCTACAGCTGCATTTGTCTCCGGAGGTGCAGTCATATTTTTCTCCTCCTCCAATCTTCGCCAAGCTCTTCGACTATGCGTAATAATGTCAAACAGTTCCTCCAATTCTGTGACACCATCTTTTACATCCATGCTGATGTTCCTCTGTTTTTGCATGGCCTGTTTCATCTTAGCAATAGCCAATCGGCATTTAGCCAGTGCCTGCTCCTCATCTTCACGCAGCTTGCGGAGATATTGCTGGCTCGGAGAGGGTTTCTCTTCTTCAGTTCTGCCTGATGTGGATACAGGCAAAGACGTCACAATTTCTGTGTTGACTGCTTCTACTTCAATCTGTTTGGGCAGGCCCGGCGTCTTTTTTGGCTGACTGCCTCTAGCAGTCGTTTGGTCAGGTGTTGTTCTCAACACGTTTGTAAGTCTCTTGGGACATGCACCGTGTTGGTATCCACTGTTGGGAGTTCCATCGTTTTGTGCTATTAGGTCTACTTCTATGACATGGAAGCGACCGGAGACCTCCTCAGCTTTGATCTCTTGTCGAAGGGATAGTCGTTCGTCTTTTCATCCATCTCTGTTGTTTCCTTTAAAATTTTGAATTCAGCGTATCGTGTGTAGGGGGGCGGGCCGCAATAGCCAGGAACGGGTATACCCTCGGGGTGACACCCCTACCCCAGTTCCCTGAGGCCTGACCTGCGCTTATTAGTCCCGGAAGACACGGTCGGACTAGTGCTCGCCCGGAGCAATGCAAACATCTACTTCTGCATCCAATACACACTCCCTGACCAGGGCCCGAAGTAGTAATAATATAGTTACTACAGCCATTAGCTTTCTTAGCAATTTAGCTTGAAACTTTAAAACCAAGTAAAAAGCTTATATATTTTAGGGAAATGAAAAAATTATACATTCAATTAATTTTTTCTTAGCTTTATCACACTTTCTCAACATACCCACAGAGATCATACATATGTATATAAACATACAATTGCATGAATGTAATTGTATGAATTTTTTAATATGGTCCAAGGCATAAATGTTAGAAAAAATTTACCCATCATGCTGTGGGGCTCGGACAACACAAACATAAAGACCAATAACCATTAAGCTACAAAATTAACTACAGTTATTTTTCAATCTAAGCTTGAGTTGACATTTTGACAATCTAATATTATATACACAGTACCGGATTAGCCCATAAGCAAATTAAGCAATTGCGTAGGGCACCACGCCTCGGGGGGCACCATAAACAGCACCGAAAAATATTAAAATTTCTTCAACAAAGTTAATTGCAATTTTGTAACACATATGTTTTTTATTTAAAATACAAAAAAGTTTTTGGTCTTGAATTGAATTGTGTTCTAACTATTGAATTTAGTATTTTTGTGATTTGATAGATTAAAGATATATATATTAGGCTGTATCGAAAAATTGACACCTAAATCGCAGGCTTAAATAATGAAATAGGAAGAAGATACAAAGCAGGAAATATAATTTTTTTTAATATAAAATAAATTCCTAGGTCCCCAAATAGCTGTTATATATGAAAACCGTGCAGTTTTGCACTGGAGCCTATCTAATGGTATAATTTTTTCTGAAAAGCACCATAGAACTCGATTCATTTTCAAAAATAACTGAAGTATGCAAATTTTCTTCGAGATCGAACGACGTGCTGGAGTGTCAGCAAAAAAAAAAATAAAAAACTATTATTTTGAATCAGACGAATACTTTTTGCTCTGGAACCCTTCTAACGGAACATTTTGTTGACAGTTATTGATTCATCATTAAAAATAAGTTATGTACCCAAATTTTGAGAGAGACCGATGGATGTGTAGTAGGTCAGCAAGCAAATAAATAACGGGTTTTTTCTTAGTTGTGGCACATTATTTTTCAATATCTCCCAAAAAACATTTTATTTAGGGTAACCGTAATTTTTCATAAAATCCACTAAATTATGAAAATTTTGAAAAACAATTATGGAATTGCGCAATTTATTAAGGAAATATCAACAATTTGAAAAAAAAAGTCCTTTCAGAAATTTATTTTTTTTTAATTTTAGCAGACAAAGTTCAAATGATGATAACTTTGAAAATTGGGGCCTATCAGCAAAATAAAAAATATGGGTCCCCTAAAATTGAAAGTAGAATGATATCTGTAAATTTCAAGCAAATCGATTAAATTTGAGGAGTCTGCCTTAAGTGATTTGAAAAATAATGTGCCACAATTAAAAAAAAAACCGTTATTTATTTGTTTGCTGACACTACTACACGTCCTTCGATCTCTTTCAAAATATGGGTACATAACTTATTTTTAATGATGAATAGATTACTGCAATATTTTTTTAAACAAAATTTACCGTTAGATGGGCTCCAGAGAAAAAAAATATTCGTCTGATTCAAAATAATCGTTTTTACTTCTTTGCTGACACTCCAGCACGTTGTCCGATTCCGCTGAAAATTTGTACGCATCAGTTGTTTTTGACAATAAATTGAGTTCTATGGTGCTTTTCAGAAAAAATTATACCATAAGATAGGCTCCAGTGCAAAACTGCACGGTTTTCATATATAATAGCTATTTGGGGACCTAGGAATTTATTTTAAGTTAAAAAAAATTATATTTCCTGCTTTGTCTTTTCTTCCTATTTCATTATTTGGGCCTGCAATTGGGGTTTAAAATGCGTTCATACATTTCGATACAGCCTAATGTATATGTATATGTACGATATAGAGAAATAGCATGATGATACAGATAAAATTGTCTGCCCCGATCATACATCAGAATACAGTCAGTAGTGTAGAAATTTAATAGACGCATATCCGCAAGACCTTAATACGGATTTAGAAACTGAAATTCAGCAGTTTCATTCATATGTTATAAATAAAATAAGTTCCAGTGATTTGCCTCGCACAAATTCATATCAAATGCACGATGATAAAATTGAATCAGCATTCCCTAATGTGGACACAGTCTTGCGTATATTTTTATGCCTGGTGATATCGAACTGCACAGCGGAAGGATCTTTTTCGATATTGAATATAATAAAAATTGAGAAAAGATCGACGATGCTGCAGGAAAGGCTAGATGCTTTATCAATATTACATATAGAGGCAAAGTCGCAAATCAAATTTCAATATATAAAAAAATGTATGCTCTTTATTGTAATATAGCGAAATCCCGATAATTCGTACCCCGTTCATTCGAAAATCTCAATAATCCGAAACAAACTGTTGGTTCCTTGAAAAAATCGTAAAAATTCCATACATTTTGGTCCCCTCGATAATTTGTATTTTTTTTTTTCATTATACAGTAGAATCCCGATAATTCGTAATCGCAAGGGACCGGTAATTTTTTACGAATAACAGGGTTTTTCAATTTAACGAGGTTTTGATTTAGCGAGGTTAAAATAAGAATAATACGAAATAACGGGGTTTTTTTTATATATTTAATAAAAAGAAAAAACCATAACAATTATTTATTTAGCTGCAATACATACATATCGCTCATTTACTTCAAGACTGGCATAACTCAAAAAACCTAAAGTGGGAGAAAAACTCTTAAAGTTTTCAATAAGTTACTTTTTATATGAAAATTATGAAAAGTATGTCTACATACGTAAACTCTTCTCACAAGGTAAGATTATTTGATATCTATCTGATTTTTACATAAAATAAAACTTGAAATGGATATTTCTGCATCAGTAAATCAAAAATCACTTTTTTTGAGTTACACCAGTCTTGAAGTAAGTGAGCGATATGTACATAAACAGTTAGTTCGTTTATAAAAAAACATGTTTCTGGTTTTAAGGTTGTATTTTTTTCCAACAAAAATTTTTAAAAAAATCGTTTACAGAAAACTTGAAAATCCTTTATTCTAGCTAAAAAAATCAAAACTAAATTATTTCATATATTCAGTAACTTGGGTAGTTCTTTTTATACTTATTTATAGTGAACACTTTTGTGACTTAAGCAACTTAAAACATTTTAAATAATTTATGAGGCCGCCCTGGTAGAAATCATAAGCATTTATTGGCCAAAAACTGGGCATTAAAAATGTCCACTGGCCAAGAAATGGCCATTAAAATAGGCCAGTTTTATGGCATATATGAAACGGTTTTTCTAACCTTTTTCGAGCATTTAATAGCCAGTAAACCGAAAATAGGAAATGGCCATCTAATGCCCAATAAATACCGGAAAAACGCTCTAAGACTGGTCATTAAATATCACTATTAAAAATGGCCAATAAACTCCTACAAAATGCTCGAAAAAGGTTCTAAAAATGCTCGAAAAATGCCTAGAAAAATGTTCTAAAAATGTCCAAAAACTAGGCATTTAATACCCAGTTTTTTTATTTATAAGTATAAATTATGACATAAATTATTTATACTGAGTATTACAAATAATTTACCAAACATATCTGCAGCTTTTTTCACGAAATTATTTAAAAATATATCAGCTTCTTGCAATATTTGGACAGCATTTTCACGCAACAGCATTCTTATAGCAGCATGCAAATTCATTAAATTATCATAAATCGGTAATATTATAATTTTTAAGAAATTTTTCTATCATTTTTCGAGCATTTTTGGAATATTTTTAGAACATTTTTCGAGCATTTATTGGCCATTTTTAATAGTGGCACATTTAATGACCAGTTTTAGAGCATTTTTCCGGCATTTATTGGGCATTAAATGGCCATTTCCTATTTTCGTTTTACTGGCCATTAAATGCTTGAAAAAGGTTAGAAAAACTGTTTCATAAATGCCAAAAAACTGGCCAGTTTTAATGGCCATTTCTTGGCCAGTGGACATTTTTAATGCTTATGATTTCTACCAGGGCGCTTTTGGCTGTAATGATGAGGCATACTCGCTATCAATTTGTCAAGTACTTGAGTACTGATCTCCGACCACTGTCCATTGGCGACGTTCCATAACCAGACCATACTAAAAACTGACACATGTAAACTGATTTCAATTAAAAATTTAGAGCTTGTTCAGAAAAATTCAAGCTTCAAATTCAATATTTTCTCGTTTCAATTCTCGGACAAATATTTCGACAACGACGAAGCGAGACATTGCAATGATTAAATTTTATCGAACTCTTTTTTCTAATATAATTGTAAGCTCCTTTTCGAAGATAGCTACTCAAATCGATATTTCCTCAAAGACCATTGCCTCCACAACCGATTACAACTCACTGAGGTGCCTGGGTTTATTCAGCTGTTTATTTCGCAAGTCCTTTCAAAGATATGTTTTCTGGGTACTCTCGATGAAAATTAAGCAAAATGTATTGACAAAGCCCGAAAGACAATTAATTTACCGAATCTAAAAAATGAATTCGCGATCTAAAAATAGTTTTTCGAGTTCATTTATCTAACAATCACAAACCAAAACAAAGACAAAGGGCGAATCTCTCACTGATGTTTTGGAAACATTTGAATCAATCCGCCCTAGACTTGAGGCAGTTTCGAGCAAATTACAATTCCTCAGGAAATTCAATTATGTGTTCGATCTGAATACTGGGCTTGTCAAATTCAAATTAATTGTAGGCATTTCAAAAACGGGTGAATCCAACGATTCCGACGTGGGAATGAAGTATATATGTATTCAGATATATACCTTAAGCATCGCGTGATGTTGAACGTACGTTTGCTGCGCATATAAGAACCTTGGAAGATTACCGTTGATCATTTGTGTTTGAAAATTTGAGAAAACTTATACTCATTCATCGTAAGCGTTTCCATGACTTTCCTGAGCGTTAATAAAATAAATTAAAGAAAATATATTTATGTTTTTTTTCGTAAATATTATCATCAATAATTTGCCTACTTTTCGTCCATATTTACATATATATTTCGTAGATTTTTTGTAAATATTTTATGTTACCCTGCTTATAACTACAAACATTTTAATTTTTCAAGTTAAATCTGCATGTCCCACATACTGACGGTACTAAAACATAAAGATAAGTTAATACAAATCGATGATTATCAACACCTTCTGATCAAAAATCATTTAAAAAATCTGATGACCTTTTTTTCAGACTTTTTTTCACAAAATCGATTTTATATAGTGTGTTCGTTTGAGAAATCCGTTTTTGTATTGTGTTTTCCTCTCAAAGTCAATTTTACATAGTGTCTATTCTTTGCAAAATCGTTTCTATATAGTGTCCGTCAAAAATTTCTGGGGGGGTTCTATCCCCCCAAGCCCCCCCCCTAGATACAGCCCTGTTTTGAGTTATGCCTGTCTTGAAGTAAATGAGCGATATGTACTAATTCACTCATACTAGTGCTTCACCGAGAACGAGGCCGAGAACTTGCCATCACATATCTCGCCTCGCCTCGCCTCGTCGAAACCTCGCCTCGCCTCGGTAAAAAGCGAGGTTTTTATAAAAATGAAAAAAATTATACATGTATCAGGCCTGCATATGTACATTCAACTAACAAAGCCCGACAAGCGTTGCTACGCCTCAAGAAATGAAATAACATACATAAGTATGTGTTTTTTTTTTTGGGTGGATTGAATAATATATGATGATTGGTGAGATACGATCAATTTAATTCTTTTCTTATATGGGACGGCGTGGCATTGCCCATTTTTTCCAAATCAATCTAAACTACGAACCTTTTACAAACTATGACAATTGTATGTACCAAATCTTATCCATCTACGTCATATAGTTGCTGAGGTATAAAAAAAAGTTGTATTCACCTGTGTCAAGTAGCTGATAACACTGGTCAACAATGGTTTTGTTGGACTGGATGTCTCTGAGGATTTCTATAATTTCAGGTACTCAGATTACGAATATATTCATAAAAGTACTGAATTGGCTCTAGTTCTTAAGATATTGATGTATTTTTCTATAAATATATGAAACAAAGTCGGATTAGTTACACTCTATATAACTCAAGAACGGCTGGACCGATTTTAATGGTCTCAAATTTTTTGGATTTGTCTCCACCCCGAGAATGACATTGGATACAAAAATTTTATTTAGGTAAATATTTAGGGTGGCCCTGATATAAAACTTTTTTTAAATGAATGATCTTTAATTTGTTGGATTTGTCTTCGCCCCATGAGTATAAATGTGTTTTGTCTTTTCCACGAAAAGAAAACACTACCCAGTAGAAATTCATGCATCACTGATGTAAATAAATAATAAATTATTCAATAAAAACAAAAGGTATTTTTCCGAGAAATAAAACTTTTTTCCAGTGAATATGAGTTCTTTTTACAAGAATTATGCACACAAGAGCAGTTTTTTTAGTCTCTCATTTTTTTACAAGTCAATAATACATGCGTAAACAATTGTCTTTTGCAGAAATAATGTCTTTGAACTGAAATTTTCACAACTGACATCGCGCAACTCATTTGCGCACATTTGTTTTGTTTTGCACGTTTAATTCCTGCTGGGTCTCTTGCATATTTAATTTTTCAAACGAACCAGCGCATAGAAATCAGCAACTGCGCGGCGGGACGAATGATAGCATGTTTCATAGCTCGTGACCGCGGGTGGGTAAATGACAAACCCTAGCCTAAGCTATGCTTCTTGCTTTAAAAGACGCGTGCTGTAAATTTCATGTTATTCGAATACGTGGTCCTTGTAAAAATGTTATTTTAAAAATATTTTTGTAAGAGGACCACCCTAAATATGTACCTTAAGAAAAAGTTTTATAGCTTAAGCTATGCTTTTTGATATAAAAGACACGCGGTGTAAATTCTATGCGAATCGATCACGTGGTCTTTGTGAAAATGCTATTTTAAAATTATATTTGTATTAAGGCCACCCTAAATATGCACCCTTAATAAAATTTTTATAGCCTTTATTATTTTTGGGGCGAACACAAATCCAACAAATCACAGATCTTAATTTTAAAAAAGTTTATTATTAACTCTAAATAAAATTTTTCTAGCCAATGTCATTCTCGGGGCGGAGACAAATCCAAAAAATTTGAGTTACATAGAGTGTAACTAACCTGACTTTGTTTCATATATTTATAGAAAAATACATCAATATCTTAAAAACCAGAGCCAATTCAGTACTTTCATGAATATATTCGTAATCTGAGTACCTGAAATTATAGAAATCCGCAGAGACATCCAGTCCAACAAAACCACTGTTGACCAGTGTTATCAACTACTTGACACAGGTGAATAAAACTTTTTTCTATATCTCAGCAACTATATGACATAGATGGATAAGATTTGATATATACAATTGTCTAGTTTGTAAAAGGTTCGTAGTTTAGTTTGATTTGGAAAAAATGGGCAATGCCACGCCGTCCCATATAAGAAAAGAATTAAATTGATCATATCTCATCAATCATCATATATTATTCAATCCACCCAAAAAAAAACACATATGTTATTTCATTTCTTGAGGCGTAGCAACGGGCTTTGTTAGTTGAATGTACATATGCAGGCCTGATGCATGTATAATTTTTTTCATTTTAATAAAAACCTCGCTTTTTACCGTGGCGAGGCGAGGTTTCGACGAGGCGAGGCGAGGAGAGGTGCCTGTGTGTCTCGCCTCGCCTCGGTCGAGCGAGGCAAATTTATTTTTCCACCTCGCCTCGTTCTCGCCTCGTAGAATGAGGCTGCCTCGCAGCCTCGGTGAAGCACTAACTCATACACTCTCTTTTTTCACACATCTCTGGTGTGACGAACAAACTGACCACGAAAAACACCAAAATTTAAAAAAAAAAAAATTGAACCGTAAACGTAGCCGTAGCTTTCTACTATGATTGACTTTTTTTAAACCATAGTTCCGTAGAATTTTGGTTTTAATTACGAGTTATAAGAGTACACCTAATTCTGTTTTTACGCGAATTTTTTTTACGCGAATTTGATTTAACGCGACTTAAAAAAAGTGTTGCGTTCGGTTTTTGCGCGAATTGATTTGATTTAACGCGATTTCACAATACATGAGCTTGAAAATTTAGTTGAAATTCTGAATGATGACAATGACATTCAAGTTTCTCAAAAAAGAAAGGGCGTTTTATCAGTAAATAATGCCGATTAAATAATGATTTACAATATTTTTTACCTGATTTTATTTTATTAAAATGAATTGCTTTTTTTTTGTTGATTTCTTATATGTTGTATGAATTTTCTTTTTGATGAATTAATATTTTTATTGCATTTTTTTATTTATTCTATGTAATTTATTAATAAACATATGTATTTTATAAGCTACTTAAATAAAATATGTCACAGAACCTGTAAAACCGATAATTTTTTATACTCTTATGTTATTATTTTTGTTGATTTTTCAAATGTGGAACCAATCCCCTACTTTTATATGGATACGGTATCCATTTTTACGCGATTTTTTTTTACGCGGATTTTTCAGGAACGTATCTATCGCGTAAAAACAGAATTAGGTGTATATTGAAAAAAAAAAAAAAATACGAATTATCGAGGGGACCAAAATGTATGGAATTTTTAAGAATTATAGCGATTTTTTCAATGGACCAACAGTTTGTTACGAATTATTGAGATTTTCGAATTAACGGGGTACGAGTTATCGGGACTTCACTGTAGTATAGGTTCTGTTTAACCTCTTATAAATCGTAATTGGATTTGACAACCTCTTATAATTCGTAATGAAAAGCAAAATCCCATGGAACTTTGGTTTAGAAAAAATCAATCATAGTAGGCAGCTACGGCTACGTTCAGTTTGCTCGTCACACCAGAGGTGTGTGAAAATAGAGAGTGTATGAGTGAATTAGTTTTAGTGGAAATGTATGTATTTCAGCTAAATGAATAATTATTTTGGTTTCTTCTTGCTATTTAATAAATTGAAAAAACCTGTTAATTCGTATTGTTCTTATTTTAACCTCACTAAATCGACACCTCGTTAAATCGAAAACCCCTGTTATTCGTAAAAAATTGCTGGTCCTTTGCGATTACGAATTATCGGGATTCTACTGTACCTACTCCAAGCATCTCTTTCGCCTTTCGTACATACTCTAAGTACGTAATGATCTATCTCATTATAATAAATACGTTAAAAAATTTTTAAAGACCGATACTAGTTTACTAGTTGGATAAGGGGGGGCCCCACAGGCGTAGATTGCTTAGTACATCAAGTACTTTTAATCTACTGTATATATGTACATCGCAATTGTTAATGAGAGTAATCATGCGATTAAAAGGAGCTGTAGCCATATAATTAGTTCTACTGACTGGTTGGTAAAATATCTGATATCAGTTACGATTACTCCTACGATTAGTGTTAAAATGAATATAATTCAGAAGCTCTGGCGCAGCAAGCGACCCTGATACAAGCTGATGCAAGTAAATTATACCCGCAATATTTCTAAGCGAGCTCAAAGACTGCATATGTAGTAACTTCAAACGATCCTCATAAGGAGGAAGGTTTAAAGAGCCAATCCAATTTAAGCCATTGAGAGCAAAACGAATAAATTTTTTTTAAATTTTCTCAATTCTATTAATATGAATATTATAAAATGGTGACCACACTATTGTATTATATAAAGTCACCGTAACTAAAGGGCTATTAAATTCTTTTGCCCGCCTCTTAATAAAGCCAAGCAGAGATGTGGATTTTTTAAAAATTTGATTAATATGAAAAGTTAATTTAACTAAATCGACACGACAAATTTTCTTATTTTTTAATTCATAATCAAATTCCACAATATTTTTCCTCCTGGTGAAAATCATAGTTTGGCATTTATCAGGATTAAGATGTAAGTTATTTTTAGAACACCAAACCTCAAAGGATTTCAAGTCAGACTGAAGTGGAATAGTATCCCCAAACCCCTTCACGTTCCTGTAAATTTTCATGTCATCTACATATATTAGCAGATGCGAGTTTTTAATGACATTTGTAACGTCATTAATTGCTAAAATGAACAGGAGCGGCCCCAGGTGGCTTCCTTGTGGAGTACCTGATGCCGCGCTGAATAGGGAGGGTAACACCCTCCGAAATCTTATTTTTAAACTTAAAGTCATCGTATTTCTTTTTTGGTGCTATTACTAGCTCTTTCTAACCAATGACACTTACTTCAAATACCTTGAATGTGTTTGTAGACATTTGCAATTATTTGATAGTTTGCATTCTGCGGGTTAGTCCATAAATCAATTAGGTTAATCATATTTTGCTGGGTTGTAAATATTTACTTGAAAATATTCTAATCAACAAATTTCGCCCTTAATCCTTACTGCTCATAGATCACATGCATAATCTCCATACATCTCGTGTATGGTATATGATTGCCAAGTGGATGTATTAAATGTGCAAGGTGATTAGTCCATTCTGTGAGTCGGAAAAAACATCGAAAATACAAATATTTTAAGCAGCAACCAGACCACCTCCTTCCCCAGTTTTCGAAGACGCTGAACACGATGGTGGTATTTAAAATTCTTTTCGAGCATGCCACACCCCCTAAAATGGCCAAAAACCGCCCCCAAAAGGGGAAAATCGCATATTGTGCGCCTTCCATCAGTATAATATTTGTCACCCCCCGTTTTTGAGGAAGCTGAGCACGATAGCGGTGTTTCAAATTTTTTTCCAGTATGCCACGCCTCCTAAATGGGCAATTCACATATTTCGCACCGTTTATCGGTATAATATTGGTCACCCCCCATTTTCGGCGATGCTGAACACGATGGTGGTGTTCAAATTTTTTTTCGAGTATGACACTCCCCCTAAATGGGCAATTCACATATATCGCACCGTTTATCGGAATACAGCAGGTGACGTGGGCTTTCTTGTTTACACCAAAAAAAAAATTTTTCACCCTGTATATTGTGATTTTTGGCCATTTAGGGGGTGTGGCATACTGGAAAATAATTTTAAACACCACCATTGTGTTCAGTATCCTCGAAAATGGGGGGTGATAAATATACCGATAGACGTTGCGGAATATGCAATTTCCCTATATTTGGGGCGGTTATTTGCATTTTTTGGGGGTGTGGCCAACTCCAAAAAAATTATAAACATCACCATCGTGCTCAGCATCCTCGAAAACGGGGGGTGACAAATATTATACTGATAGACGGTGGGGAATATGCGATTCCCCAATTTTGGGGGCGGCTTTTGGTTTTTTTGGGGGGTGTGGCACACTCCAAAAAAATTTTAAATACCGCCATAGTGTTCCGCATCCTCGACAATGGGGTGCGACAAATATTTTACAGATGAAAGATGCGAAATATGCTTTTTCCCTATTTTGGGGGCGGTTTTTGGTAATTTTTGGGGTGTGGACAACTCCAAAAAAAATTTGAACACCGCTATCGTGTTCAGCTTCCTCAAAAACGGGGGGTGACAAATATTATACCGATGGAAGGCGCGCAATATGCGATTTTCCTCTTTTGGGGGCGGTTTTTGGCCATTTTGGGAGGTGTGGCATGCTCAAAAAGAATTTTAAATACCACCATCGTGTTCAGCGTCCCCGAAAACAGGGGGAGAAAGTGGTCTGGTAGCTGCTTAAAATATTTGTATATTTTTCCGACTCACCGAATGGACTAGATGTCTCAATTGAAAATAATCATTGTGAGTACCCGAATATTTTTGTATATACAAAATTTACTTTTCTATGAATTGGTTCTGATAACTCATCGCATTTTATAAATGGCTTTTCAGGTAAGCCTCAAGCGGATGCACAGCCTGAAATTCGGTACTCACAATTTCGCCGAAATTTATTTATTTATTTAATATTGCTTAGTCTATGAATAAATTATTCTTACAGACAAATCTTAAATTAAAATTAACATTAATTATATAAGGAATTCAGCAAATTCAAAAAAAAAGTTTTAGAAGCTGAAAAATCAATATCAATTGCATTGGAGATAATAATAATAATTGGAGCATTTAGGACATAGTTTTTTTCTAACAAATCCAAAAAAGAAAATATCGAAATGCCGAAGAATTCTAGCAAGAACATTGAAAAGAATCCTTTCAAGTAGAGAAGGACAATCTACTATACCTCGAACGATATCAAAAATAAAGGCTAATGACAGTATAGCTCTCCTATTTTTCTAATGTTTTTAGATTTAAAAGCTTGCACCTAGAATTATAAGAGGGAACTTGGTCCCGAAATTGCAGAGATTGAAGAGCATAACGAATAAAAGCTTTCTTTCTGTATGCGTTTAATACGATTTATATGACACGCATGATAAGGTCTCCAAATGAAAGACGCATATTCTAACTTCGAGCGGACAAAAGAAGGGTAAAGGATTTTAAGGGAGTATGGATCAGAGAACTCACTACTGTTACGTCTGACAAAAGCTAGCATGGCATATACCTTCGATATGGTATAATTAATGTGGCTAGAAAAAGTAAACTTGGTATCAAAAACTACACCTAAGTCTTTGATTTCTTTTACTGACTTCAAGTACGAGTTAGAAATATGGTAAGAACTTTGAACGACAGTTTGACACTTCGAAAATGTGATATGGAAGCATATATTTTAAAACTGTGAAAAGTGGATCCAATCTTGTCATACCGAAATTTTTCGGGCATGAAATCGATGTGCTGTCATCTGTTCTTCAACATTGATCTTAACATACATAAAGCGAAACTTTTTTCGTTGGCCTCTCACAACCAAACCCATCATGATTCTGGCGACTGACGCTTATTTCCATTACACAGAAAAAAAAAGATTCGCTCAAATCAAACAATTCCGGGTCCGATTACAACAAATGTGGTATGATTTTCAGCTAGCGAAATAGTTTCGCTGATATTAGATAAAAGATTTGTGGAAACTTAAAATAAATTAGTTGATTTCAAAAAACATTTGTTAATTTTCCTAAAGTTTTTTGTTGAAACTTAAAATAAATTGGTTGGCTGGATTCTTTTTTCTGTGTACTTACATGACTTGAGCTATCAATAGCAAAAAAAAATTATGCGGGATATCAATCACGCACAATCAGAACTTTTGTCGTGACTTATTTTGCCAAATCGCTAACACTCCCGAAGTACAAAATCGTGACACGGAGAAATCACGACTTTTGTCCAACTCTAGCTTAGACCTTTAGTAGAGTACATCCTCTCATTCGATTCGTCCGTTTTTGCCGTTTAGGTACCAAATCGTCACATTTATATATTGGAGGTAAAAAGAGGCGTACCGTGCACATCGGGCGCCCGGGGCAAATAGCTTATTTGCCCCCCTACCGAGATCGCTTATCTCAAAGCTGAAATTTGGCCGTGGGAAGACTTCCTATTTTTTCAATTTTTTCAAGCAATGCACTCATCATCTACCAAAGACTTGCCATGATTGTAAAGACACAGGTATCTTTTGATATTTGAAACTGTTGTATTTAGACATCGTTGGAATTACTTTCTTCTCGATTGCGTATTGGACAGTAAAATATCCTCACTTGTATCACAATTCCAATTTCCAATTATTACACGTAAAAGTTCTTCATGCTCTGCTCGTGGTATTTTTAAATCTTTTTGGAACCACAAGTCAATAACATAGAGCACATATCAAAATATAACCAAACATATTGTCCAAAAGCTTTTTGCGAAATTCTTCATGGGCAACTTTATTTGTTCTTTAAAAAAAAAGCTACCAGGGTGATGCAGTATATACTGACTTATCGAAAGCTTTTGACACGGTTTCCCATTTAATCCTATTAAAAAAATTAACATCCCTGGGTTTTCATTCCGTATTTCTGAAATGGATCAAATCTTACTTAAGTAATCGAAGGTGTGTTGTAGTTGTGGATAATGTACACTCAAATTCCTGACAGTCAGTCAGTCAGTGGCAGTGATTTTGAATTGAATTTATTAAACTTATGTAAGTTAAGTTATTTGTCTCCGTAATTTATTTTTTATTTAATTTAACAACATCTTCTTTTATTGAATTACAATTTCTTTCTTACTGAAAAATTCTGATAGATTTCTGAATTGAATAACAAATTTTGTTTTATGAAGAAAACAAAGTAAATAAATTACGTCATAAAAATGGTTTGCGATTTAAGTTTAGCCATATCATCAACTGATGCTGTTAACTTATATATGAGAAGTGTCTATTGAAATCACGTTTACGAGAAAACTAAGCAAGCTAATTCAATGAAATTTGGCACACAGGTCACACCTTTCTGCAAGCTGCTAGCATATAAAAATGGGCGAAAGCGGGTCACGAGCACGCCTACCGCCCATACTCTAAGTAAATATACCTCAACCCATTTTGAAAAAAGTTGCTGCAATTTTGATGAAACTTGGTGATTTGGTGAACGAAATTAAGATTGGGTTTGGTTTTAAAATTGCAAAGATTCTTACAGCGGCTCCAGTGGCTCCAGAATTGAATTCGTTGGCCAAAACCTCCATTTTTTGTTGAATCCGATTTATAAAATTTTAATGCCATTTGGTAGTAAATATATCAAAAGTAAGGTAGCTAAAAAAAAATTATGTCAGAATATTGGTAATTGTGGGCGTGGCATGCTGTTAAACACAACATTTTTTTTTTTATTTCAGAAAAAGGTCAGTATTTTATTTAATTCATCGAAACTATCACCGATAAAAGGCTGAATTTTTTTTTGTTGAGTAGACAAGACTTTAAATTACTGTCTATGGTCACAGCCATACCAATTATATTTTGAATGTTCAGAAATATTTTCTAAATTACTATTTTTTTTCAAATTTGAACTTTAGTGGAGTAGATCTTCTAAATACCAAAAGATACCAAAAAAACTAAATCATCCAGAGGAAGATGGAAGTATCTTTTTCTACCCAATATATACTTTTATAACCGCCCGGACCTGCCCGTAGAAAACTTTTTTCGTTTTAATAAAATTACTTCTAAAAATTCTTCAAAAGACACAAATTTACATACAGCCCTGTAAGTATGCAATGGTGTGTTCAAGTTAAGGTTTAGGTATTTTACTGCACATAATTAACAGAATTTTGTATTTTTTTAATCCTTTTTATTCCACCTCTATAAAAGAAGTGTATGTAAAAAGTATATATGTACAATGTACATAGATTCAGGTACTCATACTTAAAGCAGTGCCTAAACATTTTTGTTTCTGGTTTTTAGCCCATTTTTTTCTACCTTTACAAAACTTGTGCATATAAATGGATTCATGTATTCCTACTTCAAATAGTGCCTAGGCATTTATTCTAAAAACATGGTGAGCTTCAGTTATAAAGAATTGGCTGGCGAGTATTTTAGAAACAAAAAAGAGGAAGATATTCAAAGTTACATTAAAAAAAATTAAACTTTATTTCCTGTAGCACCGAATTACCATTGGACATACACGAAAAATTATCTGTTTTCGTCATGCATTTAAAAAAGCGCTATAAAGAAGTTGACTACAGCAAGGACAAATTTTATAAGCGTTCTGCAAACTCGTTACGAGGCGAAATTACTGCCCAGATCTCATCAGAAATTACACATAAAATTAGCGGAGGACGAAGTAAGAGGCGGAAGCTTAAGTATATCAATGACGAAATCGGAGAGGAAAATATTCAAGAAACTTTCCTACATCAATTCCGATCACAATCAACTCAACAAATCACATATCATTAAAAAAGTTATTGACGCTAGTCCAGTGAGAACAAAACGGATTTTTAAAGGTGTACCAACGCCGAGTGAGGAAAAACAGTTCACAAATGAAGATGCATTAGCATTATTTCTGGACTTGAAATTAACAAAACAGCAATATATTGTGCTTAGATAAAGGGGAAAATAATGTGTGTTCATCGGCGTAGCGTGCATATATGCCGCCAGGGCGGAGAACAAATATGCCGCCCCCTCCTTGGTTGGGAAAATAAATTAGCACAAAAAAAAGGTTATTGCTCACTTGCTTCAAGCAACTTTAAATTCAATATTACGATTTAATTTAATCATGTATGGATACATACTATATTGGTGACTTGCAAATAGTATCTACACCAATTTAGGCTTGACATTTTAGAAACGCCCGAAGTTTTTTTTTACAACTTACATATCGTCATATGAAATCAAAAAAGCCTTATGTAACTTACAAAAAATTCAAAATCGAGTTTTTGATTAATTATGATGCTCCGTATCAAAATACATGTTCCTGCAAAATTTTACACTCCTACAATTAAAAACAACGTTCTTATCAAATAAGCTTAACCTGGAAAAATGTTGAAAAATTTTGGTTTATTATTCATTTTAGTAAGTTCTTTGCGTCTCCTGTTAAATTTTTTCAATGTAACTTAGGGCTTTTTTGATTTCATATGACGCCGAATTTGCCGCCATTTTTTCTACAAGTACTAAACTACATCGATGTTTATTAAATATAAAGTCAATACATTCCGGTAAGTTAAATTGGATCGCTACATGAGTGAATAACGTGTTTTCATTATTAAAACTTATTTTAAATGTGGTAAAAGTTATTCAGAGTTGGAAAAAAACTTCGTTCAAAATACGGCAAAGAAAATGCTCCGATAAACCGTGCTCTCAAGCTTATCATTGATAAATTGGATAAAACTGGCTTGAATCAAGATCAGTGAAGCAGAATCTATCATTGTAGTGGTCGTTCAAGAGAAAATAGCACAAGCACATCACAGCTGTTAGCACAAGTGTTGCTGAAGAGCTAAGTATCAGATCAATGCGTCGTTATCCACAGAAATTAAACCTCAAGCCAACAACTTTGTTTCATATTTTACATAAAGATATTCATGTAAAGACTTACAAAATATTGTTAACATAAGAATCAAAGCCAAGTCATCACGCATTACGTCTTCGTTAATTGGGTCATAGAAAAGCATGAAGAAAATGAGAATTTCTTCAAGGAAATTATCTTTACCGATAAAGCTCATTTTGAAATTGGCGGCCATGTCAACAAACAAATTGTCGCACTTGGAAGATTCTAGATTATTGTTTGAAAACTCAATGATACCGAAAAAAGTTACTTTTATGAGTTTTGTAGTGGTGGCGTAATTGGTTCAAATGTTTTCGAAAAACAAAATGGCTATGAAATTACTTTGAATTGAGGTTGATATCGAGAGATGAGTAGAAACTTTATGTGAAGTCAATTAGAAATTATTGATGTGCAAAATATAGGTTTCAGCAGGACGATACAACATGCCAAACAGCAACGGAATCAATTAGTCTTTTGAAAGAGAAGTTTCGTTTCGTTTTTTAATCGAATAATCTCTCAAAGAACAGACGTGAATTGACCACCAAGATCATGTGACTTAACACAGTTGGAATTATTCTTATGAGGTTTCTTAAACAGTAAGGCTTATGCGGATAATCCTCAAAATTTTCAACACATCGAAGACAACATCATCGAGCAAATCCTTATGCGAAAAAGTTTTGGTAAAAGATTGACAGCCTGTCGAGCTAGCAGAGGAGGTCACTTGAAAGACATTCCATTTCATTATTAACCGGATTTAATGTTTTTTTTAGGTAATAAGGTTTTTTTAAGACCAGTAATCCGGGGAACTCAGCTAACCGGGGATCTATTAAGCGGGGTCCACTGTAATTTAATTTCCAATAAAAATTAGATTTCGTGAAATGAATGTACATATTTAATTTAAATTTAAAAAGATTTCTCAAATTTGAACACCCTTTATATAAAGTTATTTCACTTTATTAAACAGTATTTTTTAAGAAAGTTATGTAATTTATATACAATCTATATTCTTATTTTTCAAAGATGTAGTCTTTAAGAATAATTGTTCATAGACTGAAATAAATAAGTTAATAAATGAATAAGATAAATAAATATGTTGTGAAGAAGGAAAAATGCCGCCCTCCCCGCCCCCCCTACGCTACTGTGTGTGTGTGCAGTTTGCTTATGTTTTTTTCTATGATTCTTAACAGGTCAATGCGCACGGTTCCCTTCAAGCAAGATCAAGATCGATGAAATTGTCAACCAAATCTTACAATGCACAATTATTATATAGTGTCCGGAGATTCCAAATACATAATCCGGAAAATCGGAGCTGCACATTTACTCGATCTTTTATGGTCATTTTAAGGTAAGCACTTTGGCCGACACGGTCCGTTTCAAGCAAGATCAAGGTCGGTAAAAATTGTCAACCGAATCTGACAATGCACAATTATTATTTAATGTTCGGAGATTTCAAAAACATGATCCGCAAAATCGTATCTGATCAATTAATCGTTATATGGCCATTTTAAAGTAACGCTTTTACCGATAATTTGAATAAAATTATGAAGCCAACCGCGCTATGATAATTGTTTTTTATGTATTTTGAGTCGCTGAACACGATGAATTCACTAATTTTTGCAAATATGCAATGGTTTTTGTCTTATTCACCATTTTTCATTGAAAAATACCGATACAAAAAAAACCTTTTTCTTATCTTATTTACAATTTTTCCTAAAACGCGTTTTTATTAATATTATCGGTAAGATAATATGGCCTTAAAATGGCCATAAAACGAGGTACTATTTTACGGTTCATATTTTTGGAGTCTCCGAACACTACATAATAATTGTGCATTTTCAGATTTGGTTGACAATTTTTACCGATCTTGATCTTGCTTGAAACGAACTGTGTCGGCCCAAGTGCTTAACTTAAAATGGCCATAAAACGAGTAAATGAGCAGCCCCTATTTAGCGGATTATGTATTTGGAATCTCCGGATAATATATAATAATTGTGCATTGTCAGATTTGGTTGACAATTTTATCGATATTGATCTTGCTTGCAGCGCACCGTGTGCATTGACCTACAGACACACATTCTCTCATTCCCTCTTTACATGAAATTGCTTTTGTAGCTCTTTTGATATTACACATTTCTTGACGAGCGCTGAATTTTACATTGTTCCAAAAACAATTATAAAGAAATTACTTCTCGGTGAGCAAACCGATAATTACATATAGCACTTGCAACTTTGTTCGTATCGCTAGAAAAGCTTTCAACGGAGCGCTCGTCAAGAAATGTGTAATACCATAACAACTACAACAACAATTGCTTGTAAATGGGAAAGGAATGTGTGTGTGCACTGTGTTTATGTTTTTTGCTATGATAACTGGTCAATGCAGAAAATAAAATATAGTGTACTTGCAGACTTTTAAATTTCGGCTAACAAAGCTTACTGAAAACATGGACAGGGGCAGAAGAACATCTGCTGGGTACACTAGTGGTATCTAGATATAAAGCAATTGATCCAAAATTTATTATATCAGGAAAAGTTTTTGAGAAAATTGGTCAGAAACTTACATATCGTTACCTTAATATAGAAAGGCCCTACACCGAAAAAAAAGACCGCACTAACTTTGAAGAACTGCCTTCCTCCGGTTTAGTGTAAAAATTTTCCTTAATCTAAGTTATTTTTCCTCATACTGATAAAAATATCGTTTCATTTAGTAATTGAGTCCTTTGAAATGAGTTCATGTTTCATTAAAGCAAGTCAACACTCTTCCTCAAATATAGAGTTTGTGGTTTTAGTAAAATTTTCCTTTGAAATAGTAAATTTTTCTTTGGGAAGAATTTTTGAGGACAACTTGTTCCTCATTTGAGTAAAAATTTCCTCA
Source organism: Meiosimyza platycephala (assembly GCA_963662105.1). Taxonomy (NCBI): domain Eukaryota; kingdom Metazoa; phylum Arthropoda; class Insecta; order Diptera; family Lauxaniidae; genus Meiosimyza; species Meiosimyza platycephala. Next base: position 39,000,871 of record OY759210.1, on the reverse strand, counting down.
ATCTAATGGAATGTTTTGTTTAAGGAAAATCGTACTCAGTTTTAGTTAGTTTTTTCAAAAAATTTACTATAACGTAGGAAAATTTTCCTTAATGAATGAGTGGCAACACTCGCTGCTTTACTCGCTGAAATTAATATCTATTCTTCTCGTAAGTATTCTGTTTTTGCCTATATATTTATAGTTCTCTACTTGTTTTTTAAATAAAAAATAAAAAAAGTTAAAAAAAAAAAATTATGTCGTCGCAGGGATTTGAACCGAAGCTTTCCTGATCAGACAATGGTTGTTACATGCGCAGTTTAACAACATCATTTTAGTATGTCTTAAAAATGCTGTCGGTGGCTGAGTTGGGTAAGATGAGCATCTTTGAACAGTGGCATGGCGCAGAACACAGGTTCAATTCTCTGATCTGGTGACAGGTAAAAAAAAAATTAAATTCTTCTTTGAAGTTTTAAAAACGTATTACAATTAAAATAAGAATAACTGACAATAAGTAACCAACAAAAAAGAAAATAGAGGAAATAGAAAATTAACAAATTTTTTTTGAAATCAACGAATTTATTTTAAGTAAATTTCTTTCATTTAAGGATACCTTCATCCTTAGAAAAAGTAAAATTTTCCTCAGTTTTATAACCTTGTTCTCCCATTGAGTAAACTTTTCCTTATTTCAAAGCAGCAACATTTACTTGTACTAAGGAATCCAACTTACTTATTTTGAGGAACCCATGGCTTTAGCTCGTATTGAAGGACATTTTTTCCTTACATTTAGGCATTTTTCCTTAAACGGAGTAAGTTTTTTTTTCGGTGTAACTAACGTTCTTTTCAAAATCGAGTTTTTTTTTGTAGATGTCGGTTGGCCACCCACTAATACACTATTGATAAAAATGTGTGTGTTACGATTGAAAATACAGCATTTACAACCAAATACAAAAAAACAAACTCACTTCAATACTACAAAACATAAATTTTAATAAAGTTTTTTCGTTCTCCTGTAAAGAAACATAAATGTTAGTTAGGGCTTTTCTATATTAAGGTAACGATATGTAAAGATATTATTGATACACAAAGTACAACTTCAAAAATATTTCTTTTTCAAACATGAAATGAACGCATTTGTCGTTTGGAAAAAATATTTTTTTTAGAAAAGCCGGACGAAAGCAGAGGAGATTTTATTTGCACATATTAGTAGAAGATCCCTACTAATGATATATGATAAAAATTTCACCGGTTTTTACCACCTATTCTTTTAAATGTCTTCGCAAAATTGCAATTTTATAATTTAGTGCATCAAAAAGCCTAAATTTTGAAGTTACACGAAATTTTAAGGTTTTATATCATTTTAAAAAGGAGGGATGTTATGGATATCCGTAACCGAAACCAACAGATATCTGAAAAAAAAAAGTTATCCGTAACCGAAACCGAAATAAAGACATTTTATTATCCGTATCTGTAACCGAAACCGAAATCCCATATCCAGATATAAACAGTTGTGCAATGTGGTGAGTGAATAATAATAATAATATAAAATCCACCTAAAAACCGGCTCAGTGGAGAAAAAGCACCAAAATTACTTTTTAACTTCTCTTGAGAAGTTATTATAATAGGTCCGAAAATCGAAATAGGTAATTTTGTGTTTTCTTTACGTTTCAAGACCTCGACAATCGTTTACAAGTATTTTTAGAGTGATGTCTGTGTGTGTGTGTGTACGTATGTATGTACGTACGTATGTAGACATATTTTGGCTTTCGTTTCCTCAATAACTATCGGACATAATTTTTTGATGACCATATCAATCGATCCGCAACGTCATGACTTAGATCTGAAAGGAGTCTGGAAAAATTCGGTCCAGCGGTTCGTTTTTTATTCATAAAAAACTAACTTTTTTATGCACGCAATATAAATTTCATATATAATTTCAAGTATCGAGGGGGTAGATAGGGGTTTTCGAGGGTGCTTATTTCGAATCTGTTTTCAGTTTTTTAAAATTAAAAATGGCGCACCCAATATGATGCAATTTTTTTTGTAAAAGTTCTCTGAATTCTATAAAATTTAGTTTTGAGAAGGGTTTCAGGTACATGGTTATAAATTAATGTTTAATGTTAATTTTTTTTTTTTTTTCAATTTTCGTAGTGCCATATTGTAATCATAAGATATTCTCAAATGATTTTCGAAGTATCGAAACATTAAAAAAAAAGAATTGTTCTCAAGAGTAGTTGCTTGTACGGTACTTGCTGCCGAACCGATTTTTGTAAAATACAATTTACCTTTACTTCAGTTAAAAACCTAATTTCATTGATTTGTACTAAACATAAATAAACACAAAAATACAATAACAGGTTTTTTTATTTTTTAATGATAGATTACTGTATAAAGTCAACCAAAATATCCGTATCCGAAACCGAAATAAAATTATATCCTTATCCGTATCCGAAACCGATACAACAATATTTTAATATCCGTAACCGAATCCGAAATTTCGTATCCATAACATCCCTATTAAAAAGCATAAATTTAGCTAATTTATTACCTTTACAAAAAAATAAATTTCTGTTATTTTGTTTAAAAAATGTAGTTTTGGCAATTTTTATTCTCTTACCACTTTTTCAAGATGCGATAAAACATAAAATTCATACAAAAAATTCATACAAAAAAATTCATACTTTTGAAGCTTCTAGCGGTCGCAAATTTGATTTCTTTTTTAATTTATTTATTTTATCTATTTTAGTGGATATTTCACATTTAAAACGATACCAACATTTCTTTATTTTCTATCAACAATTGTTTTGATTTTTGTCTATGGGATGTAGACCAAAAAATTTACATATTTTCCTATAATTAAATTTTATTTTATGTAAACAAATCTTTAAAAAGCTCCATTATGCATGCACTTCTACCACTTTTACTGGCTACCCTAGCAACATAATGACGACATGACGTCACAGTAAGATGTTACACGGTGCGACCTCACATGGTATTCGTGATGGAATTCATGCAAGGCGAACAAAACACTAGTGACATTTTAATAAGCATGCTGCAAGTTGCATGCAGCAGTGGCAGCAAAAATGTTGTTGGTTACTTTAGTGGTTTCAGCAGTCGAGTGGAGTTGGAATGCTTAACGACTTTTTTTTTTCCATATAAGGAAATTTTTTACGATAGGAAGTTAGATAATTTATTTATAATCAAGATGGAAATTTATTGCTCCTTTACACAGAGAAGAAAAAAGTTTAAGTCAAGAATTACGAAAAATAAATGTAATTATTTATTCAAAATACTTTTGATTAACGTTCAAACACAGTGTGCTAGAACAACCTTAAGTTTCAACATTTTTGTCATTTCTGTAGTCATATCCATGGGTGTGGCAACGGTGGGGCGATCTGGGGCACAAGTATACAAAAATTAAAATACATACAGTGGCTCACAGCTTATTTTATGCAGTGCATAATTTTAACTTCAATGCTCTGTAATTTTGAAACTAAGAGTGGAATATGAAAAAAATTTTATTGTCGTTTGAAAGAACAAAAACTGTAGTTTAAAAAAACATGTTTATTTATTGTAAAAAAATATTACCTGGAATTCTTATAATAGAAAATCGAAATATACTACTGAATTTCATGTCACAGCTTATTTCATGCAGACATGTATAAATTGAAAAAACATTGTTTAAAATAATGATTTTATAATTTTAAATATGCAGTGTGATAGCCTCTTTGGTCAACCACAGCTTAAAGATGGTTTGGCATCGAAGCTGTTTGGGCTTGGGCTTGCATGTCAGCTGTTGGTACCGGAAATTTGGCTTTTATGGGAAATATCATGAGTATGGATATCTGCGATATCAGTGATTTTGTCGCAGGTAACGACACAAACATTTTTTTCTATTGAAATTAGTGAGGGCACTTTTATTTTTTTACATTTTTTACATTATATTCAATCTTCAATATTCAAGGCTTATACCAAAAATACAAATTTTAATTTTTCGTATTGACAAGGCAAAATTATCATCGATTGTTTAATTAAAAGCTATAAACAAATGGGAAAATATAATTATTAAATTTTTTTTTATCATGAATAGAAATTGCAATCAATTGTTAACATGTGTACCAAATTTTATACTTTTAAGTTAACAACTTTAAGACTAATTAATTTTTCAATTAAACTAGTCGGTGAAGGGGCAAATGGGGTGTTCTTCCCAAATTTTGGGTGTCAATTAGGTCAGTTTGTTTAGAAACGTTCAATAGATTAAAAATTGTTTCAGATGTGTGCCCTCAATTTTAAATTTTCGATATTTGTGCACGTCTAAAACCACAAAATTTAAAGAATTCCTCATATACGTACATATATGTATATGTAAGTGTCATTTATTCTCTGTTTAAAGTGCTTTGCATCTTTTATGTTGTACATATTTTGAATCTATGGTCAAGTTATTCAAAACTTTTATTATATATTGGCATAATTATTGGCATTGATTATTTATTTTTAAAGTATGTAATTATTTATTTGAAGCTGGCATACATAAGTTATTATTTGTGTTGTTTTTTGCTTATACATATTATTCTAATTGTTGTAAAAATATTTTTCGAACAGATTTCCCTGAAGATGACTAAACAAATTTACATGATTAACACATAAAAGTTTTTCATTAAATTGGAACATAAGACTACTTAAAAGTTTTATACTATTATTAAAAGAGGTGGCTAAAATTATCATTTAATTAGTGTTCTATTAAACACATTTTTTTATATAAAATTAAACATTTTGATCATTTTACAACTTTTAGTTCGAACCCTGGGGTATAAACTATTTCGAACCGAAAATACAGAGTAACCCTATATAGCTCAAGAGCCGGCTGTAGAAAAGTCGAGTGTATAAGATTTCAGCATGAAATGTATGTCAAATTATAGAGCTCGATGAGCTCAAACAAAATATATAGGGCTGCCTTGCCAAAGCCTGTCCTAAATATGGGTTGCCACCCGTTTTTTGGGCCATTTTTTTTTAATAAAAAGTGTATAAGATTACAGCATGAAATGTATGTCAAATGATAGAGCTCGACGAGCTTAAACACAATATATAGGGTTGCCTTGTCAAAGCCTGTCCTAAATATGTGTTGCCACCCGTTTTTTGGGCCAACATTTTTTAGAAAAAAGTTTATAGCTTAAGATTCCAGCTTGAAATGTATGTCAAATGATAGAGCTTGTAGAGCCTAAATATAATATATAGGGTTGCTTTGCCAAATCCAGTCCCAAACATGGGTTGCCACCTATTTTTTGGGCCAAGATTTTTCAGAAAAATATTTATGGTTCAAGATTGCAGCTCGATATGCATGTAAAATCATAGATCTTGATGAGCCTTAAAAAAAATTTTTCGAGTAATCTTGTCGAATCCCGTCCCAAATGTGGGTGCCACCTGTTTTTTGGGCAAACTTTTTTGGAAAAAAGTTTATGGTTTAAGACCGTAGCTTGAAATGTATGCCAAATGATAGAATTTGATGATCTATAATAAAATATATAGGGTTGCCTTGCCGAATCCCGTTCCAAATGTGGGTTGCCACCTTTTTTTTGGCCCAAGTTTTTTCAGAAAAATGTTTATGGTTTGAGATTTCAGCTTGAAATGTATGCCAAATGATAGACTTTGATGATCTATAATAAAATATATAGGGTTGCCTTGCCGAATCCCGTCCCAAATGTGGAGTGCCACCTGTTTTTTGGCCCAAGTTTTTTCAGAAAAATGTTTATGGTTTGAGATTTCAGCTTGAAATGTATGTCAAATGATAGACCTGTAATCTTATACACTCGACTTTTCTACAGCCGGCTCTTGGGCTAATAGGTTCGAATCTCTTTTTTCTAAAAGCACTTTTTAAATTTAAAAGCAGGATACGGTGGTTTTAAATATTTAAATGACGGTTTTAAACTGACATTCATTTTCATTGATATCAATAAAAAAAACATTTTTGACTTACGAGTATCGAACCCATGAACTGTGAGCTATGATTTCACAGTCCTAACCACTACGCCACGCTGCCTTCGTTATTGCAGATTTTTATTATGCCTTTTGTTCACTGTGTCTACAATATTTTGTGTCAATAATGCTTTTTGATTTATTAATTTAAAAAATTTTATCTTAATTTAATGCAAGTTTTTCTTTTTTTTAAGGGATCACTCTGTATGTTCGATTTTGGGTAAAAACTAGGTTTTAACTTATGGTGCTCTTAATTTTGCGACTATAACTACTGGCCAAAGAACTTAAAAATTCGGTTTTTTCAATTTTATTGTCCTCTTCTTCACTCTCGCGTGCTTTAACATAGATTGTTAAGCTGAGTTCTTAGTCTGGAAGTTTACACTTTAATAATTGATTCACTTCTGACGGAAGTTGAAAACACATTTTAATCTGAATGCATCTATTTAATGACAGCGAAGAAATAATTGGATCTAATGTGACCATTGCTCAATGAAACACGTTTAAAAGCGACTACTTGTGCGTGCATGATGAAATCTATTAGATTTCTACAATTTGTGTCGAGATTTTGCTGATTATTCTCCAAAGCAACCAACAGGAAGAACTAAACCCTCTATAATATCCTTTGAATGAATGGGAGTTTTGTGATTTTAAAATATTATCTTGACTTCTATCCACCTGTGCTTCTTTTTGCATCTCAACTATTCTTCTTGTAGTGTGCTTCAGAAGGTCTTGCAATGAAACTTTTTCAAAAACCTCACTTTTTACGAGACCATTTGACCTGCAATTGATTTCTCTGCTCGCTATTTCATTATAATGTGGATATATGTCACAGTTACGAAGTTTGCATTCACAGCGTATGTTACAATATTGCTCTTTAGTGAAGTTGTTTTCAAGTAAAAAATGTTAACGCTTCGTCAGGTGACATACGAATCGGCTCGTTTAGAGTATCTTCTTCAAAACGAAGTTCTCTCACTTTACTTGCCCTCTTTGGGCTTTTTAATGTTTCGTTTAGAACTGCCACTATGTTTGTTTGACCTTGTTTTCGAGCAGATATGTTTGCAGCGCTTACAAGCAAATTGGTTTCAATGCTGCAAATAGCTCTGTTGCAGCCAGTCGTTTAGAACGTTCCGATTATTCACTAAAAAGGGATTGCGGACTCCCGCCCACAGACGTATTTGATGTTGGTTTTTGCTCTTTTGCCAATATTTCGCTCCTCCTTTTTACCCACTTTTTGTAAGCTCCACACGGAAAAAACGAAACTCGAAAATATTGTAAATATTAATCAAAATTTAAGAAAAATTAGTAGGTAATTTATTAATTTAGAAACGATTCGAGTGTCTATTAAAAATTACAAAGCGTAATATAAAAATTCCATCAAGCAGGCAGTCATTTTTCGAATGCAAATTTTTAATTTTTACAAAGTAGATATTAAAATTTGTGCAATAATTTATTATATTTTAAAAGAACTGTACTATTTTTTAAAAAGTACATTATAAAGTTTTTATGATGAAATAATAATAACTGAAATTGATTTTTAAAATTTTGTACATCAGTTTGTTGAACAAAATTGGGACGACCAGCGAGTTTCCGTCGCCGCTTTCCCGACCCCGTCCCAATTCTGTTCAACACATTTCTTTTAAGTCAATTAGTAAGGGTTTGGCAAGCCTTATATATTTATTTTTTTGAAAGAACATGTTGAGAACTCAAACAGAGTACAAATTAAAAACAAAAGAGAAATAAAATTCAATATAATAAAAATTACTAATCTTGAAATAATTTTTCTATAAGTACTTTTTAAAAATTATAAAGCTGAAATCATATACTACAATATGAAATATGTAAAAATTCTAATGTCGCAATTTATTGAAATTTAATAAAATCTTTGTAAAATTTCAAAGTTTTTATGTAATAATTAAAATGAAGAAATTAATTTTTAATATGCACTTATTAAAAAATGTAAAATGAAAATAATTACAAACTAGAATAGAATTTTTCATAATTATTTTTTAATTATTACTATAAAAGAGTAATATTTGTTTTCAGATTTTAATTTTTATAATCTTCTATTAATTTTTAATAAAATTTGAGTTGGTGTTTTTTCCGTGCAATTCAAAAATTACACAGGCACACAAAAAAAAGTCTCGTGACCCAGAGAGTAGACCCCTCTAGACCCACATTTTCGAGGGCGCTGATTCCGAATATGACCTTAAAAAATGATTTCAACTACCAGTTTTCCCGCTACCACCCCGTTATCACCCCCTTGGGGGTCAAAATTCAAATTGGCATACAAAGTTGAAATGGATGCGCATTTCTGTTTTTTGGGGTGCTAAAACTAACATTGATAACAAAAAATAAGTTCGACCCTTCCAACACCCCCTACCGCCTCTTTACTAACCCTAGAAAGGGGTTCAAATTTAAATTTTCGTGCGAAATTGAGATGGATGTGTATTTCTATGTTTTTTGGGATGCTGGAACCGAAAAGGACAACGAAAAAGAAATTTTACCTTCCCATTACCACCTAGTACCCCCTCGCTACCCCCAGAGAGGCGTAGAAACTTAAATTTTTACGCAAATTTTTAGAAATATGTGGAAATTTGAATGAACAGCATGCACGGAAACTTGAAGTTTTATTCTAAAAATTTACAATTTTAGTTTTATGCAACTCAATATCTTAAGTTTAGCTGTTATTATCTCCAAAACTATTCAGTCAACATATACACATTTTTGAAAAACTTGGAGTTTCCGTTTTCCAAAAATAGCAGCTTTAAGAACATTGAAGAATTAGTTTGGCTTCAAGGTCAGTTACAAGAAAAGAAATTTGCAAAAATTGATAAAGTTTAGCAGAGGGAAGCAAAAAAACATAGTCTTCGATTTTGCTTAAACTTCTGTATACTGATTATACGTTCAATACAAATAGGTGACAAGAGAATAGACTTGCACTTTTGCGTTATATTCATATTCAATAATTACTTATAGTACTTTTTTGAAGAAAATTGCCTTAACCCTTAACGGCCCAATTTTTTCAAATTTCATTATAAAAATTTTTTGATGATATATTCGCTTTTGTAACTATTTAGTGTACTTTAAAAAATTTTTTTTGGACCTGCTATCCTTTTAGCAAGGATTTTTAGGTTTGTCTCAAATTTGATACAATTTGCCTTAAGAAACAATAAAATTAGAAAATCAATAACGACAGACAATTTAGAAAAATTAATTTTTATTTTTAAATTAATTCATTTTTTAAATCAACTCATTTTACAAACAAAAGATTTTATATCGCTTAAAACTAATTTTTGTGAAACTCATAAAAACAATTATTGTTTTTATTTATGCTCGACAGTCGGGTGCAGTTAGGCATCTTACATCTCTGGCGTTCGTTATCGACAATGGAAAAATGATCTAACTTATCTAGACGAATATCCTTTGGCGGAACATATGCAGCAGGACCTCGTTTCTTTTTAGCGGCTATCTCCTTTTCAACATTCGATGTTGATGGACGTCCTCTTTGCTTTTGTAAATCTTTTGCTTTAGTCAAGCAGTAAGCAATCTCAGCCTTGAATTCGTGTGGAGTGTACTCTTGGGAAGATTTTCCATTCGTACACATTTTAAATAAAATCCAGGCATTAGCAGTTGCTAGGTCTACCATATGGTAAAAAATCCTTAAGTACCATTTTTATTTTTCAGTTTGAACTGAAAAACGCATTTAGTTTAAGAGGGGACCAAGGATGCTGAAGCCCCCAACATAAATATTTTTGAATTTCCAAAGACTTAAGCCCAAATAAAACTAACACGTTGGCAGTGGCAGGTAATTTTAACATTTTTGTTTAGTTTCTTTGTTAATTTTAAAGAAAGTTTAATTTTTTTGTATTTCAAAATTTGATTTTCGTGGTTTTTTAAGTGACGAATCAGTGCAAGTGATTAAACTATTCTTATTTAATCTATTTAGGTATTAAGTTGTCTTAACTAATGATTTGTTTCAAGTAAAACAAGTAAAACATTAAACTATTCTTATTTAATCTATTTAGGTATTAAGTTGTCTTAACTAATGATTTGTTTCAAGTAAAACAAGAAAATATCAAAATAAAAGTCCATAATTTCGTTAGATCAAAAGCCCCTTTGGAAAAAAATTCTGGTTGCGACAAATAGCAAAATGTGAAACACATACAAGCAAACAACAGGAATATAATATTTGCCAATTTTCAACTGAATTTTTCGGCTGAAAAAAAGCAACAACAATACAAATAACGGGATCGGTTGTAAACTACAAAAAAACAACAACATTTCGCATTTTGTTAGGATTTTTTCAAATGAATTTTTCTGAATAAAAAAAGCAACAACAACGCAAATGACGCGGCATAAGTTGCAAATTTGTTATTTTAGAGAAATCAAAATAAAAATCCTGCTTTTGGCTTTGCTGGTTGCTTGGTAGCAATAAAAATGGATTTTCTCAAATGCAGCTCAAATGTAAAATAATTAATATTTATTTGTAAAATGTAAATAAAAAACGACGGAAGATATTCAAAAACTTCAATAAATTTAAATAAATAAAATAGAAAATCCTAATGAAATATAAAATGGCAGAGCCGAATGAATTTTAGCTTCGTTGTTAAAAACCCCAATGCGCAACAAAAGCCAAAATCACATTTCCCCTGATTCTAAGACCGTTGGTTTTACTCTTTGGCGCACAAACATACGGTCAAATTTGCAGCATAACTCGGAATATTGTTCTTTTATATGTATATTGTTATGAAATTTCCTGTCCCTTTGACAATAATTTCGATCTCTTTACTTTCTGAGTTCGACCACTGGATTGTGAAATAATCAAGAAAAACGCAATCCTTATTTAATTATAAAATGGTTTATTTAAATCACAAACGTTAGTTTTTACACAGTACAATTGTTTATTTAATCTTTACATTCAACTTGTATACACAAACGTTTTACTTTATTACTTAAAATCCACTGTATCACTTTAGTACTTAAATTCAAATGTTCAACTGTCTCACTTAAGATCCACTGTGTTCAACTGTTCAGTATTAACTGTGTTTCAACTGCTCAGGTGACTGCCTTTTATACTAAAGTCATCATTTTCTAGAACCATCTGCTCTTGTCTAGAATGTCGTTTCCGGTACCTTCTATATGGCGATTATCGACGTTGATAATGTCGCACCATCCGCCATTATCCAGAATGTCGTTTCCAGTGCCTTCTAGATAGCGATTATCGACGTTGATAATCTCGTACCAAAGAAGTATATATTTTATATATATATATATATATACTTTTTGACGAGGTGCTAATACGGAAAACTCTGGACTATGATCCACACACCGATCAGTCGTGGATATGGGAGAGGGTACTCGCACCGCTGGTCCATAATTGGAAAATGGTCCATAGCTTTTATGCAACTGCGGGAGGCATGAAAAGTAAGTTAACCAATTTTTGTATTTAATGTCATGTTTGAGCTGAATTAAATAATTAACCTTTATACATGCATGTATTTGTGTATGTATTTCTGCCTGCTCATTTAATTAAACATTTTTTTCAGCGCCAATACTAAAAGAAAACTATTTTGCCATTTTAAGATCGCAACTAGGCAAGAGTACGAATCCCTCAGTAAAAGATGTAGAAAGTCTATCAGCTAGACTTATGTCGATGAAGATTCTAATGCATTATTATCAAATTCGAAACAAAAATTGCGAAAATGATGATGATTTGATATTAGATTGGCATTTCGATGAAAATGAAACATTGCGGAAATAGAATCTTCTGAAGGAGTTTCACATATCAAATTGGATCATTCCTATTCAAAGCAGCTATGTGATATTCCTTCAGAAGAAACAGCAACTATTTCTAAACCATTGACAGTTTTGGAAAAAGGAGTTGCGAGGTATGTTCTAGGCTATGGCTTAAGAGCCAAATTAACAAAAAAAAAATTAAGTGTTTTTCATGTGAAGAAAATCTTCGGAAATTGTCTGGGTTGACATTCGATTCCGAAAGATTTCTTCACATGAAAAATTACAGCGAGACTAAACTTCTACTGCGGAATCCTTCGGACAAATTTTTTGCTATATGTGAAAAGCATTTCGAAATTCACAAAGTAATCTTTGAAAAGCAGTACCACCAGGCTAATATTAGAAAAATAATTGTGGATGCCTGTGTCCAACAGACTAATCAGGATCATCCAGATTGGTTTGTTGGGACGGATCCATGCCAGAAGCACAGGCTTATAATTATAGAACATTTAATAACTGTGCTTCTGCGCAAAAATTCAAGGTGGCTGCTTGAACAAAAAAAAGCAGATAGATTCCTACAAAAAAAAATAATACTATTTCACGACATGCTAAAAAAATGAAAAGGCTTTGCAAAATGTAAAAAAATTAATAGACTTTGCAATAAGTAAAGCCTTCTCATTTTTTTAGCAGTCCGTTGGGTTTCGTAGTGCAGTCGGTTTTCGTAATACAGTAGACGTCCAATATAACGTATAGCGAGTTTCCATTTTAATGAACAGTTTTTCAGATTGCAATTTATTCCATTGATGTCTCTAAATTGTGAACGCTAAACATTTTTACTATTCTAAATAACGAACGTTGTTTAATTCAAAATGTGTTTTTTTTTTAATAGGAAAATCTGATTTTAACGTCCTTCGACTCTTTTTTGGTGTCGTTTTTGTTTACTTTGTCAGCACATATTATAAAATTGATTCTTGTATTGAAATCAGGACGCATCAACGTTATATTGGACGTCTACTGTATTTGTTATGCTTAATCCACTTCTCCTTTTTCCGAGTTAGCCCTGCTAATGGTGAAACGGTTGTTGTACCCGCAATATTGTGATCTAATTATGAAATTGACATCGTTTTTAAAATTTTTGAGAATTTGGTAATTATCTTTTTTGAAAAATTTAAATTTTTTACTGAATGATTTCTACAATTGATTATTTGTCTTCGAAATGGTAAAAGTACATAGTGTTTTTCGTTGAAGCTGCCCATAATTCCAAATGAATTCGTCTATAAGGCAAACCAATGTACTTCTTTGATAAAAACAGACTTTGTGTATTTCTGTTTCATATTTCTTTTGGTTATTCCTTATTTTGTGTATATTTCCAAAATCGTTTATGGGGGTATTCGCATTTTTGTCGTAACCGTGTGTTGCTTCCATTCGAGTTTTGTGAGTCCATTTCGCCAATTTAACTTTAAAACCTTTGTGGCTTGTCGAACATCACATCATCACTTCATAGAACTTCAACTCACTATTTGTTGCAAATCTCACCTTAAAGAGTTATATTTTAAATGCTTTTTTTACAATTGTCGGTAGTCAAAAAAACTAAAATCTACGAGTAAATATCATGTTTAGTAAGTACCACATGATACTTAATATTTTGTATTCCTCATAACTATCTTTTCACAGCTGAATCACGGATTTTATATTCATATGTTCAGCAAAATTGTTTATCGCTGAGTATTTAGCGATTTCATCGATGGAAATATCATCGATTCATCCCATCACAACTTTTTAACGAAATAACTTTTAGCTACATATTTCATGTATTGCTTTTTCACATCTTATCATTGATCGTAATCAATCATTAATCATTTAATATTTTTAATTGCTTACATAATTTCTTCACAGCTCAAATACCACTTCCGGTAATTATTTACTCAAACAATCTTTTGCGGAATATGTGTGTAAATCAGTGATCATATCACAATTTTGTGACAAAATTAATAAAATTATAAAGTAAGTTACCATATGATATATTTTATTTTTTGTTGTTCATAATTATTTTTCACAGCTCAAATTAAGCCGTTTCGATTTTCGATTTTTTTTTAAACTTACAATATTTGCTTCTCACCGCTTGTCATTAATAGTAAGTTACTACATACATATATCATTTCATATATTTTATTTTGTGTTATTTATATTACTTATTCACAGCTCAAAAAAGGATGATTTCATCGCTTTGAACACATTTTCATTGTTCAATCACTGCTCTCGTCTTTTATTTGTTACAAACTGCTCCTTTGACGCTCAAAAGACTGTTTGCTTTCGCATCACATAGTTGCTATTTTTTCATATTCAATTGAAAAAATTACTCGTTTCAGAAAATTTTTAATAATTGTTTTCATAAAAACATGAACTAGCATAATTTATTATTTATTCAGATTGTATTAAGATATACCTATATATCTTCCAAAATAATTGTTTATTTAATAACTAACACCTAATTACCTATATATATTTGTGTACATACATATTGTTATTAAATATTGGTACTTAAAAAAAAAATATTTATCTCTTAAAATTTTATAGATTTTGCATTCATATGCTGCTTATTGAGTTAGCTACGTTGCCACGGATCTTGATTTTGTTGTACAACAACCAAAGAGAAAAATAATAGATAAATTTTACAACTACATATACTTATTACGTCTTCCAGGATACCTACACAAATGCGTGTTTTTATTTATATCCAACTATATATATACTATGTACAAATACTTAAATGTAAATTTTAAAACAAAAGTTTTTTGCTATTAAATATTGTTACTTAACAAAAATAACATTTGTTTCACTTAAAACGAAAGAAATTGCATTTTATAGATTTTGTATTCATGCGCTGTTTTTTCTATTGATTTAGCTACGTTGCCACGGATCTTGATTTTGTTGTACAACAACCAAAGAAAAATATTATTGTTGAATTTTACAACTACACCTACTCATTTCGTCTTCCTACAAATGTGCATGTGTAATTCACACATACATATGCCCTAACAAGAGGAGAAAATATTTGTGAATGAAAATTATGTTTCTTACATTTGAGATTGGAATTGCATTGAGAAACAATTTGGTTATTAATTGGTAAAGCTTTTTCAATAGTGGCTGAATCCTAGTGGTAGAGCTCTAACTTCTTGATGCATACTTCCTCGGTTCGATTCCTAGCAGAGAGATCAGCGGCTGTAAAAAATATATTTTTTCCATTTTTTCCTATAAAACATATTTTTTTTTCAATTTTCAATTTGCATTTATTCTATTTTTATATTAAAATCATCCGGTTTTATATGTTAAAATTATTTTAATATTCAACAAAAATTCAATAAAAAATATAAAAAAATTCAATATATCTATTCTGTTTCTAAATTTCACCCATAAACACAAATATAGGAAGGCTCAATTCAACATTCATAACAACAATTCTGTTTCTAACTTTTACCCATAGATTATATTTACTGTGCTGCTTATTTCAATAAGATATATATTTTTCCACTAAGCAGGGATTTTTGATAGAGTGCAATTATACATATGTATATATGTGATTTTACATATAACATGGTATTACATGCCAACAGTAGGATATAGGAAGATTATTAGATCTGGTATTGGAGACCTTCACCTGACGTGTTTCACCCCTGAAATATGGGGCAAGATACAGATTGATCCTTAACAATCAAGTATGACAGACTTCATAGTGAAGAGGTTTTTCCGCCAGTGTTGTGGGCTATCCACGCCAGATACGGGCTTAAACAACACTCACGGTTTTGCTTCGCCAAGTAAACGAGTTAATGTCTATTGACAAAGCAAAAGTCTATATTAGCGTTTTCCCATTTAGTACGTAGTTAGGGCATAGCAGTTAGTGGGGAATCTCCCTTAGTCATTTTTTGTCAGCATAGTAAACTAGATAACAATTGGACAGCACCAATTAAATATGTAAATTTGTTATGTGGGCATTTATGACGTAGGATTATTGAACTCACAATTGCTGTGAAACGTGCATTGGTTAACTGAAAAAACCAATTTGGCTTTATTTCATGGCACTAATCTATGTGCTGCGAAATAAGGTAATAATTCGTCCAATTCATAGGATCAGTACAATAGGCAGCTAGTAAAATGTGTATGTCTAAAAAAGGACCAGGCAATTGGAAACCTTTCTCGGGCCCCTTTGTGAACATAGCAAGAGGATTATAATTGGACGGCACCAATTAAATATGTGTTTTGATGTGGAAACATTTTGACACGAGATTGTATGATCATAGATACATCTATATCTTCTTTCATGATTTTCTTCTTTCTCTTAAGATACATCTATATTTGTTATTAATGAAAAAATAGTCGGTTTTTTAAAGAAACAACAATATTGATTTTTTAAAGAAACAACAATATTAGTTTTTTGTTAAATTTTCTCATCTTTAACCTTCTCATCTTCCTTTAAGATTTACACTTTTCACTATGATTTACACTTTTCACTATTATGAAAACCCTACAATAACCACAGTACTTTTGGATACTCCCTAAATATTTCTGGTTTTTTCTACAATATCATTATAATAACAGCAATTAAATCACTTATCACACACCTTATCTTCAATCATAGTTGCTTTTTTATTTAGTGTCTTTCAGTTTTAATAATCAATAGTTACTTTTATTCTTTTATTCTCTATATGTTTTCTATAATCTCTATATTTCTTGTTATTTTTCATAGTGTTTTATTTTTCATATATATACAATATATGAAATTCTAATGAAAGGAAAAGAAGTGATATAATAATTACTATAATGTTTTGGAAATTGAGATATTTGAGGTAATTAGTAATGGAAGATTTCTCATATAAAAATCTTTTTAATTATTATTATACTTCAAAATATGTGTTAATTTTTTGAGTTTTTTATGAAAGATTTCTCCCATGGAGGTCTTTTTGAGGTGAGTGTTCAATTTTTTGGAGATTTTTATAAGGGCCTTTTTATATTAGATGTTCATTTTTTAGAGATTTTTTTGAGAAGATTTTTATGAGAAGAACTTTATATATATTTTTTATATATATTTTTTAAATAATTCTATATTATTTTTTAAATAATTCTATATAATATTACTATGAAATTATCATAAGACAACTGTTTAACCAAGTAAGTATAAAAACATAATTTTTCAATGCCCTATATAAGGTTGTGTGTTTTTTCGTTTTGTTCACCTTATGGTCTACATATTTAGGTCTTCTATTGAGCAGTTATGTATATCATTTTGCCTAACTTTAAGCCAACTGAAGAGTCCTTTGGTGGGGACGAAAAACGTTTATTGGCAACCTCATTTTTACCTATACGGTACGCTTCACCCGTTTTTTAATCATTTTTTGTTTCAACACTAAGGATTGTTATCATAATTTTATCATAGTTTTTATCGTCTTCACATTTTCATTTTCAGGTACTATTTTTGGAGTGGAAAGATTGATATTTTAAAACGCTTTTTAGATTATTAATTAAAATTTAGCTTTTTATTTTTTGATTCAGAAAAAATTTTCTTATTAAGTAAGTTTAAATACATAGTCTGTTACAATTTACACCAACCACACTATATACTCAATACAACTGTTACACATTTATTACAATTATATCGATTTCAGCAACGTATTCCCTCACCTAACCTTTTATAATATTTTTTGTGCATAGGACATACCTTACAGACTAACTCGTTTTCTAGGTAGGTGCTTATATGCCTAACTTTGTTAGCATTAAAAAAAATCCTATTAGGCCTGACCCATAATTGCCACAGATTCTATTTTTATTCCACACAATTTATGTTTTTTAAATTTTGTTTTTATTTACACATTTTTTACATTTTTATTTCAGTTTTATTTATATTTTTATTTACATTATTTTATTAACATTATTATTTATATTATCCCATGTTATACATAATCTGATATTTTATTATCTGATTTGTTTCTAAAATAATGGTAATAAATTTAAATTAATATAATTATAATATACGAGCAAGAAAGTTCATATGAAACGGCTGCAGGGTAAGATTTGTTCATTGAAGACTTTTTATTTTTTTGTCATTGTTAATTTTCTGTATAAATAGGTATTTATTTTGATGGGATTTAATTAAATAACTAGTTTAAAACTAATAAATTATAACTATGAATATAAATAAACCAAATAAAAAATCTGACAATTAATAAGTGAAATACAAAATGGCAGAGCAGAGGGAATTGTACGTCATTGTTAAAATCCCCAATGCGCAACAAAATCCAAAATCACATTTCCCCTGATTCTAAGACCGTAAATCTCTCGCCAGCCACGTAGAAAATGTTGTTCTTTTATATATACTTCTTTGGTCGTACCATCCGCCATTATCCAGAATGTCGTTTCCAGTGACTTCTAAATAGATAGCGGTTATCGACGTTGATAATGTCGTACCACACTTTATTATTTATAGTACAGAAAACACACTAAATGCCGCTAGATGGTGTTATTTTTCTACGGTCAGTGATGCTAGCTAGTATAGAAACCACTCGAAAATGCCGCTTGATGGTGTTATTTTTCTACGGTCATTGATGTAAGTATTTTTCTACGGTCAGTGATGCAAGTATTTTTCTACGGGCAGTGATGCTAGCTCGTATCGTTTAATTTTCATTTCGAGCATTTTCTTGCATAAAGCAATTTTTGCTGCCAACTGTACTTATTTTAGAAGTACAATACTCCTTTTCAGCTGTCTGTACTTCTAGAAATATTGTACTTCCATTTGTACTCCTGTTTGCGTTCAAACAAAGTGGAAAGAACGTAAATGTAAGCTGACGAAATGCAAACCGCACTCAGAAAAACACTTGTCAGATTAAATGGTAGAAGCTTTGATGCAGCATTTTCTAAATGCTACCAATATCATTATTCTGTCAGTCGTTCAGTGACGCTCTTTTTGTCGCTTTTTGTAATTTTTAGGTTCGGTATTGGTTGATATTTTATTAAAAATTAAGAAAATTAAATCGCGGCGTACTAATGTTTTTATGTGTAATACGTGTAATTCCGAATTCAACATTGCAAATTCTGAGAAAACAGCTATTGAAAAGCATTTGCTTATTAGTAAACACCTAACTGCATTGAAATCTGCTTCAATTAGTCGTCCAGTGACCGGATATTTATATATTATCTTCACTTGATCTTACAATGGCACAATATGAAGTCATTTGGACCTATCACCTGTTTAAAGCAAAATTACAGTTTTAATTCTAGCAATTGTGTATCAAATATATTTCGAACAGCCTTCGAATTGAGAATTTTTTTTTTAGATATTTCACATATGTACTGCTTTTGCCGTACAAAAGTCGTTTTTATTCCATTCGTGGCCTTTTTTTAGTTATTTTACTGAAATGTACTGCTTTTTGCCGGTCCAGCGGTGGCAGCATTAGGTATGACAATGACTGCTTCTCTATTAATTTGTAAAGATTTGGACAAAAACCTTTTTATGTGTTCCTTTAGGATTTCAATTGTCACTTCTGTTTTTTTCTTTTGTACGTTTCTTATTATTAAACATTTTGCTAAAATGTAATAATTAAATTCTTAAAAATTTTCAAAAATAAACACTCTAATATGTTTAGTAGACCAGGTCGAATTGTAATAGGCAAAAAAATTCAGCCGGAAATTGCTGAAAAGTTAGAGGGACTCCTAACAACGATTTCTGCATTACTTTTTTCATTAGATTGTGGACGAAATATTAAAAAAGTACAATTCAGCACTTTTTTCTTAATTTTGTCAAAAATAAGCGTAGTTTGCAAACATCTCGACTAGAGATACATTTTATAAATCAAATAAAATATTCGAATACGTAATTGTCCATTGGGCAATAGAAGATTGCATTTTTGAATTACATTTGAAATAATAATCGCATTACTCTTTAATTCAGGAAATCACAAGCAGCGCCTGTTACATCAATCAAAAATTTATCACCGCTTTACACTCTCATCACGTCATGCCATCAATCCTTTCACTTTCTGCTTGCACATGCAATCACATCTCGGTCACATCTTTATATGAAAGTCTGTTGAATACAATGGAATCTTGAATGGTTTTGTTTTCTTTAGCTCATAAACTTGTTGAATGAAAATTGGTTTGTGGCATCTTTAAGAATGAACTGGTTTGTCTTGCATAACCAATAAAGTTTTGTACAGTTGAAAAGTATGCGTACTGATCGTATGACTTTCCCAGATATTTCTCTAAAATAATTTCATTTAAAATTTAATCTTGTATAAAACATATTTTTCAGGCCTAATTGATGATCTTATCTTCTCGGAACCTTCATATACCGATACAGATAGTTTTTCTATGCACATATCGCTCACTTAGTTCAAGGCTGGCATGACTCAATGAACGTAATTTTTGAGATTTTCTTTTGTGTGATCAGAAAGATATCTTATGAACTTGCCTTGTGAGAAGACTTATGTAGATACTTCTCATCATTTTCATATAAAAAGTAACTTATTGAAAACTTTAAATGCGTTTTTCTTCCACTTTAGGTATTTTGAGTTATGCCAGTCTTGAAGTAAGTGAGCGATAACTGGTATGTGCTTGTATGAAAAAACCTTGTACAGTGGTGGCGGACTAATTAAGAACACTCAACACACCTTATTCCGTGTTTTTGTTCTGATTCTTTAAATAAACGAAATTTTTTTTTGTTTTTAACAATTTATTTACACATCGAAAACTTCATAAAAAGAAAAGGAACAGGTAAAAGTAATTAGGGACAACTCTCCGGTTTTATTTATTATTTAGGAGAAGTAGCGTATTATAAATAAATAATAAATCTGCAAAAAATATATCAATCGGAAGTTGCGGACATAGCTTTTACAAAACGCTATAAGTTGGGAAATACTGAATGAATTTCCAAAATACGGATATCATATGAAATAATAATTGAATTCCGTTGGTTAGTTTTAGAGAAATGAGGATTTTTGAAAAATGCTGACCTTTTTTTATAAAAAACGGGAATTTTCAAAAAATTTATGATTAATCTATAGTGATTAAGAAAGTTTAACTCATTTCCTTAAAAATGGTGTGCCATCTGTTGCTACTTCCTTATTTTTAACGAAAAAAAAAAATTTAAGTTTGAAATTTTTTGAATAAATTCGAAATCTCTTAGACAGATTCCCTGTAGCCCTGAAAACTGATTTTTTAGCTGCTGGTTCTTCCTATATTTCTTAAATGATGTCGTCATCAGAATACAGTGAAAGCTCCCGTCGTGGACAGCTCCCGCAGGCGGACATCTCTCGTGGCCGGACGAATTTCTTGGTGCCAAGTTTTTCGTTATGTTTTTAGAACAAAGTACATTGCGGTGGGCGGACGCTCCCTTGGCCGGACGCGGACACTACATTTATACACATTTCATACAAGCCATTTCTGCAGTCGGACAAAAAGCAACTCTCAACTCTTTCTCTGCTTTGCTGTCTTAAGCCTTAACCAAAATAGACGTGACGAGACGATTGCAACTAAACGAACGTTTGCACTCGTTACGACTGTTTTGACATTTAACCCAAAATGTTACGTTACCCAACGAATCGGTTCTTAGGGAACAACACGTCAAAGTGTTTCGTTCACTTTCGATCAGTTAAGTACGTTCATTTTGGTAATGAACATTGGTTTCCATATACTCGAATTTACTCGTTACGTCTCGTCACGTCTATTTTGGCTTAGACTTTTCATGTCGATTGTTTTTCTTGATAATCTAATTCTTTGCATGGTAAAACAATAGCTGCGTTTTATTCGCCATCCTCTGCTAGATATCTTTAGCTAGCAACGATAATTGTATAGGAAAACAAAAACAAAATCGTAGACTAAAATTATAGTTGCTAAGTATACAAGCAAGTTTCTTAAATGCGAGTGCTACCCAGTTTTTGTCTATTGAGATTTTATATTTTGTCAATTATGAAGTTTGAAATTAAAAATAAATATTGAATTTTACGGAAAAAAATTTGAATTTAACGGAAAACATTCATTTTCTTTTTCTTTTTTTAAATTCAATTCAATTAATTTTTCAAAGCAGTAAAAATACATTTGTGTAAACACCAGGATAACCTGGCAAGGCACAAAGTTAAAAGTAAGAATTTTATTCAAGTGAAGAAAAATTTTCTAAACATTTGACAAAATACTGATTTACAAAATCACAATATTACTATACAAAAGCAAAGTATTTTATAAGCAAGTAATAACAATATTTTGCTTCAATACTCCCACTAAATATTGGTATTGTAAATTGTTGACAAAAAATACAAATTAATATTAAAGAAAACATTTCAAGTTCTGAAAAACTGCTTTTGGTAATGACTTCGTTAGAATATCTGCAAGTTGATCACTGCTTTTAACATAAATCAATTGGAACTCTTTATTTTCATACTTCTCACGTATGAAATGGAAACTGATATCAATATGTTTTGTTCTTTTATGGAATTCAGGGTTCTTAATTAATTTTATTGCACAATGATTATCCAACAGCACTGTACATTCTTTTACGTTATCAGTAATTTCATACAATAATCGTTTTATCCACAATAGATCCTTGACAGCTTCTGATGCAGCAACATATTCTGCCTCCGTCGTTGATAAAGTAACAATGCGCTGCTGTTGAGATCTCCAAGCAACAGTGCAATTCCAAAATTTTACTAACATGCCGGATGTAGACTTTAAATTTTCTGTATCTCCAGCATAATCAGAATCAGAGTAAACATTTAGTGCAATAGATTTTTGTTTGGTGTAAATTAAACCATGATCAACAGTACCTTTCAAATATCGTAATACATGTTTTGCAGCAGTTACATGCGAACTGCCAGGATTTTCCATATATTTACTTAGTACTCCCACTGCATGTGATATATCAGGCCTACTGATAATTGATAAATAAATTAGAGATCCAACTAATTCTCGGTAGGGATAGTTTTCAATTTTCTTCTCCGAATGCGTTAAGTTACATCCCATTTCAAGTGGTGTAGAAACACTTTTGTACTCTGCCATTTGAAAACGTTCTAATATCTTTTGTGTATATTGCTTTTGATGAATGTATAAGGACCCACCTTTCTTTATTTCCATTTGAAATCCCAAAAATTTGTTAATTTTACATTCTTTTATTTTAAAATGATGTTTCAAGTGTTCTATTAAATCTTGTGAAATTTTCGATACAAGCAAACCGTCATCAACATATATTGCAAGTATTATTTTTGACCCATTACTATTTTTAATAAACACGCACGGATCTGCTTTGCTCACTTGCATATCAAATTTCTTTAAAACAAATCCAAACTTCTTGTTAAAACATCTTGGGGACTGTTTCAATCCATAAATACTGCGATTAAGCTTACAAACTTTACCAGATTTTTTAACATAGCCCACCGGCTGTTTCATGTACAGTTCCTCTTCAAGCTCACCATATAAAAATGCTGTTTTAATGTCAAATTACTTTATCAACATATCTTGGTTAACTGCTAGTGACAATATTATCCTGAGTCGTATTTTACCACTGGACTAAATGTTTCCTCATAGTCTTGTCCATAGACTTGCGTAAAATCTTTTGCCACTAATCGTGCCTTAAAACATTCAACAGAACCGTTAGTGTTCAATTTAAGCTTGTAGACCCAGCGACAATTGATAAGTTTTCTATTTGGTGGCAAATCACACAATTCCCAAGTTTGGTTCGTCATTAGAGAATCACCATACTTTGACTTGATTGCGCCTTCATAACTCTGCGGCTCATCATCATCTCCCACCGTATGAAACATTTCAAAAATGTCAACTTTAGAACGCAAATTGTACCTACATATTGGTGTTTGATTTTCTGTTTGTATTACCTCTGGATCTTGATCTGATGTGACATTGCTTTCTCTGATTGAATTCATCTGCTGCGGAGTATTTGATGATGTTGTATTTTCATTTTGTATCACCTCAGGCATACTTAATGATGTTTGAACTTCTGACGTCGATGTACGATTTTCAGGCCATTGATTTTCTAATTGAAACTTGACCATTTCTGTCGAATATTCATTTGTTGACCGCTTATATAACTCTGCATTATGTTGCACTTCATCAAGCTCACTTCCAAAAATAACATCTCGATATATTTGTACTTTGTTCTCAGATTCAAAATATGCGGTAGCCCTTGACGTTATCGTCATAGCCAACAAAGATTCCTTTATTGCTTTTAGCATCCCACTTCTTTTGCATTTCTTTTGGGATATGACCATATATTTTGCTGCCAAAAACTTTAAAATAGCTAATGCTTGGAACTTTATTGAACCACAACTCAAAAGGTGACTTTCCAGCAACTGAGCTTGGTCCACTACGGTTTAGAACATGAACAACTGTTTGGACTGCTTCAGCCCAAAGGAATTTTTTAAGTTTTTTAGAATAGAGAAGACTTCTGGCTAACTCTACAAGAGTTCTAATTTCTCTTTCTGCACCACCATTTTGCTCCGGTGTATACGTTACGGTTTTCTGGTGGTTAATGCCATTTTCAGCCAGTAGTTCTTTTACTCTGTTGCTTGTAAATTCTGTGCCATTGTCTGACCTGAACACCTTTATTGTTACACAACCTTCATTTTTAATCAATCGTAGGAAATTAATTAATCTATCTTTAACCTCAGCCTTCGTTTTTAGGAAATATACCCATTTGAATCTTGAAAAGTCGTCCTTTAGTAAAAGAAAATACCTCGATCCACCAATTGACACTTGTTCCATAGAACCACAAACATCTGCATGCAGAATTTCTCCAGCCTTATTTGCACGATTCTTACTTGACGTAAATGGCAACCGATGTTGTTTTCCCAAACAGCAGCCTTCGCACACATCTTTTACATCGTCATTGTAGCTTATATTATTATTTTTTAAAACAGCTTTCACATGATTGAAGTTTTGATGTATCAACCTGTGGTGCCACAATTGCAATGATTCGCCGCTAGATGTATTCGCTACATAATTTGTATCCTTCTCTGTCTGTACCTTGATGATTACTTGCATCTTCATCTCAAAAAGTTTTCCATTTCTCACAGCAATCGCTTCAACTTTTCCATTTCGATAAAATTTGCAAATATTTTGATTAGATTGCATTATGTAGCCTTTATCCATCGCAGTATTTGAGGAAAAAAGATTTACTTTGATTTGTGGAACATACAACACATTGATCAGACTCTTTTGCTGCCAACCTTTATAATTTTTCATCCAAACTTCTATAGTGCCTTTTCCGATTGCTTTTAGTGTAGAACCATCTCTAATTCGAACATATTTGCAATTGTCAAACTCTTCGAATGTTACAAACCATTCGCTATGCGCCGTCATATGTTCAGATGCACCAGAATCAACGTACCATTTCTCATCAGACTCGATCGTTTGATAGTTGTCACTCACAAAAGCATTTGAATAATCGGACTTGTTATTATTTTTCATTAACGGACCGTCTTTTTTCCAATGCCCATCTTTGTTACACTTAAAGCATTTGCCTGGCTGCTTTTTTGCGTTCTTCAAAACTTTCTTTGTCGCAAAAGCACTTGATCCACTTTCGTCAGCATCCATGCGAAACTGTTCTAGCAATAATCGATTGGTTAAATTTTCCAATGTACGTTGCTCTTCTGACATCGACTCCCAAGCACTGATGAAATGACAATAGTTTGATGGCAAAATCATTAATATTTTGGTGATCATCATTTTAGTTGAGATAGGCTCTCAAATATCTTTTAGACGCTGAGCTAATTCCTCGACTCTTGAAGCATAAACTTCTATAGATTCCGATGGAGATTTCTTCAGATCGTAAAATTGCTGCTGAAGTACGTGAATGTTAACATCCGACTTGAATTCATAAAGAGTTAACAGCTTCTTCCACATTTCGTTTGAGCTCTTGCAGCATAGTAAATGTTGAATGATGCTCTTATCCACTGCTGTCACAATATACCTTTGGCCTTTGATATCCGCTCGCTCCCATTCTTTAACCTCCTTTTCGTGAGCTACACGAGCAGCGAGCAGCATCCCCTACAGCATTATCCAGTTGCGGTTTCAAAACCTGACCAACCGCAACTCCATAGACGTCAATCGACTTAAATAATATGATCATCTGGAATTTCCAGGAACTCCAATTCCTAGCTCCGACCAGCTTTTCGATTTTTACCTCGTCCATGCTGTGCTGATTGATTATCTTGCTCTATTTACTCTTCTTCTGAATAGGTTTAAAAATTGTGAACCTTTTTTTTTTTAAATGCGATGATCTGGGCCCATAACCAGTTAAAAGTAAGAATTTTATTCAAGTGAAGAAAAATTTTCTAAACATTTGACAAAATACTGATTTACAAAATCACAATATTACTATACAAAAGCAAAGTATTTTATAAGCAAGTAATAACAGGACACAATGCCAGCCAATTAATTTTTCAAAACAGCAAAAACACAAATAAATTACATATCTGACGTAGCCAGTGCTACCCAGTCAGCTCTAAGGCAACTTAGCAACTTGTCGTTTTATTCGTACATACATAGATAGCGACTTGGCCAATAAAACGCACCTAATATAAGATAAAAGAAAATTGTCAAAGTTTGAAAATCCAACACTGAGAGAGTAGTTCGGCAAAAGTCAAAATTATATAAGAATAAAATAATTTCCTTGTTGACAAAATTATTACGTGTTGTTTGACATTTGCCGAACTCGAAAATAAAAGAGAAAGAGGCAACATTTTTTAGTGCAGTAACCATGTTAGTTAAATCATGTTTGTGTATTGTTGAAAGCAATAAAACAGGGGATTTCCATTTTATGTAATTTTTACTTTGCGATGACAGTTTGTGTCGCTTTGGTTGCATTTTTAACATTCACTAGTTGGTTGTTGCAGATACGTATACATATCAGAATGGCACCAAGAAATTGACTCTCTTTAAAAGAAAAAATTGAAATAATGTATAAGACATAGAAAATTTATCAGTGCGTGATCTAACGATTAGGTAAAATACATACTATATTTTGGCTTGGACACGACAATTGCTTACCTATTTTAAATATTTTCAAAGATTCAATATTGGAAAAACGCAAGCTGCGGAAATTTCAAAAAATAAAGACGACATCAAAGCCAAGTGACAATCCGGAATTAATGTTCACCAAAAGAAGATTTGTCTTACTGCTTAAGGATCCCAAGTTGACAAGTTATGCTACGATTGGTTCTTAAAGGCAAGAAGCAAGGATATTCCCACTTCCGGACCGAAGGCCAAGGCAAGAGAAATAGCAGAACAAGTGAAGTGAAATATCGGCAACAGATGGATGGTTACACAAATGGCGTAAGCGCCACATTAGTTTCAAGTGCTTATCCGGTGAAGCTTCAGATGTAATTCCAGTAGATGTCAGCCATTTAAAGGAAAAGCTTCCTCCTATGTTGCGTGGTTACAAACCGGAAGATATTTACTACGCAGACGAGAGCGGCCTCTTTTTTCGTGTGTTGCCTGACAGAACATTCGCCTTAAAATACGAAAAATGTACTGGTGGTAAGCTATCGAAGGACAGACTCACTATTTTATTTTGTGTAATCATGGCTGGGGAAAAAGATATGTTATTAGTCATTGGTAAGCCGCTCGTCCTCGAGCTTTCAAAAATGTTCCCATCAAAGAATTACCGGATATTTGGAAATCGAACAAAAAGGCGTGGATGATGCGTGATATAATGACTGAGTGGTTGCAAGAATTGGATAGGAAAATGAGATCTGAAAAAAGAAAATTCTTTTATTTTATATAATGCCGCATCCTAGAAAAACAATTTTAACAAATGTTACAACAGTTTTTTTTTACCACCAAACACAACGTAAGTGTGTCAACCTTTAGATCAAGGAATAATTCAAAATTCTAAAGTACAATACAGAAATTTAACCCTAAAACACATAATATCGAAAATGGACACAGCCATTTCAAAATCAGAGCTGTCAAAAACTCTTAATGTACTTGACGTTTTATGTTTTATTAAAGCTTCTTGGGCTAAAGTTGAAGCAGCAACTATTAAAACTGTTTTCGTAAGGCAGCATTTATAGATCCACTTCGATGAATTTGATGCTGAAGATGATCCACCATTGTCAATTTTTCAGATTTACCATCAGTCTTTGAAATAAATGTGGAAACTGTCGAGGATTTTTTAACATCGATAGAATTGATTGCACTGAAGATGACGGAATTGAAATTGATTTTGAAAATCTAAATAGCACTAAGGAGATCCTAAGGGATTCAGAGGAAGACTTTAACATACAATTCATAAGATGAAGCCAGTGGCGTAGCATGCTCATGTGACACTCCTGCGATAAAAATTCGTTTCAAATATAAATAACTAAAAAAAAGGTCATCACTTCACTCAGCTCTACAAAAAAGTTCAAAATAAATGGACTACGAATTCGATGTGAAGTTGAAAAATAGAGCAAAAATTAAACTTATTTCCTTTTTATGAAAGATGTTGTTTGTCTTAAATTGTTGTTGTTTCAACAATTCGGCATTCAACTTTTTCATCATCTACAGCTGTCTAGCTGATGAGTCTGAATCCAACATAAATTTTCAAGATATTTGTAAATTTTCACATATTGATGTGCCTAAAAAAAGTTAAGACAAGAATTGTAAATATGTATTTCGATTTGTTTCCATAAATAGCTCACCGTGTAACTATTTCGTGAAAATAACCGTCACTAGTTGTCGAATTTGTGGGATTTGTGTGATGATTAAGAGCTTCGTGAGATTCTGTGTCTCACTAATGTGATATTTAGACGCGCTGATTGTAGCTGCTCTAGGCACCTAAGACAAAAATATTGCTAGATATTTCGATGAATTTACATCATCGTTTAAGCAATTTACATGTACTTTTACAATTAAGCAAGAATTTAAAATATTTAATTATATTTAAAATATATGTTGATATTGAAAGCTGACAAAAATAGAATTAAAAGTAAGTTCCTGCCTAAAACTTTTTTCGTCGACTTTTTTTAATAGCAAAGTCTTTTATTTCATTGTCAATGTCAACAGCACCGCATACTTCTTGCTCAATAGACAAAATAGCCAGATTGGTTAGCCTTAGAGTACTAATATTTTGATCGTTAATAATTTTTGATAATTTTCAATTTTGAAAAGCTTCTCTCACAGCTGGCATTGCTTATGGCAATTGTGAGGAATATTCGGAGCATTACAACAATATTTGGCAGAGTATCTTGGAGCTTGGATTTAACAATAAATTGTAACAATTCAAGAGGGTCATTTATTAATATATTTTCGATGCCTGTGGCAGCAATGAAAGCTCGTAGTCCAACTCGTTCAAGCTTGAAGTCTTGTTCATCAATTTCGTTCATCAGTGTCGTCTGAATCTAGTAATACAGCCGGCGTTAGATAAGCATACTTTTCCGCTAAACTGTGTAGCTGCTGAAACCTCTCACGATTTTTACAATTATTCTATATTTTATTTCATTTAATTTATTATTAGCATAAGAATATATATTTTTTAAGTACAACAAGTTTTCACAGAGCAAGATAATATACAATCAATTCTATACAGTAGGTAACGGATATAAGAAATTCAAAAAATTCCGGAAACTTCTTTCTTATATCAGTTTTTTCTTATAGAAGTACCACGTATATAAGAAAAAAATTTCCTATATACGTACTACTGATATAAGAAACTTTATTTCTTATATCCGAATCGCACAAAAATCAGCAGTGAGTAATAAGTGCGTTCAGCAACTGCAATCGTTACACTTGCTCGTTCAATTTTGATCGAAGAATGATGACATAAAGAAGGCGCGTATTTTCAATTTTGACCAAAGAACGAAAATTACGATTTGAAAAAAATTCTTATAAGCGATATTTTTTTCTTAAGATTTTTCATATTGGTGCTTGGAAAAAGCTTTCTTTTATGCGTTTTTTTCTTATAAGAAGTTTCTTATATAGATTGTTTTTTACCTCAAAACATTGGGAAAAAACGCGGTGCTTTCGAAAATGTTTCTTATAAGCGTTCCTTTCTTATATGAATTGTGCTTACATCCGTTACCTACTGTATTAACGTAATTCTAAGAGATTATATTTTATAATAATCTATATTTAAAAAGAAAAAAAAAGTGAAAGAAATAAAAATTAAAGTTCAAGTCATAGAGGAAAAGTGAGTAAAGGAAAAAAATAGCAAAGTTTAGGACAGATGTTTGAAAATTAATTGCTTAAAGGTTTTGGAGTTAGAGACACATTTAATGATGCGATATTTTTTTCTTAAGATTTTTCATATTGGTGCTTGGAAAAAGCTTTCTTTTATGCGTTTTTTTCTTATAAGAAGTTTCTTATATAGATTGTTTTTTACCTCAAAACATTGGGAAAAAACGCGGTGCTTTCGAAAATGTTTCTTATAAGCGTTCCTTTCTTATATGAATTGTGCTTACATCCGTTACCTACTGTATTAACGTAATTCTAATAGATTATATTTTATAATAATCTATATTTAAAAAGAAAAAAAAAGTGAAAGAAATAAAAATTAAAGTTCAAGTCATAGAGGAAAAGTGAGTAAAGGAAAAAAATAGCAAAGTTTAGGACAGATGTTTGAAAATTAATTGCTTAAAGGTTTTGGAGTTAGAGACACATTTAATGATGCGTGGTAAAGAATTCCATAAACGAATTGTACTAACAAAAAACAATCTAGACGAATTTAAATATTTTAAATTTGGAAGAATTAGATTTAAACTTCTAGAAGACTGGCAGAATTGTAATTTTTCAAAAAGATAGTAAGGAGTTTTGGTATATATAATTTTATGTAAAAATATTAAATTTCTTATGTCAATGTAATCCATGATAGTGCAATTGAGAATGCTTTTCCTAAATGCAGAGATATGATCAAGTCTTCTTAAACCATACACATAGCGAGTTATGTTGTTAAAAGCCACCTGCAGCTTATGCAGTGAATTTGCATCAGCTTTACTATATACAACTTCCAGGGCCGGATTTACCTTAGAGGCACACTAGGCCAGTGCCTAGGGCGGCACGATTTTAGGGCGGCAAATATTGGGAACTTTGAAATTTTTTTTTTGAATTTTTTAAATTTATTTACACAGGGGGAAAAAAGTGGAAATATACTGGGATTGTATGCACTAAATTACCTAAAAATGTTAATAAGCAAAAAAAAAGATCCTCACTTTTGATATTACAAAATTTTATTTACTAGTGAAGGGGGGCGGCAATTTCTGACTGGCGTAAGGGCGGCAGATTTCTAAATCCGGCCCTGACAACTTCTGAGTAAGTTATCAAAGGAATTACTAGCTGTATAGCAAGACGTTTTCTTGTTTCAAGCGGAACAAAGATGCCGTCATTCTGAGGTTTCGTAGAGAGTAATAAACTTTCTTTAAAGTACCATTGTTATCTTCACAGGATAGGGAGCGGTTTAAAGTATGACCAAGGTTAGTAACCTTATTTACAAATTTCAATCTGCTGTCGTTAAGATAGATATGAGGCATATTACCATTGGGAAGTAAAGCTTTAGATATTGGCAAGACATGCGACTTGGATGGATTTAAGTTCAGTCTGTTAAGGGTGGCCCATTTGCTAATCCTATCAAGATCTTCATTCACTCTACATGCGAGATCTTCAATTAGACCTATTGGCCGTGATAAATAAAGTTGCAGGTCATCAGCATACCCATGCATTACAACATCTTTGCAGAGCAAAGCGCTTATTTTCTGAACGCAGTTTTTTATGTCGAGTCCCTTTGTTTGTAAATATTTTTGTGCATCGTTCACTTTAAGAAGCACATGTCGCCAGAGGCCCAGGAAACAAAGAAAGGAAAATGACTGCAACGTAACTAGCAAAGCTCCTGCGTCTGTTTTTGTGTTTAAACTTTCATCTGTTTCAGTCAATTTTTCTAGAGTGACCAAAATGACTTTGTAATGATGTCATGTCATATTTACGTAGTGCTTCACCGAGAACGAGGCGAGGCGTTTTATAAATTTGAGTCTCGCCTCGCCTCGTTCTCGGCCGAGAACTTGCCATCACATATCTCGCCTCGCCTCGGTAAAAAGCGTGGTTTTTATAAAAATGAAAAAATTATACATGTATCAGGCCTGCATATGTACATTCAACTAACAAAGCCCGACAAGCGTTGCTACGCCTCAAGAAATGAAATAACATACATATGTGTTTTTTTTTTTGGGTGGATTGAATAATATATGATGATTGGTGAGATACGATCAATTTAATTCTTTTCTTATATGGGACGGCGTGGCATTGCCCATTTTTTCCAAATCAATCTAAACTACGAACCTTTTACAAACTATGACAATTGTATGTACCAAATCTTATGCATCTACGTCATATAGTTGCTGAGGTATAAAAAAAAGTTGTATTCACCTGTGTCAAGTAGTTGATAACACTGGTCAACAATGGTTTTGTTGGACTGGATGTCTCTGAGGATTTCTATAATTTCAGGTACTCAGATTACGAATATATTCATAAAAGTACTGAATTGGCTCTAGTTCTTAAGATATTGATGTATTTTTCTATAAATATATGAAACAAAGTCGGATTAGTTACACTCTATATAACTCAAGAACGGCTGGACCGATTTTAATGGTCTCAAATTTTTTGGATTTGTCTCCGTCCCGAGAATGATATTGGCTACAAAAATTTTATTTAGGGTAAATAATAAACTTTTTTAAAATTAAGATCTTTGATTTGTTGGATTTGTCTTCGCCCCAAAAATAATAAAGGGTATAAAAATTTTATTAAGGGTGCATATTTAGGGTAGCCTTAATAAAAAAATAATTTTAAAATAGCATTTTCGCAAAACCACGTGATCGATTCGCATGGAATTTTCACCGCGTGTCTTTTATATCAAAAAGCATAGCTTAAGCTATAAAACTTTTTCTTAAGGTACATATTTAGGGTGGTCCTCATACAAAAATATTTTTAAAATAACAATTTCATAAGGACCACGTATTCGAATAACATGAAATTTACACCACGCGTCTTTTAAAGCAAGAAGCATAGCTTAGGCTAGGGTTGGTCATTTACACACCCGCGGTCACGAGCTATGAAACATGCTATCATTTGTCCCGCCGCGCAGTTGCTCCCACCAATCATCATATATTATTCAATCCACCCAAAAAAAAACACAAATGTTATTTCATTTCTTGAGGCGTAGCAACGCGTGTCGGGGTTTGCTAGTTGAATGTACATATGCAGGTCTGATATATGTATAATTTTTTTCATTTTTATAAAAACCTCGCTTTTTACCGAGGCGAGGCGAGGTTTCGACGAGGCGAGGTGCCTGTGTGTCTCGCCTCGCCTCGGTCGAGCGAGGCAAATTTATTTTTCCACCTCGCCTCGTAGAACGAGGCTGCCTCGCAGCCTCGATGAAGCACTATATTTACTGCATCGCCTCTTGCGCTCCACCGCATATCCTGAACCCTTTTTAAACTTCTGCCAGTAGCTGCTATCAGAGCTTCCCAACGATGTGTGGACATAGAAAAAAATTAATAAGAGCGGTATAATGTTCCAAAGAACGTTACTGAACTCGCCTCAACTGCGGCAGCATGTAAGTAAACCAGGTTTAAGGAATGATTTGAGCAAGGTACGAACTCAACTTTGGGATTTACTTCTTTTATTCTTTGCTGAACTCCTGTATGCCTCCCAGACATAACAGCTGCATTATCATATGCTTGGCCTCTACAGTTCAGTATATCGAGACCGTCAGCTTCAAGCTTGCTTATTTGAAAATCCTTCATCAGTGTTATTTTTTGTTTCAATCAAATCTATAAAAGATTCCATTACTTTTACTTCTTGGTTTCTAATCACCACATATCTTAAAACTTGACTAGTTTGATCTTTGTGAGAAAAATCCGGAGTGCTGTCGAATATAAATGAGAAATATTTACTATTTTTTACT
Source organism: Meiosimyza platycephala (assembly GCA_963662105.1). Classification (NCBI taxonomy): domain Eukaryota; kingdom Metazoa; phylum Arthropoda; class Insecta; order Diptera; family Lauxaniidae; genus Meiosimyza; species Meiosimyza platycephala. The sequence continues at coordinate 38,967,267 of OY759210.1, read as the reverse complement.
TGTCTGATGATATGTTGGCGAAATTATCTCCCAAAATTGCAATGAACTCGTTTTGAATTTCTGCTACTCACTTTGGATCTTACTCACGAAGTACAGGATCATATTTTGCAATTAAATGCACCAATTCTAAAAAGTTGCCTCTATAAGCGCAGGCATCGTTTTCTTTACAACCACTTAAGGTTGAAGTTTCGAAGCTATTCCGATCCGTATCTGAATATGCAGACTTCGACTGAGTAGATGTTATTGGGACGATATTCGTACGCTCAGAAAAAAAAATATTGTTATCCGAAGAATTTTTGTATTCTTGAAAAATTGTGAGCTAAAAATTGTTGACTTAACAAAAATTTCTTCGAGCAAAAACTCGTTTTTGATTTTTTAAGAATCAAACTATCAATTTAAAAATAAAGTTCTTATAAAAACTATTTTAATTTTCTTAAACATTTTTAAAAACGGAAAATTGTTGGCTCAATAGTAAAATTTTTGTGCTAATTATTTTTGTGATCGTATTGGCCTTTAAAAATGCAATTGTAAATTCAACAATAAGTTCTTCAGTTTACAATTATTATCGAGAATAAAAACAGTTGGCATAACAATGAAAATGTGAATGTTTTTGATTTTAAAAACTAATTCTCGGACTAAGAAAAAAATTCTTGCCACAACAATTTATTCTTAAAGTTGTGAAAAACTGACTGTAAATCTGTCACTTTAGCAAAAATTAATGACTTAATACTTAATAACTTCGAAAAAACAATAAACAAACATTTTTTCCCATCTACAATGGAAACAGAAAATGTTTTTAGCGATATATAAGAAAATGATATCTCCCGGTAATTATAACTCTTAATTATATCATGATAAGTTCACTGATAATATTCTTTTTTTAGATTCAAGACACTTTTTCTTCTTCAGTTTATTACATACGCTCATACTACCGCCAAGAACAATCAAAAAATGTAAACCATTCATTTCTAATGAAGATGAACTCAAACTCCAAGCTGTCACTGAAAAGCTAAAGTTGTAGCCAAAAAATTTTTTGGCTGGAGAGTCTTTAGAAAGTTTTAAAGAATTTTTAAATCAACAACTCGTTCTTGAAACAACAATTTATTTTTTCGAAGTGTTGACAATTTTTATATTTAAGCCAACAATTCCTACGCATGCATACAATAGTCGGCATAAGTATTTTGACAAACAAAAAACTCAGATTTTTGTTTTTTACTTCAAATTTATGAGAATGAAAATTGTGAAAAAGTTTGAGTATCAACTTAAAATACTGCCGAAAAAACAATAAAATCAAACACCGTAACTGAACACACCTGAAATTGAGATGAAAGATGAGCTTTCAATTAGTACTGGGTGAAATTACGAACACAAAGTACTGAAGTGAGTCGGAACACATGTTCATTATAGTTTTTAGCATAGTTTGGTTTGGAAAAAGTTGGCAATGCCACGCCCTCCCATATAAGAGACAAATTAAATTCATCATATCTTATCAACTATGTGACGCAGATAAATGAAACTTGGTGTGTATGTAGAAAAAAGAGAAAAATAAGATTTAAACAACACAACAGGGTTTGAAATTGCTGAACTATTATTTAGGCCAGTGGTTCTTAAACTTATGTACTCCGAGGACCCCTTATCGAGCTAAATTTTTTTTGCGGACCCCATCCCAACCCTAGACATTTGACGTCGTTCTAAGCATAATTTCTGACTTAATAATGACAGACACTCAGACTTGCCAATCGATGTCAAACTCAACCAGACATAAAATGTCCGGTTATCTGACAAGGTTAAGGAACGAATAATTTTTATTTTGCTTTAATTTTTCGGATTTTTAAAGGTCTTTTCAACACTATGTATGTTATGTAGGTCCAGTTTTTGAGGATCCAAAAGTTTAAAAGCATGCAGACACTACTTTCTAATAAATATTGATACTTATACCATTTATCTCTCTGCATTTTAAAAAATCTTGCACATTTATAGAGGCAAACATTTTTTATTAGGATTTTCATGTAATTAAAATAGAAAATGAATAAAAATTGGGGAAATATAAAGAATTAAAAAAGTTTCAAGTCAAAATATGTACATTAAACTCAGACAAATATATCTTGGTCAAAATAAAACTTAGAAAATAATTTGTTTTTTTTAAAATTTTTTTTAATAAATAATATAATAATAATAAAGCTTAAAATGAAAATTATTGTTTGGTGACTATTGGTTATTTTATAAGCGAAAATTGTTATATTTTCTTCTGTAAAAGTTTTTACTTAATGAGATGGATGATGTTGTTTTCTTGAAACCAAATCCACAATGTCGGGCTCTATATTCTGAAGTTTTGTTCTCAGATCTGCTTCTACATTAAGCTGGTTTCTGTACGTTGATTTTATATGTAATAGTACCGAAAAGCCTGTTTACACAAATACGTTGTACAAAACGGAATCAAGTTTTGGATGCCCTTATTTGCAAGTGCAGAGTAATCGGATTTTAGGAGTAACTAAAAGTTAGTTAGTTCAATTTTATTGAACTTTAGTTTCAAAGAAGTATCGCAAGAGATAGCCATGAGTATATCTTGCTCTAATCTCGATAATTGCTTAGCAATACTAACATCTGTGTTGAATGGATCCCTGATCCAGTCGTTGCCAGAATCAGGATAGGGAAAATACTTCGGGAAGCTGCTTTATAGAGTCATTAAATGTTCGATAAAAAGCATGCGAATTTTATTATCGAGCTCTTTATTAGAAAATTCTATAAAATCGCTGAGTGTTGGAAAAGACTCATACACACACTTTTGAATGCGTTTTGATCATAATTCGCTTTTTTTATAATCACTTCTATTTTATTTCAAGCTGCACCCTGTAGGCTCAAATTAAAATTTACGCAAATTGAAGATGTTGTCAAACAGAAGAAGAATGGAAACAGTTAGGTGGTGGGCATTCCGGGTTTGAACATAAGTAAATATGAAAATAGAATTTTTAATAAATGAGTTAGTTAAATAAAGGGAAAAGTTTGATAATGTGAAATTATTGATGTTAAAATTGTTTCGCGGACCCTTGGATTGGCTTCCACAGTTTAAGAATCGCTGATTTAGGCTATTGTGTTTGCTTAGCTGCGACTATGAAAAAATATGTAGCAGTAGCAACAGTCGAAGCAACGAATTTAAAATCCCAACTGTCTCTGCTGTGCTTAACTTCGTTTTCATGCATAAGTTGTAGCAGCAGCCGAAGTTCTTGTACGAAAGGAGGTCGCTGTTGCTATAGTAGTAGTCGTTTATTTCAAAATGTTTGCTTCGGCTGTTGCTACGCATTTAACGAAGCAATAGCAAAAGAAAACGATTGACACTGAAGATAAAGTGGAAACTTTTTAATTTAATTTTTTTGAAACAGCATATTTTTTTGTTACATGGTCGCTTATGGTAACAACACTATACATTTATATTATAGGCGGAGAGCCCGCTGTAGAAAAGTCGAGTGTATAAGATTACAGGATAAGATTTACAGGAAAGATATCAATTTTATTTTGCAAAACTAACCAACCAGTTTTGCCTTGCCAAAGCCAGTCCCGATGCCTGAAAATGCCTGAATTTTAACCAATTTTGTTGTTTTAATTAAAACTGTAATATATTACAGCTCGAAATGTATGCCAAATGATAGAACTCGAGGAAGTCTAAGTATAATATATTAGGATGCATGTCCGATGTCCCAAACATGGGTTTTCACTTGTTTTTTGGGTCAATTTTAATTAATGAAGATAACAGCTTGAAATATGTGCTAAATGATAGAGCTCGAAAAGCCTTAACAGAATATGCAGGGTTGCCTTGTCGAATCATGTACTAAACATGGGTTTAGACCCGTTTTTAGGGCCAAATTTTCTTAAATGAGTGGCAACCCATGTTTGGAACAGGATTTGACAAGGCAACTCTATATACTCTAATTAGGCTCTTTGATCTTTATCATTTAAAACACATTTCAAGCTTTTATCTTCATTAATGAAAATTGACCAAAAACCGGTGAAAACCGGTGTTTGGGACATGATTCAACAAAGCAACCCCAGATATTATATTTAGGCCTCTTCGAGTTCTATCATTTGGCATACATTTCGAGCTGTAATATATTACAGTTTTAATTAAAACAACAAAATTGGTTAAAGTTCTGGCATCGGGACAGGCTTTGGCAAGGCAAAACTGGTTGGGTAATTTTGCAAAGTAAAATTGATATCTTTCCCGTAAATCTTATCCTGTAATCTTATACACTCGACTTTTCTACAGCGGGCTCTCCGTCTATAAGTAAACTTTACTTACACTCTATACAACCACTTTGCACGTCACAATATAACTGACTATGCACTGCAAATAGCCGAAGTTCAGTTGCCGAGCTGAACATATAGCGAAAGCACAGTCAGGGTTCTCTTCGACATTTTTTTCTATTGCTTAGCTCGACTTCGCAATTTCCAACAAGCAACAGCTAAGGCCAAAGCGTAAAAATAAAAACTTAACTTCGTGGCTTGCTTTAACTTCGTTCTTCTCAAAAATGCACAGCAAGCAGAAAATTCAAAATGTGAAAAAGAATAACTGTAGCAGCACAGTTAATCTTCATCCGCTCCTTGTGTAGAAAACTACACAAAAGAAATAGTTTTTTTGAATATAGGTTTTCCGTTAAAATAAATTTTTTTTTTGGAGATTTTATTCAAAAAGTTACGTTAGTGACCCTTTTGTGTAGATTTCTACACACATGCATGTCCGTCATAACTCAAAAAAATTTGTTTTTGAGCTAATTATACACAAATATCTGCCGTTTCATGTTTTATTTTGTGTGAAAAAATTAGAAATGTATCTAATAAACTTGCTTTGCAAAAAGGGTTTTTTAATTTTCATATAAAAAGTCACTTATTGAAAACTGTAAATGCGAGAAAAAATGAAGTCGAAACGTTTGTGTAAAATGCATTAAAAAAAGATATTGTAAATTAATTTCACTTTTATCGTTTATTTTCTCAAAATATATAATAATAAATGTTATTATTTATTGGTATTCGTATTAAATATTTCACTGAAAATGTATTAAAATCTCATATGTGTAGAAATCTACACACAAGGTGAAACAACGTAAGTTTTTTTCAGGAGCAGATGAAGGTTAAGCAAAATTTCGTTGCTTTTGCTATTTTTTAGTCAGCAAGTCAAACCCTGCAACACAACACAAAAATGATGAAAAAACTCGTACTCTGATAACCCGATAATCGTAAAACTCACCAGCTAATATCCAAACACATATTTCAAAATATGTGTTCAACTGAACACTACAAGAAAAGAACTAATTACACCTGTCCCCCGTTTTACACGCTACTCGTTTAACACGTTTTCGATCTTACACGGTTTTTAAAATCAAAAATTCGACTACAAAAATTTTTTTTGATCTCTTTTTTATTAATTCATATTCACATATAATATAATATTGCTCAAAATGAACATTTTGGCTTGCACGTACTTATTTCAGGTCAATTTAAATCAATTCTTTTGTGAATAATTATGATCTCAAATAAAGAAGATTTCTCTGATTTTCACAAATACATTATTACCCAGCTAACATTTAGATGATAATTTTTTTTTTAAATCACCTTTACGAGTCATTTTTGACTACTATTTATGACCAAAAAGTGATTATAAGCAATAACTGAAAAAAAAATATAATAATAATTTCAAAAATGACATTTCGTTATACTCAATGATCTAAAACTGATTGCACAGAAATGGTGGCTGCTTTGGCTACACACTGTTGTCAACTCATGTCCATACGCAGCCTACTTTGTTTTTTATAGCTAATGTATGAATGTGCCCAGTGTACGAAGGGTCCCAATCTTCCCCTAAGAACGATTCAGTTCTACGTACTTCAGCAGAAGTACTATATAACTGCATATATGCTAGTTGTTGTACCACCACATGTAGACGATATTTTGCGTGCATGTTGGTGCTCATCATTGCCTATATTGCATAGCAGGGAATTGTACTTATTTTCAATTATTTCGATTTCAGGCAAATGTACTTATTTTTTCAAACTCAAAGTTGGTATGTCAGGTGTGACTAGCGTTGCCATCCGTCCTCTTTTTTTAGTGTTTTAGGGGCGTCCGGGATCTTTTTTGTTGGTGTCCGGTGTAAATTTAATGTCCGGGAAAAGTCCTCTTTTTTCCCCTAATATCCTTATATTTTCCCTTAAAGTACATATTTTTCAATCTAGCACTGTGAGTACTTGGAACAATTTTCGAATGACAAAATACACGGCGTTTTTGTATGTGTAAACGGGCCTCAATGTTAAAATAAATCGATAATTGATTACAGGTGTCATTACTACATGTGTCAGCTGATTCGTAATTCTCGTACAGCATTTGACGTAGTTTGTTTAATTTGTTATACAGGAATTTAATAAGCAGAGAATCTTTTTTCGGTAATAAATTCAATAAAAACAGTTTACTTTTTTGTAATATATAACTAGTGTTTTTCAGAAGTGAATAATGCCTAAACGAAAGTGCACGTATAACGACGAGATTAAAGAGAAATATCCTTACATCAAGAAGGGAAAGTTGGACTACGAAGTGATTTGTATGATCTGCTCATCCACATTTTCGATATCCAATAAAGGATCGCTTGATATTGCTGCACACATACTTTCACAGAAGCATAAGAAAAGCGAACAATTTCAGGCGTCAACTTCAAAAATAGACAGCGTTTTCAGCAAATTTCTACAAAGAACGACATTCGAGCAGTTGAAGGATGCTTGGCTTATCACACCATTGTTCACAACATGTCATTTTTATCACTTGATTGCACTATGGATTTAAATAGGCTTTTATACAAAGATTCCACTCGTGCTGTAAATGCAACATGTAATAGAACTAAAGCTACAGCAATAGTGAAAAATTTATTGTCACCACTTTCAACCTCAAGACTATCGCAATTTCTTCAAAATATTCCTTTTGTAAGTATTTCATGCGATACTAGTAATTACGGAGCAACAAAGTTACTGCCAATACTTATTCAGTATTTCGATGAAAAGGATAATGGCATCAATACAAAAATTATAAATTTTGTTTCAATTAAGGACGAAACCTCAGACACAATAACTGACGCTATCGTTTCCGAATTAAGAAATCATTCGTTAACTTCGAAATGTGTTGCGTTTAGTGGAGATAACTGTAACACGAGTTTCGGTGGCCAATACAGAACAGGTCAAAACAATGTTTTCGCTAAATTAAAAATTGAACTAAATAAACAAATAATTGGTATTGGATGTCCAGCTCATATTATAAACAACACGGTTCATAAAGGCTGTGATGTTTTATCTTGCGATATAGAATCGATTGTTCTAAAAGTTTATAATCACTTTTCCATTTATACAGTTAGAACAGAGACTTTAAAAGATTTTTGTCAACAATCGGACGTTGAATATACTAAATTATTATATCATTCTAAAACAAGTTGGTTAAGTTTATATCCTGCCATTGAACGATTATTGAAATTGTATAAACCACTCAGTGACTACTTTTGAAATTTAGATAAGCCACCAATTGTTTTAAAAAAATTTTTTGAAAATGAATTTAGTGAAGCATATTTATTCACAGTACATTCTACAATGTATATAATGCACAGTAACATAGAAAAAATTGAGCGATCCGATACATCACTTTTAGAAGTCTATAAAATTTTGAGCGAAATTATTAATAACTTAAAGGAAAGGATTGTTCAAAATTTCGTGCCTATAAAAGTTAAAGAAATCATCAAAACAGTTAAAAAAGAGAAGCACCTGATTCCACTATTTTTTGAAGTAAATAAGTTTTATGAAACAATGCAAAATTATTTGGAATCGTGGATTGCACCAATAAGAGATCTTGATATATTTAATTGGTTAAACTACAATGGTAGCAGTTTAGTAAATTGGACAGATGTTCAACCTTCGATTGAATTTTTAAAAAACTTCGAAATTTTCGTTGATGAAGAAAAGCTGTTCAACGAGCTTCTTTGCTTAAAAACATATACGCAAAATATAAAATCGGAATTTGAAGATAATTGCAACAAATTTTGGTGCGATTTCTTAAAAAAAATGAAAATATATGCGAAATAAAAAAATTTTTCAGTTATTTTTCTGTCTTCCAGGACACAATGCAAATGTTGAACGCATTTTTTCGCTTATAAAAGCACAATGGAGGACAGAAAGAAACAAATTAGATCCATGTACACTGTCTCATATAATTAAAACTAAATATAATTTTGGAATGGAATGTCAAAAATTTTATAAATATTTGTTAACATGTGATCAAAAAGTACTTGATGACATTGGTTCCGTAGATAAATATAATGTCACTGAGTAATTTTTGTAAATGCTCAAATACTACTTAGAAAGTAATTTCATTTATTTGACTTTAATGTATACCATAGTTTTCTATGTAAAACTAAAATAATTCAAACAATAATTATTTATTGAATACTTATTTTTAAAAAATCTGTAGAACGTAAGAGACGGATAATTGATAATTACTAAATTTTCCGATATTGTTTTAATGAATTAATCTTTCAGTTTTTAATCAATAAAGAACATTTTTTACTTTTTTTTGTTTTATAAACAAGCTTTGCGCTATTGTTTTATTACGTTTATATACGGAAAAATCTGTCCTCTTTTCGTCCTCTTTTTTATTGGTTGTTGTCCCCTTTTTGTCCTCTTTTTTAGCACTCGCTGTCCTCTTTTTCCAAAATTGGAGATGGCAACCCTAGGTATGACTAAGCATTAGGGTGGGCCGAAAACATTAAAAATGTTTTTTTTAGACTAAAAAGAGGTAAAAAAAGATATAAAATCGGTTTATAACTTCCGATCGCGCAAGTGGACTAAAGTTTGTTGAAATTTGAAAAAATTTCCTTTTTTACTATTATGTAATTTTTTACATTTTTAGATTATTTTCTTTTCGAAAGCTACATATAATTGAGTTCCTATGTATTACAGCCACAGAAACTAATATGGCTTTAAAAGCCATTCTGACCACTAAGATAAATTTAAATATGTCGTGCATTGATTTTTACAATTGGATAAAAAAAAACCGGAAATGCTGCAAAAAATCAAAGCGATTGACAAGTATTTTGTTGAAACTGAAAGACTGAGACTATCAGATGCTGCTAAAAGTTTTGTTATGAAAAAATTAATTCAAGGTGTAACATAACCTCCAAAATTGCCATAGGTCATGTAGCAATTCTGAACTCGGATTTGAACTTAGCGTGCCAAAAGGCTTCGGAAAAGTATGGTCTGGTGTCAGGGTTAGAAAGCTTGTAATTTTTCCATTTTAATATTACGTCAAATAAATTTGTTCTTCATCTTCTATCGTCGATTTTTTTCTATTCTCGGAAAACGAAAGAAAAAGCGTTGATATAAGCTACTACGGCGCTATAGATCAGTGCAAATCCCAATTTATTGAAAAAAAAAAATTATTTACTGATGTGCGAGGCCCCTTACCGTGCAAGGCCCCGTTCAACCATACGAGTTTGCCGGCCATCAGAACTGCTCTGATTTTAAAACAGAACACTGTCATGCCTCCTAGTGGTCAGTACCTGAATTAAAAAAGGCTAAGCTTATGCGTTTTATTCACTTTTAGGTTTAACCAAAGCGAATAAAACACGGCTATTGTCGAAAATATGATTTTTGAATTGTGTTTGAAAACAAAGTGTTCTTTGTTAATTGTGGTATAGTTGAAAATTAAATTTTATAAATAAAAGTAACAATAAATAAAATTTCTAAAAGAAAGTGTAATATGGTGTGGCATTATTGACCAATTACCATTTTATAGCAAGGAGAAATTGTTAAATTTTGACGACGAACTACAAAAAAATGACGAAATGCTTGATCAGTTTGTATGTCTTGTACGGTTCCTGTTTTGTTTTAATTTTAAATTATTTTTAGAAACAATTTATTGCAAAAATTGGAGGAGATGGGCAGTCGCAGTTCTTAAGATCTGCCTTTAGAAAGATTTTTTCAGACAAATTGGCTACTTTATTCAGTTGGAAAAATGCTTTTGTATATCAATAATAAAAAGTAAGATTGTGAAGTTTTTATTTCAAAACAACAACTTATACTATTTACCGTAGATATTTGCCATATGAAATACGAAACCAATGGCAAGGAAATGGACGCTTTTTTACAAAAGCATTTCGTGCACGTGAAAGAACGCTTAACCAAGCGAAAGCGGCTGTAAACTAGTGGTGGCAAACTATCGATAGCACTATCGATAGTCTTAAATTTGTTGGCACTATCGATAGTTTTCTAAGGCTATCGAATATTTTCACTATCGAACATTTGCCACTATTGCAATTGCAATTGGGTTTTCTACATTCCAGCTACATTCAAAGCAACAAAATTTTAATGGTTTTATAATTTAATAACAATAATTGAACGATAAATTTGAAAATTTCGACGAAAAATAGATTTTTTCGATTTTTTAAATTTGTCGGTCATTTTTCCGTAGGAGGTGTAGTTTTAAGAGGAATCGCTACGGTTTTTTTTTTTAAATTAAATTTAACAACAACCTCTAAATATTTCCGTCTAAGAAAATTACTGCTTTTGTCCAACACAAGGAAGTATCTTTTGCCCAAGTTTCAGCTTCATATATTCTTTTTTGTCAAAGAAAAAAGTTAAAAATCAAATAAACCGGTTTTCCATAATTTTTTCGTAAAGCTTTAAGATTACATACGTGGAAAATAGTAAAACAAAAAATGTAGATCTTTTTAATTCCTACAACTTTTATATTAAACTTTTTTCATAAGGATGCTTGTTCGACAATATTCCGCTGTCATAGTGCTGTAACTATAATTATTTTTTTTCTCATTTTTACGACTAATTCTACTGGACTAAAAATGTCGATACTATATGTTTTTTAAATAAAAATAATTGGTAGTAGTTGAAAAAAAATATAGACTTTTTCTAACGTCACTATTGCAGTGACAATATTAAATTTTTTTTGTTTCTTAAAGTAATCTAACTATCGATAGTTTCCAGAAACTATCGTCCACTATCGATGGTCAGGACTATCAATAGTTTGCCACCACTACTGTAAACTAATCAATTTTTAATTATGTAACAATATAATTAATTGTCTTGAATTTTGTAATTATTCGTTATTCTTTAGTTTTTTTTACAAACATTTTTACAATATGTAAATAAATAGAAGAAAAGAAAATATGAACTATAAATACAGTTTGTTTTGATTTTGCTTAATATTAATATAATCAAATAGAAAACAAGAAGCCAAAAATTATTGAAATAAACAGACAAAAACTACTACAAAATACTGTGCAAAATGGCTAAAAAAAAGCTGTTATATATCAATCAAAAATGAAATCAAATATGAGTGAAAACTGTTTGAAAATAACGGTCACAAAAGACTCTTCATGTGGAGTCAAATCTAGGGTACCGATTTCTCCCGACAACAGAGTCATATTTGATCGAAAAATGGGCGCATATTTGATTGTTTTCAATCATACTGCAGAGTCAAATATGACTATATTTTGATTGAAATTTTCACAAAATGCTAGCTGGGTAGGAACATATATCATTATATTTTGTTATAAAGTAATTTTTTGTGATATAGCGAATTGAAAGACATCTCGAATAATTTTTTGGTCAAATAGCTCTTGAGAAAAATGCTATCAAAGTGATAGACTGTGATTGTGATTTTTATTTTTAGTTAAATTTCTGAACTACAGAAAACATATATTAAATTTAGTTTCACTGTCTAAGGTTTATCCTCAAAACATTGCTAAGACTATTCTCTTTTATTTGTGAAAAATATTGTAGCTAAAAAATTTTAACACCGATTTAAAATTCAAGGTAAATTAAATTTTTGAAATCTGTAATATTGGAGCTAATCAATTATATTTAAATCGGCAAAAAATGTTAGTAGACATAATTTTGAAGATAACTTTCGAGGTTAAATGTATGTTTTTCTATGAATTAAATAGTTATTTTATGTTTATCCAAGTTTGTTGCTTTTAGTTTATGCTGAATAAATGACTAAATAAGTACATTTGAGGCTTTTTTCGTTTTACACGGTTTTTCATACAAATATTTTCAATTTCGAGTTACACGGTTTTCTGAGGAACGTATCTCCCGTGTAAAACGGTGTTCATTAGGGTGGTTCAAAATATCAAAGTTGCTCCGATCTTCGCTCCCTTCAAAGGGATCCCCCCAAAGGGATTGAGATAGGGGGTAAGTATGTTCGGAAAAAATTTAGGGAGGACCTGGTAATACATTTGACCCCTCTACGGGTCACTCCGGGAAAGCTATGAATTGTTTTTCGAAATTTTCCTAATTTTTGGTGTTTTTTGTAGGTTGACCCCCAAAAGGGTGGCAGATATATGATATGATATATGGTAAAAATATTGAAAAGAAAATATAATAGGACCTGGTGATACATATAAACCCTCTAGGGGTAACTCCGGGGGAGCTATGAACTATTTTTCGAAATTTTTTGTGTTTTTGTAGGGGGACCCCCAAAAGGGCGGCAGATTGGAGGTAGGTGTTTCGAGAAAAAATTTTGGAAGAGTAAAAATAATAGACAACATTTAACAGTCTAACATTTTACCCCTCCAGAGGCGTCTGAGGAGAGGGGGGAGTCAATTTCATAATTTCACACGAATGTCTTTTTTGCAGGGGAGCCACCCTAAGGGGTGGTGATAGGGGGTAAGTATGTTCGGAAAAAATGTTGGAGGAGAAAAAATAATAGGACCTTGTCATACATTTGACGCCTCTAAGAGGTAGCTTCGGGGAGATATTAAGGAGTTTTGACAGATTAAGGACCATGTTCCAGTTTTCAAAACGGTCGCGCGCCCATCAAATGTTTTCTGATATGGACCAAATTTTACATGGCTCTTATTGGCACCAATACGAAACTTTTGGTGCCCGGGGAGCGAAGATCGGAGCAACTTTAATTTTTCCCATACATGTCTGAACCACCCTAGTGCACACATGTGCAGAGCATAATTACTACAGCATACGCGTAAGCAATGACACAAAATCAAACAATTCAAAATTCAAAGAAACAAAGCATGCTTTGGATTTATTCAGATTGTTCTCTGCTGCACTCGAACTATATGAGTCTCTAAGACTCATGTCAGTACTTTGCGTTAGCTTTATAAATTAATTTTGTTAAAAATAGAAAAAAAATATTACAAATTTTTTTTATTTTAATTCTGCTTAGAACATCTGCAGTTTAAAATACAAGGAACCTTAATTTTGAAATAAAAAAATTCACGCCAGGAAAACAGCGCAAAGTCAAAATGAGTCTCAAAGACTCAAGGTAGTACTAATAGGGTTAAAAAAATTTAATGCAACACTTACACCTAAGATAAAAAGGCAGTACGTAAAAATAAATTAAGTTGATAAGATCTGAAATCATAAAAAAGACGAAATAAGTCTGAAAAAGTCACATTTATTTGTAATCTTCTGCTTATAGGTGCAATTCATTTGGTCAGCAAAGAAATGGCGCAATATCCTGTGGTGGGATAAGACCAAATCTAATATTTTTTCCCTGCACACGTTGAGTACCACAGTCACACAGTGCAGCCAAAGGCCACAATATGCGGCCAAAATTCGAAAACTCAAGTAAATCAATTCAAAATGTACACTCGGGGGTTTTTGGGGTCACTGATTACGAATCCGATGTCAAAATAGCAAAATTTTAAAAGGTGGATTCAATATGACGCAGGGTCCTGCGAAAAATTTAAAAGTTTCTCCGTGTTCCAAATCTTTGTAATTATCAGAAAATTTAGCATATAATTATAAATAAATGTACGAAAACAACAAAAAATTATGAAATAGTATCAAAATATTTTACTAAAGTCAAATGTTCAAATGTACACAATAACTTTTTAAAAATGCTACAGGAAGAAAGTTTCATTTTCATGTAGGTCTTAAACATCTACATCTGTTTCTGACTCAGAGGCTGAGCTGCTGGCAATACTTTCTCTTTCTTCTCTAATAACAGATGGAGACGATAATAATTTAACAGCTTCTGTAGATAAGGATTTGAGCGGTTTCACTGGCAATTTTCGGCAACTGGAAATATAAGGGTCAGAAGCTACTAAAAATCTTTTGAAAGTATCCTCCATTGTTTTTTGACGATAATTTTTTCGAACAAAGCTCTGGCAATAGATCGAATAAAATTTATTACAGGCCTTTTATTGCATTGAAAAATTCTAGCCTAGTAAAATCACCGTTAGTCGAAATACTGAAACCTAGAAACAGATTTTTTTTTAATAGTGGTTAAGCTACGTTGACGTATTAAATAAAATTTATATCTATAAATATAATAATAAAAAATTATATTCTAACATTACTTTTAATTTCCTATGGAATTTACAGAAAAATGGAGAAACATTGTATGTACTTATTAGACCATTTTAATTTTTTTAATTAAATGTGTGCATTTCAGTACAAGTGATAAAAATCTCATAAAATGTCGAGTTCGAAATTACCCTCGACCATTTAAGTAAGAAGAAATGAACGCACACACGTTTTCTTATTCACTGTGTATACCCCATCCCCTCTCTCTCTCTATCCCCTTCTCTCTCACCCCTCTCTCTCCCCTATCTCTCTCTCACTCTCTCTCTGTTTCTCATTCTCCTTTGTACAGCAATGACTTTCTACGTCAATGCTCCGTTTTTCTATTTTTTTTCTATTAATGTTTAAATAATAATATACATACGTTAAAATTCAATCGGCAGATATTGGCAGCTGAATTTTGTTTTATTCAGTAGCAAATACTTTTCTAAGTAATCTCCAATAGGTTTAAAGGCAGCATACGACAGCGTTTTATTACTGTTTCATTGAAAAACTCAAATTTTGTTTAAAAAAAATCCAAAAAAATACCCTCATATTTTTAAGTTTTTTATAAATTTTTGTTACAGTATTGATATTCAAAAAATTTTTAAAGTATTTGACTTACCTTCAGACGTAGATTCCATTTTGTTTTGTTGAATTTCCTTTACCCGGAGCACTTTCACAAATTTATAACTTTTAACTCAAAATCAACAATTATGTTGTACTTGGGCGAAGACCTCATTCCGACTGATATTATAGAGGGGACTTAGGGCACAGGTCGTTACAGTGAACGGTTTTCACTTCTTAGAGGATCCCTTTAGCCAACTCAGTGATAAAAATTCCCAATCTAGAAACTTTTTTTTTGAATTTTGGCCGCAAAATCGGCCTTTGGTCGCACTGTGAGTTAGGGTAAAATTTGGTCCCATTCGACCACAGGATATTGCGCCATTTCTTCACTGGCCAAATGACATGCTCCTCAGCGAAAAGTAACCTTTTACGGACGTCCTGTTTGGACAGGAAAGATACTTTTTTGGATCTCTTTGCTTTTAAATTATTATTAATTAGCCTTTCCCGAATAGTCGAAATGCTGACATCCATTGAAAGCTCTAGTTTTACTTCATTAGAAGATGCAAAGGGATTCTATCTCACAAATCTCAACATAGTCGTTTCAAGAATTGGCGATATTTTGAACTTTCATCCACTCGCTTCCTTCTGTGGAGTATATTTTATTGAATTTTCTACCATTCTCTTGGAGCAATTCAACGTTCTGGCTATTTTTCGTTATGAAAATCCGTTATCGTGAAGGTTTTTTATGTCTCTACGAATTTGGACGGTGCAATGTCGACCTCTCGCCATTCTGAATCACTAAATTACATTGTTATTTCTTCAAATTATAATTATAGATCATCTCATATACAATACCGTTATAACTTATAAATGTTTAAAAACCACAAAGTTTCAAAAATATGACTTACTTTATATTCGTGTCCTTATTATTTCGCACAGGCTAAAACTGAGCTCACTTCACAATTCGATCAACAACTTCGAAACGACGAAAAATAGCTTTACTCTGATAACGGTTTTTTACTGCATGATATCCTAGCAAGTAATGTAATATAACATTTTATCTCAATTTATTCAAACAGAAGCAGAGGTGTGTTTAAACTATTTTAATGTAAGTGTCTTTATTATTGCCCACACCACTGTATGTACATACATACATAACTTCTCTTTCTATAGATGCAACCAACGAGCGTATAAATGCTAAATGCAAAGCTGAAGAACTCTCTGCGGGCGTATAAAAGCTCCAAAGACAACGCAGAACATGCCGGTGGAGCCAGGATTGTAATTCCCTTGAGGAAAGGATAGAGGAGCTGTTTGACAGGCCGACAATTTCAAACAGCCATACCTTAGGGTTGTCTGGTGCACCTGTAAATGCTCTTAAAACCGCTATGCCCCTCACCAGATTTAGAAGAAGATGACGAAGTAAATGAGCAAGATGAAATTATCGACATTCAATCTTCTTTAAACTCCACAAAAAAAGCCCAAGAATGACGAAGGAAAAATACTTGGTAGAAAAACTAAAAATTGCCCGGGAATACACGGAAAAGAGACTAAGACTTAAGCTAAGGGCAGAAGAATGAAAAGAGGAACGTCACCAGGAAAGAGTTATACACCTAAAAGAAATAATGAACAAAATAAATGAATAATAATAAGAAA
Source organism: Meiosimyza platycephala (assembly GCA_963662105.1). NCBI lineage: Eukaryota > Metazoa > Arthropoda > Insecta > Diptera > Lauxaniidae > Meiosimyza > Meiosimyza platycephala. Next base: position 38,950,711 of record OY759210.1, on the reverse strand, counting down.
TAAAGGTTTTTAAATTAAATTTTTATTTGTTAGTTCTTGTATTAGTTGCTCACGTCTGTAATTGTATCGTTGTATTCGATAGATACATATGTTGTTTAATATACAAGCTGCTATTACAATATTGACGATTGTGTTGATGTCACGATGTTCCATAAAAATTGGATGCGTCGAAATCTTGTTTAAAGCAAACCAAATGCATGTTCGACTACATGTATTTTTAAATGGACAAACTAACCAATTCAAGGATGGATACCAATTATAAAAAAAAATCCAAATACGCTGTTGTTGTTGTTGTGCATTTTCTGATATATTGGTGAACGGCGCAACAATCGGCTATAGTGTATAGAGCCTGGCTCACCACAAAATAAATCGACGAACTTTTTATCGGCGTCCACTATTGCTTGCAGTTTTATACTGTAGAAGCGCTTGCGATTGAAGTAGTCTTCGTGATTAGCTAAGGGAGCCTTAATGTGAATGTCAGTGCAGTCGATAGCATCAACTACTCCAGGTATACCAACTCTGTTCGAAAACAATGATCAGAGAACCACACGTCATACAAAGCATAGCATATAAATTTACAAATCGGCAAAAGTTTTGCCCTGTGTTCGGGAATGAGTATGAACGTTAGAATCGCAAGAATAGCCCTTGAATTCCAGCGAGCGTTACTGAGCGCTGGTAAAGCTCTGAACTTTATGTAGGGAAATATTATATTTTTTTCATAAAATTTAAAAATTTGTCCAAGCTAATATAAATACAGCATATCATCACGTCACTTGATGCATTTTATTTTTAATTTTTCATCGTTTTGAATGAAGTTCTGTTTAAGATTTTCGAAATTGTCGATCAATACCGAAAATATATCATATGCAATATTTGGCGATGTTGATTTTCCGGCAAGTAACATAACATGTTTCAAAATTAAATCTAAAACGTGATGCTGACAGCCAACATATTGCAGTGCAGACAAAGGCTTTGATTTAAAAAGTTCTTGCAGCAACTTTACAACTCCATTTTGTCTTCCACTATTAACATTGGTTGTATCACATACATTTTAATTGAGTTCCAAAGATTTTAATTGAGTTTCAAGAATTTCCTTAAGACCTTTAAAAAAGAAATTAATTGAGGCTGTAAAAACTTATTTAATTGGTACCTTCGAATATTGTTAAGCTTTTTCCATTATTAAGAACCATAACCGCCAGCCTTACTTCTTTTAACTCATTGGATAAAACCACGGCCTGTACATCTTTGTTCCCAAATTTTTTTCCATCGAAATGAAGACACCAAATTTCATTTTTTAAAGTAGTATTGTAGTTTTCTTCCAAGCTCTCTGCTGCTTTTATTGAAGCTCTATAAACACCAGATTGTGAAGACGTTCCTGATTTCACCAACTCCTTGCATATTTTCTATGCATTTTTCGTGCTAATGTTGGATGTCATAACCATTGTCACTGCTGCCTTTGTTGAATACGTTGCTCGTTTAACTCTTGACGATGCTTCATAGTCATCATCATTTGGGACATATAATTGTACGTCATCTTCGACTGATGATATATTGATGTGCTGAAAGCATTATCGTTTGTGGTCACAATATTATTATTTTTTGTATTTTTGGCTTTATAGATAGCAGCTTTGTGAAGGCGGAAGTTGGTACCCGCGTTTCCGCCCAAAAGAAGATACGTCGTCGTTGTCGCGTTGCCGCCTTATATTTAGTTTTGACTTTTTTTCCTTTGTGTATATTTTTTTGAATTATCACATATACATAATTTTTTTTTGTTATGAATTAAAATGGATTTATTATTTTTTATTTAAATAAAATAAGAAAACAACATAATGTTATAAGAATTATGCTAAGAAAATTGTGTAACATTTCGTAAGTAGAACGGCAACACTCAGGGAACAGCTGTTTGTGGAGAGTTGACAAACAGCTGTTCATTCTCTACACTCCCATGTAAGAAACGGCTATAAAAGCCATAGCGCATGAGGAATAGAGGTCAGTCGTCTGGTGATTTCTGATGATCAGCAACTTCGAAGGTGGTAAGCAGTAGTTAGTTTAGATTAGCAGTTGTATAGAAGTAGCTACTTGGTGGTTCTGCCACACGTGTGTTGAGCTGCGCCGACATTCGTGTGAACAGAGCAGCGTAGAAGAGACTGTGGAATCAGTCATACGGCGACTGAGCTGCGCCAGAACCCGTATGACTGAGACCGAGCAGAGCCGTAGGCGGGGTAGAGAAAAGTTGTAACCGAACTTGTACTTGGAGGTTCTGCCACACGCTTGTTGAGCTGCGTCGACATTCGTGTGAACGGAGCAGCGTCCAAGAATCTGTGGGATCAACAATACGGCGACTGAGCTGCGCCAGAACCCGTATGACTGAGACCGAGCAGAGCCGTAGACGGGAGTAGAGGAAATGTGTAGCCGGGAGCTTCTGTCACACGTTCGTTGAACTGCGCCGACGCTCGTGTGGACAAAACAGCGATACGACGGAGCGGTAAGAAACAACGCGGAACCTGCGCGGCAGTGTGTCGACGGTAATACGATACGTACAATCACGTGGTACAACAGAGTTATTATATTAGTACGTATCATAAGTGAAATATTTTTAAGTAATAAACATTATAACGTTATTTGAAAAGAAACCCACGTATTATTATTTTTCACCATTAACTCTTCCGGTCCGTTAGCCACCTGCAAAATTATAAATTTTTGTAGCACAACCTTGGTTACTGACGAGATAAAACCTCGGCGCGAGGTTCGTTACAGCTTTCATAGAATGAATATTTGTGTTCTTATCTGTCGTGTATCCAACTTCTCCGTTCGTACTTGTCTGAAGAAGGGACAACGGTTTATCTTCAGTGCTAAGGCAAAATCCTTTTTGATTGGTTATATCAAATAATTTGCCAAATATTGTTGTGATATTTCTTCCACAAGGATGTTCTAAAAAATGTTTGTAATTTTGTAGAAGTTTTCTATTTTGCGGTCTACAGATGTTTTTGAAATGCATGGAAAGTTTAGTTTTAACCACAAATCCAGCATTTCGTTTGTAACAATCCGAATTCTCTTTTTTTTTTACTTTTTTCAATATTCGCCAATGCATTATACCTTCCTATTATAACCGTCTGCTTTGGAATTTTGCACATTTCGCTTAAGTGTTTTTCAATATTACCGATTTCTCGTCGTTTAGTTTTACTTTTTTCAAACTGGGTTAAATTATTTTTCCATTCCGTTGCGGACTCATTTTTTTTAAATAAAACGGATCAAACTGTAAGTTGTCAACCGACATCGAACTATTAAAACGTCCAAGTGAAGCTGTGCCGAGAGGATATCTGAAGAATATTTTGGAACGGCATACGAAGTTTATATAAGCAGTGTTTTATAGCGTGACACTAAAAATGTTCGATTGCTATCGACTTACGTTGGCGTTAAACCATTTTTGTCGCAAAACACTAACTGCCAAATCAGCAAAGTTCTACGTTGGAAAAACTAACCAACAGAAGGAAATCGACTGCCCAACTATTATTAAATAGTATAATATGCATATGGGTGGTGTCGATCTGATGGATGGGCTAATCAGTCGCTATCACATTCGTATGAAGACCAGAAAATGGACAAGCCGCATATTTTACCATTTGTTGGACGTAGCAATGGTAAATGCATATATTTCATATCAAAGACTGAATGGATCTACTCGAATTCAACTTCCTAACTTTCGCACAGAAGTTGCTGAATCGCTCTGCAAGATTGGCTTAGTTCCATCCAAGAAGCGCCTTGTTGGACGACCATCAAATTCTACTCTACTGGTTACAGCAAAACCAAAGAAGTCCTATAAGCCACCAGATGATGTTCGTTATGACCAAATAGGCCATTGGTGCGAGTTCCTAGAAAGGTCTGGCAAAAAGAAATTCTACACAAAAGAAATGCTTTTATAAATTCCACAACTTAGAGTAATGGAATTACTTATATTTTATTTAACTACTATGTGCACAGGTCGGCCTTAAGGCGGAGTAGTAATTTTGGTCTAAAAATTGGAACCGACCCAAAAAAATTAATTTCTGATGTTGAATTTGCGTTTCTCATAACAAAACTACTCTTTCATAAAATTATGGGCATGAACAAAAATTGGTGCATTACAGAGTTAATAATGCATTGAGAGATTTGTGTAAGTTCTGCTAATGAATGTACAATTTGATCAAATTATGTTCAATTGGATAATTGATAATAACAGTCGACAAAACAAATACAAGTTTTTTTTTACTTAAAAATTAAGAAGAGCTTAGTTAAAGCTCTTTAAAAATCGCTACCGACGTTGAAATAAAGAGTTCACAACCAAAGTTAAAAATGAACTTTTTGTTAGATGTTAAGTAAATGTTGCCGCAAATACAATTCATTTAAAAACCTTTTAATATTCATTAAGTTCTGAATTGCGCCATTTGTTAAAGACACTGTTGACTTACCACTTGACGTGGTTTTAGTTGTGTTACTTCGTTTGAGACAAAGTTTTTCAACCGACTCAGACAGTTTTTTTTTTAAAGACTACGCCATATCTTGGCAACGAACTAATTTTAATATACATACAACTACATTTATGTACATATAATATAAATGTAGAATTTTTCGCTTGTTATGTGGGTTCTTATTATCTACTCAAGCAATTTTGAAATTTTCTATTTTTTAATTAACACTTCACACTTTAATGTTAAAAGCATCACTGAGTTATACGAGTACATTAGATACATATGTTCAAAGTAACCTAATGTTATCGAATTTTCGGGTACGCCAAAAGTTCTAGAGTTGCTACCATAGCTGCAAAATTTTCATTTTTCCAAATGTGAGTAAAAAAATTAAGAAAATTGCATTTTTTTCGTATTTAAAATTTCTTATTTTTAATATTTTTTCATGTTCCTAGTGTATATGTTACCGGCCAAACTAGTTTTTATGCCAAACTAGTTCCCTTAGGTCTAAAGATGTGCAATGAAATTTTAATGCAAGAGCACTGTGGTTAGTGAAGTCTACGACAGCAGCAAAATCAGACATCAAAATTTGGCAATTTCATTGTATACTTGGCAAGTGGCAAGTGAGGGTAATTGGGCGGCCTATGGCCGCGGTTCAGGAATTACATCCTCTAATAAGTGCAACAGCGGCTTCGCCGCGGTTCAGTCTATAATATGTGCAACACTGGCTTCGCTATTCACAGTGCTTTTACATTAAAATTAAATTGCATACTTTTAGGCCTTCAAATAAACAAATTTGGCCTAGGAAAAACTAGTTTATCCTAAGAACTAGTTTGGCCGGTGACACATACATAAAGAAATACCGAAAAAATGTACTGCTATTTTTTAATCATATACATTAGACCGTACCTCAAAAAAAAATTCACGATACACCAGCAAATTCGAAGCATTTTTGCAAGGTAATTACGAAAAAAAAATTTTTTTTTGACCGAAAATAGAGGTCGCGCATTTGAGTTTTTCATCATATCTTCGGTATTTATAGTCCGATCTTAAAGTATGATCTACATATCAATGTTTTTGTTTTGAGTAGACAAACTTTTTGATTCAATGATCCTTGACATCAAGTACCCCGTTCTTGAACTTACCCACCAGATCTCAGTTCCTACCATCCTAATGTACAACTCTAATGTCAAAAAATTAAAGCTTGCAAAAAATCATTAAATTTTTCCAACAGAAGTATTTCGATTATTCCATTAGAACTATTTTTAAAAATATTAAAAAATTTTTACCGAACGTAGGGGTCATGTCTTCGGTATTTATAGTTAGTAGTACTAAAATGATCTCTAATCGAATGATAGTTGGAAAAATACCATTATTACTCTCTTAATGTATTTTATTATTGCTATTCACTTTACCTGTGAGATACATATCAGTTGGAAATGCGTCTATATTTTATTCCGCTAAACTAAGCCCGGATTTGGAAATTTGCAGCCCCTAGGCAGTTGCTAAAATTACGCTTTGCGTCCTAAGCAGGCCTACAGACATTGTACGCTTTAGAGGTCATGTGTGAGGAATGCAACAATTTTTTTTTATCAAATTTATTTATTTTCTTAAAGTGCACATTCACTTCTACTCACCAATATTTTTTTTTATATAATAGTGGATTAAAAAGTAGTTTAAAAAATTTTTACTGTGAATGAAAATTAAAAAATAATTATTTTTTCACTTTCACACAAAATTTTCACGATTTTACGACTACATTTCTTTAAAAAATTAAGATTTTCATTTCCGGCCAAACTAGTCCTTAGGATAAACTAGTTCTTCCTAGGCCAAACTAGTTAAATTGAAGGCCTAAAAGTATGCAATTTAATTTTAATGTAAAAGCACTGTGAATAGGGAAGCTAGTGTTGCACATATTATAGACTGAATCGCGGCAAAGCCGCTGTTGCACATATTAGAGGATGTAAATCCTGAACCGTGGCCGTAGGCCGCCCAATTACCCGCACTTACCACATGCCAAGTATACAATGAAATTGCCAAATTTTATTGTCTGACTTTGCTGCTGTCGTAGACTTCACTAACCATAGTGCTCCTACATTAAAGTTTCATTGCACATCTTTAGGCTTAACGGAACTAGTTTGGCCGGTAAAATATATACAGAAATTCAGCCGAAAACTCATAACGTGCGATTTATAGAACTATTTTAAATGTAGGATGTCTACAGGCCTTCTTGGGAGCTAGAGGATTAAAGGAGAGCTTAAATTTTTTGCCTGTCACTGATCAGAATTGAACCTAGGTCGTCGAGTCCTGCGTCATGACACTGTTCAAATATGCCCATCTTTTGCAAATTCAAGGATATTTTTGGAAACTTACTTCTGAGCGATAATTTTTCAAAAAACTCAAGAGCCCTTGTTAAGTTAGAAACAACTCCCGACATTTTGATGTCAATGCCTTGTAATATTATTATCGTTTGTTTTATGTTTTTTTGAATGTGTAGGCTCTCTAGTGTTGTTCTTATATTTATGCACCCCTATCATGAATAAACATTTCTTCGACTTTTTTAACCAATTCCCTGTTTTGCAATCGTGAATGTTTTTGGGGATTGAGAACAAGTTCCCTGGAAAATGAGGTTATCGGCAATACTTTTTTAGGGAACATTTTTTGACGTTTCACGCAAATTTTATTCCCTAACTTTGTAACGATAAATTATTAGCGGAAAAAAGTAACGTAAGTATTTATATTAATTTGATTAAATAAAACAATTTTAAAAATTTTTTAAAAGGTCTTGCAACACAAATAAGAAGCAGCAGAGATATTGGTGCAGTACATGGAGTCCAATTTGGATATCGCCAAAAGCTTCACAAAAAGAGCCAATGAAGAAGTAAGCCAAAGAAGAATCAAGCGCATTGAATATTCTGGAGGAAGAACTTGTGGTCCAAAAGGAAATGTGCAAAAACTTTTCAAATGCGCTTGCTGGGCTACAAATCCATCAAAAAGATATGCAAGTGGAGATGAAAAAAATGTCCCGCTTCCTAGATCCCATTTATGTATCGCTTGCAAAAGCGCCAACTGGAAGAAACTGCTCGCCATAATCCAGAAATGGAAAATTTAAGGAAACAAGAAATAGAGTCCATAATTGAAAGAAATAAGAAACTTATTGAAATGGAACTGAAAAGTGATACGAATTAAAAATATTTGATAACTGAAAATGTGATAATCAGGCATGTTCTTGAAATCGATCGAAATTGGATCGAAATCAAATTGACAAATCGATCGAAAATATTTTAGGTGTTCTGGAAATCGATCGGTTTGGCAATTTCGAGTCAAAATCAAATCGAATTGAAGAGTATGTTCAAACACATGTTGCTGTTCCGTTTTGACGCTATCGTAAAATAAATGAAAAGTCAAATTTTTTGAATGAAAATTTTTTGGTTGATGGAAGTAAAGATGCGAAGAAAAAGAAAGATAAAATGAAGAGGCACATGCTGAGGGATCATTCCAATTATTTAGAAGTTTCAGAATCAGCATTAGTATTATGTACATAGTCATGTGTGAAGCCTTTGAGGACGTTCTAAAGGGAATCAAGCCCTTGAAAAAGGAAAGTTTGGTTCCATTGACGCAGCAACACTTAGATTCTTTACAGAAGGCAGATAATGTCGAAATTTCTCTTGAGAGAACCACCATATGCAAAGTGCTATCTGTCCTTGAAAAAGTACTGTGTCCAAAGTAAATAAACATAGCAATGACTCAAGAAACATCAACATGATTGTTAGAAGTGTGGATGCTTGTCACCCTTGATAGAGTCACGACTCCTATATTTTTCAAATGAATCGAGCAAGAAAGTATTTCTTGTCGAAATATGAAGGTGGTGAACGTGGTTCTTGGCTGTTGAGCGATTCTGGGTATGGATTAGAACATAACTTTATAACACATTGTATTTAATACAGGAACTTTTTTCCCGTATATTTTCCACCAGAAGCATACTAAAGCGCGTAATATCGTCGAAAGTGTCATCTTATAATATATGCAGACATTATAATTTGGATGATTTCGACGAAGAACACGATTTGTTTGACGACGAAATACCTGATGCAAACAGCAATTTACATGACATTGAACAAAGCATTATCGAATGTATATATTGAACATTTAGCAAATGCACATTCAATAAAACATACGTTATTTTACGGTAAATTCAAATTTTTTGTATCATTTCACTTTGTTATAATTGATCGAAATAAAAACGATTTCAAAACGACTAAAACGATTTGCAGAACACTCCTATTTCGATTTGAACTGTCTGTCAAAATTAAATCGATTTGACAGCGACCGATCGAAATGTGGAACACCAAAAGTCGATTTCAATTTCGTTTTCGATCGAAATCGATTTTCAGAACATGCCTGAATAATTGAATTTTATAACTGACTTGTCAAAAAACAATATATGTATTTAAATTTATAAATTTTCATTTTATTTTATACTTTCTTATACAATTTATACTTGAAGTATTTACAAGGCAATGCTACATTTAATGAATTTAAATTATGTAAATAAAAAATACAAATCTAATTAAAAGTGAATTACCAATCTGTTGTCTAATTCGCATTGCTTCCGCTTGGAGTTTTGAGCTGGTGTTGGTCGCTTCATCATTTTCAAATATTGTGTGTACTTGTTCCACTTCGGTATTATCTTCAGATTGACAAAGTTCAGCATTTTAAGGATTGCAAATGTTATGCAACGCACAACAAACATTTACAATTTGTATTGCCTTTTTGGGGAGTAATATAGCTCCCTTGCTCAAAGAAGGCACTTCCACCTGTTTTTCAGAACTTCATTTGTTCTTTCGATGATGTTACGGCAGCGAGAATGTGCATCATTAAATTTCGCTGCATTAGAGTTATCCTCCGGTGTTCTATGGGGAGTAAGCAGCCATAGTTCTAAGGGGTAGCCTCCATCTCCTGTAGTACATTTAAAATTTATTATTTTAATTTTATTTTATTATTTTATCACTTTGCCATCAAATATACTGGACACTTTGCATATGACTACTTACATGGTTTCAGGAAGCTCCAATGGATTTGAGCTGTCTCTTAAATTTTTCCTTACCAGCCGCAGGTTTTTCTTTTCTTCTTCTTCGACGAGGAGAAGACGCGCTACCAAGCTATGCATCATTTTTATTTATTAAAATAGTTTTCACACAATTTTGAACTATAATTAAATTCAATTCAATTTATGAAGTCTTTTCTTTTGCAATTATTTGAACAAAAATATATCTTTTTTTACACTTTACTTCACATTGTTTACAATTTTTTTTAATTCAGCTGACAGCTGAGCTGATGTCAAATTGCAAAATCACGGTTGCATTATTCATTGAATGGAAGTAACTGGAAATATTTTGGCAGCACTGACGGGAAACGAAGTTATTCATGAAATTAACTGATGTAAACAATTTTAAAAATCAATTTCAGTTATTATTATTACATCATTAATTCTTTATAATGTAGTTTTTAAAAAATAGTACAGTCCTTTTAAAATATAATAAATTATTGCAGATATTTTAATATCTACTTTGTAAAAATTAAAAACTTGCATTCGAAAAATTAATGCCTACTTAGATGTAATTTTTATATTACGCTTACTAATTTTTAATAAACACTCGAACCGTCTCTAAATTACTAAATTTCCTACTTATTTTTCTTAAATTTTGATTAATATATACAATAATTTTGAGTTTCGTTTTTTCCGTGTAGTTATACTAGTCTTCTGCTTGGAAGACTCATCAGTAATGTGTTGAACGAAATTGGGACGGTCAGCGAGTTGCGGCTTTCCCGACTCCGTCCCAATTCCGTTCAACACATTACTTCTAAGCCAATTTGTAAGAGTTTGGCAAGCCTTATATATTTAATTTTTTGCATGAACATGTTAAGAACTCAAACAGAGTACAAATTAAAAACGAAAGAGAAATAAAATTCAATATAATAAAAATTACTAATCTTGAAATAATTTTTCTTCAACTACTTTTTATAAATTATAAAGCGGGAATCATATATTACAATATGAAATATGTAAAAATTCTAATGTCGCAACTTATTTAAATTTAATAAATTCTTTGTAAAATTTCAAACTTTATAGGTGATAATTAAAATGAAGAAAATAATTTTAATATGCACTTATGAAAAAATGTAAAATGAATGAATGATTTTTTATTTGTTAATATAAAAGAGTAATATTTCTTTTCAGGTTTTAATTTTTATAATCACCTATTAATTTTTAATAAAATTTGAGCTGGTGTTTTTGCCGTGTATGTGCGAAAATTATTTTGTTGATTATATCTGTCATGTTTTTATTTTCAGTTAGTTTGCTTATAAATGGTATTCACATATATTTCAATTCTACTTTTTTGGTTTGGTTTATGTTATTTGTATTGTTTTGATTTTCGATATCATTGTCTTCATAATTTTTTGATTTTGCGTTTGTTATGTAATCGTAGTGTGAATGGGGGGGTTAAGTTTTTCAAGAGAAAAAGTATTGCGTTGGTCAACTAGTAAAGCCGAGTGGGACCCGTCTATTTGGCTGTCTTGGCTCTACTAGATACCAGTCACCACTACAACATTTTATTTTTACAGAGTCCTGTCTAAATAAAAATAACAATTCAAAAAGCCAAAAAAAGACTAAAGATCGGTATACTATTAATGAAAATGGAACTCAGGTACAAATCTCCCTCTCAATATATTTTCGATTTGCATATCTTTAAATAGAGTGCAGATATGCTACACGGAATAAACGAAACTCGAAATTATTGTAAATATTAATCAATATTTAAGAAAAATTAGTAGGTAATTTGGTAATTTAGAAACGGTTCGAGTGTCTATTAAAAATTACTAAGAGTAACATAAAAATTGCATCAAGCAGGCATTAATTTTTCGAATGCAAGTTTTTAATTTTTACAAAGTAAATTTTAAAATTTCTGCAATAATTTACTATATTTTAAAAGGACTGTACTTTTTTTTAAAAAGTACATTATAAATTTATTTTTAAACTTTTTTGTGTGTTGAACAAAATTGGGACGGCCAGCGAGTTTCCGTTGCCGCTTTCCCGACCCCGTCCCAATTCGGTTCAACACATTACTTCAAAGCCAATTAGTAAGAGTTTGGCAAGCCTTATATATTTATTTTTTTGCATGAGCATGTTGAGAACTCAAACAGAGTACAAATTAAACACAAAAGAGAAATAAAATTCAATATAATAAAAATTAATAATCTTGAAATAATTTTTCTATAACTACTTACAATATGAAACATATAAAAATTCTAATGTGACAATTTATTAAAATTTAATAAATTCTTTGTAAAATTTCAAAGTTTTTAGGTGATAATTAAAATGTAAAATGAAAATATTTACAAACTAGAATAGAATTTTTAATAAGGATTTTTTATTTATTACTATAAAAGAGTAATATTTGTTTTCAGATTGTAATTTTTATAATCTCCTATTAATTTTTAATAAAATTTGAGTTGGTGTTTTTTCCGTGTAGCTCGCAACTCATCCCTACCAATAATCTTTCTTGGCAAAACTATTTGAAAGATCCCACAGCGAATCGATCCCACCAAATTTACTCCTCCATCCCACAGAAAACGAAAATTAGCAATTTATTTTAAGGTAGATTTCATTTAAGTAGATGTTTTATTAAAAGTTTCGATAACACATTAATTTTCACTTATAAAATATAAATTCAAGTTTGCTCATATTCACATTTTAGTATGCAGTGGCTCACAGCTTATTTCATGCAGTAAATACTTTTAACTTCAATGCTCTGTAACTTTGAAACTAAGTGGAATATGAAAAAAATTTTGATATCATTTGAAAGAACAAAAATTGTATGTAGTTTGAAAAAATGTTTATTTATTGTGAAAAAATATTACCTGTAATTTTTAGAATAGAAAATCGAAAAACATTACTAAATTTCATGTCACTGCTTATTTCATGCCGACATGTATAAATTCAAAAGGGGACGTCCGTTAATTACGTGAGTTAAAATAGGGGGGGAGGGTGTCTGGCAAAATCTCGCCAAGGGGGGAGGGGGTCAAGGAAAACCTCACGTCAACTTTTTAATGCATAGAATTTACATTAAAAACTATAATTTAAATCTCACGGGAAAGAGGGGAGGTCCGAATTTTCAAAAAAACATCTCACGTAATTAATGGACGTCCCCAAAGACATTGTCAAAAATAATGATTTTGTAATTTTAAATATGTAGTGTGACACCTCTTTGGTCGACTACAACTTAACGACGGTTTGGCGTCGAAGTTGCAAATTTTATATTGGTATCTAGTGAATTATAGCGCCACGGTTTTTTTTCCAAAAACGCCCATAAATTTACAAGCACATTTAGGTCAGCTGGTGGTGCCATCAAATAAGGGCTCTTGGATATTAACCAGAATTGAACTATGCCCGCTTTGTGTTTCGGGTTTTTATCTTGGTAAAACCGTAAACTTGTCTGCCTGCCATATTTTCGGCACTCTGCAACAAATTGACACTTATATTCCTATAAAAGCCAAATTTCCAGTACCAGTTTCCAGTTTTATTTTTAACTATTTGCACGAAAATTTTGATAAGCAATGAGTAATGATTTACAGTAACCTTAATAGTTAAGTAGGAATAGAAAAAAAATTAGTAAGTTTAACTAATTTTCATCTTTTACAATTCATTCCTTTCCATGGACTTTCTTCCAACTTTTCACTATGTATATTTTAAGAATTGTGCATAACCATAAATTTTAATTAGTAATTCTGATCACTATATCTTATTATTCTCTCTTTTTTTTTGTGGACTTTTTGCAATATTTTTACTGAGCATTTACATAAATTCGAACCAAATTTTTGTAGAATTGTAGCACAACACACTTAATTTTTTTGACAAGAATAGTTTTTTCTTATGAATTTTCACAAGGATTTTCCCGTATAGTTTTTTTAGGAAACTCTTTTCTTAATATTTAAGGGGAACCCAGGGGTTTTTTTTTTAAATTTTCTTTTTACCCAGACTTCTGGATATTTTGCACTTAACTTTAAAATTTCTTTGGAGCACAGTTTTTCGGCATTCTGAGGATCAGCTTTCTGTGCGCTAGGGCTGAGAGTGCAATATAACTCTGCAGACGGTTGTGATGTTGACGGCACAAGTAAGTAGAATGACTGATTATGAAAATGGAACACTGACGTCTTGTAAGCAAAAGCGCAAAGAAATCTAAGTATTTCCTCCAAAAAAAAATATTAGAAATAAATTCCCTTATGATCCCAAATAGAATATTTTTAGATGAAAATTTCTCGACACAAATATTCTTTAAATATTGAAAAATTTTCTTTATAAATTTGGTGAAGAGCTTGCATTATAAATTTAACTCGTGAATTCTAAATAATAGGGCAGTGAAACAATAACTTTCAGAAAAGTTGCCAATCTGAAGTTTCATCTAAATATTTTTACCTTATTATAGTTGATTCCTTAGGGTAGGGATGGCCAACTGCGGTGCCCAAACGCGCTGACGCGCTGTGTACAAATTTGTGAAGGAATTGCAACGAAAAAAAAAATGATATATATGTGTTTTGTCTTTCCCACGTAAAGAAAAAATTACCCAGTAGAAATTCGTGCATCACTGATGTAAATAAATAAATAAACTGCGAAAGCATCGTATGGCTATACAAAAAATTTTTAAACTCAAAATTCATCAATGTTCCCAAAAAATATACTAATTTCTATTATATGATCATATTAGTGGGCATAATCATGTTTTCCGAAATTGGAACTATTCTTTTGATACTTCTATATTTTGTTATTGGAAGATTAGAGAAAGTGCGATAAAGCTAAGAAAAATTATAAATATATGCATAACAAATTAATTGCATTTATAATTTTTTCATTTCCCTTAATATATAAGCTTTTTACTGGGTTTTAAAGCTTCAAGTTAAATTGCTAAGAAAACTAATAGCTATAGTAGCAGTAGTTAAACTCTATTATTATTATTATTAGCTCAAACTATGAGTTCGTTGCCCAAACGTCGACAGCGAGTTGATGGCCTAGAAAATCTGGCTGGTTATATATGTATATATGCCATAAACTGCACGGAGAGGTTCCCAACATATGAGAACAACAATAAACTGCAATGACCTTCACTTCGCTTATCCATCTCAGTAAAGGAAGCTTATCAAAGACAACTAGGAGCTAATGACTCATATGAGACAACTCGACAAAATTTTATTAGACTTTAATGACGACGGAATAGATATAACCGAAAAATATTTGGAAAAAAAACTCTTAGAAGGCAAATTATGTAAACTGCAAAATTAAAGTAAAAAAAATTGTTTTTCAGAGCTAGGATGTATATCAGAATTAAAACTCTTAATAAGGACTTAGATCAAAATGTTTATAAAAGAAAACGAAAAATTAATAAAGCAATTACTTATTACTTGAGTTCGAATTTGTTTTTCATTTCTTATAACAAGATCTAGATATTTTTACAACTTTTATGAGAAAATAATAGTGAAATTGTTAAATATAATAAAAATAATAATGTAACTAAATATCGAAGTTAAACTCAAAATAAATAATTAGGCAATCCACGGTAAGCTAAAGTGTAATAATGTCTTAAAATATTATGACTGTCTTAAATATTTTGTAGTTGTTTTCCATATAAAAATTAAATAAGGCAATACAACTCTGCGCCTAAATATTCTTTCATATAGGCTAAAAAGTAGTTGAGGAAAAAAGTACTCGGCAACCCTTATATATTTGTTACAAAAAATAGAAAAATGCAACCGTGATAGTCCTCCAGATGACGACATGTGCAGAAGATTTTCATTTGAAAACTCGGAATGCGTAATCTTCTTTTCTATCATTCTTGGATTATATATGCTGTTTTTTGAAAGTATTTAAGTGAATATATGACACGTTCATAGCAAAAACCAAAAAGATATTTTGTGCGAGCAAAAACCCAAGAGAAAAAGTGTCACCGCAAAAATCCTCATAATATTTGTTGCGGCGCGTTGAACAGAGTTGCAAGCGACTGATGGTTACAAGCGAACGTTAAAGGAGTAAATGAAGTCATTGAAAGGGGTTGCATGTACAACATGAATGCTTGAAAGTGGTTTGATCGTGATAATGCTTTGTTATGCAGAAATTATGAGCAATGATGGTGGGATATTAATTACCGGCAAATAATACAAATTTCCTCATTACTTTTATAAATGAGTTTTAATTACATATATATTTATTTTTAAAAACAATACCAACCAAAAATATTGTATAGTGTTAATAAGAATTCATTGCATTAAAAACAAAATAAAAAAGAAAATTTCACTAATTTTTATTGAATTCTCAGTAATTTTTCATCGGATGTGCATGAAATTATACTGTAATCCACATGAAATTTTACTTTCAGTATTTCAGTAAATTTTTATTTTATTTATTTATTAAACTTTATTTACTGAGCTTATAAGCCCTCATAAATTGAGAAAATATGTAAAATAATACATATAAGCGAACAAAATAAAATCATGCTAACGGCTGACCTCATCTGGTCAGTAGAATGTATGAAAGCTGCAGTGACTTAAGTGTCCGCGCTAACGGCATGACTAGATGCCTGAAAGCTGCAGTGACTTAAGTTTTCGTGCTAACAGCGGACCTCATCTGGTCGGGTAGATTCCTGAAAGCAGCGGTTATTTAAAAATTTTCACGTTAATGGCTGAAAGCATTCAGTGACTTAAGTGTCCGCGCTAACGGCTGACCTCATCTGGTCGGGTAGATGCCTGAAAGCAGCAGTTATTTAAAAATGTTTGTGCTAATGCCTCAAAGCTGCAGTGACTTAAGTGTCCGCGCTAACGGCTGACCTCATCTGGACGGGTAGATGCCTGAAGTAGCAGTTATTTATAAATTTCAGTGATAATCATTTGTTGGAAAAGCGTTCATCCATCCAGATAATAAGCGACTAGATCAACTGAAATGATTAAATGTTATTTGTTTCAAGAAATCGTAAAATGCTTTTTTTAGTTATGCTTTGACTTTGATTAAAGTCAATAACGGCGTAAACACTGTTGAAATCACAGCATGCACTCCGGAAAGGCTCATGTAGTAAGTAATTAGATCTGCATGTTTTTAAATTCAGCAGTACAAATCGTCTCATAGGACGTTGAGGCACGTTTATATATAAGCTACTCAACAGATACTCGCTGATGATGCTACCATTAATAAGCCTTTTGACAAATAAAATATTTAGCATTATTCTACGATTTCTGAGAGATGATAAGTTTATTAGTTTTAACCTTTGTTCATATGGTGGTAAATGAACTGTTGGATCCCAAGCGAAACTACGGAGGCAAAAAAGCAAGAATTGTTTTTGTACTGACTCAATGGCATCTATGTAGCATTGATACCGAGGGCACCAAACCACTGACGCATATTCCAAAATAGATCTAACTAAAGACGAAAACAATGTTTTAGTGATATATGGATCACGAAACTCTTTGGACCAACGTTTTATAAAGCCAAGAACGCTGTTAGCCTTATTGGTCATTCGGTCAATATGGGATTTTCCGTGTAAAAGACATATGCTAGAATTTACTTAACCTTTGTGTCTACAGCCAAAAAATTATACGTAAACATACACCCAACATACCCGGGTATCCCATACGTTTTGTATGTGCGTTTTCAATTTTTATTGTTGTTAACGGTTTTTTCTATTTATAGCGATTATATATTATGAAAATTGACAAGTGTATCCATACATTATCCATTTTTTTTAAATATTTTGTTCCTTTCTTTTTTTTCCTTATATTGCAATCGGTTTTTTTTTTTAAGTATAAGGATTTTTCGATGGTGTGGTTTCGTAGTAAATTCATTTATTGCACTTAGGGGTATGATAAAACCGCTTGAAAGTCAAATAATTGAAGTAGCCATAAAACTCTCTTAGTACTGTTATTCTTCAACCTTGATAACCGATCTATCACATAGCATCTCGAGAAATCCCCTTCACTCTTCCTACTTGTTATTACTTACTCTAACACAGGTACAAAAGAAAGAAATATAAGCCATTCAGAGTTAATTCACAATGTCCTATTCATATGTACCAGGTAAAATCCTAAGCAAATATTGATTGAAAAATCAATATAAAACTACCTGGTGTTACACAAACTCCTACAGTGGAACTGAATGAAGTCATTTTTCTGACTCTATGATTAATATTTTAAAAAATTGGGAAATTTTTCAATAAAGGTTTGTGTAATAAAAACAAAACCCACTAATGACGATTGTTGTAATAAAATTAACCACAAACAGGTCAACGCCTTTCGGAGGATTTAAAATTGTTGAGGATATTTACAGGTAGTCCACATAAACAGAGGATTACCTCTTTCTGTTAGTAAGTCATAAAGTTTCGTTAGGAAAAAAGACGCAGGTGCACCTAAATGAGAGCATTTTCGAAGAACAGTAAAAAAATCTCGGCAAAATATTTAAAAATAAATTTTAAAACGGTCAAATCCAAGAACTAATAAATTCAAAAATTCTGTCTGATTTCGGGCATAAAAATGGTATATAAATATACATGTTTTGCTAATAGCGTCGTCAGTTACTGTCAAGTTTTATTCTGTACTGCATTTGAATAAAAAAGGCGCTATTATTTTTCATGCAACGCATTTGATAAAAATATAATAATCATACAACAAATTATATAATGGCTGATGGCGAATGGCTAACTCCCCGGCAATTGTAAGGACTTATCTTTGTAAACAGAGAACTGTACATAAGCCAAAGATTGGAGGAGCTTTTGGAAGCAGACAGTGAAGATGAGCAAGATACGAGTGAACGTCTATTGGCAGGTGAAGAGGGCGATGGCAATAATATGTAAGTTAACGAGTGCAGTGCACTCGAAAAAAATTAAGTTGCGACCCGGCCACTGGCTCGTTGTCCTCCTCTGTAAGAGAAAAATAAAAGATTTAATTATGTTTTTAAGTTTATTACAATTTGGTTCCACGTCCAAATCAAAAGTGAATTTCCATTTACAAAAATATCATTAAATTAACTAGCTTAAGCCTAATTATGCTAACTCAGCGCTTCCCATAAATCCAAGCAAAAGCAATGACTTTTCCACGCTGTGGTGACAGCGAATTTTTATGGGTCAAGTATCAGCATATTCTGTTTGGCTATAATTACGCAACTGGTTGAATGCACTGAAGCATTGTATATCAAATTGGCTGGCACGTGTAAGCTGCTGGCTAGCGTGTGTTAATAACCCCCTTCTAAATATCTGCGTCCCGCAGATCATTTGAATGGGTGGCCAACTTATCTGTATTTGTGGGTTGGCCAAGGCTGGGGAAATTGATGGTTGCTGTCAGTTTTCTCCAAATGACATAGCAGGCTGCAGCCAGGATTGACAAGAGGATTCCGTCGACAATTAAAGAGAAGTGAAGATTTTGTCCAAGTTTCTTGAGGTGACGAATATTTGTTACACTAAGCCCATGAATGTAGTCCAAGTTTAATTTAAGACCAACGCTCGTTAGGTTGACCAGTGCAGCTGGCAAGGCTTGTAACGTACTCACTGATCTGCTGGTAAATGTTTGGTTTCTTATCAAGATGGTTTCGTTATTGAACGAAATGACAAACGTTCCATTGAGAAATCTGAAATCGCGTTCAGTCTGGATGTTCCCCTGAAAGTTCGTTAGGAATATTGTGGTTTCGTCTATCAGCTCGATTATTTCCTTGTTTTCTGGTTCAAAATGGCATTGTGCATCACCGCCTCTGAGTAACTTAGCTAGGCATCCGTTTTCGGGTTGTCGGCTCAAAAATTTCTGCGGGCAAATCGAGGAGTTGCTTGTAGAGGGACAATCTTCATTTAGGCCAAAGATTTCTTCTTGGTTCATTAAAACTTTTTTATATTTTAGTTCAACATGTTGGCCCTTTTCTATAGCTGCTCTTGTTATTAATAGGCGATAACTTTCCGGTTTTACTTTCGGCATCGACAGCATGTATAGAAGGATCGTTCCATTGGAGTAAACTGTTGCTGACCCCTGTTCCACAGCTTCAATAACATTCTGGTATGGTAGAGATTCTTCTTCCATAATGAGCCGATTTATTTCTCCTTAATCCAGCAGATTCGTGTTCACTGTACTGGTTTTTGCCATTTGACAGGCACGCACTATTTCCGACACTTGCTCCTTCAGGATCAGTACCCTGTTAATATTCAACAACTCTAAATTTTTTTCACTGATGTTCTTGTCTATTGCATTGATATGGAGCATCATCTGATTTGCTTTCTCGATGGCCTCTCTGGTAGCATTGAAGAGTTTCTCGTTCACAAGATATTGGTGATTGTTGTTCTGTACGACTTCATTCTGACTTCTTAAGATATAATCCCAGTCTGCAGCGTCTGGCGATCCTGCGATCCACTTCCAAGCGGATCCAAGCCAATCAATGGAACGTGATTTCCTTGTTTTACTTGTCTGCAACTCATCAAGATGCAGCCTGGTCTGATTAAGATGGAATTGTAACACCATTCTTACAGCTTCGCTTTTCACCTCATATTGTGCTGACTCCGATAGTTTCAACAGGACTGGTCGGTCGGACAAGGTCGATTACGTGAATCAGGCTGAAATGTCCATTTATGATCCAGCCACGACCATGTTCTACTGTCACCAAAGGGGAGTTGTAGCTGAAGATATTGAGACCGGAAACCCCGGATACTAAGATCAACCTATCTTATAAGAATTAGAATAATTTTTATTGTTAATATTTTAAATAATTTAAATTGTATATCTCCTCTTCCACTGAAGGGGTTAGCTTGGCACATTCACAGGATCTCCGGGGTGTGTTTTTCATTAGAAGTTTTGTCGTTATCTCATTTTTATATCAACCGCTTATTTTTGTTAAAAGTCACGATTCATTATTATTTCAATCATTTTAATTTTTCAATAGAATTGTTATTCTTTTTAGCCCTTTATATTTGTTTGTGCTTTATTTTTGATTGTGCTTTATATTTTTTTGTGCGTTTATTTTGTGCCTTTATATTATTTTATTTTTTACGTGCGTTTTAATTATAAAATTTTGTTTTTATTTTTTAACTTTCCATAAAAAACGTTATCGTGTGTCTATTTGTGTGCATTTATTTTTTTTTTTTTTACTGATTTACGGTGGTTCTTAATTATATCTTGTGAATTTTTCTTCCTGTGTCAGTTTGTACTGTCACCCTATTGTCCTTTTGAGCTTGTTCCTTCTTGTACAAAGCTTTTTGTTTTCCCTTGATTTGCTTGTCTCTTACGTATACTATATCACCCTGCTTGAAGACTCTTTCCCGCTTCCTTTTCTTATTTATACGGAGGTTTCTCATTTCTTGATTTTTCCTTATTTGCTCCCTAACTTTCTTATGGACCCTACTATTAAAATCTGTTAGTTGTTGGTAGTTTATTCGTTGAGTTCTATTAAAAAATATGTCATTAGGCTTCTTTTTAGTTACAGAGTGTACCGTATTATTGTAACGGTCAACCGCGATACTAAGGAGCTCTTTCGGTCGAGTTTCTTTAATCTCTTTTCGGAGGCAACGATAGATTTCTATAATCGTAGAATGGAATTTTTCTACCTGACCATTTACCTCACTCCTTTGTACTGGAGTTTGGTAAAGCTCTATACCTAAGCCTCTAATATAATTTGACACCTAATGGGCTCGTGAACCGTTCGTATTTCACTTGCCGTTTCAGTGCATGAGCCATCGTCAGCGTCTGCCATCGCATTTATTGTGCCTTCATTTTCTTCGCTAGTTTCTGCCGCTGTCGAATCGTCGTCAGGAATAGGAGAATCTGTAATAAGGTTTACCTGGCACTGTAATCTTGATAGAGCATCTGCCACAGAGTTTTATTTATCAGGAGTGTAAATCAGCTCGTGGTTATACTCTTCTATTCTGGCTTTCCACCTCTTCAACTTTGCATTGTAATTTCTATTTCCCAATGCGAAAGTGAGAGGCTGGTGGTCCGTGAAAATTTTGACCTTTTTTGCGCCCTATAAACAAGATCTAAGGTTATCTAAAGCCCAAACTATGGCCAGCGTCTCCTATTATGCCGTCGAATGACTTAAGTCTTGGGAGCACGTAAAAAGTAATTAAGGCATCGCTGCCCACATTCTGGAAAAACTTTCCACTAATTTTTTGTCAACTTGTATTGGACCTGCCGCTGTATTTACTATAAAGGAAGGGTCTTCTGGGGATGAACCTGCACCTAAACTTGTTTTAACGAAATTTTTGTTCGCGCCAGTGTCAATAAGGAAATTTAATGATTTTCCTCCTTCGAACTGACAGGTAAGGTATGGTATGCTGGAGTAGGGTAAGGTATCCGACTTGTTTTCATTCATATGAAGAAGGCTGGTGGGCCGTCCGCCATAAAATTTGACTCGTCGTTGCTGTCCCGTGTCAAGTTATCGTGTTCGTTTTCCGGTTTTTCTGCCACCAAATTATTCAGCTCTACCTGCTTCGGTACTGCACCCAATGATGTCGAAGCTTCTCCTTTGAATGGGTTATTGTTACCAGGACGATTCATATAATTAACCTGTCTTGTTTGATTCGTGCCATCGACTTCCATTTTTTCCACAGGGTTCGATGTTGTTGGCCTGTCAGTAGGTTGAGTTTATCCTCTAAAATTTCCGCGATAATTATTAAAATATGGCCTGGTTCCCCATTTATTGTTGAAATGTTGTCGAGGAGGAAGGGGGGGACGTTGGTCCCCGTGTGATATGCCTCCAGACGGTACAACTACTCTACTGGGTGTGGCCACATGAATTGTTCTATTCCTTAAGATCAGGTTCTGCATATCTAAACACGATGAATATGCTTTGGATAACGTCCTCGGTTTCTGTACAATTAACATTCGGGATAGCTCGGCGTCTAGGCCTCGTATAAAAACATCTAAAGCCCTATTCCGGTAAGTTTCTGTCAGGACGTCTACAGTTTCTTGGGAGTAATCGTCACATCTAATCTTGCTTACTATTAGCGACAGCTGATGATTCACTGTCGCATAAAACTCGTCCAGCTTTGACCCCCTCTGGATCAACTGATTTAGTTGATATTCAAGAGTCCGAATGTCTCTTTTGTCGGCGTAATGGAGAGACAAGACCCTTTTAATCTCTACCCAATCTCCGTCAAGGATATTGTACGAGACTAGGGCTGAGTCTGCCTTGCCCCGAATCTTTTGCCTAATATGTTGGAGAATGAAGCGGTACAATGGTTTTTCCCTAATCACTTCGTAATCTTTGAGGATTGCTTCAACACAATGAATCCACGAGATATATTGTGAAGGATTTCCTTCAAAAACCTGAAGTTCTCTTACACAATCAGGGAGTCTACCGATTTCCTTTAACTCCTGCTCATTCAAGGGTCCCCGCGTTACTATGACAGATCGCCTAACGGACAGACCTTCGTCCGTCCCTTGTTCCACCTGGCTTATTCAACCCTCAATTCTCTGAAGGTCCTGTTCTAGAGTAGCACCGTGGTTTTCGATCCCGCCTAGCCTCGATTCCACTCTTCTGATCTGCTCGAGCAAAGCATTTATCCCCCCAGTTAGCTCATTCACTTTAGCCGCCAAGGCGTCCATTCTAATCGCAAATTTTTCAAAAAAAATCAAAAAAGAATCACTCACCGTTGAAGCCACAGTACTGGTTGTCCTTACGTAAAATTTATGGCTCAATCTCCTGCACAATTTTGCTGTTAATAAATGGCGCACAGATTTTATTCGTCTTTACACTTTATGGAAAGTTAATTTAATTTAGCACAATTTAAATTTTTCTTTCCTTTTTTTATTTTACGCAATTTATTGGCACAGTTAGCTAGGCAACAATTTTTTCTTTTAATTTTTTAGCACAATTTTTCTTTTTATAATTGTAGTACAATTTCTTTAGCACAATTTTTCTTATTATTTTTCTAACACAATTTTTGTTTCGTTTGCTGTTGAGGTTTCCCTTACGCTTTGAAAATTTCCTGTAATAAAAAAAGAAAAAAAAAAAACATGTCACCAATTACCAGGTTAAAATTGTTCTATTTGTTATCTTTGTCATGTTTGTTGAAAAATAGCATTGATCAATAAGTAAAAATTTACAATATTGGTCTTTGCTTAATGACTGTAAGTTCGATTAAATAATGTTTAATTATAAAATAATCAGTCGCTAAAATCAACTTTCTTAAAACCATATGGAGAACAAGCCGAATTTCAAAAATATGTGGCTGGCAACACCACAATTTCGAAAAATAAATCATAGCATGACCTTAGGCCGACGGTCTAACGGCTATGGCAGCAAGCGAGAAAGTGACAAAAGATGACAAATGGAATATGCGCACTCTGTACACCTCATGACAAGTACCTCAGTAGCTCAAGTGTTAGAGCGACCGTCGCAAAATATGCAATTGCAATGCATGAACGGTCAGGGGTTCGAGTCCATGTACAGAATTAACCAAACTGGTCTGATGAGGCTATTGGTAATAGCCGAAACATGTCACCAATTACCAGGTTAAAATTGTTCCATTTGTTATCTTTGTCATGTTTGTTGAAAAATAGCATTGATCAATAAGTAAAAATTTACAATATTGGTCTTTGCTTAATGACTGTAAGTTCGATTAAATAATGTTTAATTATAAAATAATCAGTCGCTAAAATCAACTTTCTTAAAACCATATGGAGAACACGCCGAATTTCAAAAATATGTGGCTGGCAACACCACAATTTCGAAAAATAAATCATAGCATGACTTTAGGCCGACGGTCTAACGGCTATGGCAGCAAGCGAGAAAGTGACAAAAGATGACAAATGGAATATGCGCACTCTGTACACCTCATGACAAGTACCTCAGTAGCTCAAGTGTTAGAGCGGCCGTCGCAAAATATGCAATTGCAATGCATGAACGGTCAGGGGTTCGAGTCTATGTACAGAATTAACCAAACTGGTCTGATGAGGCTATTGGTAATAGCCGAAACATGTCACCAATTACCAGGTTAAAATTGTTCCATTTGTTATCTTTGTCATGTTTGTTGAAAAATAACATTGATCAATAAGTAAAAATTAACAATATTGGTCTTTGCTTAATGACTGTAAGTTCGATTAAATAATGTTTAAAAAAAAAAAATAATTAGTTATGTGAATTTTTTGCCGTGTTCTTATGGGAACGGCGACATGTGCCACACATACATATCCTTAAAGGTGGTCAAGGAAGGGCCCTGTTATCCGGTTTGGTCGTCCGCAATCAGATTACGGGCAACTTACTGAGGCACGACTTACTCCACAGCGGTAATTTGGGCCTATGGCAATCTCCAGTATGTTCTCATGTGAATACGGGAAAATTGTTACCGTGGTCAAGGAGTGGTTACCGTGTTCCCATGTGGACGACAACGTCCACCCGAATAGAGCGTACCACGGCCACTATGTGGTAACTATTGTAGGACCTCAAAAACTGCTAACGCCGGCCTAGGAGTTTAGGTACGCGACGTCTCTCAGCCAATACACCTACCAAAACTGCTTGGACTGGTCCTTGTTAGTCCATTCGTGATCTCCAGCAATTTTGTTAGTGGAAAGAGGTTCTGATTCACCAAGAAGACTGGTTAGAGATCCTTACCACGGGTGGGGGGAGTCTCTAGGTCGTCTTGATGATCCCGCGTCTATCAAACTCTTTACTCATCAAGAAAATTGATTAGAGATCCTTACCACGGGTGGGGGGAATCTCTAGAATCTCTAGTGCACGGCAGTGCACTCGAAAAAAATTAAGTTGCGAGCCGGCCACTGGCTCGTTGTCCTCCTCTGTAAGAGAAAAATAAAAGATTTAATTATGTTTTTAAGTTTATTATAATTTGGTTCCACGTCCAAATCAAAAGTGAATTTCCATTTACAAAAATATCATTAAATTAACTAGCCTAAGCCTAATTATGCTAACTCAGCGCTTCCCATAAATCCAAGCAAAAGCAATGACTTTTCCACGCTGTGGTGACAGCGAATTTTTATGAGTCAAGTACCAGCATATTCTGTTTGGCTATAATTACGCAACTGGTTGAATGCACTGAAGTATTGTATATCAAATTGGCTGGCACGTGTAAGCTGCTGGCTAGCGTGTGTTAACTTGTATGATGAAGATTCAGATGCAGAGGAACTACAGTTACCAGAATATAATCCTGCTGATTAAACTGATTCGGATGAAGAATTGGAAGTTGATCCAATAGAAACTTCTGCAAATAATTATACAGCTAGAGATGGTACAATTTGGTTAGATCAAACATTGTGAAATTTTTCACCACGTAGTGGAATCAAAAGTATGTTGGGCCGCCCAGTTTCACCAACCATTGAAAGCCTTCCAGTAAGCGCTCAAGAGCAGCGTGACAATTCTGACAGAATCAAGCAAAAGGGAAATTGCCTCTTATGTTCCAAAAGAAGAACAACAAGAAAAATCTGCAAAGAATGTCACAAGCCAGTTTGTGTTGAGCATTCAAAAGATATCATTCAATGTAATAGATGCAGGTCATAAATTATCACTTTTTTTATAAAATTCATTTTTTTTAACAATACATATTATTAATAATATATTGTTATTCTTTTTTGTATACATACATAAACACAAAAAAGTAATGTTAAATAAATAAAAATTATTTATAATAAAACCCAAATCTTTTTCTTCATTTCTAACTTATAATTTACATACATTTTTCTATGCATACCCGGGTGTGTTGGCTGTAGATAGAAGAGGTAAATCGCAAAAACGACCTGTTAATTCGGTCCCCAACTACGAATTTTTTTTTTTTTTCAAATATGATAGAAATCAATATCTTAGGAGGCTACCCAAAATTTCAAGTTGATGCGGCATTCAGAACTCAAAATATATCAATTTGAAAATGAAAAACACACCCGGGTGTGTGGGTGTAGACACAAGGGTTAAGTTAAGATTTATGCAATTGACGTTGCACCAGTCAAAAATGTTATTGATGTCATACTGAAGATATGATGACTCAAATGCATATTTAAGTGGATAAAAAAGTCATCAGCGTACATTAAAATATTACAGTACTTTAACACTGTGGGCAAATCGTTAATAAAAACTGTAAAGAGCAAAGGTCCAATGTGACTTCCTTGAGGAACACCAGAAGTAACAATAAAATTTTTAGATTCGGAGTTATTAAAACTAACTGATTGGCTTCTGTTTGAAAGATATGACTGAATCCAATTCAGCAAACTTATGGGAAAACCAGTTAGAGAAAGCTTTAGTAACAAGAGTTTATGATTAACTACATCAAAAGCTTTACTAAAATTAGTGTAGATTACATCAGTTTGGGAACCATTTGCAAATTGATTTATAGTCATATTCGTAAATTCAATTAAATTAGTTACCGTAGACTTTCCTGGTAAAAAACCATGCTGATACGGTGAAATTATAGGGTTAACGTTGTGTGCAATTTGTGGAGTAATGATACTTTCGAACATTTTTGGCAATGCATTTATGTAGCTTTGCTATCCCACGGTAGTTACTCATTAAAGATTTACTTCCCGACTTATGCAAAGGAATTATATATGAAGATTTCCAGGTGTAAGGGAAATATCCAAGGAGTAATGAATACTTTAAAAGCAAATACACTGGAAAGGCAATTTTATTGTAACAATTTTTTAAAATATAGGAGGGAATACCATCTGGACCAGCTTTAAATGATGAATTTTATGTCTTTAAGGCTTTTTTGCACATTATCAAGACTTATAGTGGGCTGACTAACTTGACATGATTTTTCCTCAAATGGATATTATACGACTTGGAAGAATATGTAGACTTAAAAAATTCTGCAAACAAATCGCAAGTTATATCATCATTATTAGACACAATGTCAAGGTATTTCATGCTAGAGGGGAAAGAGCAACATTTTCGTTTAACATTAATGAAGTTCCAAAAAGATTTTGCGTTGTGTTTTATATCAGCTTTAACTTTCAAAATATAAGATTTATGACAACATTTATTCAGATGTTGGTATTTATAGCTGATTCTAGTGTAATTGATGAAATCAGTTATATTTGAGGAAGTTTTATATATTTTATAAAATTTGGCTTTTTGATTTCGGAGTTTTCAAATTTCAGGATTAAACCAGCAAGGGCCAGACATAGTCTTATATGAATGTCTGGGTACAGATGATTCAAAAAACTCGTTAATAAATTTATTGAAAGCAAACACTGCAATATCAAGATTTTTGAGGCGCTCAGTTGCAAAACCAGCCAAGTGCCTTTTTTTTACGTTCAAAAAAACAACGAAAAACGTTTATCTTCATCTATGTTCATTGAAAAATTAAAAAGTATTTCCCACATAATAGCTTATAAAATTTCTTACTCAAAACATATCAGATCAGACTTTTCTAGTTTCATCTGCCGATGTTTTTGAGGAAACAATTTTGCACTTGGCCGGTTTTGATTCATGGAACATGCACTTGGCCGGTTTTGATACAGAATTCAACAAGATTTGTTTGAAAAAAAGTGCACTTGGCCGGTTTTGATACCAAGGTACTGCACTTGGCCGGTTTTGATACCACGGTACTGCACTTATCCGGTTTTGATACCAAAGTATTGCACTTGGCCGGTTTTGATACCAAAGTACCGCACTTGGCCGGTTTTGATTTCAAGGCCTTGAACTTGACTGGTTTTGAATACAATTCAATTGAAATAATATGTAAACGTGATAATTATTGTAGGAATCCCTGAAGTGTGTGAAAATTGCGAATTTGTAGTTTGCGTGCGATTTTTAACGAATTCCACTATAACACCTATAGGTTACGTTGGTACAAGAGCTTATCGCACATAACTACGTTTTGAGTTCGTGCGATTTTTGGATTTTATTGCTTTAAGGATATTTTCCTCGTTCTTTGGAGTATCCCGGAGGTAGTCACTCCATAAGTGACTACTCATCGAGGCGGTTCACTCCGAGTCACTTTGGGTCACTTGGAGTCACCGAGGTGAGTGAAAATCGCGATTTTATAGTTTGCGTGCGATTTTTGTAGAATTGGTCTATCACACCTATAGGCCATGTTGGAACAAGAGCTTATCGCACATAACTACGTTTTGCGGTGCGTGAGATTCTATTTTTATTTTTGCTGATATCTGCTGATTTTGCTATTTTTATCATTGCTTCCTGTCTTCAGAGGACGACGATATACTTAATTTTAAACAAATCCACTAAAATTCAAAAATCGCACGCACCGCAAAATGTAACTTATTTGCGATAATTTCTTGTACATACGTGGCTATAGGTGTTATAGTGGATTTCTTTAAAACTCGCACGAAACCACAAAATTACAATTTTCACTCACTTTGGTGACTTCAAGTGACCAAAAGTGACTCGGGGTGAACCGCCTCGATGAGTTGTCACTTATGGAGCGAATACCTCCGGGATACTTCAAAGAACAAGGAAAGTATCCTTACAGCAACAAATTCCACAAATCATTCTGTGGAAATACCCATATATAGGTTCACTACTTAATTTCGAAAGAGTTCCAATTGTGACAAAATTTCAGCTCAATTGAACAAAAAAAATTGGATCATGTACTTGGCCGGTTTTGAAACCAAGTTCATGTACTTAGCCGGTTTTGAAACCAAGTTCATGCAGTTGGCCGGTTTTGAAACCAAGTTCTTGCACTTGGCCAGTTTTGAAACCAAGTTCTCGCACTTGGCCGGTTTTGAAACCAAATCATCAAAATAAATTTAAAAAATTTTATATATCTGTCAAAAAATTTTTTTTTAATCTAAAATCAGTAGAACGATAAAGCATGATCCAGATTTTGATATATGAGAATATCTCAAAATTTTATTTTTTTGCACTTGGCCGGTTTTGCAACTGGACGCCTCATTTGATGTTAAATTATTTTTGTTAAGTGACAATAAAGATTCCCAGTTTACTCTTGATAATTGATCTTTAAGCAAAGTAAAGTTTGTTTTTTTGAAATTAAAAACTTTGCGTATTTCGGCAGAATGATCCTTAGTTTCTTTGAATGGTACATCAAGTATAATTTCTATGGTTGGATGATGTAGATCTTCAGGCAACACTAGAGGAGTGGACCTTGATAGCTGGATGATATTTGTATCATCAAAAAAGATAAGATCAAGAATTCGAGAGTTATGATTTACCACATGGTTCAATTGGTAAAGACCAAGCGTAGATATATTATTTAAAAATTCACTGTGTAACAAATTATCAGATGCAGGGAACCATTTAGTTGGTTCTTGAGAGCAGCAACTCCAAGAAACGTTAGGCAAGTTAAAATCGCCAGTGACTAAAAGACGTTCATTAGATTCAAGTTTGGAATATATTGTATTTATAGCTAGCGAGTGGGCATTATAAATTTCAATGGCCGATTGAGGTGGTATATACGAACATGTAATAAATAAAGTAAGAAGCTCAAATTTTACAAGAAAACTTAATATTCATTGCTTCTGTGAGGATAATTTCTTAAGAAAAGAGAGATGATCATACAGCAATTAGAACACCTCCACCTTTACTTGTAATATTTGGGATTCTAGTTCTATCTTTACGGTAAATAGTATAATTACTTGGCAGTATTTCAGAATTCAGTGCACAAGGTTTTAACCAAGTTTCTATGAAACAGAGCTCCAAATCATGACTAATTAAGAAAAGGTTACACATTTTTGAATTAAGGCCGCGGACATTCTGATAAAGAATGCTGAACTGTTTAATCGAACTTAGTCTTTTTGATTGGCGTCACGGGAAGGTAACTTTGCCAGTGCTGACGTATTCGGTTTTGGCCGAGAAGTAAACTCATGAATTAATGAATTATTCGGCCAAAAAGACGGATTAACTACTTTTTCAAAGTTATTTTATACGAAGAAGTATACCTTGCATACGAGAAGTTAAATTTATATACAGTTATATTTAAGCTACTTAACTTAAGCTGAGAGTTTATATGAAAGAGCATATCTTCCACAGTTGTGTCAGCAGCAAATCTCGAAGCAAAAATGGATTTCAACGGAGCCAGCGCTACAACTTTTTTAGGCCAAATTGAGTTAGACGATGCACTAGTTATAGTGGCAGTAGTAGCCGTAGTAGTAGTAATAGTAGCAGCATTAGAATTAGAAACGCTTGAAACATTATAATCTGCAGAAGTAGCAGCAACAGATGCATAACTTACAGGAGGATGTTCCAAATTAGCGTTATTCGGTGCCTCCTTTTCACTTAAGTTGGTTGAAATTATTGGATTTAGAACAGGAGCATCTATTGTGATGGGACTTAAAATGTTCATAAGGTTAAGAGAAGATGGTTGAGGGTTAGCAAGTACAAGATTTTGAACAGGATTTATAGATAAGGCTATAGATTCTTGAGATGGCAGATTTGAAGCTAACTTTTTGCCACTTCGAAGCTTGCGCTTACGAATAGGTGAAACATATGTTTCATCCAAACATCTAAAAGAATTGAAGAATTTTTCATGTTCAGAAAGATTTTTCTGAACAGATTCAAGCTCATTCGATGCCTCTAGAAAAGCTTTCCTTGATTGTCGTACCAGCTTGTATTTGTTTGAGTCAATCTGGCGGCAGTCCTCACCAGTGATGCCAGGTTGTGGGGAATTCCTCGAATTGTGGGTAATTTGGATTCGAACGGGACATGGGGAATTCGATAATTTTTTGGGGAATTTTGAGTGAATGTCCAAAAACTCTTCATTGGCTTACTGTCAGGAACTTAAGTTTAAGTACACTCCTAAAACTTCACTTTTGAATAAAGCTAAGCATATCAACGAAAATTTAAGCATGCAGATTATTAAAATGGAAACAAAAAAATTTTAGTTTATCGCATAGATATCAGTAATATTGAATAATGAAATAAAAATTACACGAGACAAAAGCTAAAATACAATACCAAAAATGTTGTGAAGATCGCTGTCCTATTGGAATATTCGTTACCTTTAAGACCCAAGCTATTAATAAAAGGCTTCCAATGTTGTTCTAACATATTTTTAAGAAAATGTTTGTCCATTATACCATCGATAAGAACTAACTGTTCTTTAACAGCTTTTCCAATCGGCGCAAGACGGCACACAGTGGATGGATTTGTATGGAACGGCGGCCATAAATAGTAATAATTGCGCTACTCTCTTGAAATTTGGTACATATGTATGAAATGTAAAAATAGGAAAAATTTGTGAATATGAGTAAAATCGGTCCACGGACACGCCTACCTCCCATACAAAGTTGGGATGTGGTTGAGACCTTTTTTCAAAATGGGTATCAATTCCCTTTGACTTGGCAATGCTGATTTCAAAAATGTTATTAATTTTGCGATATCTTTTATAGTTTTCAAGTTATTAGAGAAAAACAAAAAAAGGTGGCCATTAACATTAGTAATAGCGCTAGAGTCTTCCAATTTGGCACAGACGTTTTTTGGGTTAAAGCAACAAAAACTTATGAATATAAAAAAAATCGGTTCAAGGACACGCCTTCCTCCCATACAAAGTTGAGATGTGGGTGAGACCTTTTTTCAAAATGGGTATCAATTCCCTTTAATTTGGCAATGCTGATTTCAAAAATGTTATTAATTTTGCGATATCTTTTATAGTTTTCAAGTTATTAGAGAAAAACAAAAAAGGTGGCCATTAACATTAGTAATAGCGCTAGAGTCTTGAAATTTGGCACAGACGTTTTTGTGTTAAAACAACAAAAACTAGTGAATATGAAAAAAATCGGTTCACGGACACGCCTACCTTCCATACAAAGGTAGAATGGTTTTTGATGTTTTATTTCAAAATGGGTATTAATTCTCAATAAATTGGCTATGCTGATTTCAAAAATTTTATAAATTGCCCGATATCTTTTATAGTTTACAAGTTATTAGAGAAAAATAAAAAACTACATATATTAAACACCACATTTGAAAACTAGATACAGAATATAAATAACGAATTTATTGGAAAATATAAAATAACATTTACATATAAATAAAAACATAAAAATTTTTAATATATTCACTGGTAAATATATAATTAGAATATTAAAAATAATAATAATAATAATAAAAAAAAATAATGATAATAATAAAAATGTTCATAATCGGACTTAAGTCCCATATGCTGCATCTACCATACCTTCACTACGTAATATTCAGGTATAAAAAGGGTGAACCCCAAGGGGGATAAAAAGAGAAAAAATATCCCTTTTCAATTCCCCTCTACTAAAAGGAACTTCTTTCAAAATTTAAGCATCTTATTTCACACTGTAAGCCTTTACAATCGATAAAATTATTGTAAAGCGTTGCAAAATGTGAAGAAATAAAAATATTTTTTTCCTTCAAATGTTGCAGTAGAAAAATAATCATAAAAAAAAAGTTCTGAAAATTTGCAGCTGAAATCTTGGATTTTGCTTAACCATACTTTCTCACATAACATATTAAAAAATTTCCGAAATCCGGGGATATACTTTTTTTTTTGTTTTGTCAAAGTTTGCCAATTTTCTCAATTATGACTTTTACAGCCCTAATTTTAAAAAAATTACCATAATTCACACATAGAATGCAGAAGCTCAAGTAAACATTTTTTGAAAAATATGATCTATAAACTTTATGCTAATATGCAATTTTGGTATATTTCAAAAAAAATAGATTAATAAGAGCATTTCATAAAAGTCAGTATTTTTTGTTCATTCTAAAACTACATTAGGAAAAACTTGATAAAAAAAAAAAATTGTGAAAATTTGCAGCTACATATAAAAAAAATTTCGAAATCCGGAGATATACTTTTTTTTTTCTGTCAAAGTTTGCTAATTTTCCACTTTTATCATTTTTCAATATAATTTTTGAAAAATCCGTACAATTCATATAAAGACGATAAAAAAAAATAAAATTGATTTTTATAAAGTGGAAGTAATGTACTTTCCGCCAATATGCTATATTATAGCATTTTGTTTCAAACAAGTTAACTAGAGCGCTTTATCCAACAAGCGCTTTTATAAAAAGTTTCATAGAACATTTTTGGTGTAAAAAGTTCAACTTTGAGCCCACTGTGCCACTAAACTCAAAACAAATTTAATACTTTTGTAGTTTTTTTGTTATTCCCTAAGTATTCTCTGACGATTCTCTTAAAAATTTTTTCAATCCCTAGCACTTTCAAAATCTTCCTATTTATGGCCACAAAAATCCACTGTGCGGCATAGCCCTTCAAACTGCAAAATTTAATACCAAATTTGTATGGTAATGGCATTGTGATAATTTGAAAATTTAGTCTATATCGATGGTATAATGGACAAACACTTTCTTTGGAGTATTTTAGAACAAGATTTGATATGCTTTGATATGCTTAGTTTAGTTTTAAAAGTGAAGTTTTAGGGATGTTTTTAAACTCAAACTGATGAGTAAAACTTAAAATTCCCACGTTTATGTTCGAAAACTTAAATTCAGCAACACGATGCAAATAAAGACTAAAGCAATTTAAACTCGGGTCCGTTTTTATGTGAAAATTTTGGTATAGGTTAGTTAAATTTAACAACTGAGATTTGGTAAGAATTTGGTTGCATTAACGAAATTTCTTTTCTGAGTGTATATCATAGAAAACTTGGCCGATACACCCAAAAATGAAAAAAGGTATGCAATATGCAAATGCATACCTTAATCCTATCTGTTTATGATCAATATCGTGCCGCTGGCCTGGCTACTAGTGCTCTCAAAGAACCATTGTAGAATAATTAGTTAATAATAATAATAATATGATTAAATATGATTTTATCTTTTAAGTTTTTAGGCTTGTTTGGTCAAATTTGTTTGATGTTAAAAAAAAGTTTTATAATATTTTCCCGACATTAATTGCCCCATTTTTTTGAGATAAATATTTCATAAAATGATATTGACCTTTTTATTATGTTGGTTTAAATAAACTCATACATATGTACTTATATAAAACGTTGTAAATGTTCGGTAGAAATATGTGGGGAATCGTTCTTAAAATCGGGGAATTTCTCGAAGCGCAGTGGGGAATAAGCTTCACATTTCCTGGTAACACTGGTCTTCACATAATCTTAGACCAAGTCTCTTTTCGAGATCATCGACAGCGCTTGGACTCAGCTGTGCACATTTCATGTGAACAACAGAGTCACACATCCAGCAGCAGACGGAGCGCTCAGTCGCAGCTCTTGAAGGGCATTTCGAGAATGTACAGCTCATTCTAAAATTTCAAAATACTCAAAAGAAACAAAAAAATTAAGGAAATTAATTAGAGTTTAAAAAAGAAAATTTAAAAACTTAAATGAGTTACGAAAAGTTGGTAACCCTTAATTCTTTAGTACAGTATGTATTGGAAATAAAAAAATTTCTATTGTAGTACAAGTACAGTACTAGTAAAAATTTCTCAGCAAAGGCACAAACCAAAAAATTAAAATAGTGCAAAAGAGATAATAAATGTTTACTGCAAACACAACAACAAACAATTCCAAGGTTATTTGCTTTGTTTGCAGAGTGCCTATAAAGAATTTTAAAACACTATTAAAAACAATATGTTCAGCAAAATTCACTGCACTTCACAATTTTCTGGTCAAATTATCACTGATTCACAAAGTAACACTGTTGATTAATTTGATTGAAATGTCCAAATAGGAAAAATTATAGATTTCACTCAGGAGAAAAAAACAAGCGAACAGTATGAAAACAGAGTTGCCAAACCTAAATGTGTCACCATATAAATTACTGAGAGCTGTGTAAAAATTACTGTAAATTCAGAAAAATTACAGATGGTTCAGTACAATTTACTGAGTTTCATGCACAAAGCAGACAATTACTGGAAAAAACTAGAAAATTTACTAGAACTACAAGCGATTTTTACAGTTTTAGTTTTTTTATGTATAATTTAATTTTTGGTCTGCAATTATAATCTCATTTTATGAGTTTGAACTCAGTGGCTTATTTCATGCAGTGCATAATTTTAACTTCAATGCTCTGTAACTTTGAAACTAAGGACTGTCCCAGAAAAAATTTACGTTTTTGTTTTTTAAGATTATACTCTACCTGATATCCTTATACGTCTTAAAAGACACAATATTTGTTCGACATAAAGTGACGTTTGATATGCTGTATAACACTTGAAGATAGCACTTCTAACAACAAAGATATCTAGCAAGCAAGAAAAAGTTCGTGAATTGATTTTGTCCACATACCTGCAAAATCCAGAATTAAAATATTCAGCTACGGCAAAAATAATTGGTTTACTGTTTACTGCTATTTCTAAATATAAGAAAGGTCTACCCGGTGCCGAAAAAAAGGTTTAGGCAAGAAACCAGAAATTTCTATCCCAAAGGTAGCGGCGAAGGTGACTCGTCTTTTTAGGCAGAATCTCAACACCTAAGTGCGAGATATGGTGGCTACACGGAAAAAACACCAGCTCAAATTTTATTAAAAATTAATAGGAGACTATAAAAATTAAAATCTGAAAACAAATATTACTCTTTTATAGTAATAATTAAAAAATAATTATGAAAAATTCTATTCTAGTTTGTAATTATTTTCATTTTACATTTTTTAATGAGTGCATATTAAAAATTAATTTCTTCATTTTAATTATCACATAAAAACTTTGAAATTTTACAAAGATTTTATTAAATTTCAATAAATTGCGACATTAGAATTTTTACATATTTCATATTGTAGTATATGATTTCAGCTTTATAATTTTTAAAAAGTACTTATAGAAAAATTATTTCAAGATTAGTAATTTTTATTATATTGAATTTTATTTCTCTTTTGTTTTTAATTTGTACTCTGTTTGAGTTCTCAACATGTTCATGCAAAAAAATAAATATATAAGGCTTGTTGAACAGAATTTGGACGGGGTCGGGAAAGCGGCAACGGAAACTCGCTGGCCGTCCCAATTTTGTTCAAAAAATTTTAAAAATCAATTTCAGTTATTATTATTTCATCATAAAAACTTTATAATGTACTTTTTAAAAAATAGTACAGTTCTTTTAAAATATAATAAATTATTGCAGAAATTTTAATATCTACTTTGTAAAAATTAGAAACTTGCATTCGAAAAATTAATGCATGCTTAGATGCAATTTTTATATTACGCTTAGTAATTTTTAATAGACACTCGAACCGTTTCTAAATTACTAAATTGCCTACTAATTTTTCTTAAATTTCCATTAATATTTACAATAATTTCGAGTTTCGTTTTTTCCGTGTAGAGCGGGTACATCAAAATCAACTGTACAAAGAATAACTGAGAAAAGTAAGCTGAAGACATATAGAGTTCAAAAAGTACCAGACCTCTTTGATGAAAAGCAGTTGATGGATTAGATGCGAGCCCGAAAATTGTATGAAAGGTAAATGACTAAATTTGATTGCTGCGTTATGGACGACGAAACATACGTTAAAGCAAATTTTAAGCAGCTTCTTGGGCACGAATATTATACGTCACCGAAGAAGAGGCATGTGCCTAGTAAATTCAAAGAAAAAATAATTTCGAAATTTCCGAAGCAATATATGGTTTGGCAGGCCATATTCACCTGTGGCCTCATAAGCAGCTTCTTTGTTACGCAAGGCACATTCAATTTCAAAGTTTATATAGACGAGTGCCTCGAAAAACGTGTTCCACCATTTATTTGTACAGATGAGGGTACAGTGATGCTCTGGCCTGATTTAGCAACCTCCCATTACTCTAAAGCTACGATGGCACGGTATCAGAGTAAAAAGATAAATTTTGTACTAAAAATAGCAAATTCATCAACTGCTCAGAGCTTTGCCCAATTGAGAGATATTGCGCTCAAATGAAAAGAGAATTTCGAAAGAGTGGTAAGACTGTAAAAGAATTACAAGACTTAAGTGGAAAAGATCGTACCGTACTCTCGATGAAACAACTGTGCAAAATTAAATGAAAGGCCTTAAGAAAAATGGAAAATTTTTTTATTGAAATTTTTTAGTTATTTATTTCTGAACACTAGTCCACGGTGCGTTTTAAATATTTTAAATGAAAATCATTTGTCACCGAAAATTTATTTTTGGATATTGTTTGTTATTCCAAAAGAAACATTTTCGCGTGAAAATGAAAATAATTTAACGTAGAGATTTTTTTTTATCTCAATTTTAAAAAAAATTAACATTTTTTTACGTTTTTAGGTACATTTTTGATAAAAAAGATAGGCAAATAATCATATATATATATATAAGAAAGTTAAAATAAGTTTTTCATAATTAATATTGAGTAGGAGAACCTTTTTGTTTCATAAATGATGAGAATCGGTTTGGCATGATTAACTTGCCACAAGCTGCTTTTCTCGCGGGTTTTCGTGCTGCTACGGCCCGTTTGATTATGCCTCATAAGTTCTCTATAGAATGTAAGTCGGAACTTTGAGGTGACCACTTCAGAATCTTGATGGATTGTGTGTCGAGCCAAGATTTGACAAGTGGAGATTAATGTTTTGGACGATTATCAAGCTGGAAGATCCATCTAAGCGGAAAATTTTTGATGTAGTCGGTGGCCAAGTGTTCCCTTAGTATATTCCTATATAAAAAATTTTAATGCATGGATTGCCGATTCTCATCATTTATGAAACAAAAAGGTTCTCCTACTCATAATTAATTATGTAAAATATATTTTAATTTTCTTATATATAAGGAGTGAGAGCGAAAAAATCTTAACACACGTTTTACCTAATAATTTTTTTTGGGTGTAAAATTCAAAAATTTCTTTGATCTAGTTATCTTTAAAAAATATGTCAGTTATTATTTATTATGACAAACATGTTGATTTGTTGTGAGTTAGATCAAAATGAGTGAAGAAAAAGAAGTACGTCTTAAAATTATTAAAAATTTTCAAAAAAATCCAAGTTGGTCCTACAAAAAATTGGTCAAAGAACTGAAGGTCTGCCGTCAAACTGTTTCCAATGTCATTAAACAGTTTCAGGAGAATTTGACCATCGATAGGAAACCTGGTTCGGGAAGAAAACAAGGACCACATGATATTGGGAAAGCCAAGAAAATTTAATGCATATTGAAAAGATCTCCAAACACATCTGCTAGAAAAGCTGCCCGGTTAGCCCAGTGCTCTGACTATTTGGTGCGAAAAGTTAAAGCCAATGCAGGATTGAAAACATACAAAGTCCAAAAAGTTCCAGACAGGAATGCTGGAAAAAATTTAGACGCCAAAAATAGGGCTTGGAAATTAAAATCGAATTTCATACAAAAATATTCATGTTGTATAATGGACGACGAAACGTATGTACTGGCTGATTTTACGCAGCTTCCGGGTCAAAATTTTTATGTTGCTGATGCTCGAGGAAATGTCGAAGAACAATTTAGAATCCAAAAGCAGACAAAATTTCCTAAAAAATTCCTGGTATTGCAAGCTATATGCAGTTGCGGCAAAAGAAGCAAGTCATATGTTACAGTTGGCTCTATAAATACCGAAATATATATCAAAGAATGTTTGAAAAAAAGACTTCTTCCTTTCATAAGAGATCACAATGTGTCCACATATTTTTGGCCTGATTTGGCATCATGTCACTATTGCAAGAAAGCTTTGGAGTGGTACCAAAGTAATAACATCATTTTTGTACCAAGAGAGGCAAATCCTCCAAATTGTCCAGAGCTAAGACCAGTGGAGAGATATTGGACTCTTGTGAAAAAAAACTTAAAGAGCACAAAAAAGGTGTCCCAAAATATTGAAGATTTTAAAAGGAGATGGGTAAACTGTTCCAAAAAGTTGTCTGAAACTACTATCAAATCTCTAATGGAAGGCTTTCCAAAAAAGGTCCACGAGTTCATAAATAGTGGATAGAACTATAAAAATTATATTTTTCTGTAATTTGTAAAATATTATCAATTAAATAAAAAAAAAATCAACCCTCTAAGATCAACCGTTTAAAAATTATTGAATTTTATATATGTTAAGATTTTTTCGATCTCACTCCTTATATATACGATTATTTACCTACCTTTTTTATCAAAAGAGTACCTAAAAACGTAAAAAAAAGTTAGTTTTTTTTTAAAATTGAGACAAAAAAAATCTCTACGTTTTATTATTTTATTTTTTTTTTAAACGCACCGTGAGTCATTATTAATAAAAAAAGAAAAAAGATTAAAAAATTTATTGGGTATTTTTTTATAACTGAAAAACAAAACGTAAGTTTTTTCTGGGACAGTCCTTAAGTGGAATATGAAAAAAGTTTTGATGTCATTTGAAAGAACTGCTTAAATCTAGTCAGGATAGACCTGCAAATATCATAAGCAACTCTCAAACTTTTGAGACCATGCTCATGACGCTCACTCAATGCATGACTCAGTTCATGGCAACTATGCAGACAATGATGCATAAGATGATGAACAATCAAAACCAACTTATGAAAGTTTTGATTGGAAATAAATGAACACTCTTAAAATCTGTC
Organism: Meiosimyza platycephala; assembly: GCA_963662105.1. Lineage (NCBI taxonomy): Eukaryota > Metazoa > Arthropoda > Insecta > Diptera > Lauxaniidae > Meiosimyza > Meiosimyza platycephala. The sequence continues at coordinate 38,910,884 of OY759210.1, read as the reverse complement.
ATTGGTATGCAAACGGCGTAAGCCAACACGTATTAGAAATTAAAAACTTTCTTTGCAATAATGAAATTGATGTTTTACTTATTTCTGAAACACATCTTACCCTCATGCAAAATTTTAAAATTGAAGGGTACAGATTCTACAAAACCTGTCACCCTGGTGGTAAAGTACGAGGAGGTGCAGGAATACTCATTAAAAATCGTATAAAGGACTACGCACTTGAGCAGTATGGGAGGGACTACCTACAAACTACTTCGATTTGCTTACAATGTTGTGATGATAAAGTAACAGTTTCAGCTGTATACTGTCCGCCAAGATATAAAATCATGGAAGCCCAGTTCGACCACTTTTTTAATTCATTAGGGTCAAAATTTATTGCTGCTGGTGACTACAATTCGAAGCATAACCATTGGGGCTCCCGACTTATTAACCCAAACGGCAATGCATTTTGGCTTTCTTTAACCAATCGCCTCAATGGACTTGATTACGTCTCCACTGGCCAACCAACTTATTGGCCATGAGACCGTCAAAAGATTCCAGACCTTATGGATTTTGCAATTATAAAAGGAATCAATAAGAGGCAAATTTCAGTAGAATCATGTTTTGATTTTACAGCATGCTTGTATCAGCTGCTTTTCATGCAACTCCTGTGCATACAGTGTCATCCCACAAAATGCAATGCCTCAACTCTTCTCATATAGAACGTTTAGTGATGAAAAAACGACGACTCAGGCGTCAATGGCAAGAGGTTAGGTCACCCACACTTAAACATAAACACTTGCCAAATGGAACTCAGAAAGGCCCTACGAGAATAGTCTGAAAGAGTTATAGACACGTATATCAAAAAGCTGAGCCCTTTACAGTCTTCTAACTACTCTTTATGGAAAGCCATCAGGGGTATGAAAAACCCCACTGACTTAGATTCCCCCATAAGACTAAGCAATGGGCACTGGGCCAGAAGTAATGAAGAAAAATGCCAAGCATTTGCTCATCATCTAAAACATGTATTTCAGCCAAATCCCCCGGGCAATAGCTTCGAAATACCACAAGAAAATCAAACAGCCAGATTATGTAAAACCCAGTGACTCTTTTCGTGCGAGGCACTTTCAGGCACCTAGCGTCATAAGTTCGTATTATATAATTTTCTACGTTATTTCGTTCGTCCAGTTTAGTTGACACTGGAGTTGTCAGCTATAAACGTAACATTTTACGTTTTAATGATGCCACTTTTTTTTTACAAAAAGTCAAAGTTTTGCAGTAATAAAATTTTTGTATTCCTATATTTTTACGTGTTGATAACACTACTAAAGTGTCAATATAAGTTAAAGAAAAATATAAATAAATTCTGCATTTCATATAATTTGTGCAAAAGAAAGGTATTTAAAATTATAACAAATTATGCCGAAGATTTTTCTAATGTTCATGATCTTAGAATGTTTTCCTTAGTTGGATTTTGGGACGACAGCGATGATATTGATGAAAAGAATCCTGATTACATGCGGTTAAGAAAACGCAAACTTAGGGACAACTCAAATTTACTCGATATTCCAGAAAACGAGTAAGTTTGCTGGTAAATTGTTTATAAAATTTGGCTATGGTAAAGAAAATTTTAAAATTTTTTTAGTTAATTCAAAATAATAAACAAAAATATGAATGAAATATCAAATTTTAAAAAGGCGACGCGAACATAAATTCAAGTGACGAATTTGAAAGCTGAAGTGCGTTTTTGTGCCTCTTTGCGTGTTGTATAATACCAAAAAAACGTAAGGCACACGATAACCATCACATTTTGACGCTAGTGTGAGTGAGCGAGCTTATATAATACGAAATTGACTGTTCACACGAAAATGTGACTCGTCGCGTCGCGTTGAGTTTTACATAATATGGCTGCAAAATATGAGACAAATTCTGTTGCGCTTCACAACTAAAGACGTTCAATCTTTCATACAAACGCAACTTAACAAGAAGAAAGCACTTTCCTAATTTTTTTGTTGAAACTTAAAATAAATTCGTTGATTTCAAAAAACAATTGTTAATTTTTTGTTTTTTTTGTTTAATTTTTGTTGAAACTTAGAATAAATTCGCAAAAAACATTTTTCTGTTTTGATTTTTTACTTTCCTCTATTTCTTTTTTTTTTTCTATTTTCTTATTTGTTGGTACTTATTGTCAGTCATTCTTATTTTAATTGTAATACGTTTTTAAAACTTCAAAGGAGAAATTAAATTTTTTTTTACCTGTCTCCCGGTCAGATAATTGAACCTGTGTTCAGCGCCATGCCACTGTTCATATATGCTCAACTTACCCAACTCAGCCACCGACATCATTTTTAAGACATACTAAAATGATGTCGTTAAACTGCGTAACAACCATTGTCTAATCAGGGAAGTTCCTGGTTCGAATCCCGGCGACGACATAATTTTTTTTTTTAATTTTTTTATTTTTTAATTTAAAAGTATTTAAAAAACAAGTAAAGAACTATATATGTATTGAAAATATCTTGAAAACTGCCTTTTATATTAAAAAATAGCGGACTCGTTTTTTATAATTAACATAAAATGCAGTTTTCAAAATATTTTCAATTTATACAAATACAGTTCTCTACTTCTTTTTGTTTTTTAAATACCTTTGAATTAAAAAATTTTTAAAAAAATATGTCGTCGCCGGGATTTGAACCAGGAGCTTCCCTGATTTTTGTTGTAAAATCTGATAATTTGAATTTGCAAAATCAAAGAACAAAGGGTTTTGATTTTGGAAATTTTTTCTTTGATTCAAAGAAGTGAATAGTTGAATTCCAGAAATTTTAATCATAGAATTGCAATTCGGTGATTTTACCAATCTTTTTTTTTCTTTGCAATGGTCTTCAAAACATGTTATTTGGCGAAAATCAGACGGATAATCTCATTTTGAACTGATGAACGGGTTTTTGCCAGTTAAGCACTTTCGGTTTGGGCTTGCATCACAGCTGCTGGTACCGGAAATTTGGCTTTTATAGGAAATATCAGGAGTATGGATAAGTGTCTTCAGATTATAAGTGTCAATTTGATGTAGAGTGCCGAAAATCTGGGCATGCGGAAAAATTTATGGTTTTCTCAAGATAAAAGCCCGAAATACAAAGCGAGCTTAGTTCAATTCTGGTTAGTATATAAGTGCCCTTATTTGATGGCACCGCCAGCATAGTCACCTAAAATAAATGTGCTTGTGAATTTATAGGCGATTTTGAAAAAAATATCCGAATACACAACATTTCAAACAAACACGACCTAAAAAATTCACTTGAAATTGGCTATAATTCGCCAGATACCAATAAAAAATTTGAAGCTTCGATGCAAATCCGTCTTTAAGCTGTAGTTGAACAAAGAGGCTACCACACTACATATTTAAAATTACAAAATCATTATTTTAAACAATGTTTCTTCACTTTATACATGTTTGCATGAAATAACCTGTGACATGAAATTCAGTAGTATATTTCGATTTTCTATTATAAAAATTCTAGGTAATATATTTTTACAATAAATAAACATTTCTTTTAAACTATAATTTTTGTTCTTTCAAATTTTTTATTTTATATCAAATTAAAGTACTCATCGAGCAGAGTGTGCTGAAATTATCAGCTTTGAGATCGTGTAACCAAAAGCTGAGATATAACGTGGAAAGAATTTGCATTTTTTCAATTTTGTCAAGCAGTGCACTGATCAATTACAAAAGCCTTGCTATAGTGCTAAACAGAATTGGGACGTGCAATATAGTTACCCAAAACTCACCGAGACAAAATGATTTTTTCTATACGCAATAGAGCTTTTTTTGACAAGAAACGTCAAAGCTTTGTAAATGACACTAGCAAATTTATCGCAAGGAAATAGAACAAATTCAATTTTGTTGCGATTTTGGAAGAAGAAGAAGACAGAAACACCAAGAAATTACAACCAACGTTGTCAGTGACATAGGTCAGTGATTTGTATTTGTGAGTTGCGCGAAGTGCCGGTATAAAATTTAAGAAAAATTAATTTGTTGCAGCCAATTTATTCATAGTTAAAAAAAGAAATAATTAAGATTTACTAATCCGCTTGTGCCATACAGTGTCAGTGTGTTATTGAACCACATATTTTTTTAACTTTCATCAATTCGCCCGGTTCGCTAGCCCAGTAATTATACATAAAAGTGAGTGTAATTCAGAGGCTTTTGACCGCGACTAATTTTTCACCCTATAGTATATGAAACACCGGCTTCTCTAGTTTGCCAGCGCAGTTTACGTCCTGTATTATAATCCTCTTTTTTTTTTGTGCTCTGGAATAGATTGTCGATTACAATCATCATAAATGGCGGCCTGGACTAGATTTGTTAGAGTATACTTGCGACAATTTGTGGCCATCATGTGATTTTTTTAAAGCAATAAGAAAACACAATTTGCGCTAAAATTTGTAAACAAATAGTCTTCTCTCACAATCAGCTGTTGTCGCATCGGCTTCATTGTGTTTTAACGGAAGAAAAGAGCTTTTTGAAAAAGCTATTTTCCTTGAGGACTATATCGCACGTCCCAATTCTGTTTAGCATTTATAGCGAGGAAAATTACGTTGATTGCTTTCTATTACTATAGCGCCAATCACAATGACGACGAGGCGACGTGACGAGAGCGAGACGAGTATCGTTAAGAATGCCAAAAATACTCGTCGTCATGTAGATAAACACAATAGCGACGCGATGAGATTCAAATTTTTGTTTGAATTTAGTTTTGAATGTCAAATTGTTGAAAATAAAATTTATTCTTTGTGCCAAATAAAATTCAAATTCTAACTATAATTTATTTCCTATTTTTAAATTATGTTTCGCAAGAATAAATTTATCCGATGTGCAGAGGAAGCAGAGGAAATGGTGGGTACGACCAATTTTTCCAGATAGGTTTCGAGTAGGATATTTTGAGACTACTTTCCAGATGCTTAAAGAAGGAGACCCTGAAAAATTTTATAAAGCGGTTAGGATGAAAAAAGAAACTTTTGCTCTCCTTCTTACCAAATACTCCACTTTAATGTACATATGTAATAACAAAATACATATCTTTTAATTCTAAAATATGTTATGTTTCTACGTATTTCAGGTATTTAGCACACGGGGGACCTCGGTTTGCCTACTCCCAAAATTTTAAAGTTGAAGAGAGCACGTTTCGGAGCATCATTATTGAAACCAGCGTTGCAATCTGGGAGGAATTGAGCTGTGTTTATTTGGCTCCTCCAAGTACAGATGAATGGTACAAAATTTCATATGATAATTTTAGCAAATGGCATTTCCCAAATTGTCTGGGTGCAATTGATGGGAAGCATATAAATATTGTTGCACCCAAAAACTCCTCATCACAGTATTTCAATTATAAAGGGCACCATAGTATTGTTCTTCTTGCGACCTGTGATGCCAAATACTGCTTCACAATGGAGGACATCGGTACATATGGATCGCAAAATGATGGAGGAGTATTGAAGTAAAGCGTTTTCTGGAGAAACTTAAAGAATGGAACATTAGGAATTCCTAAAGCTGCAATGCTTCCAGGCACTGACGCCATATGCCCGTAGTTTTTTGTGGGAGATTCTGCATTTCAGCTGCAAGAAAATTTAATGCGCCCTTTTGCAGGTAGTTTCCTTGTTTAGCAATAACTCACAGTAGTGTATATTTTGACTTTTTTAAAATTTATCGACGTCGAGTTTTTTAATATTTTTGGACTTATTTAAAATAAGATCTTTTGGATATTATTCAACTTTTATGTACTTTTTTAATACTTTAAAAAATTCAGATATTTATGATTCAGATGATTGAAAATTAGATATTTTTCAATTCCATTCGAACTTTTTTGACACAGCTTAATACTTTTCTACACTCACCTATTCTTTTGTATTATTAATTATTGATTTACTTTGTAGATCGTACCTTAGGAGAAGAAGAAAAATTTAATAAACGCCTTTCGCATGCACGCGAGTTACGTTCCCATACCCTACATACATATATATGTATGTACATGAAACAATATAATAAACAATTTCAGACTCTTCTATGCAATAGCGTTATCGCTTTGTTTACGCTATTGTATAGCCAGACAGTTCAGTTGAACCTTCTAATGCAAAATATGCTTAATTGCACATTTTACTCCGAAGGCCAACTGAATTTAAAGCAGAAATTTAGGATACAATAGAATAGGAAAAATAATGTAAATTAGTCTTAAGACCCAGTTAAATAAATGAACATTAAAATTAAAGTGTTAATTAAAATCCAGTGTTTCATTTTATAATTAACGTAATTCGCATGACTATTGAAAATGCATTTGGTATTATGTCAAGCCGATGGAGAGTACTGTTGAACACTATAAATGCATCGCCAGACACTGTACAAAAATTTGTCAAGGCCAAATTAGTTCTGCATAACTTTCTTATGCTTCGTTGTGATAGCTACTGTGCCCCGGGATACGCAGACAGTGTAATAAATAATGAAGAACGCCTAGGCCGGTGGAGGAATGAGATAACAAACTTATCCGGAAATAAGTTAAAAGATTATTTATGTGGAAAACTTTTTTTAGTAAAAATGCTGCCAACATTACAAACTGGAATTAATTTGGCATTTGTATAACAAAAATGATAATGATTAGTTTTTAAGTTTTAAGTGTGTATGCGTGTTAAGTTTTGAATGTCTTAATTTATCTGAACACCAACTACGAACGTTGTAACATGATAGCGAAAAATTGACTGGGCTTCATTGGACGTAACTTCGCCTTTTAATTGATTGAAAATCAATCATGGCTTGTTGGCTATTTCTATAGCTTAGCTAGAAATACAATTTTATTGAAGAATTTTGTCGACTTTTGTTATTAATTTAATATTTTATTTAACTTCCACTTCTTAGCTAGAAATACAATTTTTTTTCTGTTCTAACATTTTGTGCTTTTCATACTTTAAGTTTTAACATAAATCAAAAGATTATTTATGTACATACTTGTGAAAAGCTACTTTAATAAAATTAATTTTAATAAAAATAATTTTAATACAAAATTTACATTTTTCCAATGTCTTTTAGTTTTGTTTACATTGATCGAAGTAAGAAGCATTGTAAATCAATGAATTCTGAATGTGATAGCTTGCATTTTTTCACTGTCAATGACATCGATTCAAAAAATTTATCTATTTCATCGTCCATTTCATCTGGAACTTTTTTAATTAAAATTTCTAATAATTCGTTCAAATCGGCGTCTTCTGGAGACCGCTTAGCTCTTCTGGCAGACGTACAGGATCTTGGAGTTTCATTAGACGATGTATCTTGCATCTGGTTTGAATGAGTTACTGTCAGCTGAGGCACACGGAGTATCATCCTCCAAATCGAATGATTGAAATGTTGGTACAAGAGCGGACTTTCTAGTGTATCTTTAGTTAAAAAGGAGATGTACTAATATGTATTAAATATGATATAACACACGTAGGAAATTTAAAAAATGTGTTCTCTTCGTGATAAAAATATGAACAAAACCGGGTTCGTATAAACAGCGCTATTTCGGATACATATCCTTTAGAAAATGGTATACCACAAGACTCGCCTTTGTCAGTAATACTCTTTTCGATCGCATTTAATGAAATCAGTAAAATTATAAAAGCACATAACTTTGTAGATCACTCCATCTATGCAAACGATCTCTATATTCTTTGCAAAAAAATAAAAACATTGAAACTAACACAATCTTTGAGTCGTTATTAAAGAAAATTTTAGAATGTTCAGTGGTATCTGGAGCCAAAATATTACTTGATAAAACAAAAAAATTTCATGTCTGCAGAAAAAGAATATGCGATGCTATGTAATAGTTATATATTATCTATAAATAATACTTACATTCAAAATGTAAATTAAATCTCTATATATCTATAAATAATACTTACATTCAAAATGTAAATAAAATCAAAATTCTAGGTATAACTTTCTCCTCCATTTATCGTTGGAAGGATCATTGCATAGAACTTAAAAAATCATTAGCAGCCATTTAGCGAGTAAGAAATGTAATGTAGATATTAATACTCTAATTTATATAACCACAACTTTAGTGTTAAGTAAAATCGATTACGGTATATACTTATTTGGAAACTCACCAACATCTACTCTACAGATAATCAGTTCGATCTACCATCAAGCAACTAGAGTACGCTTTTCGAATAACAGTAATAAGAAATATTCTTGCCGAGTCAGGACTACCATCGGTGGAAGAAAGGTTTCAGCAGGTCAATACTGGACTTCTACCAAAACTCCTCATATCAACAAATTCCGTCATAGATAGCGATATTGACCATATTAAATTTGCAAAGAGAAATCCACGACTGCCATCAGCTATGTACCGAATAGTAGCATTTGTAGATAACCTGAGTATACTAAACCAACGTCAATACTATTCAGTGAAAAAACCTTCATGGGAAATTCAGAAAATATCCTGCGATCTAAGCCTATGTGAGAGAAATAAATCCTCTACTCCGAAAGAAGTTTTCGCGCGTATGTTTATTGTGAAAAGCTATTCAAAACCCTCATCCGCGGCTTGGTGGAAGGTTAACGAAATAAGAGACCTATTTATCGGTAATATTACCAACTTAAGGCTATTGTTGTCACCAGGGTATATTGGCATCGAGGGTAATGAAAAAGCTGACATCGCTGTAAAGTACGCATGCTACGCACCAATCACTATGGACTCCAGCTTTATGAAATGCGATTTACGTTAACACATTAAACGCCACCTTCGTCATAAAAAGAAAGCAGAGTGGAGTTTTTATAACCACTGCCATTACACTGCGGTTAATCGCTAGCTCATCCATCCGGTTTATCCGATAGGTATACCAGAAGAGTAAGTCTGGATATTCTCTCGATTGCGTCTCGCACCCAAACCACTCATCAACATCTCCTGAAGGGCGAATCATCACCTGTCTGCCCTGAGTGCGGTGGCGACCTGACCGTGAACACATCTTCTCCGAATGTCCTCGGCTCGTCACTGCTAGAAATCGATTCCTTACTCACAATTGGTTGGATATCCTAAAAGCACCTACTGCTGACAATATTAAAATCAATTTTATTAAAAATATCAAAATAAACATCTAACCTAATTCAATAATATGTAATTAACACTGCATTAATATCTTCATACTCTTATTTTATTTATACAGCTGATAGACCTGGCAGCTTATGCTCATTTGTATATATTAAGCTGTTAATTTATTAATTGTTTAATAAATAATAATAATAAAATATTATGGCCAAACTTCACACAATTTTCCATTGCCGCACATTCACAAATTCTTAATAATGAAAAATGGTCCAATTGTAATGGCTGATGCGATGCCAAATGCTTCTTCTATCCCATAAATTGTTGAAGTCAGGTAGTGTCAAAATTAGTTGGTTTTACGAAAACGGTCTGTGCAAACTCCAAAAAAAATATATGATGGAGGCGTCTCCCCACCCAAGATACATACATACTATATATTCTTGATTATACTAGTGAACTGTACAACATACTAAAATTGGAAGAAAATCGCCTGACACTACCTGACTTCAACTATTTATGGGATAGAAGAAGCATTTGGCATCGCATCAGCCATTGCAATTGGGCCATTTTTTATTATTAAGAATTTGTGAATGTGCAGCAATAGAAAATTGTATGAAGTTTGGCCATAATATTTTATTATTATTATTTATTAAACAATGAATATTTTTTTTTGGTTTTGCTTTTAGTCCCCTAGTACCTAAAAAAAAATTGGACAATGGAAGCTTAAGTAAACCAGTTCCTATGTTTTTGTTTTACAGATGCGACACGGACACGTAACAGGGATGATATTTGGGGGCTTTTAGGGTTTTTTTGAGCCCTTTTAATTTGCAAAAGCCCCGTGGCTCTTTTTATTCATTTTTGGCCCTTTAGCAAAATTCTACCGAAAAATAATCACAATTTTTTATTTTTCAAAGGAAAGCTTACTGAGATAAGTGATTGTCGACTGGGCAATAATTTTTTCATTTGACGTTTTAATTTCAATGCACCTTGCGCAATCAGTGCTACCACAACATAAGACATGAAATCACAGTATTGTATTGTATGTAACCTTTTTATAGTAAATTTTTGTTACATCTTTCAAAATTGGGCCATTTTTCTTATATTTTTTTATGCCTTTTTTCTATTTTGGTGTGGGGCTGCTGATCATTTATACTGGATATATGGAAAAAGTTTTTTAACTAAACATTATTTAATCGAACTTACAGTCATTCAACAAAGACCAATATTGTAAATTTTTACTTATTGATCAATGCTATTTTTTATTCAACAGACATGACAAAGATAACAAATGGAACAATTTTAACCTGGTAATTGGAGACATGTTTCGGCTACTACCAATATCCTCATCAGACCAGGTTTGGTCTTTGCTGAATGACTGTAAGTTCGATTTAAGTTGTTTAATTATAAAATTATCAGTCAATATCAACTTTCTTAATCCATTCGAAAAAGTTTTTTTTAATATGCATATGTGACCATTTATCTCGGTTTTTTATGATAAAATGGTTTGGCCTTGTACAGAATGTTAAAAACAACATTTCATACAAGGGCAAATCATTTTATCATAAAAGGAGCTATATTTTAAAAATATGTTTTCGCTATGGGCCATTTATCTCCTTTCAATAAACGTAAATCTTCTCAAAATATAGCCACAAGGAAATGTATGAAAAAGTCATAATAAAAATTTGGGGCTTTTTCTTTGGGCCAAATAGCATTTTAGGTGGTGGAGCAATATTTCATAATCATTTCGTTTTGGGGCCATTTTGCGCAGAGCCCAAATTTGTTTGTACATTATAATTAGACCAGAGCCTGAAAATAATTCTTTCATTAAATTATTTTTTAAATTTTATTTTGAAGAATATTTTTTAATATCTTTAAAGACATATTTGAAAATTTAGTTTTAAGGGTCTTTTGAGACTTTTATTTTATAATGCGTCTTAATGCACAACAAATAAATATCAAGGAAAGATGAAAGCAGCAGTCTCAAAGACTAAAAAAAAAGTTTTTACTTTTTGGAATAAAATTATTTTCAGACTTTTAAAAAACATCTTCAAAAATAAAACTTTTAAAAGACTCTCATGTTCAATTTAATTTATAAAAGTTAAAGTATTTGAACAACTCTTTTTTTAAAAATGTTTACTTTTGATCATCAATAACAACTTTGTCTTCAACTCTTGGAGAACATTTTTGTAGAAATTTGGATTAAAAATATTAATGAATATTGCAGCAATCAGTCATTTCATGAAACACCTACATAATATATGCGCTGAGAACGAATATTCGGACTTAGTGTATTTTCAAAAAAAAAAATGATTTAGAAAAGTTTTGATCCTTAGTAAAATGGTTAGTGTTTTAAGCTGAAGTTCTGATATTAAACTAAAAAATTGAGTCGTAGCGATCCTAGGCTAAGTTTTCGCGTAATATTGCTCACCGGTTTAAAAAATAGGTACTTTTCATGAAATAACTGATTGCTGTTTTATTTATGAATGTTTTGTATCCAAAATTTTACAAAATGTTCTCCAAGAGTTCTATAATTATAATGTTTAAAAAAATTTCCCTTAAATGAACACAAGATTCAAAAGAAAAATTTAAGTGTTTTATTTTCTCCTAAAAAACTTGAGTGGAACGTTAAGTAATACGATGGCTTTTGACTTTTTAAATTTCAAATTATTTCAAATCAAAAACCAAAGATTTTTGTATTTGAAAAAAGTTGTATTTGATTTAGAATAGGTTAAATTTGATGTGCTAAGTCTGCAAATATATCATTTGTTTCTGTATTTCCTTTTAAAAAAAGTTTCTAAAATCGATCTCATCTTCTTTAATATATCGCTCATTTTCTTCAATATCGTCAATACTCAAAAAATTAGATATTTCAGGGTAAACATTTTAACTGAATTTTTACGTTTTTTGGGTTATAACGTTATTGAAGAAAATGAGCGATATTTACAAAAAAATCTTAAACGCTTATATGTATGTTCAAATAAAAAATATATGTAATTAAAATACTTAACATTGTCACAGCAAGATATGCCAAAATTAAAAATAGAATTGTGCAAGAAAATTTTAGAACTGGATTCGAATTATTTTGAGAATTATCTCTTCAGTGAGTGTTACTTTTACATAAAGTAATACAACTATCATAAAACATCGATATTTTAAATAATGTATCGATAATGCAAAATATTGCCATCAATGAATCGACATTTAAAATAATATTATTTTCTCACTTATTTAAAAATATTATTTTCTTTTTTAGTGTATTTTAACATTATTTGTGTGCTGGTTTAAATTTTTATAAAGTGATTTGAAATCGGTCTCAGTAAAATAAATTCTGTTCTGTATATAAAAATGGAAAATCTTCAATATTGAATTACTTATCACACGGTTATTTATTTTTGTTTATAATAATAAGCATTTATGTGATAAACTTGTTATTTAGTTCTTGAAATTATTTTTTTATTGGTTTTCTTTTTTACTAGGTATGTAAAGTTTATGTTTACAATTAAATTTAAACAACAAAATAAATTTTATAAAAGGAAAAAATTAGGTTATAATATAAATGGTTACATATATACGATTTGATTTACAGAAGCCCTATTTATGTCAAAAAAGCCGTATTTTAGTTCAAATTTTGGCCCTTTTACAAATATGCCAATATCATCCCTGACACGTAATGCCAGTTTTTGTAATTGTAATTATGTAATATTATTGGTAGTAAATTAAAGAAATTACTTTCTTGGAACAACAGAGCCTTTTTCTTCGGCTGCCATACCAGTCGCTCCTCTTTGTTCTTTGTGGGATTTGATGAATTGGTCTCTCAAACTTTTTCAAGCCGATTGGCATGTTGAAACTGAAGGAAACCAAAACAAGTTATATTTATCACATACGAAGTATTCATCATCTACTTACTTTCATCTATGCCAGTTGCAAGGCTAATCTCTTTCCAAATTTTTTGTTTTTTGTCTACTAATTTATAATTTTTTTTCTTTTTGCTATAGACAAGGATTGTCTTTTACCAAATCAATAATTTTATCAATTTGGTCGCCCATTAGCTTATGCATTTTCGTTTAATTATATTTAATTTTCAAGCACAATGCAAAAAACAATTGAATAGGAATTTAAATAAACCAAACGCCAAACAGCCATATATGTCAAAACTCCCGTCGCGTGAAAAATTCAACAATTCTGATTTTTCGTCGTCTAGCGTTTCATTGTGCGAAGATACATTAGACAGCATGTGTTTGATATATTTTTGACAACTCGTCACGTCACCTCGTTCTCATTGTGATTGGCGCTTGTGTTTTACCGAGTACCGATCGGAAATCGTGCAAGAGTCGACACACTTCGTGCGTTCAAAGAGTTTTGAATCAAATGCCGTCGCATAAGCTTATTTTATTGCATGGACTTACATAAATGCAATGAAAGAACAAATATAGACGAAATTTAATAGAACAAAAAAAAAACTTAAGAAAACTAAACTGCGGTAGAATGCGACGAAAAATTATAAAAAATTAAAATGATAAAATTGACGGCATCTAGAACATCTACAACAGTAAATGATATATCAAATTAAAGTACTCATCGAGCTAAGTTCACTATCAGCTTCGAGTTTGGTTAATCAAAAGCTGAGACATAAGCGTGGAATGATTTGCTATTTCTTAACTTTTTTCAAGTACAGTGGAATATCGATAAAAGCAACCAATATGTCCCAAACCAATATGTTGCTAACATCGAAAAGTTGCAATTACTGGACAGATTTAATAAATCAAAACTATGTAGCAATTTGCATAGTATAGGGTAGAGCGGTTCAAAAAAAAAACTTTTTAATTTTTTCACGATGTGTCGGTGGATTACAATAGCCCTATATGTTTGGACAAAACAACCAATAAGGAGTTTCACCAATTTTGAAAACTGGATTGCCGTCGCCTGTTTTAAGTTGCCTACCCATTTTCGAAAATATTGATTTAAAAAATGGTGCAAGGAAAGAGGTTATCAAATTTTGCAACAAAGTGGGTATGCTTTTCGAGCTATTATCGATCGAGAAATTCGAATCCGTGATCAGTTTTCCTTCCTCTTCTTTTTTTCTTATAAAAAAACTAAAAATTGCCCGGACAAAAATTAAAAAATGCCGATTTTCTACATTCAAGTTGCAAAATTTTTACACCCGATCTAGTGGTACATTATTTTTATTGTACCTTTATTTGCTTAAGAGAAAACCGTAAACCGCATATCAATATCTTCTTTCAAAACCAAGATATCTGCATTTTTCTAAATTAATAGACCTGAAATTTTTCGATTCGGCGTTGACATATATACATATTAAGCTGATTCAAAATTTCTTTTTGTTCTAAACAGCGATTATCGATCGAGGAACTTGAACCCGTGATTTGTTTTTCTTCTTCTTTTTTTCTTATTTTTTTTTTTTCTTTTTATTTATTGTATCTCTTTAAATCAAAGACTAACAATAAGTTATAGGCTCTTATTTCTAATAAAACTATTACAAATTATAAATTATATACAAATTGATATATGTATTTATTATAATAAGTAACTAAAAGTGCAGCGGGACTCCAAAAATGTTAGTTGGTCTGAAAGTAGATTTTACAAACATCACTTCTGTTTACTGCAATTGCGGTAGATGAGAATGGGATAACCCGTTGGAGCAGTGGCGTGGCGAAAGGTTCATGACAACCCATCTATAGTGCAGTTCACGACTATTGCGTCTCTTCTGATCCATTTACAGCCGAGACGAGCGAGGTCCCGGTCTGTATTGGCGTGGTAGCAGAGACGAGCTAGGTCCCTGTCTACCACCATGGACGTAACTAGTACCTTATAACAATTGTGTAGTGATAGCCGAGACGAGCTAGGTCCCGGTCCATCACGTTGGGGAGAACTAGTGCCACTAAAGATTGTGCAGTGATAGCCGAGACGAGCTAGGTCCCGGTCCATCACGTATGGGGGAACCAGTGCCACGAAAACACCTTTAAGGCGGTAGCTGAGATGGGCTGGATCCCGGTCTAGCACCCTAAAGCGGTCTAAAAGCACGCTGCTCCAAAGTTTCTGTTGCCGCACTCGCCACTAAACGGGCTGCAGCCGAGACGAGCTAGGTCCCAGTCCGCGCCAAACAGCTGGTGGTGATGGGTTGACGAGGTTGGTTTTCTTTTTGTTTTTATTTATTATGATTAGAGGACAGTGCCCGAGACGATCTAGGTCCCGGTACAGAGTCCTCATCTGGTCAAATGTAAGTCTATGAACCAGCTGAATTTGGGTTGGGATATTACAGGACTCATCTGGGGTGTCTATTTTCAACACCCGCTCTGTCAGCTCACTTCAGTCGCGAAAATGGCAATGTGTTACAGAGAGTCTTGGCCAATTGATTAACATGATCTCGTAATTTTGATATGTATTTATATTTTAGCCTTTCAAACTCGACTTTTACCATTGGGATGTGCAGATCTCTGTGAATGTATTCATTTCTCATAAACCAAGGAGCTCCTGTAATAGTTCTTAACATTTTAGATTGAGCCTTTTGCAGAATTTCAATGTTTGATGCACTTGCATTACCATACAATTGTATGCCATATGTCCAAATTGGCTTTATGACTTGGTTGTAAAGGAGAACTTTATACTCTAAACTTAGAGGGGAGTTTCTGTTTATAAGCCAATGCAAGCTAGCAGCCTTAAGTTTCATTTAACACCTTTTGGCGTCTATGTGCTTACGCCATGTCAAATGAATGCCAAGGTATGTGACATTATCTTTTTGTGGAATAACGATTCCATTAAGAAATATTGCTGGAGAGAGACTTTTGTTGAGGGTAAAAGTAACATGGAGACATTTTCGTTCATTGACTTTTATTCGCCATTGTGACAACCAACTCTCGACTGACGACAAGTGGGATTGAAGCTGAAGTGTTGCTGTTACAGCATTTTTATGACGACTCAAAATTGCTGTATCGTCAGCAAATGTAGAGGTAACTAAATGGTCATTTGCGGCAATATCTGATGTGAATAAAACATACAAAAAGGGACCCAAGACACTGCGCTGCGGTACTCCTGCTCTAATTGGAAAATCAGATGTAGCAGAGGTTTTATGTTTAACTCTGAAAAGCCTATTTGCCAAATAAGACTCTTATACGTTATGAACATTTTGGGGTAAAAGCAACCTTATTTTATAAATAAGCCCATCATGCCATACTCTATCGAATGCCTGTTGAACATCAAGGAACATAGCAGAGCAGTACTCGCGGTGCTCGAATGCTTTCCTTATTTCATTAGTTAGACGGTTTACCTGTTCAATGGTTCCGTGTTTTTCCCTAAATCCAAACTGATGAGAAGGAATAAGATTTTTTTCTTGTGAGAATGTCATCAATTTTGCTAGCAACAGTTTTTCAAAAAGTTTTGAAAAACAAGGAAGCAGACTAATGGGTCTATATGAAGATGATAAGGTAGGGTCTTTACCAGGCTTTTGAACCATTATAATTAGAGATTTTTTCCAATCAAAAAAAAAAATAAATAAAAAAATTTAAAATTGACCGAAAAAAAACAATAAATACCGATTTTCTGTTTTAAAGTTGCAAAATCGGCCTATATTATTTTACCACCGATCCCGTTGTACAATATTTTTAATTTAATTTTATTTGCTTAAAAGAATGCCGTAAACCGCATATCATTATCTAATTTCAAAACCAAGATATCTACATTTTTCTAAATTTGCATTTCAATTTTAACCTTCATCTGCTCCTTGTGTAGAAAACTACACAAAAGAGATTTTTTTTTTGATTTTTTCTAAAACCATCAGATAAAAACTTACCAAAATTTATGACTTTTTCAACAACATTATTTCACAAGCAAAAATAGGGTTTCCGTTAAAAAAAAATTTTTTTGGAGATTTTTTCAAAAAGTTACGTTAGCGACCCTTTTGTGTAGATTTCTACACACTTGCATTTTACATATCGGGCGTTTGCTGCAAGACCGTCATAACTCAAAAAAATTTGTTTTTTAGTTAATTATACACAAATACCCGCCGTTTCATGTTTTATTTTGTGTGAAAAAATCAGAAATGTATCTAATAAACTTGCCTTGCAAAAAGAGTCTTTTAATTTTCATATTAAAAGTCACTTATTGAAAACTGTAAATGCGAGAAAAAATGAAGTCGAAACGTTTGTGTAAAATGCATTAAAAAAAGATATTGTAAATTAATATCACTTTTATAGTTCATTTTCTCAAAACATATAATTATAAATGTTACTATTTATTCGTATTCGTATTGAATATTTCACTGAAAATGTACTGAAATCTCATATGTGTATAAATCTACACACAAGGGGAAACAACGTAAGCTTTTTTTAGGAGCAGATGAAGGTTAAATTTGCATACGGATGATTTGTGCGATTTCCAACCATAATGCTTGCACGCCTCACGACTGGTTTGATTCTCGTTTGATTGCAGATCATGGTTTGCCTTGTAGTTGTTGTCGTTTTTGTTCCGTATCAAATTAAAATCGTTTGACATTGCTTTGTTCTTGAGTTTAACTTCGTGTATCAATGCTTTGCTAAGTGCTTTGGCCACGGTAAGTTTCTCGTCTTCTTCGCAAAATTTCTCAAAAATTTTCTCATCGCTGGCCATTCCCATAATAAATAGGACTCGTACGGCTTCACCCAAATTGCTAAATTTGCATTTGAGTGCTAATGTTTTAACTCGAGCGTACCACATGTTGACTGATTCAACGTTTTTTTTTTTGGATTCAGTGTAAAAATTTAATCTTTCCCGAAAAATAATCACCGGCGGCATGTAATGTTCCTCTAAAAGTTTGCACACTTTGTCGTAGGTTTTTTCATTTGGCCTTTTTGGATCCTAAAATGCACGTAATAATGAATATGCACATGTGCCAATTCTTTGCAGCAACACTGCTTTTTTTGATGACTCCGTTACCACTTGAACTTCAGTAAAATGTATTTCTAAGCGCTTTCTCCATTCAGTAAAACTGTGGTTTTCTGGCGAAAATTCCGTCATTTGGGCTGCTTGAAAATTCTGCATTTTTTGTTCGTCGGATCCTGCATCATTTGCTTTTGGCATTTTTATTTTAACTTACTTAAATCCTCGTCGCCAATTTGTTATATATTAAATATATGTATTCAGAATACTACTTGCTTTTGAAGTAAAGAGAGAACAATGCCGGTTTAATGCTGTTAATAGAATGACTAGTATCATTTATTGTGTTCTTACAAGCTAAAATATTTTACATGTTAGAACATTGATTCTCAATATTGGTAATGACATTATGGAGAAATGATTATTATGCCATCTAAATGTGATTACAATACTCTACAATAGCCTTACCTGCAACTCTTTTATAGAGGTGAAATAAAAAGGGCTAAAATATACAAAATTCTATTAATTATATGCAATATAATACCTAAAGCTTAAATTGAACACACCATTGTATACTTACAGGGCTGCGTGTAAATTATCGTCTGTTGAATAATTTTTTAAAGTAATTTCAATAGTTAAAACGAAAAAAATGTTCAACGGGCGGTTGAAGAAAATACTTTCACCTTTCTCTAGATCAGAGATTCTTAAACTGTGGTGGACCCATTCCAGGGGTCCGCGACACAATTTTGACATCAAATAATTTTACATCATCGAACTTTTCGCTTTATTCAAATAATTCATTTATTAAAAATTATTTTTAAAAAAACAAAGTGTGCATTTACTTTTATTCAAACCCGGGATGCCCAGCACCTAACTCTTGCCACTCTTTCCACTCTTTTACAACATCATCAATTTTTGTAAGTTTCAGTTTGAATCTATAAGGTGCAGCTTCATATAAATTTAAAGTTTTTATCTTCAACTTTAAATTTATGTGAAGCTGAAGCGACTACAAAAAAAAAAATGGAATTATGGTCAAAACACATTCAAAAGTGTGAGTATGAGTCTTTTCCAACACTCAGCGATTTTATAGAATTTCCTTATAGAGAACTCAATAATGAAACTCGGCTGCTTTTTGATGGCTCTAAAAATCAGCTTTCAAAAGTATTTTCTTTGTCCTGCTTCTGTTAACGATGGGATTAGGGATCCATTTAACACAGATGTTAGTAATGCTAAGCAATTATCGACATTAGACCAAGATATGCGCGTGGATATCTCTTACGATACGTCTTTGAAACTAAAGTTCAATAAATTTGAGCTAACTAACTTTTGGTTACTCTTAAAATCCGATTATCCTGCAGTTGCAAATAAGGCCCTCCAAAACTTGTTTCCGTTTTGTACAACGTATTTGTGTGAAAAGGCTTTTTTATTATACATAAAATCATAGTATAGAAACAAGTTTAATGTAGAAGCAAACCTGTGGATAAAACTTAAGAATATAGAGCCCGACATTGTGGATTTGGTTTCAAGAAAACAACATCATCCATCTGATTAAGTAAAAACTTCCACAGAAGAAAATATAACAAATTTCGCTTATAAAATAACATAAAGTTACCAAAAAAAAATTTTTATTATTAGCTTTGTTATTATTATAGTCTTTATTAAAAAAGATTTGAAAAAAACAATTTATTTTCTTAGCTTTATTTTGACCAAGAAATAATTGTCTGAGTTTAATTTACATACATACTTTGACTTGTAACTTTTTTAATTCCTTTACATTTCCACAATTTTTATTCATTTTGTGTTTTAATTACATGAAAATCCTAATAAAAAATGTTTGCCCTTATAAACGAGTAAGTAGTGTCTGTAGGCTTGTCAACTTTAAGACCTTAGGAAACCGGACATAGTGTTGATAATACCTTTAAAAACCGGAAAAATTAAAGCCAAAAAAAATTAATTCGTTCCCTAACCTCGTCAGATAACCGGACATTTTATGCTTGGTTGAGTTGACAACCGGACCAAGATCTCAAAAACCAGACTGTCCGGGTGAAATCCAAACGGTTGGCAAGCCTGAGTGTCTTTGTCATTATTGAGCCCAAAATTAAGCTTTAGAACGACGTCAAATGTCTAGGGTTGGGGTGGGGTCCGTAAAAAAAATTTTGCTCGATAAGGGGTCCTCGGACTACATAAGTTTAAGAACCCCTGCTCTAGATGGTTTAGTTTTTTTGATATCTTTTGATATTTAGAAGTTCTACTCCACTAAAGTTCAAATTTGGTAAAAAATAGTAATTTAGAAAATATTTCTGAACATCCAAAATATTATCGGTATGGCTATGACCATAGACAATAATTTAAAGATAACAATTTTATCTACTCAACAAAAAAGGACAACCTTTTATCAATGGCTGTTTGCGAGCAATGACAATTTATTTCCGATGAAAGAAATAAAATGCTAAGCTTTTTCTGAAATAAAGAAAACTTTTGTGGTTAACAGCATGCCACCCCACTAGGCATTTTTGCATTTATCAGG
Source organism: Meiosimyza platycephala (assembly GCA_963662105.1). Taxonomy (NCBI): domain Eukaryota; kingdom Metazoa; phylum Arthropoda; class Insecta; order Diptera; family Lauxaniidae; genus Meiosimyza; species Meiosimyza platycephala. The sequence goes on along the minus strand of OY759210.1, from coordinate 38,890,445 downwards.
CTCTTCACGAGTTCTATATAACCATTTTTTAAGAGCAGAACTCTTAAAAACATTCGCTAAAGAGGTTTTAAAATACAGAATAAATCTTATTTAAGACCAAAGGAGATTCAAACCCTCTTCAATATGTTAATAAATCCATACACCTAGAGGTCTATAAGTAATTTGAGCACTTGAAAACATTTATACACAATTTTTTTAAAAACTATTTTAATGAGGTTTATTTTATCTTAACGAGGTTTTAATAAAGATTTGGTTTTTGTTATACATACTGTTTGTATAAATGAGCTATTATCACGAAATGGGTGTAATGGATGTCTGTGTATAGTTTGGTCAGATGCAAAGGCTCAACAATTTTTTTTCTTCGCAAATTATTCACAAGATATGGTACTCTATTTTCCATGATACGCATCGATATTACATAAATTGCTTTAATAAAAAGTTATAGGGCGAGAATCGACAAATATGTCGCCTACGTAACCTGTTCATTTCCCATTTCAATACACTAACGGTCTGCACGCGCGACCCCTCGCTCAAAAGTAGAAGTAGTATGCTGGCGCATCTTATTGCCGTGAAGTATAAGTTTAAAAAAATCCTCCCACTCCCGCGTTACAGGTTTGAAACTTGTCCATCGATTTTTCTATGTATACATATGTATGTGATATATCCTGAATAAACATGACGATGAACGATTTTTGTGGGCTAATAATTGCAAGGAGCAAGTGTCAGAACATAATACTACAAAATCGGGTGGGCATCGCAGATATTAAAAAAGTCAAATCTCATTACCACACGACAAGAGTTCGTAAAAACGATAAGAAAAAAAAGGTGTCGCTACCGTAACCTGCCAGTTTTTGCTTATCATGCTATGAATATTTTCAAAAGGTTTGACATTTCACTTTCTTTTTTGACATTTCGTTTTCATTTGTAATGTGACGATTTGTCCGGAAAATGTGTTTCGTCTCTTCTCTCAGATACAAGACGCATATTTCAGTAAAAAGTCGCCTCCGTAATCAATAAAATGTTTGTCGCCTCCGAAGCTCTGAGTTAGTGTATTTTGCAGCAAACTACCTTTTGAGTACTCTTACTGTAGATCCAGTGATAAATATGATTTGGTGATGACCTTTTTTTTGTTCAATATGAGTTCTAAAAATCACCTATTTCCTGATAATAGCCCAAATAAATTAAATAGATATGTAGGAGAATAACAAATGGAAATAAAAATGACAATTGAATATGATGCAAGGAATAATTATGTATTTCGGCACAATTATTGATCAAAATTTACGTGCGAGAAAAGATTTATCGTGAAGTTTGGGGTTTTGGTTCGGTAAATTTAGCGCGCTTTAGAAATATTGCCTTTTAGGAAAATAAAATATTTGGGTGGAAATTTTTTTTCAGTTTTTGGTTAAGTATTTATTTCTGAAAATATCTTAAAATGATTTTTTCGATAAAAGCATGTCAAAATAGAAAGATTTAGTATAGGAAAAATCACATTTTTGGCAAAAACATTTTAATTTTTTGTTGTTGCAATTTTGTCAATTTTTTGTTTTGAAAAAAATAGCACATGACGCCATTTTTTTAAATTCCTCGATAAGTAGCATATAAAACTTAAGGATTTTCTCAAAAGCTCCATAAGAGATACATAAAACTTAAGGATTATCTTAAGGGCTTAATAAAACTTCAGTTTTAAATTGTTAAAATTTTTTATTTAAAATACTTTTGTGTCCATTGGTAGGGTTACCATATGAACAAGAGGCAAATTAAGAACGAAGCTCTTTTGAGCTTTTAGTAGGAGAGCTGGCAGCCACTTTGAGCAACCTACTAGATACAAAGCTAAAATTTTGTCTGTGCTTGATTTAGTCATTTTTATCATCAAATGAAGTAGCAAACATGATATTCGGAAAGAGCACATCGAAATCTGTAAAATTACCCATTTTCAAAACTCCCGGAAAACTTTCCAGGTGACCTCTTTTTTTTAACCAAATGACTGTACTAATAGCCTATATATAAGACAAAACGAAAAATTGGTAGAAATGTTAAAATGAAATTATGAAAATTTACACTAAATTGGCTATAACTTTGGCATTCATGAACGCATTTTCAAAAACTTGGTATTATTTTCTTTAGAAGAGTTTCTTCTAAATTGATGTATTTTTTAATATTTATATTTTTAAAGTTATTTTTAATTGGATACAAATTTTAAAAAAATCATATATTAAAACCAAAACTTTCCTTTACAAGAGTTTTATTACCTTTTTTTCAAAATTTATACGAACAAAATCGGTTAATATTTGGATGAGATATAGCCTAAAAGCTGAAAATACACTAAATACACTTTTTGAACTTAGGGGACCTAATTGCATCATAAAAAATTAAGAAAGTTCATGGAACAAAGAAAAATGTCAAAAAAGTCGGATAGTGTTATTAAAGTGAAAAATTTTTTCATAATGCCGCTGTATTAGATAAGTTGCTGAAGTTTAATTTCTGTTTTTTTAAATTAAAAAGATGAGAGTATTATTTTTAACTAACAAGGAAAAATTATATTTCTTTTGATTAAAAAATGATGAAAGCAGATGAAAAAGTGAAAGAAACTATGTGTCCAATCAGTCAGGATGTGAAGCCCACCCTTTCTGATTTATTTATGGGTTATCATCGAAATATTAAAACCGAGTAGTAATTGTCAGTCGATTCTGTTAACGCAGATGAAAAAGTGCGAAAAAAAACTATGTGTCCAATCAAATGCTTACAGCTCAGTCAGGAAGATAAAACATTTAAAAACCCCTTAACCTCATGTGGAACGCACTCTTTCTGATTTATTTATGGGTTATCATCGAAATATTAAAACCGAGTAGTAATTCTCAGTCGATTCTGTTAACCCTCTCATGCACCAAACTTGTGTGTGCAACTTTATTTTTTTTGGCGTTGTTTCTGACTAAATTGGGGCCAAATTAAAAGACTATATCAAAATTTTCAAATTTAGTCTCGCCTTGTAGTTTTAAAAAAAATGTACTCACACAACATGGAGCGTAAATGCAGTAAAAAGACCAACTTTTTTGAGATAAGAAAACAATTTTTTTTTTTATTCACAAAAGAATAGATGCAACTTTATTTTTACAAGATTTATAAAAATATACTTAAATATAATTATTTTACATGGTAATCAGTGAAACAATTTCTTTTAGGAGTAAAACATAAGGAAAGGTTACATTGGTACATATTACAGTTGTGAATCCATTTTTACATATTTTGCAATATGACTACGTTGTTTTGTAAGAAGCGCCTGCAAGAAAATGTGTAATAACAAGGGAGTTACAATCACAAACGTAAATAAAAGGGAAAAAAAGGTTTTTTGGTTTCTTTGTTAATTTTTTTGCTTGAGTTCTTAACAGATCTATACAAGAAAATAAACATCAAAGGCTTGCAAAACTTTTACTAATTGGCTTAGAAGTTACTGATGAGTCTTTCTAGCAGAAGACGAAACTAGTATAATTAGCTTATCCCATTTTTCCTTTTTATTTATGTTTTTTAAGTGTAATTTTTTTGTGTTGACACACACACATAATTAAAAAAATTTTTCTCAAAATATTTTCAATATAACTCTAACTTTTGTTTTTTTTGAATTTTTTATTTTACTCCTCAATCAATCGTAAGAATGCATGTGCTTTCATATCGAAATTCCCGCCATAACTTTGGAAACTACGATTTTTTACTGATGACGCGCTCCATGTTTTTTCAACATAAAATTCGACATAAATTTTTTTTTTTTTTTTTTTTTTGTAATGTTATTTTCAATCAATCCTAAGAATGAATCTGCATTCAAATTCAAATTGTCTCCATAGCTTTGGAAAATATTCAAAATTCTGTTGGAGTTGATCCCTCCCCCAAAATGGCCAAAAACCGCTCCCAAAATAGAGGAATCGCATATTCCATCAGTAAAACATTTGTCATCCCCCTTTTTTCGAAGATGCTGAATACGATAGCAGTATTCAAAATTCTTATGGAGTTGACCCCACTCCTCAAAACGGATAAAAACCGCCCCTAAAATAACGAAATCGCATATTCCGCGTCGTCTATCGGTAAAATATTTTCACCCCCCTTTTTCGAGGATGCTGAGCATGATGGCAGTGGTTAAAATTCTTTCGGAACTGGCCCCATGCCCCAAATTGGCCAAAAATGGGAATTTGGGTCCGTTATGGCGGTTTTTGCACATTTCGGGGGGTGAAGCCAACATTTTAATTTCTAGCACATACCTAAAATTTCTAAATAACAAAATTTCATTAAAAAATTTGTATTTTGCGGGTCAGATATACTCTTACCCACATAAAAAACGGAAAAATAGGCAAAAATGCAATTCGGCCATTTTTTATTCAGTTTTATAAAACTGTTCCATTTCTTAATCGATTTTCATATATAGTATCTTATTTTCTTCATAAATATATAGACTATGATATAAAAAAACAAAATGATTTTTCCAATTTTTTTTCTTTTAAAAATTTGCAATTGATATTTACTTTTTTCTCATTTTTTCGAAAAAAAAAACTTTTTATAAATCAATTTATTTCTCCGAAACTAAATGCCAACGAAAACGTAAAGTGGACATTATTTCTAGGAAATTTAATTACCTTTAGTTTGACATATGTATAATATGTTTATACATAAATATTTTTTCTTGAGATATTTGTAATTAAGTTGAACCAACTTTATTTTTTGGTCCAAAAACAGAAAGTGACCGATACCTCGAAAACGATATGAAAGAAAAAAAAATAATTTGATGTTCAGAAGCAGCAAACGATTTTGCATAAGGGATGAACAGTGGCACCTAAAGTTCATAAATTTTTTAATTATTTGTAAGCTAGTGTTATAAATTACTGTATCGTTCACCATTCAAATACCCATGAAAAATTAATGATTTTATTTTTTTATCTTTTTATATGTATATAACATGCATGTTGTAACGTATTCAGTAAAACCTGGATAACTGGGATCTCCAAGGGACCAACATTTTTGTCTCAATTAAAGAGGTTTCCCATTCACACAGTTTCCCAAATAACCATACTCAGACCGATAAAGCGTGCATATTTAAATTCAATATAAGGAGTTATACACACATAAATATTATTTCCCACTTATAGAGGTTATTTCTAAGCGGTCCCAGTTTTAGAGGGAAAAGCCCATGTTATAGAGGCGAAAACGCACAAAAACTTCAAAAATCAAATCCCAGATATAGAAGTTAATCCCAGTAATAGAGGTATTTTGATGCGAAAGTGCTGGGACCTTGAAGTGAGTCTCGCTAGTAGAGGTTTCCCACCTATCCAGGTACCGCTTAACCAGGTTTCACTGTATTATGTTTTTCTTCTTGCTTTTAACAATTATATCTAATAAACCAAGAAATTTTTGATATTTAGCGACTGATTATTTTGTAATTAAACATTGTTTAATCGGACTTACAGTCATTCAGCAAAGACCAATATTGTAAATTTTTACTTTATTGATCAATGCTATTTTTTACAACAAACATGACAAAGATAACAAATGGAAAAATTTTTAACCTGGTAATTGGTGACATGTTTCGGCTATTACCAATAGCCTCATCAGACCAGTTTGGTTAATTCTGTACATGGACTCGAACCCAGCCATACGGCACTTTACATCACCCGAAAATGTCGTTTTTTAAAAGTAGAGCTCAAAACCTTTCATTTGGTTCATCGTAGACCTCAGTCGGCCACACGATGCGGGTTTTATGAAAAGATGAACAATGCAAAAAGTTGGCCCACGGGCTGTTAGCGGGCATAGTGGGTGGGGGACTCGGTTTCGGAAAAAAGGCCACGTGAATTTCGAAAGCCCTTGACTTTACGAAAATTTTAAGCCCTCAATCGATATTCTAGGTGGCTCCCATTTTTGGACTCGGCGGTGGGCCAGTTGACGTGGAATGTCACATACTTATATATGTGTATATATTCTGTATTTGAAATATTGATCGTGCTGCTTAATTTTAAATGGATGCCGCATAATTTAAGACATTTATGGAACAACAGCAGCAGTCTGTACAAGACTTAATTAAAATGCAACAGGAATGGATGGGAAAAGTATTAGGCCAATCGCCTGATAGCGTCACTGTAACCAACGTTCCTTCATTCCATAATTTTAATAAAGATTCGCAAAGTTGGAACTCCTATTTCGAACAGATGAGCCAACATTTCAATGCATATTCAGTAGTGGATGTGGAAAAGAAAAAGTCGTTCTTTTTGTCTTGGATCGGTAGCGAGTTATTTGATCTGCTAAAAAATTTATTTGGCAGCGAAAACTTGAACAGTCAAACCTACAATGAGCTAACCAAAAAGCTAACGGAATACATACTTCCAGACAAAACGACATATCGTTGCCGCACGTTACGAATTTTTTAGGAGAGAAATGAAGCCAAATCAATTGTATAAGGAATGGGTAGCTGAATTGCGTGGATTAGGAAGAGAATACGATTTTGCATGCTCCGCAGAAAATTGTACCCATGCTTTCATTGATGAGATGATTCGTGACCAGCTAATATTAAAAACCCCCCATGATGCCGTTCGCTCTGCTGCATTACAAAACCGAAGCCATCACTTGACGATGTCATGCTCATAGCAGAAGCCTATGAAGCAACAATAACAACCGTTACTGCAATAAAAAACAATTTGCTAGGTACCGAAAATATGCATATTAATGCTGTACACACATACAAAGAAAAACTTAAATCATGCTCTGGTTGCTGGCGCTCTCATAAAAGAGATCAATGCAAATTTAGAAACGCAATCTGTCATAAATGTGGAGAGAAAGGTCACATTGCCCCTGTTTGCTTCAGCAGCAGTAACAACGATGACAGTAACGACCGCAACTTAGAATCAAAAAACCATAACAAAAAACACAATAAAAATAATATAAACACCGAAAGTCGCGAAATAGCCGAAATAGAAACAGTTTTTAATGTAATCGGTGACATTACGCATGATAAAGGCAAAGCGTTCATAAAAGTACAAATTTTAGAAAAGGAAATTGTTTTTCAATTGGATTCGGGCGCAACTACATCAATTATTACTCTGGATACATATAAACAATTAGCAAAGCCAATGCTACGATCGAGTAAAAAAAATTGTATGGATATGGGAAAAAGTTAATAACAGGGCTTGGTGAATTTAGTGTAAATATGTTAAAGAATACGTGCTTGTTGTTGCGAACGTGGAAAATGGTAATAATTTGTTTGGAATGGATTTATTCAACGCCTTTAATTATAAAATCCACCAAATTGCAAATATTGAAAGTGAAAAAAACAAAATTGAAAATCTTTTGGAAAAATTTAAAGAAATTTTTGAGCCTGCTATCGGTACAATTAAAGATTGCAAAGCAAAAATTTATTTAAAACCGACCGCTGTACCTAAATTTTATCGTAGCCGCGTAATTCCATTCGCGTTAATGCCAAAATTTAAAACCGAAGCCGACCGTTTAATAAAAGCCGGAATTTGGAAGCCAATTTAATGTAGTGAATGGGCTTCACCAATTGTTGTTGTGACAAAGCCTGATGGTTCGTTAAGAATATGTGCCGATTTTAAAGTTGCTGTGAAAACGCAAATTGATGTGGAGCAATACCCTCTACCAACAAGAGAAGCCTTGTTCTATCAGCTGCGCGAGGGTTCGCACTTCTCAAAAATTGACTTATGTGACGCATACTTGCAGATGGAATTGGATGAATCTTCAAAAAGTTTTATGGTTGTAAATACATCTTTGGGACTGTTCGAGTACCAGCGTTTGCCTTACGGTATTGCCAGCGCTCCAGCGATTTTCCAGAGACACTTGGAACAACTTTTGTCAGGAATCGAAGGTTGTGGAAATTATCTGGATGACATCGTCATCACCGCCTCAACCCAAAGTGAACATTTTCGCCGCTTAGAGCAAGTGCTGCAGATTTTGCATAGCAACGGAATAAAGTGCAAGTTGCAAAAATGCTTCGTTTTTCGAGAGGAAATTTAATATTTGGGTCGTCGAATTTCAGCAAATGGAATTTCACCAGATGGAGTTAAAAATTTAAAACCACCTACGAATGTGAAGCAAGTAGAAGCTTTCATGGGGAAAGTGAATTATTATCGCAGTTTTATTGGAAATTTTTCGAATTTGTCCGCACCGATTAACATGTTACGCACTGATCAACAAAACGCTTTTGAACGCCTGAAGCACGAAATCGTTAATGCTACGCAACTCGCACATTTTCGGGATGATATGCCGCTTACGCTTGCCGCTGATGCGTCCTCTTATGGGCTAGGAGCCGTGATATCTCACGTACACGCCGATGGTACTGAACGCCCTATCGCGATTGCGTCTAAGACCCTAGACCAGCACCAAGTGAAGTATAGCCAGATTGAAAAAGAGGGGCTTGCCATCGTTTTTGCTGTAAATCGTTTTCACCAGTACATTTATGGCTGGAAATTTACGCTGATCACCGATCACAAGCCGTTGGTGAACATATTTCATCCGAACAAATCATTACATACAATGACTGCGCATCGCCTTCAACGCTGGGCTATTACGCTCATGGCGTATCAATTTGATATAAAATATCGGAATACAACTGCTCATGCCAACGCCGACGCTCTGTCTTGCTTGTCATGTGAAACAGATATTGATTTTGACAACGCACAAGCTTGTATGCACATCGAAGCGATTCATCCGCCTTTGAATTTCCAACTTTTGCGTGAACACACAAGCAGCGATGAAACATTAGTAAAAGTTCGTTACTTCATTGAAAAGAGTTGGCCGAAGCAACTTGATATAAACAATTCAGCTATAACACCATTTTTTCATCGTCGAATGGCACTAACTGTACGAAACGACGTTATTTTCCTGCAAACTGGTGTCAGCAGGGCCGTCATTCCTATCTTTTTACAACCGCAAGTATTATCATTGCTACATGATGGACACTGGGGCATGAACAGAATGAAGCAGCTCGCATGCCAGCACTGCTGGTGGCCTGGTATAGATAAACATATCGAAGACTTAGGCGCTAAATGTGACACATGTAAAATAAACAACGCAACGCCACCAAAAGAGTTCACCAGTTGGCCTGAAGACTCTAAGCCCTGGGAAAGGATTCACATCGACTTCGCCGGGCCTGTTTTTGGACACATGTGGCTTTTATGTGTAGACGCTTTTTCAAAGTTCCCATACATGGCTCAGCTCAAAACAACAACTACCGACGATACGTTGACGGCACTTACGAACATTTTTGCGATAGAGGGTCTACCAAAAACCGTAGTCAGCGATAATGGTCCCCAACTGACAGCTGAAGCTTTTAAGCGATTTTGTGACAATAGAGGCATTAAACATTTGCGCCTTTTCATCCAGCATCAAATGGGCTCGCTGAACGATTTGTAAGAACGTTTAAAACTGCGGTGCAAAAAAATATGTCTGACGGTATGTCCCTCCATGCATTTGTTTCCAAATTTTTATATACTTACAGGTTCAGCCCAAACTCTGAGGGGAAAACGCCTGCGGAACTGTTACACGGGCGTCCTACGCGTACTGTTTTAAGCCAGTTAGCAGAAGTCACCAAACCATACACTTCTTCCGCGCACCCCAAATACAAACAAAATGAGACCGTACTCGCCAAAAACTTCAGCCGTGGACTAAAATGGACTCCAGGCAGCATTGTTAAAATTTTGGGTAACAAACTCTACCTCGTACGTACTGAACAAGGGACCTGGAAGCGCCACCATAATCAGCTAAAAGCAAAAGTTGGCAACTCAAAAGTGACATCCGAACTAAGTGAGCCTGAACTGCATCTATAAGGAAACCGTGAAGCATCAACTAGGCAGCCTGACAACACCACCACCTAGGGTTGTCACATTTTTGAAACACAAAATCAGTATATTCAACGCAAGATATCAGTACAAAATTTTTGACTTCATTCATTGTCAATATAAAAATCACAGCTTAAATCACATTGCAAAATTGTGTATTTACAAAAAAAAAAGGTCACAATTTTTCGGATTCCCAAAACCTTAGCAAAATATCATATTTTTCACATTACGAAAACTTCATGGTGACCCTACACTGTGCAATTTGCTGTTTTCATTTATGTACTTAAAAAAAAGGTATGAGCACACAAAATTTAATTTAATTAAATATTCTACAAAACATGGATGTTGCGGATGTCGATTCTTCAAATCCGCAGATGCGGATGCGGATTTTTGAACGCTCACATCCGCGGATGCGGATCTTAAGATTTTTTATAATTTTATAAGAAATTTTTATGTAAAGACTATATTATATGGGTGCAGAAATTAAATAAAAGAAGTAAATTTTAATTATTTTACTAAATATTTATTACTTAGTACGAAAAGTTAAAAATTGGAGCATTATATAAATAGTGAAATTGCGCTTTTTCGGGTTCGAGCTTATTACGAGAGACTCGAAAATTAGACCCGCGCTAGTGTTCGCTAGGAACACTGCCTGGTGGTGTCGATAAAAGTCTGCGTGCTATTGGTGTTAGCAGTTTTAACTCTTTTCGATGAACGCTCCACCATTTAAGAGGATTTTCATCTAAATTGGCCCTTTTTTTAATGCGGTAAGCAATTAATTCTTTTTTGAGTATAACTTCAGCACTACAATTTACTGGTATTTCTTCACTCTCATCTTCACTTGAGGAATCTAACATCATAGCCAGCTCGCTTGTTAAGCATGGTTTTTTGACTATACCAGATGTTCCTTGTCCGACTGAATATTCAGATTCACAATACACTCAAAAATTGAACAAAGTTACGAAGAACAAACGTGCCGAATCCTGTCACATCGCTACTATTAGTCGATGTGCATTGCGGCGCCGGCAATTTCCTATCGCGATCTGTGCGGAAGCTCTGCAATTGCGGATGCGAATATTCGCAACTGCTACAAAACAAGGATCATTTTACAGCCTCTTAGGTACGCTACTGGTAATAATTAAGTATGAAATGTAAAAATTATTTAGAGATTCATATAAAATCTAAAAACCACTACAAATCAGTACTAATCAGTACAAATTGGTAAAAATCAGTAGATTTGCGTACTGATTTCAAAATCTCGAAAAATCAGTATTTTTAAAGAAAATTAGTAAAAATCAGTACATGTACTGATAAAATCAGTACGTATGACAACCCTACCACCATCACCACCACTTACGCAGGGTCAAACTACAGACAGCTTAACGATGATGAGGAATTGCTGCGTCGTAGCCAAAGAGTCCGTACAGCACACAACGCTATAAAGTGATTGATTTTAGAAATTAACAAATTAAATTCTAAGTACACATATTGAAAAATGAAATGATATTTTGAAATTTGAAGTCTTAAATTATACGGGGAGAAGTGTTATGTATTTAAGGCTTATCCCTTAAACAACATTGTAATTTAATAGGTTAGCAACACTGTTTTGTAAACTCATGAAGAATAATGAAAATATACGGCAGTTCCAATTCAACCGGCTCTTTGTTCATTTCGATCGGTATTTCATACGGTAAGCAAACATATCAGTTAATTTTCCTAAAGTTTTTATTGAAACTTAGAATAAATTCGTTGGTTTCAAAAAAGCATTTTTCTTTTTTTGATTTTTTACTTTCCATCTATATTTCTCTAATGCTGTTGTTGTTGGTACTATTAATGTAATTAAATACGAAATTTAAATTTTTTCTTACCTGTCACTCCCCGGATCACAGAATTGAACCTGTGCCCTGCGCCATGCCACTTTTCAAAGATGCTCATCTTACCCAACTCAGCTACCGACATCATTTTTAAGACATACTAAAATGATGTTGTTAAACTGCGCATGTAACAACCATTGTCTAATCAGGGAAGCTCCTGGTTCAAACCCCGGCGACGAAATAATTTTTTTTTTTTAATTTTTTTAATTTAAGAAACAAAAAAATAAGTAGAGAACTATATACAAATAAATACGAATTAGAAGGAAGGAAGTATGTAGTAAAAATTTAATTGAATTCTTATTTAAGTCTGTCCGTTTAAAAGAGATATTTTGATCGAAATGACACAGAATATAGTGTCCGCGTCCGGTTATTGGAGCGTCCGGCTATCGGAATTGATTTTGTATGGAAAAGTTAATGAAAAGTGAGTGTCGCTGAAATATGTCCGGTTATAGAAGCTGTCCGGTTATGGGGGCTGTCCGTAATGGGGAATTCCATTGTAGTTGAATTCCAGAAATTTTAATCATAGAATTGCAATTCTTTGATTTTACCAATTCTGTTTTTTCTGTGTGCGGATAACAGAAAAGTTATATCGAATCATAAAATATTATTTGGGTTTGATTAGAGAAATTCAAATAGCAAAGCTGATTAAGCTATCAAATCGGATAGGTTTTGAAATGTTATTTTAAAGAATTGTTTGCTTATTTTTTTTTATGTTACTTTCTATGCAAAGAAATGAACGTTATTTGTGTCAATGCATATTGTACATTTATGGCGAAATCCACGAAACCTTACTTTTTTGATACTTGGTTGTCTACGCATGAAAAACGAATTAAAAGCATGTACCAAGCCTGTAGATCTTTAGTTCGCCAACACGACTATCCGATCTGATGATATGCATAAGAACAACAGTTGATAAAATGTTTCTGGAAAGTTTTAAAAAATGAAAAACCTCGAAATTTACACTTTTTCAAGCGATACTCCGCAAATAATTCTTTTCTTTTTCTAGATAACTTTTTGAGGCGTGAATGAATCGTTCTGAAATTGTAATGAGACTTTACTTTTTGCAATGAAAATTCAATTCATAAGCTTAAAATCAGTGTGCCATTCAATGATTCATAATGATTAGCACTCAAAGTAGCGATACTCGATTATGTGCAATCAGCAAATTTCGCAGATTTTTGTGTGTAGTTTTTTTAGACATTTTGAAATTTAGGTTGGGCAAAATGATTCCACATGAGTGAACAAGACAATCTGTTATTTTAAAATTAATGTGCCATCCCAAATATTAAAACTGGAGGCACCATATTGAAGCACAAAGTCCGCGAAACTTTTTTTCGAAAACATGTTTTTTTTTTGTTGGCAAGCAATAATTTTATGTTTAGCACTTCATAACCTGTTTTTATCCATTATTCTTCACTTCGATAATATATTATCAAAAGCCTCACCTTGGCGGATGAATGTATCGAACGTTATTGAAGTATACGTGAGTGATAAGTACTCCGCACACTGAGCCGAAAAACTGAAACACTGCTATAAATCGCATATATATGTATATAAGGTAACTTTTTGAGGCATGATTAAAAACGAGAACCGCCTATATATTATTGCTTCAAAACGTCTAAGAAACATGTCTACCAGAGTTAAAAATGTGTGCCTCAATATTTTAAATTGAGTTTCATTTTTGTGAAAAATCAAAGGTTTCGTGGATTTCCCCATATGACAAATCATTTGTGGAAAAATGAGGTTTGCAGTTATTAGTCGATTCTTCTTATGTACACACCTGCTCAAAATAATGGTTACACTTCTCAGTTTTTAGCTTAGACTCTATTACAAAAATATTTTGGAAATATAGAGGAAAAATCGTAGTGGTAACGTGAATACAGGCCCGTACCTACCATAGGGGCTTAGCCCCCCCTAGCGCTTCATTTGCCCCTAGCGTTTCATTTGCTCTTCACGCGTTTTTTAGGAAAACTTCAAAAACAAAAGCAATGAGAAAATTATTTTTATAGTTTATACTACTTAGGTTTAAAGTTTATTTTTATTTAAACAATAACAATTTAAAATAGCTTTACTCTGCGATCTTTCAGGGCATTGAATCTTTTTAAAGCTATGTCTATATCTATAGACTCAGGACGTTTGTGCTCGAAAGCCAGGAACGATAAATTATTCAGCCTATCAGTCAACATGCCTATTCGTTGTGGCCGTATAATTTTTGTTAATGCCGAAAATGACGATTCGCATACTTCCGTTCCAGCCGGGAAAGTTTCGATGGTTGCAAAAAGATTGTACACTTTTTCCATTTCTTGACGCACCTTATACAGCTCCGTCAGTACCACCGTCTTAATTTTTTTTGTTCCGGCTTTTTAAATTTGTTTAATTTATCATTCTCCGAACGAATTCTATCTATATATTCTTTGGCAATTTTGAGCTCAATTTCACTTGGTAACTAGTTCAGCATTTCCAAATCCATTTCATCAGCTGTATCGATAGCTGTGAGAATGCCATTGTTTGTAACAAAGCGATTGGTCATTTCAATTAATACGATATCGATTGTTTCATAGAATGTTGATTTCCGCATGATGATCGATTCGCTTCGTTCACCCAGTGTTTCTTCAACAACTGACTCTTTCAGCATTTTTGACTGCTGCCTATTCCGAATTGGACGATTTGAGGCGTGAGCTGATTCTGTGGGCTTTAATTGTTCCAATAGATCTATCGTTTGAAAATAGTATTGATCGAAACTATTTTGAGATCTCATTTTTTCAAGCATTGTAAAAACAGCTCTAATGAGTGGCGTAGCATCTTTGTATCCCATTGCTCGGCCTTGAATCGCTTTCGTTACTGGTTCAATCGATTGCAATAAATCCTTCATAAACACTAATGTGAAGACAAATTCCAACGATACCATCACGTGTGACAAACCGACTGCTATTGCTACGTCATGACCATCAAATCGTTCGCCAACTATTTGAGGCAAAGTATTAATAATATAGATATAGTTTTCAAAGATGGATTTAGAAGCACGTAAATGGCCAACCCAACGAGTTTCGATTAATTTCAAAATGGAATGGCCCTCATAATGTTGATGTACTTTGTGGCGACGGAAAATAAAAATACGCACTAGATATTATTAAAATACGCACTAGATATTCATATAGTTTACACAAAAAAATAATCTTATTTCTCAAATACTTTTTTCTATGTATTTTGGGGCATAGATTCCAAAAATACCAATCATTTTTTTTCTTCTTAAGAATCGTTTTCGAGATATCCACAAAAAAAATATACATATGGTATATACACCCATCCCTCGATTTACGCGGTAGATAGGTTTTTGAAAAAACCGAGTAATTCAAAACCGCGTAAATCGAGACAAGACGTCCATACAAATTGAGTGGATTGGTTTTCAGAATTTAAAAATCGCGTAAATCGAGCAATAGAACTAAAAGAATATAGCATAATTGGTAAAAAAATCCGCGTAAACTGAACCCATAATGTACATATGTACGTACCTACCTAATAAAAAATTGGAGATTATATAAAAATAATTATTAAATAAAATAATTAGATTTTATGGAATTAATTTTTATTTTTTAAATTCAATCACATATCCAAAGTATTAATTATAAAAAGTAAGAAAATTAAATAAAAAAGTAACATGGAAGTAAAACCAAAATATTTCCAAAAAATATTATGTTGACCATGGTGTAATAACAAAGGTGAAGTAATTAAGAAGAGCCATAAGTGTTGAAGCCATTTTAAGAGCGTGAGAGTATTCGCTTACTTGCTTTTATTTTGACATTATAACATTTCAATTGCCCCTACAAAAAAGTCAAGCGCTTTCATAAATTGCAGAGCTTAAGCTCTAGAAAACTTTCTGAACGATAAGCTGCTAATGTTGCGCAAAATACTTTAATTGCGACAAATTTGGTAGCTGTTGTTGTTATTTAATATTAGAAAAGACTTATTAGTGTCAGATTGAAACCGGATGCACGATTTAGCATAATTATTTATTCGCAATAGAATTCTGAAAAACCTAACACAAATACCACTTAGTAAAAAGTTGCTTCAAACGCTTCAAAAATTTAGGAGTTGCCAAATGGGACCAATAATAAAAAACAAATATATGTCAAAAATAAACGAAACACAATAAAGTCGAATTGATGATAAATGTCAATGTGAGTCTATTACTGGCCAATATACAGAAAATGATGAGAAGTGTCATAATTACTCAAACTTTGTCATTACACCTTGACTCCACCTTTGTCTTTACACCATGATGTTTACTACATATATACGAAACTTCGTCGTGTTTTTAATTGAAAAAAATGTCTTATACGTGTTTTTAGCTGAAAAAAAAATTTAGTCAAATAAAATTTAGAAACCGCGTTATTTTAAAAACGCGCAAAAGAAGTACCACGTAAATCGAGGGATGGGTGTACATTAGCTATGGAATAGTGGAGGACTTTTCGATTTTGATACGCTGGGAACTTTTTTTTTGTGAAGTTTGATAAAAAAATGCGGGAGCCAAAAAATTAAAGGGATTGGAAAGGGCTACATGGCGTCTCATCGAGGTCAAAGTTTAAAAATTTTGAGATTTTCATACAAATCAGCCCACAGCTGCCCATGAGTAGCCCATAGAGCAGTAGGTTGTATGACCGACCCTCAATTATTTTTCATGGCCCACATTTTTTTCAAACTTACTTATCCCCTCTCTCCACCCCTTTGGGAGGTTTCCATACAAAAGGGATGTTTTTATGAAATTTACTCCCAACGTTCCCAATGCTACCAGGGTGCCCCTAGAAGATTCAAGTATATGCCCAACCCCCCCTAATTTATTCTTCCCAACATTTCTTCAGAAAACACTAACCCTCTATCTCACCCCCTTAGGGGGTTCCCCATACAAAATTGAATTTCATACGGAATTTGGCTCTTTCCAACCCTCCAAGGGGGTAAATGGTTGGATATTATTACCAGTCCCCATTAATTTTTTTACACCTATAATTTTGTTATCAATTTATACCCCTTTCTGATAGGTTTCCTAAAAACCACTTTGGAACAAATTAACCTAATATATCCTTCTCTAAAAAATAGCACCCATTATTTTTTAAAGAAATGTAAGTTTGAATTAACATTCAATAAGAAACAATTATATTTAATCATACTAATTCATTTTTATTGTGCGAAGGATATTCTTTGCGGTTAGCGCTGACGACCTGAAGTAAAAATTGTTTTTCCTTTTCATTTCGGCACAGGATTTTGTTGTATTCCTCTATTAATTTTACGCCTCTTTCGGCAACATCGTTGACAACATGTAATTTAGACACGATTTCTTGCGCTTGCTGGTAGTCTTCACGGCTTACCCAAGTCTCTGGTGCGGAAGAAATGAATTCTTTCGGCAATTTGAAACGTTTAAAAAATGTCGATGTCTCAAACATGACAAAATGGCTTAAATATTTTGAAGGCAGCTCCTTCTTCAATTGTTTCCAATCCAAGTTTACTCATTTTACACCTTGATGGCAATGTGTTTTAGGTTTTTTGTAGATGTCTTGCCCGTCATCCTCACTCTTTTCATCAGATAATGTCTCACTCTCCTCCTCAGAAACTATGACTGTGCTTTCCTCTTTACCTATATCAAACGCACGAATTGCTTCAGTCATTTTCCGTTTGATATCGTAAGAGACGTTATGATCGAATTAAGCAAGAGCCACTGCTTCGCCACTGAGGTACCAAAGATGTCCACAGAATTTCGCCATCAATTTATTTGAAATAATCTGGTCAGTTTGTGCATACGCAGCAGCCTTATTCAAAAATTTTAAGTCTTGATTAGGGGCTCCTATAGCTCTGGTGCTGCCAAACCAAGCTTCCACGTACAGTATCACTATAAACATGCAAATATCGCGAAGCCCGCTAAGTTATTTTTTTGTCAGACAAAAATACTTCCGAAATAAAAATATTTTTTGGCAGTATATCGCCTTTGCCATCCATCGAGCATGACTAATGGCTCCTGGTGGTCTGACGCGGTAATTCGGAATGTTTTCGCCAAGGAACAAGAGAACGATTTCCAGAAACTCTTTGTAATCTTCTCTGGGATGTTTTTCGCTCAGTTGAGCCAAACAAAATGACTTAATTTAAAGTTGGACATGAACTGGTGTTTTGGCAGCGACCACATCATCCTCAATGCCAGGACTGAAAACTTTGGATTTTAGATTGTCCCAATCATCTTTGAAACGTAAAAACATAAGCACTCCGGGGCCAGACGTTTTACCAAATTTGACTTCGAACACTTCTTTCAATACCAGTTCATAAATATGATGTCTGCATGGCATATACAAAAGATCACGTTTCAAAAATTGCTCAAGCAACGGCGACGCACCTTGAAATGTACCTGTGTTTATTGACGTAGTGTCGAAAGAAATAGCTTGAACGCGTTCATCGATTTTCCACTCCCGCAACAGCTCGAATACCGCCTCTGCAATATGTTTGCCTTTTCCCTTACCTGCCGGTACCTTCGGCACGCCCAAGAGCTGTTCCTTTCCATCATAAGTGAAGATAACGGGAAGTCGGTCAACTTTTTTTGTGCCTTGCAAATCCGGCAGCATTTTCCCATCCCAGTGCGCGTTGGAAAATGTTGCTTCAGCCAACTAACTAGGAGTTTCCCAATTTGCGGAGGATTTGAAATTGATCAGCATGAGAATTAGGGACTTTATATAAAATCGGGAAACGGTGCGAACCAGAAAAGCAGCTGAATAAAAAAGAAGAACAGAAGAGTATAATTTTACCTGTTGGTTTTCTTTTATGCATTCAGCTATCTTTTCTCGATTGTGTGAACGGCACTCTCGAAGGGATGCACGATTTATAATGTATTCTCTTGGGTCGAGTCCGAACGACCGTGCCGCAGAAATCAGTACTCGAACTGCTGCTACGTCGCTTATTTTACATCTGTCTAAAACATATACTAGGTCCGGAGTAATGCACTTTATTTTGCCTCTTCTTCTCTTTTGTTCTTTATGACACACAGACATTTTGGCATTAGCAAAATCTGTTTCGATTTGCTCAGTTTCCGTTTCACTGGATTCAATATCACTCATGGATGAAAATTTCGAAACTTAAATTTCACATGTAAAAAACAATTTATAAATTTAGCACAAGGGAACAAATTAACTAAAAATCACGTATAAGTGCATGGGCAAATTCGCTACTTTTCAAACACTGTTATTGAAGTATCGACTCATGCCTTTATGAAAGAACTCACCCACTGTTGCAATTTGAGTTGGAAATTTTGCGTGTTTTTTTCGTGCTTCATCTTGAGTTTCTCGTTCCGCTCGCCTTTTTTGTTTTTTACATTCAATCAAGTTAACACCTGCCATGCATCCCTGACGGCCCTTCATTCTCTGAAGTCGCAAAAATTCCGCGTCTTGCGGGTTTGATATTAATTCCAGTGCTTGGGTGAGCGCTATATCAAATAAGTCATCCAAAATCTCGACAAAAGCTTTTTCATTTTTTTCTTGTGTTGCACCGCCTCTCTTCATATTCTTGTGCAACGCTTTCCATTCATCAAATAACGAAATAACTTTTTTTTTCACTTCGCTTCTGCATTTCGTTGGAATAAATGCTTGACGCCAAAAAATCATAACTGCATCAGTCACTAAGTATGCACTGTCGTCTGAACTCATTCCTCGATTTCGTGTTGCAAAAAAGAACATTTTGAGCACTTGCTTTCTGGATGGCAGTTTTGTTCCAAATATGGTCATGCATGGTTTTCCGATTAAATAAATGCCAGTATGCGATCTTAAGCTGGTTACAACGCCGGCCGATGTTGATGCCATTATAGGTTTCGGATTAGATGTTCACCAATAAAACCACTTTTAACTCGGTGATATAAATAATTAAACACTTACAAGAGCAATCAGAAGCTTGTTGAATCAATAAATTTAATTTACACGCAAATATAAACACAATTATTTTAATTTATTGTGAACACATTGAAATTCGCGCGCTTACTTTCTCTAAACGTATTTTTAAGTTAGAAATGTGTGTTTTTGAATAAATTACACTTATGTTAGAATGTAGTTTTTGCATGTTGACAGGGGTAACTACGTGGAAAAAATGTTGGGGATGAAAAATTTATTTGGGTCGGTGATAAAAGGAATCCGCTTAGGACACCCTGGAAGCGGTGGAAAGGTAAGAGTAGTCAGCCAAATTCAGTATGAAATTCAATTTTGTATGGGGAACCCCTTAAGGGGTTGAGATAGGGGGTTAGTGTATTCTGAAGAAATGTTGGGAAGAATAAATTAGGGGGGGTTGGGCATATACTTGAATCTTCTTGGGGCACCCTGTTAGCATTGGGAACGTTGGGAGTAAATTTCATAAAAACATCCCTTTTGTATGGAAACCTCCCAAAGGGGTGGAGAGAGGGGATAAGTAAGTTTGAAAAAAATGTGGGCCATGAAAAATAATTGAGGGTCGGTCATACAACCTACTGCTCTATGGGCTACTCCTTAGCGGCTATGGGCTGATTTGTCTGAAAATCTTCCAAATTTTGTAACTTTGACCTCGATGAGACACCATTTAGTAATTTCCAATCCCCTTAATTTTCTGGCTCACGCATTTTTTTATCAAACCTCACAAAATAAAATGTCCCAGCGCATCGATATACCAATATTAGTAATCTCCATATGTCACTATTCCATAGCTAGTGTACATACATATATAAATAAAAAATAAGAAAAAAACAAATATGCATCGTCTCAAAAGTCCAAGCCTAAATTTAACAGCACTGTTGGATTTATCTTTTATAGGGAACAATTGACATATAAGACAATAAAATATCTTTTACGAATTAGTTCTTTATTTAACCTTTATCTGCTCCTTAAAAAAAACTTACGTTGTTTCCCCTTGTGTGTAGATTTCTACACACATGAGATTTCAGTACATTTTCAGTGAAATATTTAATACGGATACGAATAAATAATAACATTTAAAATTATATATTTTGAGGAAATAAACTATAAAAGTGAAATAAATTCATAAAACATTAAAAACATAATTAATGCAAATACATTCAAAATTAAATTACAGAAATATCAATTGGAACTGAACTGAATACATGTGCACTATTGAATACACAAATCAAATTAAATAAAGACAAACAAACAAATTCATTATATTTCTTACTACGGCCATCATGGCATATCACACGTCCCCGTGTGATGCTCTTTACAATAATTTACAGTTCCTTCTAGAACAACCAACCATCTTATTCTAACACTTAACCAGCGTTAGAGAAACCAACTTAAACATTCATTAATTGCTTCCATCCAGCATTAACATAAACAATTCAAACTCACTTTCATTAACCACTTCCATCCAGTGTTAATGTTACCACTCATTACATAGATTATTTTTTTAAATTTTCACTTCATATAGCAAATCTTTGATAGTAAACTAGTAACATGCATTCAGTTCAACAAAAATAAACCATATATATCATACAAATAATTAAATTTTTATTCAGCATCAACAATGTCTAAGCCAACTTCACCATCAGGCATTTTGCGTAAACGGTCATGAGCGTATTTATAAGTTCTTTTGTAGTCAAGATTCGAAGGAACATATCTGTCTCCATCTAAAATTTAAACTATCTTAAATGGGCCTTTGTATTTTGTATCAAGTTTTGTGTGATTTCGTTCCTCATTTTGAAACAAAACAAAGTCGCCAAGAGCAAACTTATTAATTTTGGCTTTACTTTGATCAAATCTAATTTTTTCATAACTGGCATTATTTTTCATATTAGTTGTGGCATTTTGTCTTACTTCGTCAATATTAACGTTTTCTTCATTTCCATCTAACAACATAAGATCTAAAGGTCTAGCAACTTTACCTATCAACAACTCAAGGGGACTAGATTTTGTAACGCGATTAATAGTACAATTTAGAGCTAATTGTACATCAGGCAATGCATCCTGCCATGAACATCCCTTACTAGTTTCAACAGCTGTTAACATATTCTTTAGCGTACTCATTACTCGCTCAACTTGTCCATTGGCACGCGCACTACCAGTTGCTATTAAATGAAGATTAATTCCATGTACTTTACAAAATTCACGGAATTCAGAACTAGCAAAACACCTTCCCTGATCAGCTATGATACGAACAAGTGCACCAAACAGTGAAACACAATTTTTTAAAGCCGAAATGCTGCTAGAAGTATCGATATGTAGTGTATGATGTAATGTCACAAATTTTGTGAATGCATCAATAAACACAAAAACATATTCTTTCTTATCGTTTTTTCCACTTAACTTTCCAGTCGCATCTACATGTATTGTATACCAAGGTATAGGAACCTTATGTATTGGATGAAGTTCTGCTTGAATTTTTCCAGAATTTGATTTTGAAATACTGCATATAATTCAGTTTTCAATCAATTTTTTTGTAAACTTTGCCATATTTTCAAACCAATACATTTCATATAATTTTTCAAGAGTTTTCTCCCAACCAAGGTGCATCAATGATTTATGCGTTGAGTTTATTAAAGACCACCTCAGTGCTCTAGGAAGAATTGGTAAGCATCTGGTTTTGCCATTACGTTGTATTTTACGATGAAATATCCCTAGGCGTAACTCATATGTTTTCTTCTTTAAAATCAATTATTAACTTTAAAATTTCAGGATCACGTTGCTGTTCAGCAAGCAACCAGCAACCTCTTTCTTTTCTACCTTAGAAAAATTTGGTACTGACGTTACAGGCAATGGGTTTCTTGAAAAGAAATCAACATGACACATGTGATTTCCATTCCTATGACACACCGGTCTTGAAGCTCAAAAAAGAGGGTCAAAAATGGATCCAAAATCTGAAAGCACGTCCTTTTTCTACATAAAAAATACAATAAAAGCCCACAAAAATCAAAATCCTAGCTGCTCCTTCTTCACAGATATAAGCTTTTCTACAATTTTTACCCACTTTTAGCATTCCTATAAATTGGCGCAACTGTGTTACTGACTGTGGTGGAGGTAAATCAATTAATGCTTCAATTTTTTAAGGGTTAGGTCTTATCTCAACACTGCTCTCTTCAAATCCTAAGTACTCTACTTGTTGCTTCATAAAATGACATTTTTTACTATTAAGAGGAAAACCAGCCTTTGAAAGCGTGCTTAAAACATTTTCTAATCTTTCCAAACTTTCATCGATGTCCTTAGTACCTAGCACAAGAATGTCATCCATATAAACTACAACATAAGTGTTAGCAAGATCACCTAAAACTTTAATAACACATCGTTGAAACACTGCAGGAGCATTTCGTAAACCAAATGGCATAGCCAGATACTCAAAATGACCCTCAGGGGTTACGAATGCTGTCTTCTCAATTGCATCAGGGTGGACAGGTATTTGGTGGTATCCACTTGCCATATCCAGTGCTGTGAAATAAAAACTTCCATGAAGTCTATTAATTTGGTCTGATATCAACGGCAACGGAAATCTGTCAGGTACTTTATTGTCATTAAGTTCCCTATAATCAATACACATGCGATCTGATTCATCTTTCTTTTTAACCAACAAAATAGGACTTGAAAAGGGTGAACAACTAGATCGAATAACATTTAGTTTTAATAGTTCGTCAATTTTACTACGAACAACTTTAAGCTCTTCAACACTTAACCTATATGGTCGTCTGCAAATTATTTGGATCTTTAAGTCGAATTTGCATTGGGTCCTTGTTGGAAAAACTACAAGGAGTGCCTTCTACAAATCTATCTTTGAGTTTATTTAAAATTTTTATTAATTTAGGTTTAAACTCAATAGGAATGTCGGTTCCAATGTCATAAAAATTGAAGCCAGCGCTTTTAACCTCACATACATTTACTTTAGCGCAGTCTACCTTACAAAACTGCAAACTTTTAACAGTCATTGTCACACATATATTTTGTGTCAAAACTTCACAACCAATCATAATGTCATATTTAAGAAAATTATCTGGTAGAATATGAAAAAGTATTTGTAATTTAATATCAATTTCTACAATTGTCAATATTTTTAAGCAACTATTTACACTTTTTTGACCAATGCCACTCATTGTAACTATATTATTAAATCTTTTGCCATAAAATTTGGAACTAACTGACTCCTTCATTAATGAGCACTCTGCCCCAGAATCATAACAAAATGAATGTTGCTCACCTGATTGCCACAAAATACCTGAAGGTGTATTTAGTACACATACATCAACACGTCGAACAGAGGAGCCAGTTGATTTGTTACCCAATTCCTATTCTTTTAATATAGCTGGACATCGTGAAGCGTAGTGACCAATTTCTCGACAACGAAAACAAGCAATATTAGTCGGTTTTGGTGTGGAAAAATTATTACTTATGGGTTGGTTGATTGTAACATTCTGATGAGCATTTATTTTTACATGAAGTCGACATACTGCAGCTTTATGTCCCAATTTGCCGCAGTTGTAACACTTTAAATTTCCATCAGCAATCTTTTGTCGCTTGAAACTTCCTTCTTCGTGTTCATATAACGTTGTTGAAACTTTCCTTTTTAAGAATGATATCGCTTTTAATTCTCGAGTTAATTGATTTCTTGTAGAAATGTTGCTAGTAAAAGCAAGATGATGAATTCGTGGCTCAAACTTAGCAATATGAGCTAAAACTGTTGAAGTTGCAATTTGTTCTACTGTTAGTTTTTCCATCTTTAACATTAATGTTCCATGACCATTATCTCGTGGTCTGCTACTCTGGAGTTGAAACAAGAATGCAGCTGGAGTTTCAGAAAAACTAAATCTGGAAATAAATAACTCCTTAAAATCGTTCCAAGACATTTGCGGAAATGCAACTTGCGACAACCAAGTTGCTGCTGCTCCTTTCAACGCTTGAGTGAGTGTTATCATCAAAGCAGAGCCTTGTAATGAATGCTCTTCCATCACTATATCAGCCGTTGATATCCATGCGTGTGCGTTTACATCTTCTTTATCTGGATCGAATTCAGGCAACTGAACCTTATCACTTTTTGAAGCTTTAAACGTTTTTAGTAACTCCACAAACTGCTTATTTTGTTCTTCAAATAACATTTTCCAATTTTCTGCATGATTTTCACTATTTTGTACGGCATTTGGAGTAAATCCCACTTCTGATATCGGATCCATCGTATAATTATGCAGCGATCAGCCGGTGGCTACACTTACTCACTTCTCCGTTGAACCTCTAATAATAGTTTTCCAAAACTAACTTTTTATTTCATCATTTAATTTTCACAAAACATACTTTTCGTAGCTTTCTACATTTTCATTCATTGCTCGTAAAGTGTTTTTCTTTACAAGTGTACCACCTTTGTTTCGCTCAAGTATTACTTGACATATCTATACCAACTCCGACATACATATATATAAAGGCTACGAAGATATCTGCATTTTTGTTTCCTTAATAGTAGGGGAGCCCAAGCGGGGATTTCGGGATTTACTCGAGCGCGTCAGATTAAGATATGGGGGATACCTTGCACCTTGTTGAGTACATCTACCCAATATTAGCCCTCTATATAGTGCCGCGAGTGTAGGGAAGCCGGTCAGAATAGTAAAAAAAAATCGAAGCTGGATTTACTCGAGAGCGTCAGATTAAGACATGGTGGGTTAATTACATGCTAAAGAGTCTACATTTTACTAATCTGACGTTTTGACCGGGACGCAAGGGAGTGGCAGGGTCACAAACTTGCAAAAAAAAAACATCACCTGGATTTACTCGAGCGCGGTCAAATTTTTTTTATTTTGAAGGAAATAATTCAAGGATAACGGAAAATATATAATCTGCCGATTTCCACAAGCCGAAGAAACAAAAATCGTCATTAAAGTTTAGCGCGTGTAGCTAAATTTTTTGGTTTTTAGGAACTTAATATACAAATAATTTAGTTGTTCCTTATTATTTTTAGCTGTTCATTATTCTTCTTTTTTTTACGTCCCGTATTTCTTAAAAAAAAAAAATCCGAAATATCACACTGAAATACAACACTGTGCCGGGAACGGATGATCACCTTATGTATTCCCCACTCCGTGCCTATCTCTCTCACACTCACGCACCGTCCCCACCAGTGTTGGCACAGACGGTACTTTAGTACCAAAATTGATACTATTTCCATAGCTAAAATACCATAGTACGGTTTTCCGGAAACCCATCTTTTTTGGTACTATTTTCGTTTGCGTCAAAATGTATGTGGAACATAGGAGGAAAGACAAATTCAATATGTACTTATTACCAATTTTGAAATTTATATTGCCACTATAAAATAAGATAATGTCCGAAATTTATCAATAACCGATTTTTGGTATAAAATAGGAAGGTTGATTAATAGTTTTCATGAGCATCTGTTTCTAAACGTTTCGAGGATTGCTAAAGGGCTTTTATTCATACGCCATTCTTCAGCGAGTGCGTTCTAAAAAATCGTAATTTTTAGTACATTTAAATAATTTTCAGGACATTTTCAGTACATTTTCGGTACATTTGGACAGTTTATGATAATAATCTTTTTTTCTAAATAATCGCAATGTGTGCATTTTGTAATTAGTTATTTAATGTGTGTGAAATATATGTCAGTTTGTTAAGGTTTTTCAGGTGGCAAAATGAGATTTTTTTTTACAAACTATAGATAAATCTAAGTAAAATTGGGTGTTCAAGACAAAAACTACATTCGGCCTCTAAAAGTACATTTCAAGTCTCTATTCTGTACATTTTCACAAAACCCAAATGGCATTACTGATTGTGATTTTTAAAATTTAAGAAAAAAAAAATCATGAAAAAAAAAATTCTTCAAACGGTCCTCCAGATAATCGTCAGATTATGGATCAGCATGACCAGGACATCAAGCTGAACCATCTGTATAAAAATCTGACGCGCTCGAGTAACTACAAATATCGTTTTTTTTTTTTGCATTTTCGAAAGGTGGCCACTCGCTTGCGTCACATCCGAATCGTCAGTCTAAGGAATGGGTGCTTCGTTTGGGATCACTTAACATCCCCTATGAATATCTGACGCGCTCGAGTAAATGTTTTTTTATTCCATTTTTAACTCATCCGTACGGCCACGCCCACCATCCAAATCGGCAGATTAATATATCTCCGTCATCAGAGGCATGTCCCAGCATATACACCATCAATATCTGACGCGCTCGAGTAAATCCATGTGCATGTTTTTTTTTACATTTTTGAAAGCCTGTAGTGACTTCCCCCACCGGTGAAGGGTTAAACACTATAAAACTTTTTTTTCTTCCTACCACTTAATCTTCAAAATCCAATAGGTCTTTGGATATAAATTTAACTAAATGATTAACAAGGTAAACATGAAGAGGAAGTAATTGAAGTATAGAATAAATTTAAATGCAAGTAAAGTTTTTTTTTATGCCATTTTTATGCTTTATATTGCTATAAATATTAAAAGAAGAAAATGTTTAATATAATAAAAGTGTAATATTTTAATAGAAGAAGAAGGGAAGGAGAGGGGGAGTACGTGCGTACAAAAAAACCCTGTTCAGTTAATTTATTTACAAAGCGCTGAGCAGCTAAAAAAAGGTCATTAAATTTTACTAAAAATGTCTTCGCTTTGGAAGATAGCAGTTTTTTACAGTTTTTTGTTTGAGAATTTGCGGTTTTTCGAAGAAAAAAATCTGGTAACATTATATACGCGCCAAGGAAATAGATATAAAGATCGATATTCCGAGTTTGGAACGTATTGAATCGTAAAGCTTACTGTGCCAAAGAGTTCAAATGAATGAGTAAAAACTGTTTTTATTTTCCAATGCGGCTTGTATTAGTTATATCCTATATACATAATAGCCGTGTTTTATTCGCTTTGGTTAAACCTAAAAGTGAATAAAACGCATAAGTTTAACCTTTTTTAATTCAGGTACTGAGCACTAGGTGGCATGACAGTGTTCTGTTTTAAAATCAGAGCCGTTCTGATGGCCGGCAAACTCGTATGGTTGATTGGGGCCTAGCACGGTAAGGGGCCTCACGCAAAATTACATAATATTTTTTTTTTCAAGAAATTGGTATAAATTGCTTTTGCTCTGATCTATAGCGTCGCAGACGCTTATATCAACGTTTTTCTTTCGGTTTTCCGAGAATAGAAAAAAATCGAAAATAGAAAATGAAGAACAAATCTATTTGACGTTATATTAAAAAGGAAAAATGAAAGCAGAATCAAAGCAGCGATTAATGACTGTTGTTTCATCTTTGTTTTTGTTTTTATTATGTGACTTTATTTTAATATTTGGGCCCAGCACTTACCGCATGCATAAGGCCCCGCCTGACCCGCGTGACCGCGTGATGGGTTAAAAAGGAAAAATGAAAGCAGAATCAAAGCAGCGATTAATGACTGTTGGTTGTTTCATCTTTGTTTTTGTTTTTATTATGTGACTTTATTTTAATATTTGAGCCCAGCACTTACCGCATGCATAAGGCCCCGCGTGACCTAAAACCGTAACTGCAAAATTCAAGCAATGCTGCCACAAATATTTCATTATTTTAGGTTTGTGTCTAGAACTACTTGCTATGTGCTAGAACTACTTCTATACAGTTAAACCTCCTACAACGCGGTGAATAGGTTCCTGAAAAACTCCGCGTTGTAGGAAATCGCGTTGTAGGAGACTCTAACTCCATACAAAAATCAGAGTTTGGTTCCAAAGTAAAAAAATTTTCAATAAAATATTGGAATTTGTATAGTAAAATATGTGCTTAATATAATTTTGTGTATTTATTTGTTGAGTCATAAGAACATACATATTATGTAATTTAATAACACTCCATTTATTTAAACAAAAACAGAACAAAACAAAATAAAATAAAATTTCAATTCTACGTAAAATATTCAAGTTGAAAGATTTAACAAACAACTGTTTCACAAATTTTTTATAATTTAACTGGAATTAGACTGAATTTTTTTTTCGCAATTTTTTACACGCTTTAGATTGATGCTTTTATTTGCAATGCCGACAACAAACTAACAAAAAAATTATTACATCAAATGAAAGTAGCATAAATCGTTGTGTGATGTTAGAACCGCGGGGAAACCCCTTTTTTTAATTTTGTCGTTGACTACACAATTACGTATTTGTTTGTCACTTTGTAAACACATGTTCAAGTGTAGGGTGGCAATGCTATAAAAAAGATAGGTATCAAAGTAAGAACAAAATGCAAAGAATTTTAGTTGGGCAAGAAAACCTTTTTCAAATTAAAATAGTAAATATTTGAAAAAATTTTCGTAAAAATCGCGTTGTAAGAGTAGCGTTGTAAGAAAATGTCCGCATTTTGGGAACCGCGTTGTAGCGAAACCGCGTTACAGGAAATCGCGTTGTGGGAGGTTTAACTGTACTTCGAATTCCGCATAGCATAGCATAGACAAAAAAGTTCGATCAATTGAACTAGAAATTGAGCTGGTTCACGCGGTTGTATGAAATTGTGGTTTAACCAAAACGAATACAATACGGCTAATATATTACAAATAAAACTCCTTTTATAATTGAAAAAAAACTTTAGGAAATTCATACTTCTCGTGGTAGGTTTGACTTTTCGGCACAAGAAGCTTTATGATCCAAAACTTTCTAAGCTTGAAATATCGTTCGTTATATTTACTTCTTTGAAAAAAGTAAATATTTCCCAAACGATTCTTTTTTTTTTGGAAATTTCTGAAGTTAATTTATTAAATGTTATAAAGGGAATAAATTATACCGCATCAGAAAATAGAAACCGATTCTACTCATCCCACAGTGTTGTGTCTAGTGTATGCTAGCTGGACAAAAATGAATCTCTCGTTTAAAGAAAATAACGGTATAGTTTCACAACAAATACTCTCAAAGCTAGGAAACCAACAAATTTTTTTGTTTTCTGTAAGTAAATTTACAGTTTCAGACGGTTGAAGTGAGTGAAGTTGTTTTCTTCAACTTTTAATTTCTGAAAAATTGTGATTAAGTAGTCGTGGAAAAATATTAATTTTGTTATTTGTCAATATTAAAGAAGAGTTTTTTTTTAATGGATTTCAAAGTTGAAGGTAAGCACTAATGAAATTAATATAAAAATTGAAAAATAATTTCATAGTTTTTTATTGAAAACAACAACAAAAAGATGTCTTAATAATGTTAAACAATAAATTTAATTTCCTGACTTTGGGAGACTAGAAAGTAATTGTATTCAGGTGTATTCAGCCATTTTATTTTTTTTAATGAAAGTTCTTCTTTCACGGCTTCTTCTGAAGACAATAACTTTTTGCACACTTTTGCACATATATATTTTTTTTGTCTGTTTTTAGAGTACATATTTTCTATCAAAATATGTGAGTTAAATTCGGTGATAATCGATTAACTGGTCTTCCTGAAAATGATATTTTAAAAATATATTTGTATGACGGCCACCCTAAATATGCACCCTTAATAAAAGTCTTATAGTCTAAACTATGCCTTTTAATATAAAAGACACTTGGTGTAAATTCCATGTGAATCGATTAAGTGGTCTTTAGGAAAATTATATTTTAAAAATATTTTTGTATGGAGGCCACCCTAAATATGCACCCTAAATAAAAGTTGTATAATCTATGACACCCGCTTGATCGATACTAATATACTGTAAAAATTTCAGCAAAATTGGCCGGATAGTTTTAGCGTCCATTAATTGACCCGTACCGGCCCAGGGGGTCGTTTGCGACCAGGCCTCTCATATAATTTTTTTTTTGTTTCGATCCAACAAATACAAAACCGCAAAAAAATAATTTTGTCTAGCTAGCTTGTTCTAGTCGCAACACTGTGCATCCGTTTGAACATAGATTTTACATTTTGGCACAGGTAACCTTACAATCCAATATGTTCAAACTAGGAATATTGTTCTTTGTATTTGCTTCTTTGCAATGCAATTAAACTGGTAAGCTCAAAAAGCTTTATGCTCTAACTTTGGCTATCGACCAGAAGATGGCAATGAAACAAAAGCTCGTTTCACATTAAGCTAAGAATTTGGTTTCATTTTAAACTAAACTTAGCCTTGAAATAATCGAGCGGTTAGTTTTCGACCATCATTTTAATTCCTTTGCTCTCAAACGAAAGTCTTGGAGTTTAAGATGAAAAAGTTTCTGAAGTTCGTAAGCTTTTCCATACAAATTATGTACTTGGAAAAACAACATATCGTTGGCTTACAAGTAAAATTAACTATGTATCTGGAAAAAAATAATTATTCGGTAATACTAATTATTATTTTAATTACGTTTAAATCATATTAAATTTGTAACATATTATATTAGGTTCTAAAAAAAAATGTATACAGTACCTGATTAAGTGTGTTATAAGAGTGCATTTTTACATAAGCAATTAAAATTTGTATGATTACCATCAAAAACACAAAATTTTATATTTTCGAGATAGTCAAATTTGCTTGTAAGCCCACGATATGTTTATGTTTAAAAAATATTATCGAAATATTAATGATCGATATATTCAAACAGTATTGAAATATATCGAGATATAAATATCGGATACATATACATTAGACCTGTTCAGAAATTTACGAAATATGAACTTTTTAATGGGCTGAAAGCTCTATGAATTTAAATTAGATTTGCATAAAAAAAATTGAAAAATATTTCTGTTAGATATTGCGCTTTTGGCCGAAATGTCGAATTCGAGTGTTAATCTGAATTTTAAAAGGTTCTCTCAGAAACACATTAATAACTTTTATTTTAGAAAATATTTCAAAATAAAAATAATGCAGTTTTCCCATGTTTAGTCTAATTGACCAGTTCTTAAGGTCAGAAACTTTTAAAATTGTTTCAATTCTATTTTACAACACTTAAAACATGTAATTTTAGATTTTTTTCTGAAATTCCAACTTTAACCTTAAATATTTCCGAGAAAAAAATTTTTAAATTATTTTTTTACTGTTATAATATATTATAGCCTACTACCTTTGTGCTTAACTGAAAGAAGCCAGTTATTTATGACCGTCTTTAAATTGCTTCATTCAAAAGAAAATGTACAAATTGATGATGTTACATATTTTTGATTTTATTTTTACTTGCCCTACTAATATGCTATTGATTATGTATTTGAATAAGGATCTAACTAAAGTATTTCGTTGTCTTACATATATGTTAAATTCTACCCTAAAAATGATAAATCCAAAAGTGCAATTAAGCTTCGGCTTGGACTTTTGAGGACGGTGGAAATTTGTCCATTTTTAATTTTTTTAACTATAACTCAAAAACTATACATTTTTAATGTCTACACATCTTATAACTTTTTGTAGAGCATCAAAATTTCACTTTATAAAGTCAAAAAACTAATTTTTGATGAAAATTGGTTGAGATACGGTCGTTCAAAGCTATCTACTATGGTATGACTTTACCAATTTTTCACCTTTTGTTAGTTTTAATTTTCTCACACGAAAACAATATTTATTCCATAAAATATCATTAATAGACTGAAATTAACTTTTTTATCGAATAAACATTATTTTTGTGTGTAAAAATTAAAAATAACAAAAGGTGAAAATTTGGTAAAGTCATACAATAGTAGATAGCTTTGAACTACCGTACACGGAAATAACACCAACTCGAAATTATTGTAAATATTAATGAAAATTTAAGAAAAATTAGTAGGTAATTTAGTAATTTAGAAACGGTTCGAGTGTCTATTAAAAATTACTAAGCGTAATATAAAAATTGCATCAAGCAGGCATTAATTTTTCGAATGCAAGTTTTTAATTTTTACAAAGTAGATTTTAAAATTTCTGCAATAATTTATTATATTTTAAAAGGACTGTACTATTTTTTAAAAAGTACATTATAAAGCTTTTATGATGAAATAATAATAACTGAAATTTATTTTTAAATTTTTTGGTGTGTTGAACGAAATTAGGGCACCCAGCGAGTTTCCGTTGCCGCTTTCCCGACCCCGTCCCAATTCTGTTCAACACATTACTTCAAAGCCAATTAGTAAGAGTTTGGCAAGCCTTATATATTTATTTTTTTGCATGAACATGTTGAGAACTTAAACAGAGTACAAATTAAACACAAAAGAGAAATAAAATTCAATATAATAAAAATTAATAATCTTGAAATAATTTTTCTATAACTACTTTTTAAAAATTATAAAGCGGGAATCATATATTACAATATGAAATATATAAAAATTCTAATGTGGCAATTTATTAAATTTTAATAAATTCTTTGTAAAATTTCAAAGTTTTTAGGTGATAATTAAAATGAAGAAAATAATTTTTAATATGCACTTATTAAAAAATGTAAAATGAAAATATTTACAAACTAGAATAGAATTTTTAATAAGGATTTTCTATTTATTACTATAAAAAAGTAATATTTTTTTTCAGATTTTAATTTTTATAATCTCCTATTAATTTTTAATAAAATTTGAGTTGGTGTTTTTTCCGTGTATCTCAGCCAATTTTCATCAAAAATTCTTTTGTGGATCACCATTTTGACGGAAACTACGTCATCTTTCTTTTCTGTGAACCAATGACTATACCTAAATCAACACAGAAAAAAATTATGCACAAAAATTCAAATAAGGACAACAAATTGAAAATATTCTGGTTTTTTAAATAGTCTTTTTGACTTCACTTATTTAAAAAATAAGTATTTTGTCTTTATAAAGTGCCATTTTGATTTTGATTCTCTACAAAAAGTTATATGATGGGTAGGCATCAAAATGTATAGTTTTAGAGTTATAGTTATAAAAAAATAAATTTACATTAGTTAAGTAGAAAGGTAGTAGGCTATACAACAACAAAAAAATATTTTGAAAATTTTTGAAAATTTTTTTCTCGGAAATATTTAAGGTTAAAGTTGGAATTTCAGAAAAAAATCTAAAATTACATGTTTTAAGTGTTGTAAAATAGAGTTGAAACAATTTTAAAAGTTTCTGACCTTAAGAACTGGTAAATTAGAATAAATATAGGAAAACTGCATTATTTTTATTTTGAAATATTTTCTAAAATAAAAGTTATTTATGTGTTTCTGGGAGAACCTTTTAAAATCCAGATTAACACCCGAATTCGACCTTCCGGCCAAAAGCGCAATATTTAACAGAAATATTTTTCAATTCTTTTTATGCAAATCTTATTTAAATTCATAGATCTTTCAGATAAGCTTTCAGCACATTAAAAAATTCATATTTCGTAAATTTCTGAACAGGTCTAATACACATATATAATATATGTAAATATACATATATATAGCTAAGACGACGCTACTTTAAGTTTTTGTGTACTTACTTTTATAAAATTGTATTTCTATACAAAAAATAAAACGAAATAATTGAAGAAATGATTTTTTATGAACGGTTTTGTAAGTCACTGTATATTAATGCTCTGTCCAAGCAACAGATAAGAAATCTAGCCAAATATTTATTGCATTTAATTTTAAACGGTAGGCAGGAGCTTTCTGTTTTAATAAACGTTGACTTTCTGCAGTTGGATAAATTAAGTTTTCTGCTTATGAAAGAGATTATGTTAGGACTGCTGCTGGCAAAAGATGAAAATGATACGCAAAAGGCATTTGTCAATTTTTTGTTTTCATCATTGCCAAGCCACTCTACGGTACTATTTTTAAAGCAAATAACAAAAGCAACATGCCAAATTTCTTTCTGCAAATCGTGCTTGCATTCTCACCCGTCGCTTCAAGCAAGATCAAGATCGATCAAATTGTCAACAAAATCTGACGATGCACAATTACTATATAGTATCTGGAGATTCAAAATACATAATCCGCAAAATCGGAGCTGCTCATTTACTGGTTTTATGGCCATTTTTAGGTTAGCACTTGGGCCGACACGGTTCGTTTCAAGCAAGATCAAGATCGGTAAAAATGTCAACCAAGTCGGAGATCCGAAAAACATGATCCGTAAATGACCAGGTTGGTCATTTACTCGTTTTAATGCAATTTTAAGGTAAACAAATTTGTAAAAGATTATGACATAGATTCAGAAGTTCTATTAGAATCAAAAACCAAAATTAACCCTTAAATGCATGACTTCAGCGATTTCGTTCTAAAAAATCACTAATATGTATCTTGCAATTCCAAAAAACACATATTCTTTCAGTTTTTTAATCAGACCCTTATCTCGCGAGTTATCTTTTTTTACCTGGTTGTACCACATATGACCCATCATGCATCATAGGGATTTCTTAGTTTCATATATGAAATTAAAATAAAATAAGAAAAACATGTAGGATATGTAAAAAAAAGGTATTTATTCATTATGAAAAGCATAAAAACAATTTGTGGTAGCATTTAGGCAAAGGTGAGTACCACGGTACCCGGTCATAGCCCCATGGTCATAATCCCCAAAATGATTTTGGGCATTATGTCCGTTTTTTCCGGTCATAACCCCCATTTTTTTTGGGTCACTTGTAAGAACGGACATAATGCCCAAAAATAGGAGGACATAAGGCCAAATAATTTTGTGCATTATGTCCGCAATAAAAGTGGACATAGCACCCAAAATTAACTGTTAGGAAATTACAATTAGTCAAGCCGCGGCCGAAGGTTGGACTTATTGGACAAACAAACCGCCTTTCAATAAGCGGAATATATGTATGTACATTGTACATACCTACAAATTCCTACAATGCATGGTGAGCTATATATGGTGCAACCATAATTTTCGCTATCTGAGACACAAAAAACATAAATAGTGAATCTAACAATAGATAAGATGTATTTATTCATCAAAGTACTCACTTGATTTTTCTCGCAGCGAAATAACTTATTTTTTTCACTTTTTTAGTTTATAAAAACCTGGATTGAATTAATTTCTTTCAGATAGTGTTTTACAATTTTGGTAACTGACAGCTCTGGGAACTGAGATATTTTAGTAATGCCATTGTAAAGAAACAAAAGTTTGGTAAAAGCACGACCGATTTCATTTAATATTTCTGCGAAGTGTTTTCGTTTAGATCTAAAAAGAATTTCTGTGGTTATGACATTTGTAGTAAGTCATGCATTTAAGGGTTAATTATTTTGAATTGGATGAAAATGCGACTATTTTGAAAAAGTTTTCAGCAATTTTTCAAGCATTGACACTAACTAAAACTTTAAATGGGCATAACTTCGTAAAAAAGATTTTCAATCAAATCGGGGGAATACATGTTCCTTTAATTCTTTGAAAAATAACATGTTTAATCGGCAACCAATTCCGAAATTTGAAGTCAGTCCGGCTGCATGGATTTGGCCATTAAAATATCAATTAAAGAAAAATTTTAAAAAAAATTTCCAAAGTTGGAAATAAATTTAGTTACTAGAGAAATTCAAAAATTCAAATAATTTCTTTCGTAATTGTGTAGGTGACCTAATTATTTGCTATTCATGTGGAAAATTATTTCAATGTCGAAGTGCAGTGACAAAGAATGAGCATTCCCAAACCAAACTTCTGTACCGTGGAAAATTAACCTCTTCGTGATTGTGCAAAGAAAAGCTCTTCATAAAGATAATCAAGAAAATTTTTATGAATTATGATATGCATTTTTAGTAAACTTCGCAGCTTATAAAATTGTTTAAGGTCTATGATGCCTGGGTAAACTAAAAATAAAACGAATGCAATTATTAAAAGCAACGTTTAATTTATGTTTTCAAGTACAGGGGTTAACTGAGCAGCTAAGAGTAAAAAAACGGTAATAATAAACTTTATACCAAGTGCATATTCATATTACTATACAAGAAGGTTGCTGAGATTCGAAGTCTTCTAAGACCTCCTTATATACTCAATTATGTTTTTTGAGTACTTATGGTATCGTTAAGGTGTTTAAAACCAGAGGAGAAAAATCATATTTATTAACCGTATAATCAGAACAGATCATAACTACACATTTTGAAGGGTTAAGTTTTAGTTTGTTACAAATCGACAACGCCTGAATGTTATTTAAATCTTCAGATAAGCATATGGGACTAGAAAAATACATGAGAACATCATCAGCATAGAGATGAGTATGGCAATTTGCTACAACTTCGGGTGAATCGTTAATAAAAAGTAAAAATAGCAGACGGCCTAACACCGAAAGCAGCGGAATCCACAATTAGCTACCAGTGAACTCGTCAATTCTTCATCAGTATCAATAGTAAGCATCATATATAGTATATGTGTACATAATTCCAGGCCTGTATTTAGAAATTTGCCGCTCTTAGGCCGTTCACAAATTGCCGCACTTCTTCACTGGTAAATATGGAAACAAAAATTTTTAATATGAAAAGTGAGGGCCTTTTTTTTCTTCTCAACATTTTTTAGGTAGTTTAGGGGGCACCATTCCAAGTACTCGCACTTTTTTTCCCACTGTGTAACTCTCACCATCACCAATGCATTACCACACTTAAAAAAATTTTCAAAGTTCCCAATATTTGCCGCCCCTAAATACTTGCCGCCTTAGGCATTGGCCTAGTGTGGTAAATCACCCGATCACAGAATTGAACCTGCGCGCAAGTCCTGCGTCTTGCCACTGTACAAAGATGCTCATCTTACCCAACTCAGCTACCGACAGCACTTTTAAGACCTACTAAAATGATGTCGTTAAACTGCGCATGCAATAACCATTGTCTAATCAGGGAAGCTTCGGTTCAAATCCCGGCGACGACATAATTTTTTTTTAATTTTTTTTATTTTTTAATTTGAAAGTAATTAAAAAACAAAAAAGAACTATATATCTGTATTGAAAACATCTTGAAAACTGGCCTTTATATTAATAACTAAAAACGAGTCCGCATCGAATCCGTTTTATTTAAAAAAAACGGATCCATAACGGACTAGTTATTTATTATTAACATAAAAGGCAGTTTTCAAGATATTTAAAATTTTTTTAAATACTTTCAAATTAAAAAATTAAAAAAAAATTATGTCGTCGTCAAATTAAAAAATAAAAAAATTAAAAAAAATTATACCGTCGCCGGGATTTGAACCGAAGCTTCCCTGATTAGACAATGGTTGTTGCATGCGCAGCTTAACGACATCATTTAAGTATGTCTTAAAAAGAACGGATGTTCTTCGCTGTTTGGAGGCGAATCACCCACAATTTCGCATCCGAATCGTATCAGAATCGGAATCTGGAACTGATCCGTTTTAATTACAAAAACCGACTTCGGAACGGATCCATTTTGTTCGCCAAAAAGGAGTCCGGAACCGATCCATATAAGAAGTCTGTTCCGAGTCCGTAACGGATCCGATTTAGTTTAAAAAAATGAGTCCGGCTCGCATCCGTTTTATTTTAAAAAACGAGTCCGTAACGGATCCGTTTTAGTTAAAAAAACGAGTCCGTAACGGATCCATTTATGAAGTCCGTTTCGGGTCCGTAACGGACCCGCATCCGTTTTTGTGCACATTGGGTAGGAGCAAAATTCGTTTGTAACATTCATACGAAAAAATGAGTGAGTAAATGTCAAATGTACATATATTTTATATGCAGAATTGATTTTGCAAAATAAAACCCACCTCATCGTGGGAAGGAACCGTCACTTTTAAGAAAAATTGTATATTACTCTGTTTGACAGATTCCAAAGCTTTCATGTAACAATATCGTACTTATTTAATTATCATTCAAATGATGCCCTTTGATTACTGATTTTCATTCGCTGAATCCAAATCAATAACGATTTTGGGATGTCGGGTGTCAAATTTTGAATATTAAGTTATGATCACTAGTAAATATCTGTTCTATCTATAATTCTTCGAGGGTAAAAATGTATATTTCACATGTAATACTTTGATCTGCGGAACTTTTCCACTACATCATACAGAAAATGTCATTGAGTAAAAAGTATAGTTCTAGACACAAAAATTAATGAATATTTTAAAAGAATAGTAAAAAAACCGACTCGAAGCTGGTAATAAATGGTAATAAGTCCAGCTGGGGTCATACTGCTACATACAAATACTATAATTCGAGATTGGTTTGGTTGAGATGCTATCTAAAAAGTTTAAACCAAATTAATTAAAAATCGACAGATATTTGCGACATGATAAACTACCAACTTCATATAACTAAGCGTACCAGTGATGAGTATTCAGATGTCTGATACAACACTAGTTTTCATCATGATCTCAAAATGACATTAACCACTCTCTTTCTTACTCTTTCGCAAAACTCTAAGAATAGAAGTAAAAGAACTTTCTTTCACAGTCGCATTTCTTGAAAAGCTTCTGCACAACATGCGCTTACCTCAGTTGTAAACAAGAACGCGACGCGTTAAGGTCATCATTGAACAAGTTAGTATTTGGTAAAGTGGCGGTTGGTAAAGTGGTAAAAGCAACGAATAAAAAAAAGTTGGAATACAAAACGAACGAACGTGTGTGCATACATAAATAATCAGTTGATGTGCAGCTAAAAAAAGCATATAAAGCCACATAAAAAAGTAGGAAAATACAACATTTTCATCTGAAAAAAGTAAAATAAAACGCAGTTGGCTAAAATAATAAACAAATATTTAAATGCATTCGCGCTGCGTTGCAGCCACAAAGAAGAGTCATTCATTTGAACAAGAAAAGGTGCCTGGAATATTTTAAGTGTTTGAGAATCTAAGTAAAGGCAATTGTTGATAACTTGGAGTTACAGGGCAATTCCACATTTGACTTCAGTCATTTTATTTAAAAATTGGTTTATACAAATCTTTGAAACCGGGATTCAGTGTAGTTTTTGATTTTCAAAACTACGACCAATAAGGAAAACTCATAATAATTTAAGAAGTAAGTTTTGTTTTGTACATAACTTGAAAATGAATTAAAAGGTCAAAAAAATGTTTGTTTATGTCCAGCGGCTCCCTTGGCGGTTGCGGTATATCTCTTGTTTGGGGACTAGTCCAAAATTTATATTTTTCTGGGAAGACCAATTTAAAAATTCCCTAAACATCTCATTAGGATATGATAATGATTCGTCTCAGTTTTAAGTTTTATTTGATAAACATTATTAACGAAAAATTGCGTATTGAAGTAAAAGTACTAGGAGAATGACCACAGTTCGTTATTTCGTTTTGAGGTTGAAAAAGTACAAAGATATAAAACGTATTGAAAAAAGTTGAAAAAATATTGAAAAAGTTGAAAGAGGTTGAAAATTTCGAAAAAATCGAAAACTATTAGAAACGCAATTTTTGAAGATTATTTTAATCTTTGACAATGCAATTAGAAACGGAAACCTAACTGAAATAAAACATTTAGGTCAAAATAAAATTGTATTCTTAAAAATAAATTTAAAATAAAATCAGTCTTCGTCGCGCCAATCGGCATCCTCAGGCGATGTTTCACAGCGGCGGATAATGCAGAGAAGCTCATTTGCCCTTCCGGCAGCAAGTCGCTGTGGCCATACCCTACTTTCACGACGGTCTTGGGCAGTCTTGCCATGCACATAACGACTGTGCATTTGCACACTCTTGTGGGATGTGAAGTAGATCCCACAGGTTGTACATAATACTTATTCTGTTCTTGAAATCGGATTGTACTGATGGGCAAAAGTAATCGTAAGGCAAGCATTGAATCTAAGATAATAGTAACAAAATAATACATAAGATAAGTAGTAGGGTCTTAATCAATATAATTCAGTTTTACAATCAAAAGAAAGAAAGGCGATAAAGAAAATTATAATACCAAAGCCTATATAATAAGCAAAACCATCATCGAGATTCTAAGATGGAACAAAAATTAATGAGTCTATAATATTGAAATCACTATTAAGAAGCCATGATTT
The DNA here is from genome assembly GCA_963662105.1 of Meiosimyza platycephala. Lineage (NCBI taxonomy): Eukaryota > Metazoa > Arthropoda > Insecta > Diptera > Lauxaniidae > Meiosimyza > Meiosimyza platycephala. The sequence continues at coordinate 38,850,042 of OY759210.1, read as the reverse complement.
CACTTCTTTGAAAAATTTATTACTATTACGATTACAACGAATATTACTTGGTAAACTATTGAAAAATCTAGAACCAACGCATGAAAAAAAGTAAAAAAATTATGTAAATTTGTGCAGGAACATTGACAAGGTTTTGATAATATATCCTTAAATCATGACTCGTATGGGTTCGATTATGTAAATAGCCAGATCTATTGTAATAAACCTTCAAAACTTTCAAAGAAATACAAATGCTTAATGGGTAAGACATTTAGGTTTTTGAACAATAGAAAGCTATTTTCCAGTCTATTTTTATTGCACACTATGCTGATTGCATGTTTTTGAGCGATAAGCAAATGTTTAATTTTATTTGTGTGGGTACCACTCCAGCATATTAGGCCATATTGAAATATTGAAGTTTGGAATGAAAAATACCGTGGCAAATACAAGAAAGCAGTTTCAAGGAGCAAACAATTTTTAGGATATATAACTGTCTTACAGCCCAAGAGATACCTTTTGAGAGCGACTGTATGATCAAGCCAATTCATTCTCCAATCAACTACAAGACCAAGATATTTAAATGATTTAACACCATCAATAGAAAAACACTTTGCAGAGTGAAGAAAACCAATGTCTTAAACTAAAGGTTAAAGTGAAGACATAATAACAGATAAAAGTACAAGCCATATCATCAGCAAAAGCTATCGATATACTCAAAAAAGGCTGACAAAAAATAGAATTGAAAAATACTAAAAACAATATGGGCCCATAACAGATCCCTTTGGTACACTTATCTTTATGTTGAGAAGGCCACTACTTTTACCATCTAGTTTGACACTTTCTCTTCTGTTTGGTAGATAAGATTGAAGCCAACTGTGAATAGAACCTCTGAAACCGCATCTATATAATTTATTGAGTAGTATATCATGATCGACAGTATCAAAAGCCTTTGTTATATCCATAAAGAGAGCTGCACAAATAATTTGTTATTCGAACCATGATAGATATTAGAGTAAAATTTTAAAAGTTCACCTTCAGTGCACAAACCCTCTCTGAACCCATATTGAGAATTGCGGAAGTACTTCGTCTTCGTTAAAAATTTGAGCATTCGAATTTTCATTGCCTTTTCAAATACTTTAGAAAAAACGAGAACAAAGAGATAGGTCTATAGTTGTTCATTAAGATTTTGTCACCCTTTTTATGCAGAGGTATAACTACAGCTTCTTTAAGTTTATATGGGAAAATTGCAATGTGAATACTTTTGTTGAAAATAAAAAACAGTACACCAGCAATATTGAAGGCAATTTGTTTTATAAAATTGTTTGAAAATAAACCATCAGCGCAAGAATTGAGTTATTAAAAGACATTATTGTTTTATATTCCTCAAAAGATAAAAAAGGCTCGACAAATGCACTATTAGCATAGAATGGTTCATTATTCAAACAATTCCAAGAAAATTCATTTAGACCATCATCATCAACCACGTCTCTACCAATTCTGGCAAAAAAAATATTAAAAGCATTGGCTTTAATACCAACATCGGAGAAGGCCGATCCTGCAATATTAATGTCAAAAGATATCACATTATTCGTAGCTTTATTCAATGTACTATTAACAAGCTGCCACTCATTTTTAACATTTCACCTAATTTTATTAAACTCATTAACGTAGTAATTGGTTTTTGAAGCAGGGACTTCAAATGTTATCTCTTTGCAGAAATCCTTGTAACATGATTAACACTAATGTTGGTAAATTGCTTACAACATTTTTTCGACAATTTATTCTTATAACGAATTTTTCGAAGCAAATCCACTGCCATCCAAGGTTTCAGTTTTTTGAACTTAAAAGCGCGTTTGATTAATTTTGAAGTACAGGAAGTAACATGGTCAGTTAAAATGCTATGAAAAATGTCAAAATCCTTTGATGTATCGGGTTCAGAGTACGCACCTTCCCAAGTTTCAAATGCAAGTATATTGTTTAACGAAGAAAAACGATAGTGACGTTTGTGTACTGCCTTCAGAATATCACCATTCTTCCTGTTTCGGATTATACCCAGGATCATTCTCAAGAATAAAAAGTTGGCATGTGTCGGTATTCAGATTTTCCGTTGAGATTGGTAATACCAAAATTTTGTTTGAAAAATAGCTAAAAAAATATTTGAATAAAATTTCTTTATAAAGTACTTTCTACATTTTTCACTACTCCATTTTTTTGTTATGACCCGAACATCGCACGTCTTGCAAACGAAATATCTTGAAACGAAATACATATCTCAAAAACAATAGAAGATAGGATAAAAAATCATTTAATCATTTTTGTTTAAAAATGCTTTAACTTCATAAAAAAAAGTAAAAAGATTTCAATAAATTTATTGAAACATTCATTTTTTTTATATGCTATTCCTCAATCAACCCTATAAATGCATGTGCTTTCATATAAAAATTCCAGCCATAGTTTTGGAAACTACGAACAAAGTGTTCCGTAATGAAAATAGTAACCGATATATGTATATGTATGTTGAGCGCACTCCGACCTCCTTCAATTTTTTTTTATTCTTGAATATCGCATAAAAGTTCTATCGTATATCCAATACTGGCTTCGAAAGCAATAGTAATTATATGTAAAAGTAATAGTAAATGAGCGACATTCGACTGCAGCTCAGGGCTAATATCCTCCAACATGTCCAACATCGGCTTCGCAGCGGCCTTCGGTATACCCTACATAAAAGTAAGGGCAAGCGGGTGTTTTGTCCAATTTTATTGTGAAGTTATTTGACGTTATGTCCTCCTTCTTTTGGGGACTATGTCTGTCCTCAGAAGTGGTCATAGCGCCAAAATAGATACAAAGATTATGACCGAAAAAAAAGTTGGATATACGGCCCTAGTCCAAAATTTCTTTTGGGATTATGACGATTGTGGCTATACCCGGGAACCGTTAGGGACAACTTGCAGTTTTTTTTATCTTACAAGCAAAAAAAAGATACAAGAATTTTTATAATCCATGAAACGATATAAATAATTTTCCATATAATACCTTCCATTCACTGAATGGTCACTGCATCGATAAGTTTTATTGTCTACATACACAAAGTTACACACTACTGTCGAGTCAAAATTGTTTTCCTTCATTGGCTTATTTTTTTTTCACTTGAACCTATGTATGGATGTAACTTAGGTATGGAAATTCCCAGCATTTATTTTTGCGCGTTGCCGGTTGGTTGTGCAGGAATGTAACGTCTTAAAAATTGGTTATAAAGCTGTTAGAACCGTAAATTTCGAGATTGTTGCTGTTCTGTTGTCTATTTTAAAACTCCTTCTCTGTTGACTGTTGACGTTGGTATGGAAGTGGTTTTTGTTGTTGCTATTGTTGTGGTTTTGTACCTTTCTCTAATTGCAAATGCATTTTCGCGGTTTTTATGTCCGCGCGCCAATGAGCATCGACTTTGGCAACAGCCGCCTTAGAACCGACAATAGAATCAGCAGCACCAGCGTGCGCTTGCCGGGTCTGATAATGTTGTTTATTGCTGTGTTCTTATTCTTCTTCTTCATAATTGTTTTCCGTATCGTTAAGAACTTTATTCAGGTCGAATTTTTGCTTTTGCCGCTGCTACTTTTGTTGCAGCTCAGAATTTGCTTCTGTTGTGTTATTCCCGCTGTTGTTGTGCAGTTGTTGGTTTGGTTGTTGCGCATGTGCAGCATTTAAAAATCACTGATGCGTTGCCGCTTGTGTACGAAATAATTTTACTTTGTACCTTATTTTGCTCAAGAGGCTAAAGTTTTTTCATTTAATTTATGTTTTTACTGTCGTATATTAAGGAAACTGGCCGAAATAACGGTATATTTAACAATGTTATGTTGTTGCAAACTCTGGCGATGTTAAACTGAGGATTTTCTGGAAGCTTTGAATGAAAACATTTATAAAACGTTAGAATGAATATTATAGAAACTGGGAAGCAAATACATTCATATATACACAAACCAAATAACTTAAGCTTTCACAATAACAAATTTTGATGAAAGCAATAATATCACCCCTGCACCACCTCTTATGACTCGCCTCACTTCCAATTTAAAATTGGAAACTTATATACATAATAGTTTCAGGCATTGTGGTACATGAAAGATACATCTTGTGCAAGGAATGCTTATAATATCAATACATATTTACAAGTGTCTCATTAAACTATTTAGTGTTCCATTTGAATAGCATGGTCAAAAATACTTTACTGAATCTTATACGACCGGGGCCAAATCCATTGGAAAGAACATAAAATTTTTAAACTTTTTCCTTAATGTTCAAAATTTTCCTAAGCTGTGAGAGCTAATAAACTGACAAAGTAATATCTTCACGAAAAAAAATTAATTTTATATGTAGTACATATATGTGGTTTATTGTGTGTTCTTTTCAACGGGATATAGACTGTCTAGCAAAGTATTCATTACCATGTTATTCCTACGGAAAACTAAAAAATTTCAATTAGCCACCATTAGATATTGATATTATGAGCTCTTCTTGCATCAGCAGTTTTTTCTTCATGTACCTGCAACTATTAAACCTGTTTAAAACAAAAACAAAAAATGTTATCCCAATGCTTATGCTTTGCGTCAACATTGGTAGAGTCAACTCAGTTTTGCACCCTATGGTTAATCACGAGAATATTAAGTGAGTATAGCCGAACCAGTTCTGTATGACTTCCCTACAAATCAGCTGTTTTATGTCATTTCTTCAGGGCGTTTGTATTCAAACAAAATGAAGAAGTGAAAAGACGATGTTTTTTCTCACAGAGCACATTTTTTACTGGGTTTCGTATCCTTTCAAAATAAGGAAAAACCAAAAGGATTTCATTCATGAATTATAAAAATTTGATTGAATTGAGTTCGGATATACAATTGGAAGCCAAATTTAGAACATTTTCATTACAATTATTCTGGTCAGACGTATTCGATGAATATCCAAATTTAGCAAAACAGGCTATTCGAATTCAATTGCATTCTTTACTTTAAGTTTTTTTTTAATTTTTTATCTAATGTTTTGTATTTTTATTAATTATTTCAATGATGAATTGTTTTTTTTTAAGTTTTGTTTAATTCATTAATATCTGAACTACAAAAATAATACTTGTTTCATATAATATCAGATATTAAATTTTGAAGTTATTGTTTAAAAAATATTCAGGGTTCCGCGATCATTGGCAACAAATTTGGGGGTTCCACGACCAAAATAGTTTGGGAACCACTGCTATAGAGTAAAAAAGAAAGAAGCCTGAGGACATACGAAATTAGAGTCAAAAAAGCTTATAAGCTCAGTTTAGGTTTAGCTAATAGAATAAAGCATTAAACTCACGTTAGGAACGATCTACCGTAATGGAGGCTCCGAAAAGTGCAGATGTATCAGCTCCAAAAATAACTGCTAACAAACAGCAGTGTCAAATGTAGTTATAAATCCCCAAAATCTACGAAATGTGCTTCATAGAGGTTGGGTACAGTGATGGCATTTTCGGTACATTTGCGTTCTGAAAAACCGTCGTCAGTACATTTAACAAGTTTTCAGTACATTCGGTACATTTGCCTCATTTTTAGTACATTCGGAGAATTTTCAGCACGTTTTCAGTACATTTTCGGTACATTTGAACAATTTATAATAATTACCGGTTTTTGGTTTAATTAAATGAAAATAATTGCAATGTGAAGATATATAATAATTACCTTTTTTTTATAAATAATTGCAAGGTGTAGTTTTTGTAATTTAATTTCATATACATATGTATATCTCATTTTCCAAGGGTTTTTGAGATGCCAAAAGTGAGGACCTTTTTTTTTTAGTTATTGAGAAAATTTTACAAAAATTTCGTACATTTTACTAAAATTGGATGTTCACGCCAAAAAAGTACATTCGGCCTCTAAAAAGTACATTTCAAATCTCGATTCAGTACATTTTCACAAAACTCAAATGCCATCACTGGTTGGGTATAACGAAAGAGTGACACGTAAAAAATCCTTTGTCGTCAAGAGAAACGCTAAAAAGTTCTATACTACTCTAGCATTGAAAACAGCTTCCAGCTTCGCTCGAAGCACATCCGAAGCGCTTTGAATACGTTTCTGTTTTCCTGTAAACTAAGAAAAAAAAAGCACAGCATACATAGTATTTTTTATCTTTTTTTTCTCATTTACAAAATAAAAGACTTAACATAATTTTAAGCCATTTGACTATTTGGTAGCTAAACAATTATTGTTACATAATGTGAAATGAAGAGTCTATTAATTAAAGAATAATTTCTCTTGATAGACTAAAACTTTCCTTGAATCCACACTTCTTTAGTGGAAACATATGTATAGTCCCTTGACAATTTACTAATAAAATGACGTTTAGGTAGCTTATGGTTGAGAAAGGTAAATTTTTTTTGATAGAACATAATCATATTTTGGATGATTTTTCCATAATATGAGGAAAAATAACATATGTATATTGATGAAAAATTTTGTATGAAAACAAAGTGATTTCTTTGGATTTCCTTCTTAGATTTATCCAAGAGGTAATGATTGCACATACCATGTCTAGAGTGCCAATAAGAGCGAGGAACTTAGTTTTCGAATAATTTTCATTATATATTTAGCTAATGACAACGCATTTGTACAAATGTTGCGATTACATAAGTATGGAAGAAGATTTTAGACTGTTAGAATGTTATTTTAAAAATTTTTTTGTATGAGAACCACCCTAAATATGCACCGCAAATAAAAGTTTTATAGCCTAAGCTATGCCACTTGATATAAGAGCTACGTGGTGTAAATTCGGTGTGAATCTATCACGTGGTCTTTGTGAAAATGATATTTTAAAAATATTTTTGTATAAAGGCCATCCTAAATATGCACCTTAGAAAAAATTTTTATAGCCTATCTCATTCTCGGGGCGAAGACAAATCCAAAAAATTAGAGGTCATTAAAATCGGTCCAGCAGTTCTTAAGTTATACAGATTGTAACTAACCCGACTTTGCTTCATTTATATATAGATAAATCCATCAATAACTTAAAATTTAGAGCCAATTCAGTGCTTTCATGAATATATTCGTAAACTGGGTACCTGAAACTATAGAAGTCCGCAGAGACATCCAGGGCAACAAGACCACTGTTGACCAGTGTTATCTGATGAATATGTCCGCTTGGAGTCAGTGGCGGATTTAGGTTCAATGCCGCCCTTTTAGGCCTTTACCGATGTGCCGCCCTTTTTTCCCATGTTAAAATTATATATCTAATTATTAAATATTTAAATTATCAAATATTATTTTTTATATAACTATTTATTGGCTTACCTATGGATTTAAAATAATTTTGAATGTAAGTTTCTAAATTAAATATAATTTTTTGTATTAAATACATATGTAATAATACATTGAAATAGTAGTTCGAAAACTTTCTTGGCCAGAAACAGGTGCTTTTTTGTTTGCCCGAGACTCGTCTGGCTAAAGTTTCCTGACGAGTGATAAATCGATTTGAGAATCCTGCGATCTAAAATTGCATTCCAAACAATGACTAGAGGAAAGGGATTTATTGAAAGTTTTAAACTAAAGTTATTCGTTCAAAATTGAAAACCACATTTTTTGTCCAAAATAACTATTTTTGGTCAAAATTGAAATCTTTAAAATGATGAAAAGTCGGTCAAATATTGTCGTTTGGAGATTTTTCTGACATGAAAACGATGTAGTTTTTTCTGCTCTACAACATTGGTGCTAATTGAGTACATTTTTTTTTTTTGTCGGACTTTTACAACCAGGTTCACCACGATTCTGGTGACTGACGCTTATTTTGAGTATCTGCAATACTTAGACTATCATTTAGAAAAAAGGTTAATTGGTAGGAAATTGCTTCGAAAAATGCAACACTACCTCCCGGAGTAATGTATTATATGTACATTAGCTATGGAATAGTGACATATGGAGATTATTAATATTTGTATTTCAAAACGCTGGGACCATTTATTTTGTGAGGTTTAATAAAAAAATGCGTGAGCCAAAAAATTAAGTGGATTGGAAAAGGCTAAATGGCGTCTCATCAAGGTCAAAGTTACAAAATTTGGGAGATTTTCAGACAAATCAGCCCATAGCTGCTAAGGAGTAGCCCATAGAGCAGTAGGTCGTATGACCGACCCGAATATATTAATTTTTTCGACAATTTGATGAGAACAATCAATACAAAAAAATTTTTTGTGGTGGAAAGGTAAGAGTAGTCAGCCAAATTCCGTATGAAGTTAAATTTTGTATGGGGAACCCCTTAAGGGGTTGAGATAGAGGGTTAGTATTTTCTGAAGATATGTTGGGAAGAATTAATTAGGGGGGGTTGGGCAAATACTTGAATCTTCTAGGGGCACCCTGGTAGCATTTGGAACGTTGGGAGTAAATTTCATAAAAACATCCCTTTTGTATGGAAACCTCCCAAAGTGGTGGAGAGAGAGGATAAGTAAGTTTGAAAAAAATGTTGGCCATGAAAAATAATTGAGGGTTGGTCATACGATCTACTGCTCTATGGGCTACTCCTTAGCAGCTATGGGCTGATTTGTCTGAAAATCTCCCAAATTTTGTAACTTTGACCTTGATGAGACGCCATTTAGCCTTTTCCAATCCACTTAATTTTTTGGCTCACGCATTTTTTTATTAAACCTCACAAAAAAAAAGTTCCCAGCGTATCGAAATCGAAAAATCCTGCACTATTCCATAGCTAATGTACATATACACATATGTATCTATAAGAATTTGGGTTTAGCGTTTATTGTTATGTGTACTACATATATTTAAGTACTTCGGAGGTACAACCATTAAATAGCAAGAGCACACGATCTTACGAACAAACAGTGTTTTTGTCTTCGATCGTGCAATATCACGAGCTATCTAATACTTAACAGAACTCAATGAGCCTCATTTGATCCAAAACGAATATTTTGGATCTTTATTGCACTGAAATGCATGTGCGTCATCTTTCCAATGAATTTTGTTGGTTCCTCTCGTCTCTCTACTGCGATCGCTCTTAGAGAGTCTGTGAGGTCTTTAAGAATCATTACTTGATTAAAATTTACTTTTTTTATTGTTGCCTTTTATTTTTGCTTACCAACCAAACTTTCGACGTACCTGCTCTTCTTCTACATAGATACTACATTTCGTATTTGCATGTTTGCTATCTGCACTTGCAACAGAAGCAACGGCAGGATCTTTAGCACGTTTTTAATGAAAGTGTTCTGCTGAGCCACCGGTCTTCATTGAATTTTGTTGCGATTTATTCTTTTACTTTTTGTTTTGGTCGATTCTTTCATGATTAGTTTGTGTGTTCGTAAATTTTATTTCTTGCTTTGCTTCTTCTTTTATTGATTAATTTGGCTTAATATAAACTTGTTGGTTTTGTTATTGCCAGCGACGTTCCGCTTTTCTAGAATATTAGGTTAAATTTGTTGTTGGCCCATTTTGATATCTTCAAATTGTTGTATGTATTCACATAAACCTACTACCTATGTTTTGACTCATTTTATCAATTGGCTTCCAGTGCATTTGTTTCATATCAAATTGAACAACACAGAAACAGGTTTACGGAAATTTTAAAAACATTTCATCCAAAATTTATTTTATAACAAAAGAGAAGATTTAAATCGGAAAATGTTGAAAAATGTTGAACAATAGGAAAATGTTGGAATAGTCGAAAAAGTTTTGAAACAGTGGATAAAAAAAAAAGTTGAAGAGTGTCGAGAAACTCGAAAAATGTCGATAATTGAAAAATATTGAAAAGGGGTGAAATGAGTCGCAGAATGTCGAAACTTTGAAAAAGTCAATATATATATAAATATGTTGAAATAGTCGAAAAGTTTTGATAAAATTGCAAATAATTGAAGAGTGTTAAAAGAGCCTGAAAGTATTGAAAAACTTCAATACGGTTGAAGAAGTCGAAAAAAAAAATGGAAAAAATCGAAAAATGTTAAAAACATGAAGTTGGAAAATGTTGATAGAGTTGAAAAAACCTTGAAAGTTGAAAATTGTGAAAAAAGGCAAAAATGTTGTAAAATTCAAAGTACAGTAGACTCTTGATAATTTCGCACTCGTTTATTTGAATAGCTCTATAATTTGAATTTTTTTCCGGGTCCCTTGAAAAATACTCGATAAATTGAAAATAAAATGTATGTACACACCTGCTCAAAATAATAGGTACACCCGAGAGTTCAAAATTCAACTCAACGGAAAAAGTTTTTATTCAAAATATTTAAGAAAACAAAAATGCAGATATTTCGTAGTCTTTATATATATAAAAAAAGTATAAATCCTTTAAGTATTACCATAAGGTACAAAAGTTGAGGTCAATGAATACTATTTGCTCAATATTTGCTTCCTCAAAATAATAGGTACACCGGAAAGATATACAGTAAAACAAAAGAAAATGTTAAAAATATGAACTTTTTTGTTTACACTTTTATTATTTAGTGTATCCACCTTTATTTTGGATAGCCTTCGCAACTCTTCTTGAGATACTTTTGATTAGAGCCTGGCAGGTTTCTTTGGGTATCTCAAACCACATTTCTTAGACACACTCCCACAATCGCTCCGTATTCGTGAACATTTTTTTTGCTTTTTTTCTTTTTTAAGGCCCCCCACAGGTTTTCTATCTGCTTTAAATCCTGTGACTGACTCGGCCAGCTAAACGCGTTGACTTTATTGTCCTCAAAACATTTTTTCACAAACACGAGAGTTGTGTTTTGGGTTGTTATCTTGCTGATAGATCCAAAGCAAGGGCATGTTTTCCTCAGAATAGGGCAGCATTGCGTTTTCGAGTATACCTTTGTATTCGGCTGCTGTCATTTTACTCGTTGTTCGGAATATAGGACCTATCCCATATTAAGAATAAGACTACCACACCATAATACTTCCGCCACCGTGTTTAAGGTTTTTTTTTGTGAATCAGACGTGAAACTATTTGCTTTTAGCCCGTCGCAAATTCTTTTCTGAATCATTTCTAAATAAATTAATCTTAGTTTCATCTCTCCTTAAGATATTCTGCCGTTCAGGTCATGACCAGTTTTCATGATCCCTTGCAACATTTAGCCTCATTCTCAATTTTTTTTCCGTAGCAACGGAACTTTTTTAGCTATGCGCCCAGGTAGGTTTACCTTTAGTAAACGTCGTCGAATTGTTTGAGCGGTGACCGCGTTCCCAATTTCTGCTAAAATTGCCTTTGAAGATTTAAATATGCCTTTTTTTCGATACTTTCAATATGATGATCATCTATTGAAGCGGTTTTTGATGGTCTACCACGATTTTTTTTTTGCGGTTTATTTTTAAATACATTTCTCATAAAATTCTGAGATAAATTCAGCAACCTGCAAGCTGCATCGAAGAGATTTTCTTTCTTTTTTCAAGTTTAAAGCCAGCCTGTGTTCCTCAGCAGATCAATTTGACTTATGACCCATCTCAACTAAAATTTTTTGCTGTCGATTCACTGCATTTTAAGATTTAATTAAAGAAAACTCACCGCTCTTCTAAGGAAAGCTCAAAAAAATTTAAAAAAAAAAGTTGTCAAACAAAAATTTTAACCAACTTGCAGGTGTACCTATTATTTTGAGCAGGCAAATTTTCAAACTATACACAGTAAGTAGAAACATTCAAAACTTAGGGGAATTACGTAATTTGTTTTACTGAAGTTCGTGCTACCAAATTGTGTTATTCACGTTACCACTACGATTTTTCCTCTTATTTTTGTAATAGAGTTTAAACTAAAAACTGAGAAGTGTACCTATTATTTTGAGCAGGTGTGTGTGTGATTTGGTCCTCTCAGTAATTTAAAGTTGTAGGAATGGCCGAGATTCTATAATTTGAGTTCGTGCTTTCTACTCCCTCTATAATTTGAAGTCGGTGATTATTGATTTTATACAATATTTTCTTATGAATCTGTCGTTTGTTTACGTCAATAACGATTGAGCTCTAATTTGACACACCATCACACTTAAAAATATCTTCGGAAAGAGCGGCAGCGTAGATGTTTCCATTTGTTCCGAATGGATTGACAAACTAAATCAAATTTTGAATGGATATAACCCAATGAGCATATTCAACACAGATGAAACCGGGCTTTCTTATAAATATCTTCCTGCACTCAGAAAAAAACCATGTAATTTTAAACAGAAATTAACATTTTTTCGGTTTAAAATTTCTTTGTCAAACAGATTTATCATGTTAAAGAAATAACATGATACCAGATTTTAACAAGATCCATTTTTATATTGTCATCATGTTAAATTAACATTTCAAAGTGAGAAAACAATAATTTTTATACTGTCAAACTTACATGACATATAGTGAAATAATTTTTCTCATCATGTTAAATCAACAAGGAAAATTATGGATTTACATGTTAAATTTACATGATTTGTCATGTGAAATTTATGTGAGCAAAATGTGAAATTTTTACATACAATTAACATTCTGTTATATTATAACAGAAAGTAAATTTCCAAGTACACCTGCAAATAATTTTTTTAATTAAAAATATGAGTTTCCTATTTTAATTTTTTTATTTATGTATTTAAAGTAAAAATAATACTCAACACATTTTTACATAAAACTGTTGCATTTTGCGCATCCAATATAGTTGATTTGAATTTTTTACGTTTACTTCCTGCAGTCCTTTTTGATATTGAAGTATCTGAAGGATTTGAAACGGCATGTAACAGAAGCGTGAGCATGCAATCTTGGGAATCTGAAAATAATGTACATATTTGTGAACTGTGGCTGTTATACGATGAAGATGTCACATTTTTTCCTAAACATTTGTCCTTATTGAACATTTTGAGTAAATTTTATATTATTGCAGAAGTCACTTACAGTCGCTTGGAGCAATGTTGTTAAGCTCTCAGTTCTAGTGCAACTTGATTGAGAGTTCAGGGAGGTCCTGCAGTTTTTCAACAAAGATAACGGTTCAGTCTCACTTTGCCGAAAATAAGAAAGGCATGCTCTGAATTTTATTCTTGTCCCAAGAAACTCAGTTGGAAAAACCGCAGCTATGTCGTCATCTTTGATTAGATGAAGACTTTCCACGTCCATTTTGCAGTCTAAATTAAGCATTGAACTTGCGTTTATTTTAAATTTGATTTTCTCATTGTACTTACCTTTAATTTTCTTATATTTTATTTATTTTATTTTTATTCAGTCCTTAGAGAGCTATTATAATTCAAATTTAATTAATCTAATGAAGCCTCGAAGTTTGAATGAAATATTAGGACATTCTTTTGTCCATAAGGACAAATAGCGAATGAACTTTTTATAAAATCTAATTAAAATTTATAGCTGATGGGGTACCAGAAAATATATATATAAACATTATTAATATTCATAAATTCATTATTTAAACTAAATAGAGCAATAAAAAAATAAAAAATTAATCAATTTAACATTACAAGCAATTGAAATTGCTGATAGATCTTGATAAGTCTTAAAAAATATATTTCGAGTAATCTTGTCGAATCCCCTCCCAAATGTGGGTTGCCACCTGTTTTTTGGACAAACTTTTTTTGGAAAAAAGTTTATGGTTTAAAACCGTAGCTTGAAATGATAGACTTTGATGATCTGTAATAAAATATATAGGGTTGCCTTGCCGAATCCCGTCTCAAATGTGGGTTGCCACCTTTTTTTTGGCCCAATTTTTTTTCAAAGAAATGTTTATGGTTTGAGATTGAAGCTTGAAATGTGTGTCAAATGATAGACGTTGGTAATCTCTAATAAAATATATAATGTTGCCCAACCATAAACTTTTTTCTAAAAAAGTTTGCACAAAGAACAGGTGGCAACCCATATTTGGGACTGGATTCGGCAAAGCAACCCTATATATTTTATTAGAGATCATGAAGGTCTATCATTTGACTCACATTTCAAGCTAAAATCTCAAACTATAAACAAATTTCCGAAAAAACTTGGGCCAAAAAAAAGGTGGTAACCCACATTTGGGACGGGATTTGGCAAGGCAACCCTATATATTTTATTAGAGATCATCAAGGTCTATCATTTGACACACATTTCAAGCTGAAATCTCAAACCATAAACATATTTCCAAAAAATATTTTGCCCAAAAAACAGGTGGCAACCCACATTTGGGAGGGGATTCGACAAGATTACTCGAAATATTTTTTTTAAGACTCATCAAGATCTATCATTTGACATGCATATCGAGCTGAAATCTTGAACTATAAACATTTTTCTGAAAAACCTTGGCCCAAAAAACAGGTGGCAACCCATGTTTGGGACTAGATTTGGCAAAGCAACCTTATATATTATATTTAGGCTCTACAAGCTCTATCATTTGACATACATTTTAAGCTGAAATCTTAAACCATAAACTTTTTTCTAAAAAATGTTGGCCCAAAAAACGGGTGGCAACCCATATTTAGGACAGGCTTTGGCAAGGCAACCCTATATATTGTGTTTAAGCTCATCGAGCTCTATCATTTGACATACATTTCATGCTGTAATCTTATACACTTTTTATTAAAAAAAAATGGCCCAAAAAACGGGTGGCTACCCATATTTAGGACAGGCTTTGGCAAGGCAACCCTATATATTGAGTTTAAGCTCATCGAGCTCTATCATTTGACATACATTTCATGCTGTAATCTTATACACTCCACTTTTCTACAGCCGGCTCTCCGCCTATAAAGACCACTATCCTTGAAAGAGGCGCAGGATTTTTTAGAAGAAATGTGTGTCGATGACGAAAATGACGCTCCAACCGATGTCTTTATATTGAGCCACCCCATATCGAAGGAACTTAAGTGGTGAAGATGATGGTGATAGTGATGGGGCACTACCAGACAATGTTTGTCAAGAGCAACTCAAGTCTGGTTTGGAAATTATTATTGAAAACGGCAAACGGATTGACAGCTTAGAACGAGAGCAACCTAGTTCTGATACTGGATTCATTGATGAAATTCTATGTTTGCCAAGCTCATCAAAAGGAATATGCCGTGTTCAACCGTCCAAACCTAATCTGCCAATCCCACCAGCTAATAAGTTCAGCAAATTTACGTGGCGCTCACTTTTCCAGAAAGCAATTACGAAAATTGTCGTGAAATGAAGCCTCATGAATTATTTGAAAAGTATTCTTGATAATATTCTATTGCCTAGCGATTTTTTAGTTTCGCATACTGTTTATGGTCATGATTGGCATATAAATTTAAGCATTTGCATATGTGATCAAGAATATTATCGCCAAAAAACTTTTCAAATAATTCATGAGGCTTTTTTTCACGACAATCTTCGTAATTGCTTTCTGGAAAAATGACAGCAATGGCAAGGAATCAATTTTGCGCTGATTATTTTCTAATTTACAGAAAACATTTCTGTATGATGCTGCCAACACATGAAAAGAAAAAAATTGGAGGTAGCACGATTTTTCATTAGATTCCCTGCAGGCGCACCGTGGCTATAAAAGTGACAGTATTGAGATTTATTAACTCTTGGTGTATTTACAAAATTTCTGTTATTGATTCGTAAACTATAATTTTCATGCATACGGATTGAGCTATGATTCGAATTTTTAAAAAACAATTTTAAGACATTGAAAAAATAAAGGTGCTTAATAGGAAGAATGCCAAGAGAATAGTTGCATACTTGGAGTGCTACGATTTACCTTACAAATAATCCGTATGGAATGTTTCTGCTTAATAAGTAGTGGTTCCATTTTATTAGAGTGAGTGCCTCCCCAACATGTAAGTAATCCCATATTGTAGCTTTGACTTAAATAAACCATTGTATACCAATTTTAAAATTTTCATAGGGCAATATAAACTTAAATGGTAAAGCTGCCTTACAACATTATTTAAATAATTTTTCAAGTAAAGTGTGTGATCGTACCAATTAAATTTTTTGTCTAAAATAACCCCCAGGTATTTAAACTGATCTACACATTCAATATTAAAACAGTCAGAGCTACAATTTGTGTTATCATTGTAAGTTCGCGAGAGCATAGAAGTAGCGTAGCTATTGACTAATCTGAACTTTAAACAGCTAGGTGAGTGATATACAAAACTCAGATCGTCACAAACAGAATTTGTCGGGTTAAAGATCATAAATTTAGTTTTACTACTAATAATAAGTTTATGGAACTTAAACCATCGTCGTAGTATTTCCAAATCATGATTAACATTTGAAGACATTTCTAAGTAATTAGTTTCAGAGTACTACAAAGCAGTATCATCAGCAAAGACTGTAATTTTTCCTTTAAAAGGTTGAATGAAAAGAGAATTAGCAAAATTTAAAAATAAAATTGGACCTAAGACTGAGCCCTGTGGTACCCCAATATTTAATGTCTTTTCGGAACTTGTGTTTCTATCCACTTTCACAGCTTGCTTTCGATTAAGCAAATATGAAATAAACCAGTCATGCATAAATCCTCTAAAGCCGGCGTTATGCCACTTCTTTAGTAACAGGGTGTGATCAATCATATCAAAAGTTTTCGTTATGTCGACGAACAATGCAGATGAAATTTCAGAGTTACATAATTTAAAAAGGGCGTCTTCAGTAGATTTTTGACTCCTAAATCCATATTGGAGATTACTAAAAAAATTAGTTTTTTCCAAGAAAGATTCGAGATTTCAGACCTTTTTCAAAAATCTTGGAAAAAACTGACAAAAGAGAAATAGGTCTATAATTACTAATTTCCTTTACGTCACCTTTCTTGTGCAGTGGAATCATAATTGCATTTTTAAGATTTGAAGGAAAGACACCTTTGTATATGCTTAGATTAAAAATGAAGCACAAAACATGGGCAATTTGAAAACTTATATTTTTTAAAACATTGCTTGTAATGCCATCAAAAGAATTTGAGCTTGATGGTTTAAGTGAAGAGATCAACGGGATGATTTCAAGTTCAGTAAAGTCCTCAAAGAAAAGCTTTTATGCTGAGGATTTTCCTTTTTTAGAATAAAACCTTCACCATTATAAAAAGTATTATTAAAATTACTCAGCTTCTTCAAATCCCATTTGCCCTCATATAATCTTCTTTAATTCAGCGTTTTTTTTCCATTTTTAAACAACTATTTATTTATTTTAAATCACGGAAAGTGTAGATATTTTAATATCTAATATTTTAATAAAAAAAATTACGCTGTGTAAAATTCATAGTACGATCATATTGAACTGCAGCACAGCAGACCGATATCTAGTAATATCAACAGTGATCAAACATATTATCAACACTGTAATCTGGTTAATCTGCTCGAAAATAACAGATTGCTGCTTTTAGAAAGACAACACTACGTACTATAATAATAAAAGGATACCCAAGCAATATCAACATTATGTTCGGATAAAACGAATTGCCTTATACTGGAATCTCGTAAATTATACATGAAATATTGAATAACAACCAATTAATATTTTTAATTTTACCAATCAAACAATCATGTAGTTTTAACAATATGAATCAGGTATGGGCGATGTAAATTTATAAATTTTGTATGGAAAAATCAACCGTGCTTGAGTCTTGTTATTTTTTTTTCTACCACTTTTTTCTGAGTGTGATCACACCCTGACGATCAAAGACGAAAAGTGTCATGGAGGGAAACTGAGCAAGGATAAAATAACTGTCCTTCTAGCATGTAACATGGACGGATCTCAAAAGTTGAAACCACTCATTATAGGGAAATCTGCGAAGCCACGCTGTTTCAAAGGAATAAAATCGCTGCTCACAGCTTATCGGTTAAACAACGTAACAGTTTCGACCACTATAATCATGATTGATAGATGGAAGTCGCCCACTCAAAAGAAAATTACAGATTTTTTTTCAAAATGAACAATATAATTGGAAAAATGTGGAATAAAAATCACGAATTTTAAAAAAAATCTCCTGTAAAGAAACAAAAATGTTAGTTAGGGCCTTTCTATATTAAGGT
Source organism: Meiosimyza platycephala (assembly GCA_963662105.1). Classification (NCBI taxonomy): domain Eukaryota; kingdom Metazoa; phylum Arthropoda; class Insecta; order Diptera; family Lauxaniidae; genus Meiosimyza; species Meiosimyza platycephala. The sequence goes on along the minus strand of OY759210.1, from coordinate 38,832,155 downwards.
AACGATATATATAAATTGTAACGTTACTCCAGACTTTACACCATTTCAGAATAACATTCTCAGTTGGTGGTGGAAAAAACAAGAAATCCATCTTTGATGTAATTAACACGCGCTCTTGCACATCGTGTTGTGACTGAACGCAAATTCATGACATTTTCATTCTCTAACCTTCCAGCTCGATCTTGCACTTGTTATAATTTCCACGCCACACCGTCTTTTGAAACAATGACTTGACGAATCTATTGATTCGATTGTTATTGCTCTGTTGTTCCGTCGCACAGTGGAGGAAAAAGCGGGTTTTTTGGCATTTGGTGGTCAAAAATCTGTATCTTCTAAACGAATAAAAATTTGTTAATGCAGTTTTTTGCAACTAAAAGACCTTTAATAGGTATGAGTCATCGTTATAAATTTTGCGATTCTTTCTTCTTCTCTTTTTTTTAGGGAGAAGTTCATTTTTTGTAGATTTCCATACATTTTCATTAATTTTGCGCAAAAAATGCAATTTTTTTTTATATCGATAATAAAAAATCTGTATCTTCTAAACCAGAGGTTCCAAAAGTGGTATATGGGAGACTCGACGGGGGTCTACGTTGGCGTGACAAAAAATGGGGGTTCACAATTCGTAAGCGGGGATCCACGAAAATTTTTCTGCTTTCGATAGTGAAGAACTTAAATTTTAGGTCTTTGATGCGCTGAATCCGAATCCGAGCTCAGAATTACTCATATACGTCAAGTTTTTGAGATATCCTAACCTAAAAGTGCAAAAAAAAACGGTTTTTGGGTATATTTGAGGTTATTTTACTTCGCGAATAATTGTTTTTTCCAAAACTGGTTGCGGCATCTGAAAGTACTGCTCTTTCCCTTCAATTTGGCCTATGTAATTAATAGTGTAATAATTGCATATTTGCATTAATACAACACAAAAAAATATACTATTTTTCTTTTTATTTTTACCACTCCGAGAATTGATTGGTTCCTTGTACTGTAAGTAGATCTCAAAAAAGTCAAGTTGGATGGAATCACTTTTTTGATTGGCCAACTTTACTTTTTTGACATCCACTCACAGCACAATCAATTAATTAATTAACCAATAAATTCTCACTTTTTGTCGAAAACTATCAGCCGCAACCCAAATTTCCATAGTTAGATCTAATCTTCACATTTTTTGTCGAGTTTTGGAAATATGGTAGAAATGTAGCTGCATAGGGTCCACCGGAACCAGCTAAATTTTGAAAGTAGTCTATGAAAAAAAAAATTCTGGGAACCTCTGTTCTAAGCGAATAAAGAGTTTTTAATGCAGTTCCTTGCAACTAAAAGAGAAAACATAACCCTTTAATATAAGCCATCGTTATAAATTTCCAAAAGTAAAAAATATATGATATCCAAATTGCCACAATTTTCCGGGATCTTCAGTAGTTTTCTTCTTTGAGGGCAGTCAGAACTCTCATGGAAAGGTTTCGTAGGTCTTTTCCTCTTAGTTTGCTGTTCACGATCGATACCAGAATCACTTTGCTTGTCTAATTTATACTCGTATTCCAGTTTTATTTAAGCCAAGCTTCGCTTGTCTGCTTGAACTTCAGCTTCGAGTGGTCGCAGAGCTTAAGACGCTTTTTTACGCTGTTTACTATATTTGTTAATTTCTATAATATAAGTAGTTTCCATAGTATTGTGGCTAATAATTATAACAATTAATACAAATCAGAAACAAATACGTACGTGACACTTTCCATTACTGCTATCATTGCGCTAGAGCTTTTTTGTGTTAAATACTTTTCCTATTCGTTCGGCTTTATATACAAAAATTTGCTAAAATTTTATTGAAATCAATGTAATAAACAATAAAAATGGTCATAACAAGAAGTTTTCTACAAAGAGGTGTGAACAGATGTGCACAAAAAGGGTTCTACCTAGCCCCTAATTCAGATATCTACCTGTGACAATACCTGCGATGGAATTTATTAAATGTATGATTATGTTGAATTATATCAATAAAAAGAGGTAATTAATATGTTGAAATACAAATATGAACACTACAGCAAAAGAAGTACACTTGTTTTATGCCAGTCCCATATAAATGCAGATCAGTTCATATGAGGTGCCTACCTATTTTTGAAAAAAGTGTTCTACTGGCGGGACATATAGTATTTTGGGAAAAAGTTTTTTGATACTTTTAGCTACCTGAAAAACTTAACCAAACTACGCCGACTTTCGCCGGCCAGTAGTTATGTATCTCTGAATTAGTGCAAAAAATTGACGTTTGCAAAAAAATCCCCAAAAATATTAGATAGCATATATTGTAACAGCATTTTAAATTATTAAAAAGGTATTTTATTAGCCTTCATTTAAAAAAAAGATTTTTGTAAAAATATTGCACCGTTCAAAAGTTACACAGCTCCAAAGTTGGAAAAAATTCGTAAAAAGTAAAAAAATACAAAAAAAGGGAATGGACCTTTCAATTGGCACGCCTCTCAATATGTTCCCGTCCACCTACGAACCTGAAAATTTACATTTTTCTTAACCAAGGTACGCGTAACAAAACTGCATCATTAGATGTTTGATACAGTAAAATGTCCACCGAATTTCCAAGACCCTCCACTGTGCGTCGAATAAATTTCATCATTACTGGAAACATTTCCATGATCAGCATCATCAAAAATTTTAATAAATTTTTTTTTTTTTGAAATGTTTCGGTGTGACCATGTTGTATTTTTATATCGTTTTAAAATATAACTTGTCCAACGAATCAACGACAGCGGTGTATCATAACGCCCGAATTCAGTTAAGACATATCGCCTAAAATGTGTCACAATGCCCAAATCTTGATGAATTTATACCACAAAGTCCAAATGGAAACAAAAAGAAAATTATTGAAAAATTACGTAATTTCCCAATTTCTTGTAAAGAACGCGGCCGTCCCATAGCTGTTGTCCAACACCGACTTAAGTACACGGAAAAAACGAAACTCGAAATTATTGTAAATATTAATCAAAATTTAAGAAAAATTAGTAGGTAATTTAGTAATTTAGAAACGGTTCGAGTGTTTATTAAAAATTACTAAGCGTAATATAAAAATTGCATCAAGCAGGCATTAATTTTTCGAATGCAAGTTTTTAATTTTTACAAAGTAGATATTAAAATTTCTGCAATGATTTATTATATGTATTTTAAAAGGACTGTACTATTTTTTAAAAAGTACATTATAAAGTTTTTATGATGAAATAATAATAACTGAAATTTATTTTTAAATTTTTTTGCGTGTTGAACAAAATTGGGACGGCCAGCGAGTTTCCGTTGCCGCTTTCCCGACCCCGTCCTAATTCTGTTCAACACTTTACTTCAAAGCCAATTAGTAAGAGTTTGGCAAGCCTCATATATTTATTTTTTTGCATGAACATGTTGAGAACTCAAACAGAGTACAAATTAAACACAAAAGAGAAATAAAATTCAATATAATAAAAATTAATAATCTTGAAATAATTTTTCTATAACTACTTTTTAAAAATTATAAAGCGGGAATCATATATTACAATATGAAATATATAAAAATTCTAATGTGGCAATTTATTAAAATTTAATAAATTCTTTGTAAAATTTCAAAGTTTTTAGGTGATAATTAAAATGAAGAAAATAATTTTTAATATGCACTTATTAAAAAATGTAAAATGAAAATATTTACAAACTAGAATAGAATTTTTAATAAGGATTTTCTATTTATTACTATAAAAAAGTAATATTTGTTTTCAGATTTTAATTTTTATAATCTCCTATTAATTTTTAATAAAATTTGAGTTGGTGTTTTTTCCGTGTATTTCAATACAAGAATACGGTGTTGGAACCCCAGCCTCGGGGCTTCAGCTTATAATGCATCCATCACCGGTTTCGCTAGCCATACTAATTCTACACAAAAGTTAGGGTAAGCTGGCTGCTTTTGGCCGCAGGTCAGAACTTACATCCTCCAGTATGTCCAACTCCGGCTTCGCGGGGGCCCTCGGCTGCGGTTCAGCCTATAATGTATCCAACATCAGCTTCACTAGCCACAGTAATAATTACCAAAACTTTTTGATTTCGGCAATATGTCCCCTTATTTGGGTGTTATGAAATATTTGGCGTTGCATCATAGCGCCCAAAATCATAACGCCCAAATCCCATTAAGACAGAACGCCCAAAATGTGGCGAATGTGGGCATTACGACTTTCAATTTGGGTCCTATGACTTCCAGTTTTGGCGTTATGACGTCGGCGACTCAATAACTTTTATAAGAAATTACAGTGGCTAGCGAAGCCGGTGTTACCCCTACCCTTATGTCAAAATAATGTGGCTAGCGTAGCCGGTTTTGGAAATAATATAGCTACTGCATATCCATCACCGGCTTCGCTGGCCCCAGTAACTCTACTTAATAGTTAGGGTAAGTGGGCAGCCTGCGGCCGCAGCTCAGGATTTAAAACTCCCAAAAATCCAACACCGGATTCGGTTTTCAAAGCTTTGGTTAATGTAATTATAGTTTTGGCACTGTGACAAATCCATGATGGCATGATATCCAAAAATGTCATAGTCATGTCACAATGTCCAAATAATCCCGCAACAATAATTTATATGGACAAGTTTTAGGGTGTTATGTCTTAAAGGAAAAATTCTTGAAAATTTAATCACTCCCCCAGCAACCGCACATTTTATTTTACTTTTTTACTTTTTATTGCTTTCTTGAGAAAGTCAGGGCAAAATGATGAAGTAATATTTTGAATCCACCTACTGAGTGAAAATGGGGGCCATATAATGATGGCCAAGGACCAAATGAAGGCAGAAACGGCCCATATGGCCACATAAGGCTAAAACGGCAACGCCGTGTGTGATCGTTAATATACACTTTTATTCTCTCTTTCTGTTCTCGCATCGAATGTGTATGACTGTAAGCTCCCACTCAAAGCCGTGCAAATGCTTTGACATGGACATTTGACGACAAAAAATGGTGTCCCTAGTGCAAAATACACACATAAAAGTCCCATATGTATGAAAAATCACACATGAGGTTAAACAACGTAAGTTTTGTCATATTTTGATAGATATCAAAAAATATTTTTCATTGAGTAATAGGTTTTTTGTGCACAATTGATGTGGCAGGAATTGTGAAGAGGTTTTTTGAACATCGGTGGAAAAAAATTTTGAAAATTATATCAGGAAAAATGTTTTTATTTGATTTTTCACACCAGGAGCAAATGGAGGTTAAAGCGACAGTTATGCTGCAGACAATCGTTGTCAGCCAACATTAATCGTTCTTCTGTAATTGCTATTAAGTAACTTAAATATATACAAACAATTACTGATAATTTCCAGAGCAATTTTTATGTCAGACATGATTGGAAGCGTGTGCGTTTGTGTATAGGCATATGAAGTGGTGCCTTGTCGATCTGACAGTCTGCGGCATGAATTATTAGCGCATCTATGTTGCTGGTGTTGCCACAACAACTGTAGCTGTTATTCCCAGCTGATTGTACAGATAGACACGTCGTGTTAAACTAAACTCAGCGATTTGAGAGCCCAATGACTACGTTTGTTTTAGGTCTGAAAGTCAAGTTAGCAACACACATAATAAGATTAATGTGGCCAGAGGTGATAACATGTCAGAAAATAGTATGGAATTTTAAGTATGGTCTTTAGTAAAGAAACAATATCTCCTACATTAAAATTAAAATAAACTGTGAATAAAAGAATGTTCGACATTTGCCATGTCAAACATGCCAAGTCTTTGGCTATTTAGTCATTATACAGTCTATTATACAGTGAAATAACGCGTAAAAGTTATTGATACCTTTAAGGAAAATGAGTGCTGTTGTTTTGGCAGTTAAGACCAAGTAGCTTGATACCTTCAGCAGTCTTTCTTTTGGGCTATCTAAAAATGTTGTTCTATGATAACAAGCTTGAACAATTCCAGAGCTAACGAAATGAGATAATAGGGAGTTTTGGTGGTATGGAGGATTAATTTCGTCGATTTCCATATTTCACTATTTGACAAAATAAACAAAAATATATATCGGATTGTAAAATCAATGGAGTCCGTGGATCAATAATGTGCTCCTCACTTTGATCAAAAATAGTAAACTCAGTGAACTTAAAAATAATAATTAGAAAATTCTTCGAGTTGAACATAAGAGGAAACAACTTAAAATTGTTCGAAAGTTGTTTGGTTAATTTGTTCAAATTAATCAGATAAAATGTTGAACTCGAAAAATTAAAACGGATGTACCACAATTTACGAGTAAAGGAACTCCGCAGTAAATCTAGTCTTAAAATATACAGGAGTTCGTTGAGAAAGGCTAAACGTAACTTTAACGTACATATATTCTATGGAAACATAGAAGAGGCTTCTGTAACATCTAGACTAAGGAAGATTCTTTCTACCTCGTCCACTACGCTAGGTCTCTTAAGAAAGCCTGGTGGCTCCTGGACAACGTCCAGCAAACAGTTCTTAGTCCTCTAACTAGACACACACTTCCCTGTTAGCTCCTTGCATGGACCAGAGGATTTAATTGTTCAAACTCAGACGTCTTCAAATATTCTTGGGTACATTTTTTCGGAATCCAAAAATCGGTTCCTTAGCTCTTATTTTACATTTGATACTGATTCTAATGTGAGATCTTAGTGTAATTTAGAATCGTCACTTAATTTTGGGTCTTTAATTCTGGTTTCTATTCAAACTGACGTTGAAGGACTCTCCGCAATTTTGGTAAAAAAATGCTCCTCTCTTGTTCATCCTTTGATGATATTTAATGAATCTCTGTCTTCGGGTGCTTTTATTATGGCAGGAAAATAAACAAAAAAAAAAATGCAAAATTATTGGTGTGTCGAGTACTCTACATCGAGAACAGATCTTCCGCCGGGCCTGATCTTTGGCTTCATCTTTTGCACCACAATTTTCATCTTTTGACATTCTTTTTAATGTTGCCAGAAAATTGTCAACTTTTCTTAGCTGTATCATACAGACTACAACAACTTTGGCTATTAAATAAATTTCCCTTTCTTACAGAGTGTTTTTTGCTAATCGTAGTGCCAATTGGTTGCCACGGTTGAAATTTTCAAAAATTGATTTTCTTTAGATACTAATAATAACATACTAAAAAGGTTATTTTATTTTAAATTTTAATTTTCATCGAAGGATAAACAAGAGCTGCATTTATTGAGCAAAATTGCGGAGAGTTACGTTTGAATAGAATCCATCACACAGAAAAAGAAGATTCTATTATATCAAACAATTTCGTGTCCAATTTCAATGAATTTTTTGTATGATTTTCAGTCATAGAAACAGTTTCTCTGAAATTACAGAAGATGATTTGTTGAAACTGAATAAATTCGTTGGTTTCAAAAAAGCATTTTTCTTTTTTGATTTTTTACTTTCCATCTGTTTCTCTAATGCTGTTGTTGTACTTTTTAAACTTCAAAGGGAGAAACTAAAATAAATTTTTTTTACCTGTCACCCCCCGATCACAGAATGGAACCTGTGTCCTGTGCCATACCAGTGTTCAAAGATGCTCATCTTACCCAACTCAGCTACCGACATCATTTTTAAGACGTACTAAAATGATGTCGTTAAACTGCGCGTGTAACAACCATTGTCTAATCAGGGAAACTCCTGGTTCAAATCCCGGCGACGACATAATTCTTTTTTTTTAATTTTTTATTTTTTAATTTAAAAGTATTTAAAAAACAAAAAAAACAAGTGACCAAATCCGTCTCAAACCATGCAGTCGGAGTGACTTCAAATTGCGGAATTGGTTGCCGATTAAATATGTTGTTTTTCAAAGTAATTAAGGGAATAACCGATTGATTGAAAGTTATTTTTTACGAAGTTATGCCCATTTAAGGTTTAGTGTCAGAGCTTGAAAAATCGCATGAAAATTGGTTCAAAATAGTCACATTTTCATCCAAATCAAAATAATTAATTTTTGTCTTTTGGTTCTAACAGAACTTCTGATTTTCTGTCAGAATCTTTAAGAAATTTTGAAAGTTCTTGAAAATTGGCGGAATTATAGCAAGTTTTATTAAAAAAAATAAGGCTGATTTTCTCAAAAACTCCAATGTTTTTTAGTCTTAAAATTTTACTGTGGATTTGTATTAATATGAGAGAGAAATGACATGAGTTTAATGCTAGTTAAAACAGATTTCAAGTCAGGAGATTTTTTCCCAAAAATGAAAATGTAAATTTTTTTTTCCATCATTGCCAAGCCACTCTACGGTACTATTTTCAAAGCAAATAACAACAGCAACATTCCAAATTACGTTCTGCAAATCCTGCTTGCATTCTGCATACTTTCTTCACCATTATTTTCGTAATAACATTTTATTATGGGAAATATATAAAAACGTTGTACGCAAATATAGCTATTTCACTGATCTGTGGGCTTTGAATGATTCGTTTGCTTGACTTTGTCAGCGAAAATTATTTCTGTATAAGAATTTATCCAAACAATTGAAATCTTTAGAATACTTTAGGGTAATTAAGTAACCCATTTATTTTTACAGCGTTTTTGAAAGACACGCTCTGGAGTATATTTTTCTCTATATTTTTATGATTTAAAAAGATAAAGAAACGTTCTGAAAATGCTCCTGTGTATTTTATTTGAAAGTTCTATTAGTTTTCCATGTTGAGCCATATATGAAGACAGATCCCCCCCCTTCCCTAGGCCACCATCGTCACTTTACACCTGAGTAGTGCAAGTTTTACCGGCTCTGGCAAGGATACCATGTTCCAAAAATCGTACAAAAAAGAAACATCAAAAATAAAGTAATGAAAGGCTTTCAAATAATAACAATTGAGTGAGGAATCGATGAAACCGACAATGCATCTTTAAAAAATCCAATAACTGTCAGAAAAACCAAATATGTCGTTTTTTTTTTCATTTTTCATCAGATTTGTTATTTTTCATAGTGAACAAAAGACTTAAGACACAAACTGCATGCGTTCGCTGTGCAATTGCAACCGGCAATGATCATTTATCTGCATCATTGTCTTCCTTTATTTTAATGCTTTTGATCTTATGCTTCTTCTCCATTTCTAGTGCACTGACTGGATGCTATGAAGCTGCATCACACCTAATGGCGCATGGCGTCGTGTTGTCTCCTCCTCAATACCAAACATCTTATGTTGTTGCCCCAGAACTCCTTGCCTTAGTTTCTTGCGCATAACAGCAGTGTTGCCAGCGTACCTTGGCCTGAACTTAAATTAATATGTCTGAAAAGTCAAATATACTAAGTACGAAGAACTTAGTAATCGTTGGGAGATTCTTATCAGAAACAGTAACGGTGTGGTCTGCGTTAGGTACACTGAGAAAACAATTTAATTGTATATACAAAAATTGGGTAATAATTAACAAATAGTATATTTGATATAGACGAACTAAATATTTAATATATATCAAAATGTCACATATTACAGTGAATTGAATAATATTATTCGATCAATTATATATTTGGTAATAATTACCAAATCATATTTTGGTTAAAACAAATATTATTTTGTAACAATCATTCGTTAATAATCACTAAATCATGTATTTGACTAAAAAAATACTTTCTTTTCGCAAACGTATACATTCATTAATATCGATTTGTGCTAAAAACCAATGATCAAAAACGAGTTTTCCAATAAATAGGATTAACAAATGTACATATTTGAGTTTAAATAAGTTATAAGATGGTAAATTGGTTATAACATGCTAAATAAATCTAAAACATGTATATTTGAGTTTAAATAAGTAAGTTATAAGATGGTAAATTGGTTATGACATGCTAAATCAGTGATGGCATTTTCGGTACATTTGTACTATTTTCGGACGAAAAATCGTCGTCAGTACATTTGACATGTTTTCAGTACATTCGGTACATTTGCCTCATTTTAAGTACATTTGACCATTTTTCAGCACATTTTCGGTACATTTGTACAATTTATAATAATGACCACGTTTTTGAGTAAATAATAATAAAACATGTATATTTGAGTTTAGATAAGTTATAAGTTGGAAATTGTGTTATAACTTGCTATATAAATCTAAAACATGTACATATATGTATATTCAACCCAAACAAATTTTTTCAATCGACTCAAACTAATATAACGTTTGGCCCAATAAGCAACAATTTAAATTTCAATAAAGAACATGGTAATAACTATCAAAATTTGTTGATTTGTTTAAAAATCTATCAATCAAATACATTTATTTTAAGGAAGCATGCCCTTTTCTCAGTGTAGGATGACATAGGATCATATACAGTGGACCCCGCTTAATTGATCTTTTAACGGCGCAAGAAATTTGGATTTATTAACCGGGGAATCAATAAAGAGGGGCCCGCTTATTTGATCCAACGGATCATTTAAAAGAATACCGGATAATTGATCGATTTAGTCAATTAAGCGAAGAAAAAAAAATGTATTTTACTGACCTTACCTCAAGAGCACAAAATAATTATCCGAAAAATAAATAAATATCGCTGTTTTAATTAAAAGTTTTTTTTTTAATTATACGAACATAAAAATGTAAATAACCTTTTAAGTAAAAGGAACTTCAATTCAACTTTCAATAAAATAAACAATAAATTCAGGTATGTGTAGCATTTCACAAAAAAAAGTCAGTATCAATCTTTTATTTTTTTATTGAATAAAAACAAAAAATTTTTTTTAATTTTAAACAGAAATAAACAAGCACATATCTATCATAGTGTAACAAATACAAATGAAAAACATGCTATTTTTCAGTGAATTTCACAAAATAACATTTTTTCAATCTCTGGTAGCGACCTCTAGTTTTGTACGAAAACAATTTTTCTTTTTTCCAAAATTCGTGTTTTTAAATGGTCTTTCATTGTGAGGGGTGCGTCATTTAGTTTTAAGATATGATGGTATTTTGAAACACCCTAATATGTATGTATTCCTTAAATTTGCTTAAAAAAATCGGTTATTCATGATTGCATTTCATTTTTCAGTTTACTGGTATGGATTTCGCTCTCCATATTTTGTAATTCATTGAAATATTTATTCTGAGGAAGAAAATAAATGCGGCCATTTGCAATTTAATACTTACAATAAAAAAAATTTACTTTGACACTTCAGCCAGTATTGTAGCTAACTACTTTGTGATCAATGTTGATTTTAACATCGTTGGTCTCTTAAAAGTGGACTTTTTCATGTATTTTTTACTTGGGAAATATATTTTCTGGTTATTTAAAAGGGGAAATCAAATAAGCGGGAATTATTTAATAGGGGACTTATTTACATAGTTCAAATGAGGAAAATTTCGATGGTTTTTTTTTAGACCAGTAATCCGGGGAATTCAGCTGACCGGGGATCTATTAAGCGGGGTCCACTGTAATAATAAAAATTTTTGTTTACATACAAATAACATCTAATTGTGAAAACTTAAGTAAAATGTAAGAAACACATCTAATTGTGAAAACTTAAGTAAAATGTAAGAAACGTAACCTTCTGGCAACACTGCATTACAGACTCGCCGTATCAGATTCTTATGCTCGGATGTGGTTCTTATTTTATTTTTGTATGATTTTTTCATGTGTGTTCTGCTGTTGATCCACTCCGTTCTGTAGTGCCATAAAGAAATCTATGCGAAACATAAAAAAAAATTCACAAGTTTGATTAAGTGTCGGAGAGCTGCATCAGTGTTGAGCCATTTATTTTTAATTTTTAATAAAATTTCATGCAGTCAATTTCGATGTGGACGCTTATAAATATTTCTGCAATTGATGTTTGATGGCATGCTGAACGCAAAGCAAGATTGCCAGTCACACATGTTGTCAAACTATGTTGGACAACATGAGGGATAATATGAACTGCCCTAATAGAAGTTATTTTTCTGAGTGCCAAAAATAAGCAGAAACTCGAAATTCTTGTAAATATTAATCAAAATTTAAGAAAAATTAATAGGATTTTTAGTAATTTAGAAATGATTCGAGTTTCTATTAAAAATTACTAAGCATAATATAAAAATTGCAACTAAGTAGGCATCAATTTTTCGAATGTATGTTTTGAATTTTTACAAGAACTGTACTATTTTTTCATTAAAAAAAGAAATATTTTTAAAAAGTTTTTATGATGAAATAATAATAACTGAAATTGATTTATATAATTTTTTACATCAGTTATGTAACTCTACAAAAGAGTTTTGGCTCTGTAGATCTAAAGTTAGTTACACTAGTCTTCTGCTAGGAAAACTCATCAGTAATGTGTTGAACAGAATTGGGACGGCCAGCGAGTTTCCGTTGCCGCTTTCTCGACCCCGTCCCAATTCTGTTCTATTGAGCTGGTGTTTTTTCCGTGTAGGAAGAAGCGTGTCTCTACAGTTGGAGAGAAATCATGTTAATTGCAACTCCTCATCAGATTTGGGCAAACCTTGTGTTTCTTAATTTTTTTAATTTAAGTTGGTGGTGGCCTTCCATTCAGTACAATATTCGACTGATAATTAATATTTGCTTTACAGCCATTGCATATGCTGCTGAGTGGAGCGAGCATTGCACTGTGATACTTCTGACCCAATTTCTATACTGTCTGCGGAAGAGGATTGAATCTTCTGCAGAGTTCAGCTCTGTTTTCCCAATAGAGAAGTGTAACATCAAAGTTTAATAAGAGAGCGTCCACTCCAGTAAAGGATACAAATGGTAGACTAAATATAGAGCTGACTTGCTCGTGAAATCTGCTGATTTTGAGAAAGATTTCCACATACAGATTACTTATGGTTTGCGTTACGATTTAGAGCCGTTCAGCAGAAGATCATCGCTATAATAAAATCAACGTATGATGGATCCTGTGGCATACCGTGCATATTGGGCGCCCGGGAAAAAAATATTATTTGCCGCCCCAACCGATAGAAATGTTTATGTTTTTTAACAAACATTTTGTTTACCTCACCAAAAAATAAAAGAAAAAAGGTTCTCACTATTTCACTAAGGCTGTCAAAATTTCCTCCTACACATTCAAATTTACTACATCGACTTAATTCACTAAAATAAGGTCCTCATTTTCAACTTTCAAAAACCCTAGCAAAATGAGATATATTCTCTAATGTAGAGAAACCCTTAAGTTGGTACCGATCGAATTCCTGACAGACTCTGTGATCAGAGGCGTACCGTGCATATCGGGCGTCCAGGCCAAAAATTTATTTGCCGCCCTTACCGAAAAAAATGTTCGTGGTTTTGAACAAACATTTTTAATACCTTACCAAAAAAAAGATCTTCACTTTCCAGATTAAAAAACTCAAGCAAAATGAGATATATTTCACAATACTGTGAAAATTTCGACCTACACATTCAAATTTACTATATATGTTACATTATCAATTTACTTGCATTCACTAAAAAAAACCAAAGAAATTTCTCATTTTTCAATTTCAAAAACCCTACCAAATTGAGATATACGATCATTTTGCCGCCCCGGGCGCAAGGCTTGAGGGTACGCTAGTGCCCGTGATATTTCGAGTAGAACGGTCGACAGAAAAGAATGAAACCTCTGATTAAACTAAACAAAATTAAAACTTATTGTGAGAAACCGCATCATATGGTGCGCTGGCGCAGTTGATGCCCTATGTCCCGGTTGAGGTTCAAGAAAAAAAAGAAGAAGATTGCGAAATACCTTATTAGACCAATCATGTCTGACTTATCGTACTTAAGACTTTCCTGAGGTCTAATACCGTATGCACCGTGCTGTCGGTTCTGCTTTGGCTAAGTATTGCAGTGATAATTTCATAAATTATTTCATTAAAAGTGGCAGTTTTTGAGACTTCCTTAGATGCTCCAATGCTGGACTTTCACTTTCTCAGACCTTGTACAGCACTGAGACTCGGGGCGTTAGCAAAGTCTGCAAAAATTTTAAGGTTAGGTAAAAATAAAAATTTTAAGTTTTTGCAGACTTTGACTACGCCCGGAGTCTCAGTGATGTAAATGGTATTTATGCCAAATTTCGAGAAGATAAGATAATATTTAGAGGTTGCACTCTTTGATCAATTTAGCAAAAGAAGGCAAAAAAAAAACGATTTTTCTATGTAAATTATTTATGTTGGTATGAAAGTGCTCAATGTGTGAAACCTCTAAATATTATCCAATCTTCTTGAAATTTGGGATACATGGAATATCTTTTACATCACTAGGACTCGAGGCGTAAGCAAAGTCGTATAAAAATCAAACCTTCGAAAAAATGAAACACCCTAAGCTTCATACAACAAACAACTTTATTTTTAAAATACTACACAAGTATGCTTTCGAAAAATTATCTAAAGTGGACTAAGATTGCAAAAAGCAACTTAAAAATATGCAAGCTAAATGTATTTTTTAAATTAATCTCAAGGGATACGTTTTAATGTTTTATTAAAAATTTGATAAATTTCGATAATATGTAGTTACAAGTTCATTTCAAATTTGAGGTGCCAACACTTTTTCTCAGCATATTTTGTAGTATTTTCATGACATGCAAGTTCCGCCACATGGGCGGTAAGTCGAGTTTTTGTTGTTGTTGCATTCTTGCTGGTATATCATTCTGAAATCGCATGTTCATTTATTCCGCTCGTGTGCGGTTAACCATAGTTGATGTTGTCTACGACATCGTCGTCAACTAGACAACATTTAAGGGAAGCTCAAGGCACCAATAATTGCTCAACTTGTCAGAACAATGCATGGTATGAGATACGAACTTGCTATTTTCTAGCTATTGGAAATTACGTACATAGGTGTTGTTAAGAAATTAGTAAAAAAAGCATTTTGACGTAACTGTGTATAAAACTTTTTGCAAGACTTTAGGTTATTTTATTTACCTAAACAAAAGGGTGCCCCCTATTATTTCATCATCTTGGGCATCTCAAGAGTTGAATGAGGTTGAAAAATCAAGAAAAAAAATGAGAAATATATTTAAAAGGATATAAATATATTTTGAAAGAGGTTGAGAAAATCGAAAAAGTGTGGAAAAAACTGAAACAAAAAATAAATAGAAAATGTTGAAAAAAGACGAAAGAGGTTAAAAAGATTAAAAATGTATTTTTAAAGCCGATAAATATTGCAAAAGTCGAAAAAAATGGTTGAGAAAGTCGATGAAATATGAAAAAAATTGAATGAAGTTGAAAATGTCGAAATAAATTAAAAGAAGTTGAAGAATTTGAAAAAATGTAGAATTTGTTGAAGGAGTTGAGAGAGGTTGCAACAGTTGAAAAAGGTTAATAAAGTTGAATAAAGTTTGAATAAAGTTGAAAGAGGTTAAAATACTCGAAAAAAGATTGAGATGAAAAAGTTGAAAAAAATTGATAGAAGTATAAATGTAGAAAAATATATGGATCATCTTGAAAAAGTTGAAAGAGGTTGAATAGTTGAAAAATGCTGATTAAGTCGATAAAATATGGACAATCTTCAGATGAGTTGAAAGGCTTTCTCGAAAAGAGTTGACAAATGTTAAAAAACCCGAAAAAAATTGAAGCAGCTTGAAAAGGTCGTGTTGAAATGTTGAAAGATCTCGGTAAATTCAATTAAGTAGAAAAATGTAGGATAAAGTCGAAAGGAAAAAGGGAAAATATTTAAAATAGTTGAAAAATGCCAGGCCTTTTTGTTTACATGGGAGGTGCCATGCCCACTGATGTATTCCCGTCGAATTCCATTCCATCCCATCAAAGCTTATAGTAACTGACATCTCAAGTCCAAATTAGGATTTCTCTAATAGTTGGATACCCGCAATTGACATTTGAGCCATGAAAGGCTCTTACTAGGGATGGCAATCCCCGGATTCACTCGTAATCCCGGGATTTTTGGGATTAGAAAAATTTGTACACGGTTGAAAAAGTAAGTAGGTATAAAATTTTATATGAATATCAGTTTAAAGTCGTTTTATATGAATTTAGGTATAAATTTAATAACTTTTCAACATATAAAAACCAGCTATGCGGACAGTTATTTAGGTTTAATTTTGTCTAATATAACATCAACATTCTGTGGCCGAGCTAGCAAATGAGTGGGGTCGCATTCAAATTATTCTATAAATGAAGCAGGTTCAAATCTCAGTCCATTCAAGTTGTGTTATTCAAATCATTTTATAAATAGAAATTGTAAATAAAATTAAATTAAAAAGAAGTTTCTGTTCCCGGATTTGAACCCGTGTGTGCTGGGTCCCAGTCAAACGTTCTAACAACCGACATAAAAATACATTTTTTTCAATATCGTAAAAGTTACATATAAACTTTTCAGTATGAAAAAAAGTTTTATATTCACAAAAAATTTCATACTTTGGAACTTATAAAATTCTATACGATTTTCTTATGGATTTATATGAATAATATAAATATTCTTTTATATTACATACACGGAAAAAACACCAACTCAAATTTTATTAAAAATTAATAGGAGATTATAAAAATTAAAATCTGAAAACAAATATTACTTTTTTATAGTAATAAATAGAAAATCCTTATTAAAAATTCTATTCTAGTTTGTAAATATTTTCATTTTACATTTTTTAATAAGTGCATATTAAAAATTATTTTCTTCATTTTAATTATCACCTAAAAACTTTGAAATTTTACAAATTGCCACATTAGAATTTTTATATATTTCATATTGTAATATATGATTCCCGCTTTATAATTTTTAAAAAGTAGTTATAGAAAAATTATTTCAAGATTATTAATTTTTATTATATTGAATTTTATTTCTCTTTTGTGTTTAATTTGTACTCTGTTTAAGTTCTCAACATGTTCATGCAAAAAAATAAATATATAAGGCTTGCCAAACTCTTACTAATTGGCTTTGAAGTAATGTGTTGAACAGAATTGGGACGGGGTCGGGAAAGCGGCAACGGAAACTCGCTGGCCGTCCCAATTTTGTTCAACACACAAAAAATTTTAAAAATAAATTTCAGTTATTATTATTTCATTATAAAAACTTTATAATGTACTTTTTAAAAAATAGTACAGTTCTTTTAAAATATAATAAATTATTGCAGAAATTTTAAAATCTACTTTGTAAAAATTAAAAACTTGCATTCGAAAAATTGATGCCTGCTTGATGCAATTTTTATATTACGCTTAGTAATTTTTAATAGACACTCGAACCGTTTCTAAATTACTAAATTACCTACTAATTTTTCTTAAATTTTGATTAATATTTACAATTATTTCGAGTTTCGTTTTTTCCGTGTACAGTTCCGGATTATTTATTTATTTATTAAAATTGATAGTTAAATTTATAAAATTAAAACTAACAAAAAAAGAAAATTTATAGCATTGGCTACTTAGGCCAATGAAAATTGATAGTTTAGGTATAAAATGAAAGACAACTATTTTTTCCAATAAAACACAAATCTACAATAAAAAATATAGATATTTGGCTGCATGCCCAGGGGGTTTCTTGCAATCAAAAAAATTTATTACCCTTTTTCCGACATTATATTCTGTTATAAAAAATGCAACTGTCAAAAATATTGGGGTAGATCCATAGTCGGACAAAAAAACTAATTTTTATGGATAACACTACTCTACAAATTTACAAAAACTTTCACCACAACGAATGGCGATAACATTTTCTATAGTGAAATTTTCCGTAGGATCTGAATATGCTAATGATTTTTTTCGGTTGGTCCCAATTTTCCATATAAATCGCCAAATTCAAAAAAAATGCACTGTTGAGAGCACATACTTCACTTAAATGCTTGCAAAAACTTTAATTGTTAGTCAATCAATTTAAAATTTTTCAATTTAGTAAATAAGAGTCTGAAAAAAATTTTAAGGTGTGAAACGTACCAATAGTATTAGAAAGATGGCTGCTGTGGCCGAAAATAGGTAAAAAATCAATGTTTTTCGTTTTTTTAAGCAAATTTCATCTTTGAAGTCCTATATCTGGAATTAATTATATGGGTTATAAAAAGGTAGCTCTTCTATCTTATAGAAAATTTCATTTAAAAACTTTAGGATTCGTGATCAGTGACCTCCACCCCGTAAACTAAATTTGGTGCAAATCGGTTGACTTTCAAAAATTTTACCACCATATTGGATTTTTGACCACCATATTGGATCCGCCATCTTGGATTTTGTCAACCTTGCATGAAAGCTTTTTGGGAGTAACAATTTAATCGAAGAAACGAACCGATCGGTTGTGAATTTTTATTTTTGCAAGCTCTTATTGCTGGACACTCGATTCTTCTCCGGCTTTCGGAGTTTTATAAATTTCATACAATTTTTAGCTCTAAATACTTTTAACAGCAAATTCATCAATTACAAAAGCAGTTAACTGGAAATAACTCAATTACATGACACTTAACTGGTTTTTACAAAATAATTTCAGTTAACTGATTCGGTTTTTTTGAAATTACAGTCATAAATAACAGTTTAAAAAGTGGACTCATGTAGGAAATGAAAATTTAGATTAAAATACACATTTGCCTCAGAACATCTCATTTTTTAAAAATGTCACTTAACTGGTTATTGCAATTTGCCATAGATATGTATATAAATATGTATGTACAGCTCCGTACAACTAATTAGGGACAGTAAATAAGCATTGAAGCTTTTGGTAATATTGGTATTTTATTTATAAAAAACACTGAAATTTGTTTAGAATTAGCTTGAATAATTCATTACCTTTCTTAAAAAACCATTATATTTCTATTATTTACCAATTTTTTTAAAATTATGTAAAAAACTTAAATACATAATCAAAGGAGTCGTGCATATAATTAGGGACACACAATGTTTTTACACCTATTTAATGTTGTCTTTTTTTTTTTTTGAGGTTTTATCAATATTTTGTAGCAAAACCATTGTTGTCAGTTACTACTTGATATCTCCGAGACATTGACTCCAATAAATTCTCACAAACACTGCTTGGAATTGCTTCCCAGAATTTCTTAGTTTCGATGTACAGCTTATTAAAGTTGCTTATCTTGAGCAAGCTCCGTTTGCTTTTTACCACTTGCCATAAGTTCTCAATTGGATTGTGATCAGGACTGCAACATGGGTAGTCCAATACAGTACGTTGTTTACCAGTAAACCATTGATTAACCTGCCGAGCAGTGTGCTTCGGATCATTGTCTTGCTGAAATATCCAAGTTAAGGGCAAATGTTCATCCGATTATGGCAGCATTTCATTCTTTAGGATTCAAATTTATTGGAATTTGTCTATAATACTCTCAATTCTTCGAAGTAAGCCAACACCACACAATGGCATAGCACCCCAAAGCATAATGCTTCCTCGCCCGTTCTTTAGTGTAGATCGGGTGTACTTTGGGTCAAAATCCTTTGACTTAGGGCGGCGGACATATTTTTTCCAATCGGGTGATACTCTATTTATTTTAGTTTCGTCTAAAAACAACACATTTCTATTCCTTTGCATTCCAATGACGATACTTTTTGGCAAACTCAAGTCTCTTCTTGCGGTTGCGTTCAAATAATAGGGGCTTGCTCTGAGAAACCCGTCCAAAAAGTCCAACTTCATGCAAACGTCTTCTAATTATATATACGGATAGTGCTGCTTTATTTTCGTCATAAATAGCCATCCAAACTTCGGTTGCGGACTATATTTTTTTAGACTCCCGGACAATAACACAGAAAAAAAAGACTCGCTGATATCAAACAATTTCGGGTCCGATTTCAACGAATGTTGTGTATGATTTTCAGTCAGAGAAACAGTTTCTCTGATATAACAAAAGATGATTTGTTGAAACTTAAAGTAAATTAGTTGATTTCAAAAATACATTTGCTAATTTTCCTAAAGTTTTTGTTGAAACTTAAAATAAAATCCTTGATTTCAAAAAACAAATTTGTTAATTTTCCTAAAGTTTTTGTTGAAACTTAGAATAAATTCGCAAAAAAAAATTTTCTTTTTTGATTTTTTACTTTCCTCTATTTCTTTTTTTTTCATCTATTTTCTTATTTGTTGGTACTTATTGTCAGTCATTCTTATTTTAATTGCAATACGTTTTTAAAACTTCAAAGGAGGAATTAATTTTTTTTTTACCTGTCACCCGATCACCCAACTCAGCCACCGACATCATTTTTAAGATATACTACAATCAGGGAAGCTCCTGGTTCAAACCCCGGCGACGACATAATTTTTTTTTTTTTTAAATTTTATATTTTTGAATTTAAAAAACAAAAAAAAAGTAGAGAACTATAAATATATTGAAAATATCTTGAAAACTGCCTTTTATATTAAAATATAACGGACTCGTTTTTTATTATTAACATAAAAGGCAGTTTTCAAGATATTTTCAATTTATACAAATACAGTTCTCTACTTCTTTTTGTTTTTTTAATACCTTTAAATTAAAAAAATTAAAAAAAATTATGTCGTCGCCGGGATGTGAACCAGGAGCTTCCCTGATTAGACAATGGAAGTTTTTTATTCGCAATATCAGTGAAACATTTTGCTGATTACGCTAAAATATTTTGTTTAAAAATCAGATAATTTGAATTTGCAAATCCAAAGAACAAAGGGTTTTGATTTTGGAAATTTTTTCTTTGATTCAAAGAAATGAATTGTTGAATTCCACAAATTTTAATCATAGAATTGCAATTCTTTGATTTTACCAATCTTGTTTTCTCTGTGAAGAGCATCTTCTCGAGCAGTTGTTATGCGGCTTCTTTGTTTGCGTTGTATTTTTCCTATAGCCGAATTATTTTTTAAATATTGTAGCGCATTGCCTACAATGGTTTTGAAAACTTTTAAGGCAGCTGCGATTTGTTGAAAAGCGCTTCCGTCTTGATGTTTTGATTTTTCGTATGCTGACGTCACAAGGTTTTTTTTCTACTCATTTTAAACTACCAAAAACAACTTCTATAATCGCAAGTAGCCATAAACAATATATAACAAACCTCTTTTTAATTTTTTGAATTAACAAAAGTTAAATTTTGTCACTGTCCCTAATTTGTTGCACGATCTATTCCTTAACGAATGTCTCCACTTCATAAGAATAACGGTTAAAAAAATTAGTGGTAATGTTGTAGTTTTAAAGTACCAAAGATTCACTTTTAAAAAGTATTGAACCTACGGATTTTATTGTGTATTCCAAATTGCATATGTCTTTATATAAATCAAAAACTACTGTCCCTAATTAGTTGCACGAAGTTGTATATTAGGGTGGTGCTATTTGGATTTTTTGCAAAAGTCAAATGCGACCCCCCCCAATCCGTTAGAAACAGGATAAAAAATTTGAAAAATTTATTTAAAATTTTTATCTTTTACCCTTGCTTAGCCTATTTCATAGTCAAAACAACAAGTTTTCTACAAAAAGGTATAAACAGACAAAAAGGGTTCTATCTAGCACTCTATTCAGAAATCTACTACGCCGACTTTCGCCGGCCAGTAGTTATCACTGAATTAGTGCAAAAAATTGACGTTCACAAAAAATATCCCAAAAAATATTAGATGGCATATATTGTAACAAAATTTAAAATTATTAAGAATTACTTATTAGCCTTCATTTCAAAAAAAGATTTATGTGAAAATATTGTAACATTCAAAAGTTAAACAACTCCAAAATTGAAAAAAATTCGTAAATAATAAAAATATACAAAAAGAAAGGGAATGGACCTTGTAATTTGCACGCTTCTCAATATGTTGTCGTTCATTTAAGAACCTGAAAATTTGAGTTTTTCTTAATCAAAGTATGCGTAATAAAACTGCATCGTTAAATTTTTGTTGCAGTGAAATGTCAATGAAAAGATTTATGGCCACAGAATTTTCAAGATCACCCACTGTGCGACTGTAAAATCATAAAATGTTTACGGGCTCCCTAACTACAAGCATAAACAAAAATAGGTGTGAATTTTTAGGTAGAAGTTTTTTTTGATTTGTGCTCGCATCTTTCGAATTTTTTCATTAAACTGTTCTTGCTCGTTTTCGAGATCAATATGAGATATATTTAGATCTCTGAAATGTGGTTTTATAAAGCTCTTATCTTTGCTAAATTTGAATTCATTGCAAATATTTCACGTAGAAATTGTTCGAGTTAAAATTTTATATGCAATTTACTTGAAAATTATGCCATAAATCAAATTTCAACAACTTGCGTCTCTCATATCGATTAATAGAGAATTCACAGACGAAAATTGCAACAAAATTTGTTTTGATCGGTTTTTTATTATACTTAGTTAGCCAGAAAGTTAATTTTTTTAAAAAAAAGTCACTTTTTCGCCATTGTGAGCCGTGAACATTGCATGTTTCTTTAAATTTGTGTTATGTTTTAATGTTTTTTTGCAAATTTTTCGCAAGCTGATTTAATCACGAGTAGTACGATTTAAACAAAAGAACCTAAGCCAGAAAACTGCTTTTGCAAAGTTTGTTCCTTAAGTCTTTCGTTTCGTTTTATCTTCCGGTTTTCATTAGACATTCATTAATGACTGATTTACAGTTGTGAGCTGTGCTACCTAACGATTGCTTGCGGTGCTTGTATGCGGGCACGTCATGTGATATCCCCCCATTGATGCAGCCCTTTCGAATTGTAGTTTCTCAGACTGACGACGATGGCGATGGCGATGACGATGAAAATCAACCGCATACGACAAGCAACTGAACACTGTCGCTTGTCACTCATCAACGTGGACCATTGTTGCAAGTCTTGAAAAATTTTCTCTCATTTTGAATGCAAGACTTTACTTACAATGATGCTTTTTGCGTTCTTGTTGTCAGGTTGTTCTACGTTCTTTGTATTCTAACTTGCCGCATTAATGGATCGCTTAGTTGCGGCTTTTAATTTTTATTGTTTATTATGGTATTCTACATTTTTCGATGTTTTTTATGCTATCTTAAGACTCATTTAATGTTTTCAACACTGTAAAAAACTACTTTCAATAGTTGTTTATTACTTAACAACGAAATGTTTGTGTTACTTTCATTAAGCAATAAATAACTTATGTGTAACCTTCAAAAAGATTAACAAGAACCGACTGATGTGCTATTTGCAAAAGGCTGTACAAAACTTATATACTTGGACCGAAATATCACAAATAAAAACAAATAGTCAGTTGCGTACCTAGAGGGGCATAATATGAAAAAAAAATCTAAAAAAGCCATATAATAACGTTTTAGGCAAAATTAACTGATCAACTTAAGAGCTGATCAAATGTATAAATTAATTAATGTGGGGCAGCTATCGAGAATATCAAACCAAAGTACTTAATCCATGTAGTTTCGGACAAGTCAAAATAATTTCAGAGTGCTAAATTTGAGTATCTGTTTCAATATTTTGTCGATTGACTCAGATTGTTTCTTATTTGTTGCCAGTAATTGCTATTAAGGAAATCAAAGAATGAATTTTTATTTCCCGCATATTGCTAGGAAATAGAAAATATTCTCTTCTGCTTTCATATTACGTTGGCTATATACATATTGCCATCTCGAAATAGAGTACCTTTGGTTAGCTGAGTCGTTACCATTTTCAGTAGCCGGTTATTTAGCATTTTAATTGTCAGGATTATGGGCGGGGCTTACCAGTACCCGAGGGCGTTAAGGTAAGCTCAAACTGGAAGTAGATAGTGAACTCTGTGACCAGCTGTGATCGCTAAGCTGAATATTTGATGACAAAAAGAAACAGTATAAGTCATATGAATATACACATAACTTATGTTGTTTCGCCTTGTCATCAAATATCGAGTTTGGCTGTTATTCCTTGTGGCCACAGAACTGTACTATACTTGGCTCGTTTTGATCCTTACACTGAGTGTACTTTTAGCATAATACTAAACCTGAGAGATGAAGGTAAAGTTATCACTTTCGTGCCACGGTTTGTAAGGAGTCCTAGTCTTTCCTAGGCCCTTTCGGGGGTGAATCGTGGTGGCTGTGGTTGATACCTAAATCGCAGGGAAAGCAAAACGTTACGCTCAGTGCGGAGCCGCATTTTCTCAACCTGGTGGTGGCAAGAGATAAAGATGGATTTCGACTCAAAACAATGCCTTCAAGGGTGAAGTTATATCCTTAAGCAAAACTTTACTTGATAGCTGTTTTTACATTTTTTTGAGATACGGCTTTTGCGCTACTGAGGGCAGTATACTACCGCGAAATAGGCGTATCACAAAAAAACTCGTTTCGAGATAATGGAATTTTTGTTTATGTCAATTCGTTGAAATACATGTAAAATTGAGACAGAGAAAATATTCTTAAGGGTTTTTTTTTTATATGTTTGAAGTAAAATATCGTTATTTGGCTTAATTCATTAGACGCGTAATTTCTTAAGCTATCTGATGCAATAAGAATCTCGAATATCAATTTTTTTGAGATACGCCTAATTCGCTTCTGACGGCAGTATAGTGATGCCAAAAAATTCTAGACTTTAGCCTATGAAGGTACAGCACCATTAAGGTGCATCTTTGAAATTTCTTTCAGTGATGTATAAAACGGCAAATCGAGGATTTTCTACTTGTTCTAATCAGGCTGAAAGCAAAAATAGTTACTTGTCATTTTTACATCGGGTACATGACAATTTTTTCACCCATCCTACAGACATAATGCCCCATAAGTCAATGGTATCTGCTTGTTCAATGCAAGCCTTCTCAGTAAACTACATACATATACTCCAAGTCAAGAATATCAAATATCTTCAATTTACTTTATAAAAATTCGACTTTTGATGAAGTGTGAATTAATTTGCAAAGCCCGTCTGATGAAGTCATTGTGCAAAAACTTTGATAAGCAAGGTCGCACTGCAGAAGAATAAGCTTTAAAAGTGTCTATTGGTGGAATCCGGCGGTATTGATTGCAACGACACACCAAACCTTGGCACGTCCATTTTATTGTGGAAGAATACTATACAGGCTGAGGGGCCAGGCTGTTGGGGCCTTGAGTGGCATCTAACCCGGTTCTCTGATTTCCAGTCGTAGTTAATTTGAAAATCAAAAATGTAGATTTTTAGGCACTTCATTTTTGTTGTTTTTAGTGTACTGTTTGACTTTTTTATTGTTCTCACTCATATTTGAGCAAATACTCTTACAATTGATGCATTTTATTTATGTTCTCTTTTCTCCTCATTTATTTGCTTTGTTTTACGTTCATTGCACTGCAATACCTGACTTTATTTTTTGCTGTCTTCTGTTGCTGTTGTTTGAATTGCAGTGCGTCATCTTGGCCGCGGTAACGGGCTTAGACCGCATGTTGCGCGACTGACAACATCTTAACGGTCCTTTCCACAGCAACGCTTTACATCATTAATATCGTGATTATCACATGAATACTGAGATACTCAGATGCTTTAGCAATAATAATTTTTTTGTTTTATGATCTGAAGCTCTTGTAAACAAAGAAGACCACAGAAAAATTGTGTCGCATAAAATATAAAAAACTAAGAAATAAAAGAAAATAACTAATCAAATAGAAGCATTCAGCTAAAATAACTTTTTCTTTTTTTTCTGTTAATTTCTTTTAGCTATTTGCAGAAACTTTGACGTTTTACACAATTTATTTAGCGTTTAACCTCATAAAATTTACAAAAGGGCCAACGCATATTTTCACGTTAACCCATACAAAAATTGACCACCAACAATCGAGAAACAGAATAAATTTTATATCATTCTGTTTGACGTTGTCTCTCGGTTCTGCCATAGCGTGTTGACAGCCATCAGTTATAGACTGCAAATGCCCAGTAGCGCATGCGCGTCGTCGTTTACCGAGTAACACAGATTTTACGTCTGTAGCTGCTGCTGCTTCTTTTGCTTTCGTTTATTTCAAACTGTTTTACCAATTAAATTGCGCGTGCGCGCACTTCATCCATCATCACAACGATGTTTTGGCGATTTTTCAGCCTGCTGGCATTGACTCTGTGCCTGGGACTGCCCGCTCAGTTGGAAGCATTTGTGGCGCGCTCAACAGGTAAGCAAAATTTTGTATTTATAAATTTCTAATTCATTGTCATTGCATTGACTCTAACTGACTAACTGCTTATTTTGAAAGTTAGAAGCCACATGGCTGTTATCAAGGTTATTGGGCACGACAACCATAGTGATGTGTTACCAGTTAAGTTTTCATTTTGTTAATGATTTTGGTATTTAAGGAATGTTTTTAATAAACTGAAATCATTTGAGAGCGAAGTATTTAAATTTCACTTTTTAAAAAAGTTTTCTTTCTGTTTGTGTTAAGTACATACCAGTAGGTACATTTGTCCTTTACTTTGCGTCTACTGATTCTGAGCACCCCATTTATTTTGGTGCTGATCGAACATATTACACCGAATAATAATTGGGTAATATGAGAGTTGGCGTCTTGAAGAAAAGCGAATTTGAAATTGCAATGATATTAGATATTTAAACCAATCGGACCACGTAAGTTATATTTTAAATAAAACTTCGGCCAGGCCGAAACTCACATACCCTACACTGCATTGAAAGTACTTTTAATGAAATGTTATAAATACGTTGAAAAGGTTGAAGAGGTTTAATAAGTCGACAATCAAGTAAAAAGGTTCAAAAAGGTTGAAAAGTGTTGAAACAGTGGAAAAAAACTGGAAACCATTGAAAAAAGTTGAAAGAAATGAAAAAATTCGAAAAAATAAGAAAATGTCGAATAAAGTTGAATGAGGTTTAAGAAAGTGGAAAAACTACGCATACCAAGTTTAAGCACAATAGTATAATATAGTTTGCGATACAAGCCGAATAAGTCTTAAGATTAAAGGCGATGACACACCCACTGGTACAATCCAGTCCGATTTCGATCCAGAAATAGCTTTCGCTCAAATCAAACAATTCCGGGTCTGATTTCAACGAATTTTGGGTATGATTTTCAGTCAGCGAATCAGTTTCGCTGATTTGATGATGATGATTTGTTGAAACTTAAAATAAATTAGTTGATTTCAAAACAACATTTGTTAATTTTCCTAAAGTTTTTGTTGAAACTTAGAATAAATTCGCAAAAAAAATTTTTCTTTTTTGATTTTTTACTATCTATAAAAAAAATTAAAAAATTAAAAAAAAAAATTATGTCGTCGCCGGGATTTGAGCCGAAGCTTCCCTGATCAGACAATGGAAGTTAACGCTAACGCTAAAACATTTTGTTGTAAAATCAGATAATTTGAATTTGCAAAATCAAAGAACAAAGGGTTTTGATTTTGCAAATTTTTTCTATGATTCAAAGAAATGAATTGTTGAATTCCACAAATTTTAATCAACGAATTGCAATTCGTTGATTGTTTTTTCTGTGTAGTTTCCCCGTAAACTTTATTTCAACAGACTGACAGACACACAGGCAGACAGACATAGCTACATATATCGACTGAGGTGGTGACGCTGATCAATGATATATATAATTTTCTATACCTGCCATGCCTCCTTCTATGTGTTACAAGCGGTTGCACAAAGTGAAATTACCCTCTGTGTAGGATATAAAAACAAACCAAAGCCTTATCTCGTTTCATCTGTATCTACACACTGATCTTTGAGCGATATTTGCTCTTTAGCTACAGTTGAAATCCGGCTTCACATAAATACGATGTTGCAAAGCGAATGAGAATCCTTATTGCTTTTGAACTTAGATCAGGATATTCATTTTTATCGCTACCCAAAACACCACTAAATCGGAGTAGTTGCAAGAGAGCTCAATAAAGATCTCTTTTTCTTGCAAAGAGAATTCTGATGGAGTTAAATTTTTCAACATTGTTTTCTGCAAAGTATCTTACAACCTATTCAGTAAGCTTCGAGAGGTGCTCCGTAAAAAGTCTTGCAACACAACGAAATCATTGGAGCCCTCGCATTTAAGCAATTTCGGAAAACAATCTTGACCGCCATCCACATTAAATTTTTTTATCCAAAACTCCAGCTTTTTCCTAAAGAATGAAACTTTCTCCTATATTTCAAGATGTTGCCTTGCAGAGTCAGATTTCAGGCATTTAGTTTCTCGAATATTTTATTTTTTTTTATTAAACAACACATCAAGATATGTTTATTCAAAGCGCAAGTATGACCATATATCTGAGTTTTACACAAAAATACTAAATTTTAATCTCTTAAGCTATTTAAATATACGAAACTTACTTTTCCTACAAAATCTAATCATTACGAAAACTCCTGGTTACCTCTATAGAAAATTAAACTTTGCACAATCATCAAGAACTTTAAACTTGAATGTTCTTTGTTAGTGTTGTCAAACTTTGGAACTCTCTCCCAAGTACCATAAAGTCCCAACGTAATCAAAGATGCTTTAGATTGGCTGTACAAAATTATTTTGGCAACAATTAAATTAAATTAAATGAAATGAAATTAAATTATATTGAATCAAATTTAAACACTAATCGACTTAATTTTTGCTTGAATTGAAATTGAAATTAAAATCGTTTTACATATTTAACTATTGAATATAACTATTTAATTAAAGAAATGAAATGTAATGAAATAAAAATTATACCTGCAACTTTTAGGTCTTGTGCTTGAACAAACCCCTTCTTGTTTTTGTGTGAAACTTAGTTACATTTAATTAAATAATTCTGTCGGTATAGCATTTCAAAGTTGTTGCTTGTATTAGAGGTGCCACGCCCTGTTGAGGAAAGTTTCGCAATTTTAGTCCAGAGCTTGTACGACCCATTTCTAGTGTTTGTGTGAAATATGGTTGCAAGATCTAAATAGCTCCTTCAAAGTAGCGTTTTTTAATTTTTGCTTGCATGATAAGTGACACGCTCACTTGTCGAAATGCGCTTAAATTGTGTCTAGAGCTTGTCCGAACCTTTCGCAGTATTTGATTGAAATTCGGTTACTCTACCTACAATAACTCCGTCAGTATAGCACTTTAAAGTTTTATGTATGGGAGGTGCCACGCCTTCTTGTAGAAATTCACCTTATTGTTGTCCAGCGCTTCTCTAAGTCATATCAAGTTTTAGTGTGAAATTTGGTTTCATTACCTAAAATATTTCACGCATTATAGAGGTTTACATTTAATTTGAATGGGCGGTAGGCGTGTTTTCGGATTTTCGAAACGGTGGTCATTTCCAATGGGTAAACTTTTTAGTTTATGCTAACAGAAATCCAAATCAAAAAAAAATATTTCAAATCCATTCACTATAGCTGGGTTCCGAGGTGTAAACCTAATTGCACTCGACTAAATAGATAGTAATTAAGATGTTCGTCTTTATTACTATCAGTAGCCTCATCAAGTTACAGACCAAATTTCTTGCCTTTTATTTTCTCTATCAACTAGTCATTGAGATCCTCATCTATATGATGAATTCTTCGACTAATAGTGTTGTTAGATAAAGGTACCTTTGTACCATAATAGTAACCATGTCCAGAGTAGCCGGTAGAATAAGCTCTCCTGCGATAAAGTGATGTGTTTTGCACTTCACCACCCTATAAGCCACCTTGAAAGATGCTAGCAGGGCGCTGGTAGATACTGAGCAGTGCCGGCTCGAGGGGTGTTCGAACCGTTCAACCGAACAGGGCGCCTTTTCATGAGGGGTGCGTTGTCGGGCGCCTTACCTTTGAGGGTAAATACTTGATTATTTATTAATCCTTGAATCACAACTCTTCCGATCAGAATGTGCTAAAAGTGCGAGAACTTCTGAAGCGAAATCTTCCACTAAAAATAACAATTTTAAACAAAACTTTATTGCAAATATCACTAACAATTTGATGAAATGGATAAATTTAGACACAAAAAATTTTGCGGTCTTGAGAAATCTGCAAATTACAACTTTGACATCGCAGATCCCACTTCTTGGCCTCAAATTCGCGACGTTAAAACATTCGATTATTCAGTTTCCTTTGATCCTTAATAGATTAAATTGGAAATGTTTCCATGTCGTTATTTTTTAAATCTCTCTTCCACCGCACTCTACCTAATGGTTTTGATTCGCATTCATGAATCTCCTTTGCGAACACTGGATTTAATAATTGGCATCATCTGACAGAAATGCGTAAGTCACATAAGCCATAACCAAATCACATCAAGTCTTATTAAACTTGAAGTCAGTTCGAATCATGAGTTGGGAAACACAATCGCCCGTGTATAGCAGTAACTTGTCAAACGAAATCTCATCACTGGAAAAAAAGTTTTGACTAGGCTAATGAACATTATTTCAATTCTTGCCGGGAACAATATGGTTATCCAAGGGTACTCCGACTAATTGTACACCAAAAACAAGGAAAAGTATTTTCGTCTTACACAATGGCCCAATCGTCTTCAGTGGATGTCTTGAACTTCATCAGTAAAAACAAGCTAGAAGAACTTTCCCCTAATGTTTGGATATCTCTTAAGATTTTACTAACCTTTCCCATTTCACAAGCGGGGAAAGGAGATTTACTTAGCTGAAATTAATAAAAACGTCTTAGCGATCTACGATGAGCCAATGAGATGAGACCATCTAAATTCACTAACGATCGTATATCGACCGAGAATGAAACGGCTCATAGTATCGATTTTTCTGAAGTTATAGAACATTTCGCATGTCTAAAAGTAAGAAAATATAACATTCTGATAGTTTTGTAGTTTTCGAACTTACATTTCATGCATTGGTCCAAGGTACACGCCAAGCTCAAAATTCGGAAAATATTCAAAAACAGTTTTAACATAAGAGATAATAAGATTTTAAAATAAGTTAACTTGAAGAGAAACGTTGGGTACCGTTATTTTCGTTGTTGATCCCCAAAACAAAAAAGTTACACAGCTCGTAAGTCGACCTTGAAAATTTGCTCAAAATTTACAAATTACGTGAAAATTTCATCTTCCTCAGTTGAGGAAAGAACGTAAATTAAAATAGCTCATGTGCAGCGTTGCTGAAATCGGTTACATAAATAGAGAAAATTGTACTGTAAGAATTTTTAGGTACGCTCTGACGAACATGAAAAATCGCTATTGATCCAAGGCTCAATCGGTTCAAGGTACAAGCACTTCCCCTATCATAAAAAATTTCTTCAACTATTGAATAAAACTGTTCAGAGGAATGATGAACTGTTTTTATCTCTCGATATAATCGACACATATAATATATAATGATGGGCAC
Source organism: Meiosimyza platycephala (assembly GCA_963662105.1). Lineage (NCBI taxonomy): Eukaryota > Metazoa > Arthropoda > Insecta > Diptera > Lauxaniidae > Meiosimyza > Meiosimyza platycephala. The sequence goes on along the minus strand of OY759210.1, from coordinate 38,801,224 downwards.
CCATATGCATGCAAAATTTCTTTTCCATATAGTGGTGCAGCAACCATGTGAAGTTCTACTTCTACTGTAGTAAAAATCCATCGTTGTTGTGCGTTTACATTTGTGTACGTATACACAAATACTCTCTCGTTTCTCTCAAACACACTTTCGTTAAACTTGGAAGAACTAGTGCCCATCCACTATTATAGATTATGAAAGGTAGGTGATGAAAATTGGGCGCTCAAACATTGTCTGAACAGGACACTAATTACCCTCGAGCTGGCACTAGTACTGAGGCTAGTTGAGTGAACACGTTTTCCCGTTTCTGTAAATCTTACAACTTCCTACAAATAAATTCGAGAGATTGTGAGTGATAGGTTTGAAGATGTCGCTTTAGCTTACTTGGGAGCATACCCTTGGGTACTAAACTTTTCCTTCAGAGCGCACACTTTTAGCATTCTTCATTGTTTACTTTTACTAAAGTTAAGACGAAGTCCGAATACCTGTCTTCGTATTTGCAGTATTTCCGTTTTATTGCTCACCCGCCACTTGTCGATGCTTGATGGCTCTCGCTTGAACTATCGACTTGGTTATTAAATAAAAAATCTTTCTCTTTGATTTGACGCGCTGCACGGAAGAAGACTGACGCTAACCTAGGTTTCCGAGACTGTGTTCGGAAATGAGATTTCTTGGCAATCAACATGGTAGTTTAGTTCCTACCATACCTGTAAAAAATTTAAAATAAAATAGAGCGCACGTTGTTGAAATCTTTGTTTTTTTTTTATTTCTGTTTTGTTTATTCTTAGCAGCGCAGGTAAAAACTTACCCGGTTGCATTTATTTGAGGTTGACAAGATAATTCTACCTGGTGTCAATCTACAAGTCGACGGAAATTCAAAAAAATGTTTGAACACAATATTGTTTTTACTTTAATCTCTACTTATTTTTTATTTTTGTCAATTCAAAATCTTCCGCTTCAAGCTTATTTGTTTTTGTCGACTGATTACTATTAATTATAATTGAACGTTATTTTATCGAATTTCACAGTAATTAGCAAACACCGACTTTCGTGTGAGTTTCCACAAATCGGTCAATGCTCTGAACAAACATGACAAAGACAACAGATGAAACAATTTAGCTGTTTTATAATTTCGAGAAATTTCGTTCATTATTTTTATTTCACAGCTATAATAACTTAGCTAACAGATAATTTTTGTTTACAGTGATATTTCTGCTGTCACAATTCTATATTTCTGCAAATGCAAACAGCATTTTTTTTTATTGAAATCATATCATTTTCAAATTCTTCGCTTCGGGTTTATATTTTCCCTATCTTCTCTAGCTGTAATTAAATGTTGGGATTGATTCATTAAAATGTGTATTGATATAAATTTTTTTATTAATAGTGTTTTAACATTGTGATTGTTTCAATCGATAACATCGAAATGTTCGAGGAATTGTTGTCGGTTGTCATCGTCCCTTACACAAAATACCCTTTTATAGACATGAGTCATGTCTAACCATGCCATTTATCTTGTATTTTACAGGATTCTCCTGTATTTTCAGCGAATATCCTGTAAGAAAATGACTCATGTATTTTTGTGAAAAATCCTGTAACTATCCTGTTTTATTTCCATTGATTTTAAACTTTGAATTTCTCTTGCAAGTTAATGATCATTATCTCGCTCAGTTTGTTATTGTTAGTTTGTATTTGTCAACTCTTACGCTGATAACAACGTCTTCAAAACTGTTCTACAAATAAAAAAGGTGTAATATAAGGCATTACAATATCAATTATTTTCCAAGTTTTAAGAATTTTGTGTTTGATTTGACTGAAATGCGACTGAGAAATGCGATTAAAAAGAAATGGCAGCAATAGTGGAATAGTGGAATTTGTGTACCCGGCACGACCGCCTCTGTAGAACGAGTATTCGCTTCAATGAACAAGACGTGGACAGATGAAAAACCTCAGTTAAAAGTAGTAGTGACCACTAAGATCAGTTTAACCTTTGTGTCTTCAGCCAAAAAATTATACGTAAACATACACCCAACACACCCGGGTATCCCATACGTTTTGTATGTGCGTTTTCAATTTTTTATGTTGTTAACGGTTTTTTCTATTTATAGCGATTATATATTATGAAAATTGACAAGTGTATCTATACATTATACATTTTTTTTACATATTTTGTTCCTTTATTTTTTTTCCTTATATTGCAATCAATTTTTTTTAAGTATAAGGATTTTTCGATGGTGTGGTTTCGTAGTAAATTCATTTGTTGCCCTTAGGGGTATGGTAAAACCGTCAAATAATTGAAGTAGCCATAAAACTCTCTTAGTACTGTTATTCTTCAACCTTGATAACCGATCTATCACATAGCATCTCGAGAAATCCCCTTCACTCTTCCTACTTGTTATTATTTACTATAACACAGGTACAAAAGAAAGAAATATAAGCCATTCAGAGTTAATTCACAATGTCCTATTCATATGTACCAGGTGAAATCCTAAGCAAATATTGATTGAAAAATCAATATAAAACTACCTGGTGTTACACAAACTCCTACAGTGGAACTGAATGAAGTCATTTTTCTGACTCTATGATTGATATTTTAAAAAATTGGGAAATTTTTCAATAAAGGTTTGTGTAATAAAAACAAAACCCACTAATGACGATTGTTGTAATAAAATTAACCACAAACAGGTCAACGCCTTTCGGAGGATTTAAAATTGTTGAGGATATTTACAGGTAGTCCACATAAACAGAGGATTACCTCTTTCTGTTAGTAAGTCATAAAGTTTCGTTAGGAAAAAAAGACGCAGGTGCACCTAAATGAGAGCATTTTCGAAGAACAGTAAAAAAATCTCGGCAAAATATTTAAAAATAAATTTTAAAAAGGTCAAATCCAAGAACTAATAAATCCAAAAATTCTGTGTGATTTCTCGCATAAAAATGGTATCTAAATATACATGTTTTGCTAGTAGTGTCGTCACTTACTGTCAAGTTTTTTTCTGTACAACATTTGAATAAAAAAAATTTGATAAATATATAATAATCATACAACAAATTATAACATGGCTGATGGCGAATAGCTAACTCCCGGCAATTGTAAGGACTTATCCTTGAAGACAGAGAACTGTACATAAGCCAAAGATTGGAGGAGCTTTTGGAAGCAGACAGTGAAGATGAGCAAGATACGAATGAACGTCTATTGGCAGGTGAAGAGGGTGATGGCAATAATATGTATGTTGAAGATTCAGATGCAGAGGAACTACAGTTACCAGAATATAATCCTGCTGATGGAGCTGATTCGGATGAGCAATTGGAAGTTGATCCAATAGAAACTTCTGCAAATAATTATACAGCTATAGATGGTACAATTTGGTTAGATCAAACAATGTGAAATTTTTCATCACGTAGTCGAATCGAAAGTATGTTGGGCCGCCCAGTTACACCAACCATTGAAAGCCTTCCAGTAAGCGCTCAAGAGCAGCGTGACAATTCTGACAGAATCAAGCAAAAGGGAAATTGCTTATGTTCCATATGAAGAACAACAAGAAAAATATGCAAAGAATGTCACAAGCCAGTTTGTGTTGAGCATTCAAAAGATATCACTCAATGTAATAGATGCAGGTCATAAATTATCACTTTTTTTATAAAATTCATTTTTTTTAACAATACATATTATTAATAAAATATTGTTATTCTTTTTTGTAATAAACACAAAAAAGTAATGTCAAATAAATAAAAATTATTTATAATAAAACCCAAATGTTTTTCTTCATTTCTAATTTATAATTTACATACAGTTTTCTATGCATACCCGGGTGTGTTGGCTGTAGATAGAAGGGGTAAATTGCAAAAACGACCTGTAAATTCGGTCCCCAACGACGAATTTTTTTTTTTTTTTAAATATAATAGAAAACAATATTTTATTTTAGGAGGCCACCCAAAATTTCAAGTTGATATGGCATTCAGAACTCAAAATATATCAATTTGAAAATGAAAAACACACCCGGGTGTGTGGGTGTAGACACAAGGGTTAAACATGTCGTGCATTGATTTTTACAATTCGATAAATCAAAACCGAAAGACAAGTAATTTGTTGAACCTCAAGGTGGAACTGAACGAATCGAATACGAATCAGACGTCAAACAACAATTACATCTATTCTGCTTCAAAAAGAAAAAAAAATTTTTTGTGTAATCAATCCTGCTTTCGGAAAATTAAATCCTATAAAATGACATTATTTCTTCAATCTATCCTGTTTTTCCTTGAAAAATTTGTGGCATGATTAGTCATGTCTATAAATAGGTATTTGATAAAAAGAAATGGCCGATGTCACATGATCCATAAAATTAATTAGTAACTTTTATCTAAATTTGATAGGTATAATAGATTTTAATATTGATTTTATTGTTTTAATTTAAGTTTCGGCCATTTCTTTATTATGCTGATCAAAACCTTTAATATTGGTCTCAATTTGATTTAAAATAGAGCTTAGTTCCTTAGTATCAATTAAATGGTGGACTGTGGAAGTTAGATTTACTATTTCCACAGGCCCAGATTAAGAAATCTGCCGCCCTTAGGCCAGTCAGAAATGGCCGCCCCTCTTCTGGCACTGGCCTAGTGTGCCTCTAAGGTAAATCCGGGCCTGTATTTCCATTTTTCGAGTCTTTATTTTGACGTTACCTATCTCCTCTATAATCGGGCTGATAAGTTAATAAATCTTGCAGAAAGAGTAATTAATTAGCTGAAGTCAAAGAAAAATCTTTTGGAGAATTGTTTCCCAAAGGTTACTCTAGTTTGGGTAGTATTCGTCAGTTAAAACCACAAAAAAGTGAAGAAAGTTTATTATACGCATTTATAACGTTATGATAACGTATAGTTGTCTGAAGGAGATTCTGTTAAAGCAAGTTTTTTCATTATTGGATTAAGGTCATATTTTCCTGCAGCACAGACATCACAGCTACGATTCTTTAGTGTGGAATAATGAAAGTTGTTTAATTGACGCTTCTTTTTTCTCTTAAGGTGGGGGACATAACATCACTTAAAATATTTAAGTCTTTACCAGACACAAGCAAATGAAGATCATCAGCGTACGCTACTACTTCGTCACCTTGTCGACTAATGATTCGCACAATGTGGTGTTCCCATTGGTACAGATCTAATGAGCGAGCTACCTCCTAATTCTGACGAAATCATCCTGTTCAGAAGCATGTTTTTAACAGTAATTGAACACATTCTTCCGTGCCAATACGGCTTAGTGCCGCAATCATGGCGGAAGAATATTGTTGATTTGTAGGCCAAACATATATATTGTCTTCTATTTGGGTCATACATTTTTTGTTTAATGAGGGCCGAGTTCTACTTTTTTGCCCCGGGCCAGCTATGTCCTAATCCTAATGAGTACTCCGTCTTCAAATACAATTTTACAATTTTTGTGAGCCATCATATAGGAAAAAAAGTCCCAAACATATTATACTTATTAACTAGATATTTGCAGAAAAATTTTATTTGAAATTTTCGTTGAATTTTGTCATTTAGGAGCGGTACGGTTTTAACTATTAACTTAAATTGTGCAGTAAGAATTTTGTTAAGAATATATACGAAAACATTGGTTTCAAGTGTAAATTAACTTTTATTTAATAATAACCCACAGATATATTCGAATTTATTGTGCACAAACTTAAACATATTTTATTTGACCCAAATTTGTCACTCATTTTCGTTACAATATTTAGTGACTAAAATTGGCATGTTTCATTTTTCCAGCAAAAAAAAAACTCACAAAAGTATAACTAAGAAATAAATTAAAAAAAATGGCGAACAAAATGACGTTTCTTTTATTGAAGCAAACTGAATAGAACATCTGTATAGCAGATTTCACGAAATATAAGACAAAGTTATATAACAAAGTTAGAAATAGTTTGAAAAAAATGCGCTATCAAAAGTCTCACAACGTTATTGTTGGCCGAAACGAGAAAGGCACATCTTAGATAAAGAAATCATTAATTCAATTCTTCTTAACGACTACGTACCTTCATAATCGGATTTTGGCAAAAAATGAAAAAACAAACTAATACTCTGACAAATAGAACTAAAATTGAGCCCAACAGAGCGACATAAATTAAGAACAAACTCCAATTTCGTAATCATTATTGTTCTTTGAAATTTCCCCCATTCACAGACATAGCTCACTCTGCTTCCATGTTCGATTCATTGTATGCAACCTTAGTTTCTCTGTTGCCATGATTTGTTAAAGGCTTAAGTATTTGTTGTTGGTTTTTCGTGACTCTGGTTTCTCCGATTTAATTTATCTAATGACGGTTACCTTGAGTAAATATTCTTTTTGGAGAAATGACCGTGGTTTTTTTAAACAACTTTCACCCACTGCATTAACTTGAGGCCAACTTATCATCATTTATTTTGTTACAGTTTACGTTGATCTATAATTTTATCTAATAATTTTGTCTTGCAGGTAGTTCATTTACTTTTTCTTTTCTTTTTTCGCTATGGATGCTGGTTTGGGCTTAAACATTCAGTAAGTAGCCTAAAGCTTTGTATTAAAAGGTTGTGACTGGGCATTGCTAATACAGATCTGAGTTTGATTTTTGAAATTAGTCATTAAGAAGACAAAAGAATATATTTGAAATTTAAGTCTGTTTACCAGTCATTACTGTAACCAAAAGTAATAATTTGAACTAAAACACCTCGGAGTTATGTGCTTAAAAATAAGTAAAAATATCAGACAATAGTGATTGTAAATTAAGGTTTGTTGCATGAACTCTACTTTCAATTATACATTTACAGGGTGTCCCATTAAAAGGGTGTACAAAAAATGGACAACCTTTTAATAGCCGATGGGCACCTCAAGGCGGATCATGTAAAAGTCGAACCGCTTTCGAGAAATGAAAAATGTCAACCTTGGTCAGTCGCTTTGGCGCCACAGCCAAAAATGCGCCAGGAAAACATTAATTGAAGTCTATCATTAGTACTTATTTTTTACATTGTAAAAAAAAAGCCATTACAGTCTGCAAGGACCAATTTGCCACCGCTCTGGGCCTGAATAACAAACGCATTTCAAAATTGTCTAAAGTAATTTTTAGAGTAGAAAACTGCCATTCAGGAAGCTTTTTACTCGAGACAAATAAGTTTCTACAGTTTTTGTATTGTGAAGATTGATACTACTGCAGGGGTTCTAAAACTTATGTAGTCCGAGGACCCCTTATCGAGCTAAACTCTTTCTGCGGACCCCATCCCAACCCTAGATATTTGACGTCGTTCTAAGCATAGTTTCGTAAATGGGGATCATGTACGCAAATTATACGGACATAATCCCCATTTTCGGTATGGGGGTTAAGTCCAAAAATTTTTCAGACATTATCCCCAGAAAATAGTGGACATAATCCCCAAAGCTGATGCGAACATAATCCCCATCACAATAATTTTGTTGTTGGCAACTATAGTAATTCTACACAAGTGTTAGGGTAAGTGGGGGGCCTACGGCCGCAGCTCAGGATTTAAAAACCCTAAAAATCTAATAGACAAAGAATAGAAATAGACGGATATAAGACCCAAAACAGTTTGCATTAATTAAATTTTTAGGACACATGGGGTTACCGAAGATGGGGATTATGTCCGAATAATTTGCGGACATATTCCACATTTACGAAATGGGGATTATGTCCGAGGGGGCTATGTCCGGTAACCGTCAAACTCAACCAGACATAAAATGTTCAGTTATTTGACGAGGTTAAGGAACGAAGTTTTTTTATTTTACTTTAATTTTTCCGGTTTTTAAAGATCCAATAGTTGACAAGCCTGCAGAAACTACTTTCAAATAAATATTGATACTTATCCCATATATCTCCGTATTTTAACAAATCTTGTGCATTTATAGAGGCAAACATTTTTAATTAGGATTTTCATGTAAATACACAAATTCACAAAATTCAAAAATGTTCAAAAATTGCGTTACGTAACACTTGAACGGCCCCTTATTTGCAAGTGCAGGGTAATCGGATTTTAGGAGTAACCGAAAGTTAGTTAGTTCAATTTTATTGAACTTAAGTGTCAAAGTATCGCAAGAGATATCCACGAGCATATCTTGTTCTAATGTCGATAATTGCTTATCATTACTAACATCTATATTGAATGGAACCCTGATCCAGTCGGTGCCAGTATCAAGACAGGGAAAATACTTCAGGAAGCTGATTTTTAGAGGCATTAAATGTTCGAGAAAAAGCAGCCACGTTTCATTGACGATCTCTTTATTAGAAAATTCTATAAAATCGCTCAGTGTTGGAAAAGACATTTTTCAGTGCGTTTTGACCATAATTCGATTTTTTTATAATCGCTTCTATTTTATTTTCAACTTTAAATTTATTTGAAGCTGCACCTTGTAGGCTCATTGAAATTTAAAAAATTTGATGATGTTGTCAAACAGTGCGAAGAGTGGAAACAGTTAGGTACTGGGCATACCGGCAATGGCCATGTAGAATTTTTAGTAAATGAGTTATTTGAATATAGCGAAAAGTTTGATGATGTAAAATTATTGATGTCAAAATTGTTTCGCGGACCCCTAGAATGGCTTCGCGGACCCCCAGGGGTCCGCGGACCACAGTTTAAGAATCGCTGTACTACTGGATTGATACTTGCTGGACTGTGGACTAAAGTGCACATACACTGAGTAAACGATTTGATGGAATATAACACACTTATATTTCATATAGAGGAATTAAATATTTGATTGAGTCAAACATAAATTGCTTCAACCAGCATTTAGAGCTATTTGATCCAAATACAAATATTTGATTGCTTTTTATGAATTATACGTCTGTTATATTCAAATATATCTACTGAAGCTGCTTCAGCTTTTCCATCATATCTAAGCTCTCAAGATTTTTCTGAAATGGAAAATATCAAAATGTTTGCAGACGGCTGAGGAGGCTAAAATAACAATAATCATGTCATGCAGACAGTTATGTTTTCGCTTGACAAAAAGTCACCCTCAAATCTAAAAGAAATAGAGCTAGTTTTTTCAGTACGGGGACACAACTTTTTACCAACACATAAAGTTTTTGGGGTTTTGTAAAAAAAAACCACGATAGTCACCACCAAAGATCAATATGAAGAATGTATATGCTACGTTTGGCTTCGTCAAGAAATTGGGCACGGACTAGGATATCTTCAATGTGAAGACTTTTTTGAAATTATTAAAAAGTAAATGTGGTATACAGGACATAGGACGGATAATATTACACCGAAAAAAAAACTTACTCCGTTTAAGGAAAAATGCCTAAATGTAAGGAAAAAATGTCTTTCAATACGAGCTAAAGCCATGGGTTCCTCAAAATAAGTAAGTTGGATTCCTTAGTACAAGTAAATGTTGTTGTTTTGAAATAAGGAAAAGTTTACTCAATGTGAGGACAAGGTTATAAAACTGAGGAAAATTTTACTTTTTCTAAGGATGAAGGTATCCTTAAATGAAAGAAATTTACTTAAAATAAATTCGTTGATTTCAAAAAAATTTGTTAATTTTCTATTTCCTCTATTTTCTTATTGTCAGTCATTCTTATTTTAATTGTAATACGTTTTTAAAACTCCAAAGAAGAACTTAAATTTTTTTTTACCTGTCGTCATCCGCTCAGAGAATTGAACCTGTGTTCTCAGCGCCATGCCACTGTTCAAAGATGCTCATCTTACCCAACTCAGCCACCGACAGCATTTTTGATACATACTAAAATGATGTTGTTAAACTGCGCATGTAACAACCATTGTCTAATCAGGGAAGCTTCGGTTCAAATCCCGGCGACGACATAATTTTTTTTTTTTTTTAATTTTTTATTTAAAAAACAAGTAGAGAACTATAAATATATAGGCAAAAACAGAATACTTACGAGAAGAATAGATATTAATTTCAGCGAGTGTTGCCACTCATTTATTAAGGAAAATTTTCCTACGTTATAGTAAATTTTTTGAAGAAACTAACTAAAACTGAGTACGATTTTCCTTAAACAAAACATTCCATTAGATTAAGGAAGTTTTTACTCAAATAAGGAACAAGTTGTCCTCAAAAATTCTTCCCAAAGAAAAATTTACTATTTCAAAGGAAAGTTTTTCTGAAACCACAAACTCTATTTTTGAGGAAGAGCTTTGACTTGCTTTAATGAAACATGAACTCATTTCAAAGGACTCAATTACTAAATGAAACGATATTTTCATCAATATGAGGAAAAATAACTTAGATTAAGGAAAATTTTTATACTAAATCGGAGGAAGGCAGTTCTTCAAATTTAGTACGGTCTTTTTTTTCGGTGTACAAAAAGATAAGGCCCGCTGCAAATACAAGAAGTTTGTGACCTATTGATTTCAGTCTGGAGAGGAAAACCTTGAGGATATTTAAAACCCAGGTAATCTATAAGACATTTTGAGCTGGAAAAATTTTCTTAGGCAAAAGATGTTAAAAATTTGCAACAAAAACAGATCGCAAAAAATTGGCAACAGATTGACGAGCAATTGTGGTCAGTGATGGCATTTGAGTTTTGTGAAAATGTACTGAATCGAGATTTGAAATGTACTTTTTAGAGGCCGAATGTACTTTTTTAGCGTGAACATCCAATTTTAGTAAAATGTACGAAATTTTTGTAAAATTTTCTCAATAACTAAAAAAAAAAGGTCCTCACTTTTGGCATCTCAAAAACCCTTGGAAAATGAGATATACATATGTATATGAAATTAAATTACAAAAACTACACCTTGCAATTATTTATAAAAAAAAGGTAATTATTATATATCTTCACATTGCAATTATTTTCATTTAATTAAACCAAAAACCGGTAATTATTATAAATTGTTCAAATGTACCGAAAATGTACTGAAAACGTGCTGAAAATTCTCCGAGTGTACTAAAAATGAGGCAAATGTACCGAATGTACTGAAAACTTGTTAAATGTACTGACGACGGTTTTTCAGAACGCAAATGTACCGAAAAAAGTACAAATGTACCGAAAATGCCATCACTGTTTGTGGTATGCTTTATTATTGACAGGAGGAATTAATGAAAAAAATGTAGAAATGAACGATCATTTTGAGCCGGAAATTTTCAGAATTTGAACATTATGTGATTAAATTTGATAATCATACTTTTACAATGTAACTATTCAAATACATAAGATTGATTTTTTAATATAATTGCATACAAATCAGCATTATTATAGGCAAATCAAAGGCAGATATTCATTAAAAAGATTTACAAAATGGCACATGTCCATTAAAGGGTTTTGCTAAAAGGCACATGTCCATTAAAGGGTCGAACAAAAAGGCAGATGCCTAGTTGGTCCCTGCAAAAGGGTACATATCCTTTTTTTTCCCCCTATTTTCTCTTTAAGTATTTAACATTTGTAAAATATTTTTTGGGTCTGAATGAGTTAAAATTGTAGCGTGAACTAACATAATCATAGTAAATTAATGTGTAATCAGTTGAGAGTACACAAACAATATTTTGCAATTTCTGAACATTTTTAGCAATTGGACATATGTCGTTCTATTTGTCCACTCCTCCTGATTCACAGGTAAGTTAGACTTAACAAAAACCTAACCTTATTAACCAAATTAATTTTCTATGTACTAAAAAAACAAAAGGTCTTCACTTTTTACATCTTCGAAAACCTAGCAAAGTTAGATATATTTCACAATAAATTACAAAATCACCTAGTCATTCCCTACCAAAACGTCCACAACATTTACATATATGGTCGGTTATAGCCTCGAAGGTATAGTCATCGTAAGTTGCGCATATAGCTTTTATAAAAAGAATTGTAGCTTGGGAACCCTTAAATAGAATTTCATAATTAGGTTACCATATGAAAAGTGTATTAAATATACACAGAAAAAAAAGATTCGCTGATATCAAACAATTTCGGGTCCGATTTCAACGAATGTTGTGTATGATTTTCAGTCAGAGAAACAGTTTCTCTGATGATTTGTTGAAACTTAAAATAAATTAGTTGATTTAAAAAAAAATTGTTAATTTCCCTAAAGTTTTTGTTGAAACTTAGAATAAATTCGCAAACAAAAATTTTCTTTTTTGATTTTTTACTTTCCACTATTTCTTTTTTTTTCCTCTGTTTCCTCTATTTTCTTATTTGTTGGTACTTATTGTCAGTCATTCTTATTTTAATTGTAATACGTTTTGTAACAGGCCGGTCTTATAGATTGGCTAACTGATGTGCTGGATCTTGCTAATTATATTTCAATTCTATATTAAAACCAATTTACATAAAAAATATACTCATGCACTTGTATGCTTTATTTTTTTGTTTTGTGGTTTGCAACAGCAAAGTTCATTGACCTATAAAAATTCAGAGCGAAAAATGAAAATGGCATAAATTGTCGAGGAAAACAAACAAACAAAAAAAAAAAAGTCCGAAAAATAACTGGCCAAAAATCTACACAGACTGAAGCAACTAGATGTTGTTGTTGCTTCGTCAGATCTCCCTGTCCCAACCCAGTGTGCCACACGGATTCGTTTAGGATCCGCTTCTTGGTATTATTTATCCGAAACGGATTCCGATTCTGATACGATTCGGATGCGAAATCGTGGGTGATTTGCCTCCAAACAGCGGGAAGGATGGTCCGCGTTTTCGGATCCGTTTCGAACTCGGAACGGACTTCATATCCGTTCCTTCATAATTTTTTTTAATTTTTTTATTTTTTAATTTGAAAAGTCGCCGGGATTTGAACCGAAGCTTCCCTGATTAGACAATGGTTGTTGCATGCGCAGTTTAATGACATCATTTTGGTATGTCTTAAAATGAGTCCGTAACGGATCCGTTTTATTTACAAAAAACGAAATTGGAAATTGAATTAAAATATAATTATGAATATAATGATTAGGCATGCATGAAAATCAAATTATTATCATTATGCAATGAAATTTTTCTTGCATTTTAGATATTGGTCATTCTTTTAATAAACGCACACTTTGTTTTTTTTTTGACGATTATAATCATTTTTTGAAACGAAATATCTCAAAAACTATAAGAGATAGGATGAAAAACCATTTAATCATTTTTGTTAAGAAATACTAAAACTTTATAAAAAAAATTAAAAAAAATAAATAAATTTGTTAAAACATTAATTTTTTTTAATTAAAAAATTTTTTCTCTAATTATTTTCAATATAACACCTTTTGTTTTTTTTTTTATTTTATTATATGTTATTCCTAAATCAATCCTAAGAATGCATGTGCTTTCATACCGAAATTCCCGCCATAACTTTGGAAACTACAAATTTTTTACTGATTAAGAAAGTTTAATGTTAGTTTTAAGAAAGACGCCCTGATGAAGCAGTCAAAAAAAAACTGCGAAACGTCGGCAAATAAAAAGAAAATTATTTTTTAAACTCAAAAAAAGTTTTTAAAAACGGTTTTTTATTTTATTTTTTCGGTCGCTATAATAAGTAAAAAATTAATGTTTAAACAAATTTATTTAAATTTTTTTAATTTTTTTATAAAGTTATAGTATTCCTAAACAAAAATGATTAAATGATTTTTCATCCTGTCTCCTATAGTTTTTGAGATATTTGGTTCCAAAAAATATTCAAAAACGTCAAAAAATACAAAGTGTGCGTTTAATAAAAGAATGACCGATATAGAATATAATATTTTAGCTTAACAAAATTTAGATTATGAATATCACTTTTAAATTGATTTTAGCTGAATGTATTTTATAATAAGTGTATATGCATAGTGTAGAATTTTAAGTAGAAAATTTAGTCATAAGAATTCATTATTTAAGATTTAAAAATTTACCAAATAAAACTACAAATTATATTAAGCAAAAAGAATATGAAAATAATAGAAAAAGAAATGACTTACACATTGCGTAGTCCAACGTTGTTAGTACTAACAGGTTGACGCATGTTGTTGTTGTTGCTCAAAATCGGCTTGGTTACTCCTTTTAAAAGTTTTCCGTAATGAAAATGATGATAGATCTTGGTGGATAAATCCTTTACTATGCAAATTATGTGTAATCAAATTTGTAGCATGTGCGGACACATGTGTATAGCGTAGATCAATAAATGATTTCTTATGAACATAAGTATTCCCTGTATTTTTTTTTTATTAAAATTTCCTGAAGATGAAAATTTAAGCATCAACTGTATAAATACAGTGATGTTAATTTTAAGATTTGATAAAAATTAGAAATTTTAACTTACATCAGCGATTACCGTGTTGATTCATCAAATGACAAAAAAGGAAATGACCGAGTAAAGTGAAGTTGGTCGATTACTTAGTACCTATGTACTAAGCAATGTATTAAGCGTTCACTAAACAAACCTTCAATTATTTTTACATGGCAACTTATTAAAGTGAACCTTGTTTTCTTATTCCTTTACTTTTAAAAGATATATATTTCTGCAACAAAAAAAACAAAGTAGGTATTATTTTGAAGACAAAAAAATATTAAAGTTGCCATCACAGTTTTTAAAACTTCAAAGGAGAAATTAAATTTTTTTTTGCCTGTCTCCCGATCAGAGAATTGAACCTGTGTTCAGCGCCATGCCACTGTTCAAAGATGCTCATCTTACCAAACTCAGCCACCGACATTATTTTTAAGATATACTGAAGTCATGTTGTTAAACTGCGCATGTAACAACCATTGTCTAATCAGGAAAGCTCCTGGTTCAAACCCTGACGACGACATAATATTTTTTTTTTTTTTAATTTTTTAATTTAAAAAACAAAAAAACAAGTAGAGAACTATAAACATATTGAAAATATCTTGAAAACGGATTCATTTTTTATTATTAATATAAAAGGCAGTTTTCAAGAAATTTTCAATTTATATAAATACAGTTCTCTACTTCTTTTTGTTTTTTAAATACCTTTAAATTAAAAAAATAAAAAAATAAAAATTATGTCGTCGCCGGGGTTTGAACCAGGAGCTTCGCTGATTAGACAATGGAAGTTTTTTATTTGCAATATCAGTGAAACATTTTGCTGATTACGCTAAAATATTTTGTTGTAAAATCAGATAATTTGAATTTGCAAATCCAAAGAACAAAGGGTTTTGATTTTGCAAATTTTTTCTTTGATTCAAGGAAATGAATTGTTGAATTCCACAAATTTTAATCATAGAATTGCAATTCTTTGATTTTACCAATCTTGTTTTTTCTGTGTAGGGTATAAAATAGACACATAAATGTGTATTAGAAAGTTTTTTTACATTTTTCGAGATATGTATGACCATTTTTGCAAAATTTTAAAATTTTTTTATAAAAACCGTTATTTTTTCCAAAAAATGTGTGACTAACGTATAACATTTTTAACATCACAAGAAATCTCAATTCCTTTGATGTATCATTTGTACCAATTTTATTTATATTAACCCATTTTTTGCCGAAATGTAAAAAAAATTATTTATAAAATTTTTCTGAAAACTATATATTTATGGACAACTACAGCGACGTAAACAACAACGACAACAACAACAATTTCAACAACAACAACCGAGCCGCGGTTGAAAGCCGCCCACTTACTCTTAGTCTTATGTAAAATTAAATCAAGCGCGTTTAAAAATATTATTGAAAGTACGAAAACAATTCTAAGATGAAAACTTTATATAAATACTATCGATAGTCTGCCATGAACCGCGCACTATCGCGACTATGGATTTTATCGATAGTGCCATCGATAGTTTGCGAACTCTACTGGGAAGGTACTATATTTGTGTCAAAGAAGGTGTTTACTTCTTAAATCTGGGAAAGCACCGATTTTGATGAATTTTATTTAAATGTTTGTTACAATAATCGATTTGAAATCGGCACCAATATAATTCAAGGTCAAAGGTCATGTAAGTGCTTGTTCGCAAAAATCTCTTAAACGGTATATTTTTGTAAAAAAAAACTACACATAAACAAATATGTAGAACACAGAATTTTCTACAAAAAAGATTTGAATGTTTTTTGTTGTACGAATGATCGTTCGGGAGATATCACGATCTGAAAAATTACTAGCAAGGGACAAGCTAAAAAATTTTTGATTTTTCTATTGTTACAACTCTTGGTGCTAAGCGATCCCAAAAGAAGCACTGCAACAGGTCATTAAATCAAAAATAAGGGTAAAATTTTTGTACATACATATGTATATATGTCAACGGCCAAGTTAGTTCTTAGGATAAACTAGTTTTTCCTAGGCCAAACTAGTTTATTTGAAGGCTTAAAAGTATTCAATTTAATTTTAATGTAAAAGTACTGTGAATAGTGAAGCCAGTGTTGCACATATTATAGACTGAACCGTAGCGAAGCCGCTGTTGGACATAATAGAGGATGTAAATCCTGAACTGCGGCCATAGGCCGCCCAGTTACCCTCTCTTACGACTTGCCAAGTATACAATGAAATTGCCAAATTTTGTTGTCTGACTTTGCTACTGTCGTAGACTTCACTAATCACAGTGCTCTTGGGGACGTCCATTAATTACGTGAGCTTATATAGGAAGGAGGGGGTCCGGCAAAATCGCACCAAATCTCACCAAGGGGAGGGGGGGTCCAAATTTTCAAAAAAACACCTCACGTAATTAATGGACGTCCCCTTGCATTAAAATTTCTTTGCACATATTTAGGCTTAACGGAACTAGTTTGGCCGGTAACATACATACATATATATCCTGAACTAATGTAAATTGTGATTGCATTTGGGTTTTTTCGACATAAACATGAAAAAGTTACTTAAAATCTTAAAATTCAGCAAAATTTAAAGATTTTTATTTCAAAAAAAAAGCTTACTCCGTAAAAATTGTAATTTTTAGAAATAAATAAAATGTAGATACTGAAAATGTAACGAATATGTACTGAAAATGGGCCAAATGAACTGAATGTACTAAAAACTTGTCGAATGTACTGAAAACGATTTTCCACGACGCAAATGTACTGAAAAAATACAATTGTACCGAAAGTACTGTGGCGGTTTTTTGTAATTTATTCTATTTTAAAACATTTTATATAAAGTTGCACAATGGCAACTGTTGTGGCATATGCACCACTCAATATATAGCTGCATGCTCAAAGGAGGCTCGAAGGACCGAAAATTTCCTTTTTTTTGTAAAAATTGAAAGGATTACCTTTATATTGGGAGGGTGCTTCTTGTGGGGATAACTTGGTTCAGTTGTTGTTGTTGTTGTTGTGCTGATGAAGCTGCTGCTGATGGTGGTGAATACGGCGACGTGGTGCTCTCCTTGGTGGCGGTGACGATGGTGATGCAGATGATGATGATGATGATGATGGGTGCTGTGCAGCAAAAAATGCACAAGTTCCCTTGCTGCTTTCACCAGCAGAACGATTGAAAAAAATCACTAAAAAACTTGGTTTTTGATTTTAGTTTTAAGTATATATTTAGGTAACTTTAAGTTTAGCAACTAAGTTATATTTTAAGTTAATTTTAAGTAAATTTTAAGTAATTTAAGTTAGATTTAAGAATAAGTAAAAAACCACAATGTTATTCAGTTGGAGATTTAGAAACGAGTGTTTTATAAATCTGCTGACCTGACAATGTCATTTGTCAATGTCAGGGTGGAGAGACAGGGACGGCAACACGTACTAACTTGAGTCTTAATTTGCTGAGTTGAGAATGACGAGTTGAGGGAAAGTGTTGCCGTTTGACATTTCTAAAGTTTACGCGTAAACATATGAGTGTTGACGCGTTGTTCTGTTTACGCGTAAACAGCAACACTAAATTCTTAATACACACATATGTACATTCAAAAATTCACACATTTTTTATACACACATTTTTTCTGTATTCACACACATACTTTTTTATGCATTCACACACACATTTTTTATGTTCATTCCTTTTTCTCTTTGTTCGATTTATTCATTCGATTTTCGTCTTTGTGCCAACAAGTATAGAACATTTGTCTTGCTGTGGAAATAAGTTTTTTATATTGTTAATGAATAATTAATAAAGAACTATTAAATTTTTGATTAACAAAACGTATTTATTATTAATTTTGGGAAAAAAAGAAGGAGAAAAAAGATAAAAGAAGTAAGTTGTCATGCACGGTAATTTCGGAGCGCCAGCCGGCATTAGCAACTTCATTGGTGACCCCGAAAAAACATGCAACTAACTGTGAAAAAACAAACTTAACAGAATAATATCAATAAACAATAATAAAAACTATAAAATCATAACGATTTTGTTATAATCGAAAGATTTTAATGCAAAAAAACTAAACTTAAATCAAGCAGAATTGTGTAGACAAAAAAAAATCAAAATGGCGTCAATATAACATTTTTGCATATAAAACTGAATAAATAAATGCGAACGCAAAAAGCAGCCATGGTTCTTTTTTAAAAAAATTCCGATTGTAAATTTCATCATCGGAAAAAAGCATTCTCCTGAAATTTCCAACATACTTTATACACAAATGAACGAAAATAAGACAATTTTGTGATTAAATAACTTTTTTTAACATTTGGATACATTCTTCCAAATTTAAATATCTCCATTAATACAACGAAATTGTTGGTCGACTACAAATTCATCATTTTCAATCAAGTCATCACCATTGAACCCGTTATTTTTTGCTACAGCGGATTTAAGACAAGGTACAGCATTTTGGATTTTGGAACATCTTTTCGGACAGCTTACGAAGTAATACCAAAACAATCAAAGGTCAAACATTCAACAATTTTTAACATTTTTTCTTAATTCAATTAGCTAAAATTGCTACTTTTTATTTAAATTAATAATTTCAATATTGAATATAAACTCATCTAAGTGAATACTTTATTTTTGCAATCATTAAATATTAATATACATATACATACATAAGTAATATATTAATAACTAGAGCACAGAGGTTATTCAAATTCGTTTAAGACACTATTTCAAAATTATTTAAAAAAAATTAAAATATTTTTTACTAATTCAAAATATTTTTGAACTGAATTTGAATTTTACTTTTTGAACAGTGTGAAAAATCACCTTCGAATAATTTTTTTTCCAATATTTAATTAAACAGCCATTACTAATAGATCAAAATGAGTACCGATTTAAATCAAATTTTACTTGTTATGGACAATGAGGTTCCACCACATTCTTTTATCGGTGATCATTTATCAAATCTTGAGTGAAATGCGAATGATTCAAATAACGCAAATGATGCTCAAAATATACGTCAAATTCAATTTCAAATGACAAATCTCATGAATACTTGCTCTCAATTACGCGATCAATTAAATAGACAAGAATCGATAAATTCCAATCTTCGTTCTCAAAATTCACATAATGAATCTTTCAAAGTATCAACCAAGATACCAGTTTTTTATTCGGATAAGCCAGACTTATGGTTTCATCAAATCGAATCTCAATTAACAATGGTGTCACTCGTGACCAAACGAAGTACGATCTTGTCGTTTCATCATTAGATCAAAAATATTTAGACGTGGTTGCTGACATAATTCGCAATCCACCCAAGGATAACAAATACATTGAAATTAAAAGTATTCTCATCAAAGAATTTCAACATTCGGATGAGTCGCGTTTAAAACAATTATTAATGGGCATGGATTTGGGTGACCAAAAGCCATCTGTGTTATTACGAAAAATGCGCGAAACATCAAAAGGCATGGTTTCTTATCAAATTCTTGAAAAACTTTTGTCAGCCAAACTGCCACAAACAGTCAGTGCAGTCATTGTAGGTGTTGATACACCTTTAAATCAAAAAACAGAAATTGCTGATAAGATTCAGGACAGAATTAAATTCGACGCGCCATCCATTTCGGTAATTTCCCCCGCGTCTCATTTCTCAAGCGTCAATGCTGTCCAACACAATGATTTCGCTTTTCAAATTGCCGCATTGTCAAAGCAAATCGAAGAAATAAATAAAAAATTCGATTCGCCACGCTACGATCGTCCACGCTCTCGTTCTCGTTCTCGCACCCGTCAAAACAAAAGCGCCCAACGAAATCTCAACGGCAACGAAAATAACGATCAAAAATATGATCAGTGTTGGTTTCATTACAAATTCGGAGACAACGCACGCAAATGCACTGATTGGTGCAAGTTTAATTCCGATTTTAAGTCAAAAAACTAAATGCGCCGTATTCTATGGCGGCAGAAACGGCGTCCATTAATACAAGCCGCCGACTATTCATTTTTGATAAACTATCGATTTTTAATCGACACCGGTTCCGATTTATCAATCATTCCTCCGTCTCTCAAAGACAAATTAAAAAACAATGCTTGTGGAAATATTTTATATGCAGCAAACGGTACAAAAATAAATACATATGGTCAAAAAATTTTAATAGTTTCACTTGGGTTACGGCGAAGTTTTCAATTTTCATTTATTATTGCCGATGTAACAAAACCAATTATAGGAGCTGATTTTTTAGAAAAATTTAACTTACTAGTTGATCTAAAAAAACGCAGATTAATTGATTCAGTTACCAAACTCACTTCAAACGGTTCAATTGAATCAGTATCTTGCAATGAAATAAACATTACAACATTATGCAAAGATGATTTCAATATAAATTCTCAATATGGAAATTTATTGACTGATTTTCATGATTTAACTTTGCCACCAAATTATAATGATTTTAACAACGAAAATTTAACGGGTGTTTATCATATCGAAACTAAAGGTCCACCAGTCTTTGCAAAAGCACGACGATTAGCACCAGAAAAATACGATTCTGTAAAAAAACAGTTCGAGCACATGGTGGAAGTCGGTATTTGCAGACCATCAAAATCGCCTTGGGCCACTCCATTACATGTGGTAAGCAAGGATTCAGGAACTGATCGACCATGCGGTGATTATAGACGGCTTAATTCTGTCACAATACTGGATCGGTATCCGATTCCGAACATCCAAGATTTTACGATTAACCTTCACGGTTGTAAAATATTTTCAAAAATCGATCTAACACGCGCTTACCACCAGATTCCTGTCCACGAATCTGATATTCCAAAAACAGCCATAACGACACCTTTCGGGTTGTTTGAATTTGTTCGTATGCCTTTTGGCTTGCGTAACGCAAGTCAAACTTTTCAACGTTTTATCGATCAAGCCTTGAAAGGTTTACCATTTGTGTTCAAATACATTGATGACATTCAAATTGCGTCAAAAAGCCATACCCAACACTTACAGCATCTAAGAGTAGTTTTTGAACGTTTTCGAAAATATGGACTCAGAATTAATGTGTCAAAATGCGAATTTGGTAAAAACGAAATAAATTTTCTCGGCTATACAATCAATGAAAAAGGCATTCGACCAATAAATAAAAAAATTTAAACTATCATGAACATTGAATTACCATTAGTCGCTAAAGACTTACGTCAATTCATTGCTTCATTAAATTATTATCGACGTTGTTTACCAAATGCTTGTGAAAATCAGGGCATTTTACAAAAATTAATAATTGGCAATAAAAAAAATGACAAAACACCTGTCGTTTGGAACGATGATGCAATTAAAGCTTTTGAAGCATGCAAATTAGAAATTAAAACGGCGTCTTACGCGTATTGACACATCCTTGCCCCACTGCAAAATTAAGCATTTTCGTCGACGCTTCTAATTTTCGTGTTGGCGCAGCCTTACATCAAATTGTTAACAATGCACATGAACCACTCGGTTTTTATTCTAAACGAATGACAGAGACACTGAAGAAATATAGTGCGCATGATCGTGAATTACTTGGCATGTATCAAGCTGTTAAGCATTTTCGTACTCATGTCGAAGGGCGTGAATTTACAATTTACACCGATCACAAGCCACTTATTTCAATGTTTAAGAAAAAATTAGAGCAATGTTCACTTCGTCACTGACTCATATCGATTTTATTGGACAATTTACTTCGACACGTTTCTGGTGAAAATAATTTCATCGCTGACATGTTGTCTCGTATCGAAAATCCAGAAATTTCCGAAATTTACACAATCGATTATGAACATTTGCAAAAGAACAACAAAATGATGACGAATTAAAACTTTTATTAAATGATGCAAAATTAAATTTGAATTTACAACTCCTTGAAATTCCAGGAACAAAACTCAAAATCTTTTGCGATACAGCATGTAGTAAAAAAAGCATTCGATTTTCGTCTTTGTGCCAACAAGTATAGAACATTTGTCTTGCTGTGGAAATAAGTTTTTTATATTGTTAATGAATAATTAATAAAGAACTATTAAATTTTTGATTAACAAAACGTATTTATTATTAATTTTGGGAAAAAAAGAATTAGAAAAACGATAAAAGAAGTAAGTTGTCATGCACGGCAATTGCGGAGCGCCAGCCGGCATTAGCAACTTCAGTACCATCATTGATGTAGATCCGATTTCGAAATTTTAAGTGTATTGTCCTTAAACTTTAAGCTGTATTTCAAAATTGAAATTAAGCAAAATGGCCGAAGATGTTGAATTTCTGATTTGAAATGTTACTTTCGGTTTTCTAGAAGAAAAAAATTCAAATTTCAAATCTGATTTCATATATGAAAAGTGTAGTCAATTGCCCTTAAGAGTCAATATGGTAAATAATTTATTGTAAATTTGTTTAATCCAAAAAACTGATGTCGAAAAAACCGTTGTTCATATCACTTCAATCTTTAGAAATCCATAACTTGACAACTTAGCCCCATACAAAAAAAAAAAAAAAACAAAAATTATGTGTTTACGCCATCTAGAAGTGCAATTAAGCCGTATATGAACAAATTCGAATCACATCGAATGTCCGATAAACTTTACCCATGGAGATTGTTAACTCAACTTATATCATGGGAAGGATATTACCAATTATTATTTACTTCCAATTGGATGATTATCTGAAGAAGCTCAAGAATCAAAAAATAAAGATTACCGAAAATAAGTATAGATAACAAAACACCAGAAAAACTTAACTAATTGATCAAAATAGGGAGTTGCTTTCAATTTTGCTGTATTCTTCCGATCCGCGTATTTCTAGTTTTAGGTACAAAAGAACAGTTAAAAAATACCAACAGGACTTTTCACAAGAAATGGTAGATCTACTTCTACCAATAACTGAAAAAACTGAATATTTCGAACTTGTCTAGTTATTATCTTTTAACTTTATAAAAATAATATATTACCTATCACCCCGTGTTATTTTTAATCACCCTGTTAATGTTACTTTAAAATTAATTATTTGTTATTGGTTGAATATACGTAGTAATAATTACCCTTATAATAAGGAGATCCTACCCAACCATCAGCATACAAACCACTGTGTATGCTTGATAGCGCTGGGAAGCTGCTAGAGAAGATGATAAAAACTCGCTTATCCGCAGTTATTGAAGACGCTGGTGGATTATCGGAACGACAACATGGATTCAGAGCAGGAAGGTCAACTCTTGGCGCTATAGAAGATGTAGTGTCTAGCGTAGAACACGCACAGCGAGGGAACCATCACTCCAAGAGGATTGTCTTGTTGGCAACACTAGACATACGCAACGCTTTTAACAGCCTCAGGTGGTCAGATATCATTGAAGCTCTTAAGCTAAAGTTTGCTACTCCGCAATATCTGCTGAGGATCCTGCAGAGCTATCTAAGGGACCGGGAGCTCATTTATGACACCTGCGAAGGAAGAAAGACAAAAAGAATAACATCTGGAGCAGCGCAAGGGTCTATGATACACATCTGGTGGGGTACGCAGATGACATTGCAGCTGTAATAACGGCTCGCAACACCGAAGAGGCCAGGAGAAAATTAAACCAGGTTATGCTAAGGACAAGGGAATGGTTGCAGGCTCACGGACTCCAACTCGCCACCGAAAAGACGGAGGTTATACTGCTTACTAAGCAACACATACCATTAGAACTGGAGCTGCCAGTATGCGACAGCATTCTTACAACAAAGAAGGTAGTTAAGTACCTCGGCGTAAGAGTTGACCCAAAATTGACATTTTGGGCTCAATTACAACACGCAGCAACAAAAGCAGCCAAGATAACAGGCATGCTTAGCAAGCTCATGGCAAACATCGGTGGACCAACGCAAAGTAAACGGAAACTTCTAATGGCGACAACAAACTCGATACTGCTCTACGGCAGTGAGATATGGGCAGGAACGCTAGAGGCGAAATGTCGGCAAAGGACGCTACTGTCAGTGCAACGAACTGCTGCGCTCAGAGTTGCATGTGCGTACCGCACAGTCTCCGAAGCGGCTGTGCTAGTAATAAGTGGGGTTATCCCCATTGACCTACTAGCCAGCGAACGTAAAATGGTCTGGGAGGCAAAAAAGGAGGGAAACCTGATAATAAGTTTTGCAGACGCAAGGCAGGAAACCCTCTCTAAGTGGCAGGACAGGTATCGCTCAGAAGCCAGCGGCAGGTGGACAAAAAGACTGATCCCTTGCATAAGAAGATGGTTTGAGAGAGACTTTGGCGAAGTAAATTATTACCTCACTCAGTTTTTATCGGGCCATGGATACTTCCAGAAGTATCTACACCGTATGGGCAAAACAGAACACCCTTTCTGTATATATGGAGACGCTGGTGAAGATGACGCAGAGCACACCTTCTTCAACTGCAATCGATGGGACAATGAACGCGCATCCTTACAGGAATCAGTCGGCCAGTGCTCCGCTGACAACGTGATCGAAAGGATGCTGCAGAGCGAAGAAAACTGGAATGCAGTTGCAAGTTTTACTGAGGACGTTCTCAGAAAAAAGAAGTGGGACCTGGACGCAGGTATATGATTTGAGGACAAATCAAGGGACCTACCCCGAAGCAATGCTAACGCAGTCCCAGGGTAAGAGGCCTGGAGGTCAAAGGTTGTGGGTTTTAGTGAAGTGACACACTCTGAAGCTATGACGGTAGCTTTAGGATAGTGAATTGCATAGATATTGCAGTACATTTACCACAACCTTCCCCACGAAAAAAAAAAATTACCCTTATAATATGAGTTTCAACTTAATTTGTTGCTATTGATTCAATTTACTAAGGATTTATTTTTGCGTTATAGTTTGGAATATTTTGTTAGATTACACCCTATTAAATTAAAAAAACAACCTGTAAATTCATATACATTTTGATCTCAGATTTTTAAATACCAAATAGGGTTGCCAACACGGACCCATGTCAGACCCGGAGATTTAATTAGGGGGTGAGTGAAATTCTTTTAAAGTTTTTATTTGAATTTTTTATGTTGCTTTTGTTTGATTGAGTAAATTTATTAGTATTTTAAATACTTTCAATAACATTTTTATACATATGTATGTATAACTTAAAAAATATGACTAGTTTTGGTTTCTTGAATACAGCTTAACATATTGCAGTTTATTATTCACAAGTTTGAATTTCAATTCATTGATTTCTTTTTGTTTTGACGAATTCTAAACATTTTCTTTTAAAAATTCTTAAATTCGATTCATTTTTTATATTATAAAATGATTTAATATTTACAGTAGATTTCATTGAATCCAAAATCTTTCGGTTTACTTTTTATTGCAACCGCTGTTTTTATATCTATGCTATATAAACAGAAATAAGGCATTAGTGAATTTTCAAGAAATAAATGGAATATTTTAAAATATTATTTGCACTTATTACCTAATTTGGTTTTCTCCATGAATATTTCTCTTGTCAAATGGCTTTTCTTAAAAGTTGAGTTTGCTCTGGCTGTGTGATGAATTTTTCAAATTCGTCGCAACTCATATCATAATTAAGTTTAATCGCTAATTCAGCTTTCACTATATCAACTTTCAAACGATTCCTCAAATCAGTCCAGACATTACCCATAATGGAAAAAATTCTTTCTACATAAGCATTGCTTATTGGAATAGATAAAATTTTTCCAACCAGTTTAGGCAATTCTTTATATGTATTACTGCTTTGAAAAAATTTCCCCCATTTTAAATCTAATCGCATTTGAAAATCTTCAATTTTTGGATATACCGAAGCCAGTAAAATGGATTCTTCGTACTATACATCCCCGGCTATTTCTATTTTGACGGCTTTTGCAGCTTTCAATAAATCGTGGTATGTCGGCGTTTCCCCTCTCAAATTAATTACGGAAAAATGTTGAAATGGACTATTTTTATAGTCGCACCATTTGTGCAGATATTCAAGGGCCCTTTTGTAAACTAATTTCGCTTCTCTTTCGAACTTAGACCTTTGTCCTGGATCAATATGATCCAAACTATTGTTCACTTTGCTTCCGTAAAAAACATCGTTGAGTCTCGTTTGAATTTGATTCTCTAAATTCATCATGATTTCATGAATATCTGAGCTCATGACGAAATCTGCCTCCAAACATTTTATACTTTTGGTTAATATATTCATAAAATGGTGCACAAAGTATAAATAACATTCTGGCATGGACAAAGGTGCGTTCAAATCATCATTAATTTCATTTTCCTGATCACCCACGAAGTGCCATATAATTTTTTCGACTTCTTCTTTTCCTTGAGCAAGAAAATATTTTTTTATTGCTGGCCATTTGGCGATGAGTCTTTCGACAGCAGGAAACAAAGACAACCACCTTGTGACGACATGTCTTAGAATGTCTTGGAATTCTATGTTGAAATCGTCAAAACATTCTGTCAATTTTTCAACATTTTTCGCGCTCGATGAAAATTCAGCATAAATTTTCAAAACCAAACTTTCAACGTCGTATGTCAGGGCTTTACACGCATGCATAACGTGTGCATTACAATTACTCTTGATAATGTCCGGATGAATGCCAGAAAGTTTCTGAAAAACTGAATTGTGTTCGCCGTAATTAACGGGCGCATTATCCGCTGAATATGAGCTGACATTATTTACGTCAAGACCATTCATTTTCAAACACTTTGTGATTTGTTCAAAGATGGCTTTTGAAGTTTCCTTACTGTCTTGATAAAAGTCCAATATTTGATCTCGTACTCCATGATTAATGTCGAAGTATTTAACCGCAATGGGATAAAGCTTACGATTGCCCTTATTGGATGCATCTGTTGCAATCGAAAAAGAAACCGGAGACTCGCTGTGCACTCTCATCTCTGAAAGGACCATTTCAAAACTTTTAGGCGCCAAAATATTTTCCACGAGTGCTTCCGCTTTTGTCTTGCCACATTGTTGCTTTCTGGCAATGCTGCTGTCTGCATATAATTTGCTAGACATCTTTATACCACAATCTATGCTAAGATAACTGTGGTGGTGATTAATGCCGTGATACACCTGAACTATTTCGGCCTTGACAATTTTCAATTCTTCTGGTGTGCCTATAAAAAAATTTGATATTGACTTTCAATTTTCTGTATATATACACACCTGCTCAAAATAATAGGTACACCCTAGAGTTCAAAATTCAACTCAACGGAAAAATTTTTTATTCAAAATATTTAAGAAAACAAAAATGCAGATATGTATCTTCGTAGCCTTTATATATATAAAAAAAAATAGAAAAATAGAAATACCATAAGGTACGAAAGTTGAGGTCAATGAATACTATTTGCTCAATAATTGCCTGCTGAAAATATTAGGTCGGCATAGCCCAGTTTTTTAAGGAATACAAATGAACAAATTTGTAATTCTCTTACGAAAAAATCAGTGCAGCAGGCAAAACATGTGTTTTCCTTAATTACATTTCATATGAAATCCATATTTTGGTAATAGATTAAAACCTACCGTAACTCTACATAAAATTTATCTTGAAAACTAAACGTGTTCTATCGAAAATCATCGTCAGATTGCGTCCAACTTGTGTGTATGCTTATAGTAATGTAGTTTTGTAAATACATATGTATGTATATCGGATCTTGTTTCGGAGATATGTATGAAAATTTCAAAAATTTATATTTCCAAAATTATAGGTTAAATTTCCAAAGTAGGCTTACCAGGCCGTTAAATGATTTATCTTATGACGTCCATATTTTTGATATTCACTCAGGGGTTCTCAACTAATACAGAATTTTACAAAAGCTATATCCGCAACTTCTGATGGCTATATCTCCGAAACAAGATCCGACCGACAGCTATTTTTTATATTTTTTTACTTTTAACCCCCATCACCCCTAAAAAATTGGAGAATGTCAGCTAAAGTAAACCTATTTCATTCCAATAGTAATAAAAATAAAGATTAATACCTTTCACGGACATAAAAGCTGTCATCAATTGATTTGTTTGTATTGTTTTGACAGTTTTTTTGTGAGTTAAACTTTGTTGATGAGTTGCAACGGCCTTGTCCCTGTCGTGTTTTATTGTAAATTTTATATTACATCTTCTACACTTTGCAGTGTGAGTGTCGATTTTTTCTAACCAGTCCTTGTACTCGTCCTTTTTCATCCATTCATCATGAAATGTGCAGAAATATCTTTTTTTCTTTGGAGAGTCACAACGATTACTATTATTTAAATTTTGCTGCTTTGACATTTTTGTTGAGCAACAGTCAATTCTAACCTGAAAATTAGATATTAATTTTGATGCAGGAAAATGGGATTAGGCCTATGAATAGAAAAAGCTACTTACAAGTTTTTAACAAAATAGGGATTATCCGTTGTCAAAATAATAAAACACTTGATTGCTTGAAAGTAAAAACAATCCAAAGATATGAAGCTGGCTTTTTTTTAGATTTTACTGTGTCTGCTACACAAAGGATTAGAGATTTATTTGATCAGATTTATAACCACCAATTAATGTTTATACTGTTTTTTTATTGATATGTAGTATATTTGCAATAGACACTTTATTTCAGGAAGTTAGACACTTTTTAAGAAATTCACTGATTTTATAGTTTTGCGTGTTTTCGTTTTCATAAATTTATCAGAATTTGAAATTCGTGAAAACCGCTGGCTAGATTCGATTTTATTCGTTGCGGTCGACAAATCAGTGTTGCATTTCTAATCAGCTTTTGTTGATTTATTAATTTAATAGCGCCCTCACACGTTACGATTTTTCGTCGTAGCGTCGGAAGGCAAGTTAAAAGACTACGTGCTTGCTTTCATTGTTCATTTCATTTGAGAACGAAGCTTCAAGTATATTTTTATGTAATTTTTTATTCTAAGAATGAATATGTTACCGTTTGATGTTAAACCCGGAGAGATTAACTTTTAACCCGGAGACCCTGATATCATACTCAAAACCCTGAGTCTCAGGGTGAAACCCTGAGTGTTGGAATCTCTAATACCAAATATGAAGTATGTATTTTCTCTAATGGTTACGAAGCTATGGCTTTATGCTAGATACACACGAGGCAACCGTTGCAGCAACGTGTTGCAGCATCGTGTTTTGCTTGTTCACTACACACGTGGCAACTGCCACCGTGTAGCTGTGGTACAGAAAAGACACAAGCGGAAGAAAATTAAAATTGAATTTTTAATACAAGATATGTCCCATCACTCTATCAAATTTTTATATTTGTTAATAAAGTTAACATAATTTTCATTATTCGCAATTTCCATTTTCCTTCCCTCTTTTTCCACTTCATTTCGCTCCGCGCAAATCTTACTCGAATGTTTCCGACGAACTGACCGAGTAAGTGCAGTAAACAATGATAAAGAAATTTGATATTACCGACTGATTATTTTTATAATCAAACATTATTTAATCGAACTTACAGTCATTCAGAAAAGACCAACATTGTAAATTTTTACTTATCGATCAATGTTTTTTTTTTATTCAACAAACATGACAAAGATAACAAATGGAAAAATTTCAACCTGGAAATTGGTGACATGTTTCAGCTATTACCAATAGCCTCATCAGACCAGTTTGATTAATTCTGTACATGGACTCGAACCCCTGACCGTTCATGCATTGCAATTGCATATTTTGCGAGTAAAAATGTACAATATTGGTCTTTGCTGAATGACTGTTAGTTCGATTAAATAATGTTTAATTGTAAACAATGATACACACGAAGCAACGGTTGCGGCATCCGACCAAAAATATCAAAATCTTTTGATATTTCTGGCAACGGTTGCGGCAACACGAAAATCAATGGCAACACAGCTACACACGAAGCAACGGTTGTTTCAACATGGCTGTGTTGCTGCAACGGTTGCCTCGTGTGTATCTAGTAAAGGCCTGCATCGGTATAATCATTAACCTACGAAGCTGTTACCGAAGGCAATTTTATTGCTTTCAATAAGTATACATATCGTTTGTTCGTGTTACTGTTACCATCATTATAATATTCTCTTCTTACTTGTAACAAACTGTATGTACATAAATGTATCGTGTTATAGCGCGTACGTCTACTGCGCGTAAGCTGATACTTCTGCTACTGCGCATTTGATGTTTTTTTACTATGCAATAATGAATAATAATCAGGCATGTTCTTGAAATCGATCGAAATTGGATCGAAATCGAATTGACAAATCGATCGAAAATATTTTAGGTGTTCTGGAAATCGATGGATATGGCAATTTCGAGTCAAAATCAAATCGATTTGAAGAGTATGTTCAAACATATGCTGCTGTTCCGTTTTGACGCTATCGTAAAATAAAGGAAAAGTCAAATTTTTTAAATGAAAATTTTTTGGTTGATGGAAGTAAAGATGCGAAGAAAAAGAAAGATAAAATGAAAAGGCATATGCTGAGGGATCATTCCAATTGTTTAGAAGTTTCAGAATCAGCATTAGTATTATGTGCATAGTAAATTTTTTGCCTTCCACTGAATTAATAAGGAAGCCTTTGAGGACGTTCTAAAGAGAATCAAGCCCTTGAAAAAGGAAATTTTGACGCAGCAACACATAGATTCTTTGCAGAAGGCAGATAGTGTCGAAATTTCTCTTGACATCAGCGTGATTGTTAGAGGTGTGGATGCTTGTCACCCTTGATAGAGTCACGACTCCTATATTTTTAAAATGAATCGAGCAAAAAAGTATTTCTTGTCGAAATATGAAGGTGGTGAACGTGATTCTTGGCTGTTGAGCGATTCTGGGTATGGATTATAACATATCTTTATAACACGTTGTATTGAATACAGAAACTTTTTTCCCGTATATTTTCCACCAGAAGCATACTAAAGCGCGTAATATCGTCGAAAGTGTCATCTTATATTATATGCAGACATTATAATTTGAATGATTTCGACGAAGAACACGATTTGTTTGACGAAGAACTACCTGATGCAAACAGTAATTTACATGACATTGATCAAAGCATTATCGAATGTATATACATACATATTGAACATTTATATATAGCACATAGCAAATGCACATTAAATAAAACATACGTTATTTTACGGTAAATTCAAATTTTTGTATAATTTCACTTTGTTATAATTGATCGAAATAAAAACGATTTCAAAACGACTAAAACGATTTGCAGAACACTCCTATTTCGATTTTAACAGTCTGTCGAAATTAAATCGATTTGAAATCGACCGATCGAAATGTGGAACACCAAAAGACGATTTCAATTCCGATTTCCATCGAAATCGATTTTCAGAACAAGCCTGAATGATAAATAATGATCATTGATCAGTCATTATTTTGTGTGCGTAGGTGAGTGATGTGCATGTTTTTATCATTAGATTTACATATATAACAAAAAGAGAGTTTCTGAAATCAAATATTAGCCTTGTAAGAATTGCGTGTACATAAAGCGAAATATTATTATAATAATTATAGTGAACATGTTTTATTTGCTTGTCATTTTTTATAACTTTTCATATTGTTGGCAAAGTTGCCACTTGTTTCGATTGGAAGAAAATAAATTAAATTTTTTTTTAATTTGGTATTATAATAGCATGGATAAATATTTTTAAAATATGATTAGTACTACAACGGATCTAGATTTTAATAGTGATTTATAAATTAATTCATAAATTGTTTCCTTGTGAAACTTGAGCATTTTGTGTATACATAGTTACATATATAATTTTATATGGACTGAAGTAAACTTTTTTGATTTATCGTTGAATAAATTATTTTGTAAATGTAAATATTTTGCCGTAGCTATAACAATTTTTCTACATCATTCTAAAGATAAAATTACCAAAAAGTATTTTGAACAGATCTAAAAAACGAATTTGATGTTACAACAATGTTGAAAAATTACAATAATTACTGGACATTGCGTTTTATTTTAGTTTTCAGATATATAAATAAAAAATTTGTACTTGTACAATTTCCATATTCTGGCAACGCCATGGTGTACAAATGAATTCTCTCGCTCCCTCTCTTTTATCCAATACATAAAACCGATCGAGCACTTCATTCAGTTGGATTATGTTACCTTCTGTTGTTGATGGCCAGCTGCGGTGCCCAAAAGTCGACAGCGCGTTGACGTTTACAACAAACATTTCGCGCTAATATGTGTACAAATGTGTGAAGAAATTCCAGCGAAAAAAAAAATTAAAATAAATGTGTTTTGTCTTTTCCGCGTATAGAAAAAATGACCCAGTGGAAATTCGTGCATCACTGATGTTAATAAATAATGATAAATGTAGGCATAAAAATAATTGTATTTTTATTAAACAACAAAAAGAAAACATTTCATAAATCTTATACATAATATGTGTACATATGTACGTTATACAAACATATTAACAGAGTTTACTTAAAATAAGACTTTCAATATCTGGTTCAATATTTTGTGACGCAATATCGGTGACTATTTTTCCATGAAATTGAATTTTTTACAACAATTATATAATATTTCAATAATACATGCTTAAAAAATTGCCTTTAGCATAAATAATGTTTTTGTTTGCATTTGTTTTGTTTTTGCACTTTTGATTCCGACTGGGTTTCTCGCATATTCAATTTTCATGCGAATCAGGGCATAGAAATCAGCAACTGCACGGCGGGCCGAATGATGGCCCGAAACGGGCAATGTGACCGCGGGAGGGTAAATGGCCAACACTACGCTATGGTACTCACAAGAAATGTATAAATGTAATGATGGTAACAGAAAACTGAATGCTTATTGAAACCAATAAATTTTTAGTAACAGTGCAGACCTTAAGTATCTAGCATTAGAGCGCAAAAATTAATAAACCTTACACTGTGAACCGCTCCGTCACTTCGATTACAATTTTCGCTGCTACGGTCAACAACTTTGAAATCCCCTCGAATAAACATATGTACGTTCTCATCAACGAGTCCTTTACTTACTGTTCCGGCTTTGCCCGTTCGAAATCGAACGATTAAAATTCTTTCAAAATTGACTGAAAAACTCGAAGCTGCGTTTAAACTTAGTTCAACCAGAAATTAAGTAGATATCCTGAATTATACATATAAAGGCTTAACATACCGGTAAATTGTTTTTCGATACCTAGTAATGTGTACAATGGGAAAATGAAAAAAAAAATTTAAAAATATACTGGCAGCTCTGGTAGCAACTCCAGAAGTTTTTTTTTTTTTTTGATTGAGGATATACTCGAAAGTGATTAAATTATCGGGTTTTACGAATTCCCGAAGAATTATAGAACATGAGGTTATTTTGATTATGTGTAACCCTGAGTGTATGGTATAACTCGTAGAAACTTCGTGGTCAGTTTCGCACCAAATAACCAAAACAATAACTCTTCTTGAAAAATCGTAATTGATATAAGCAAATCTCTTACAACCCTAATAATTGTTCAAATGCTTCTTAAAGTATAACTCTTTCACTGCGGGTTAATATTTTAATGTATTAAAATTCAGACGTAAATCCATTTTTTTTCATAAAAAGATCTTAGTTTTTTTTAATTAATTCCATTAATTACTAAGTAATTTCTCCTTCATAGGATGTCATCACAATGGTACATGGTATGCTGAAAAGTCAATGGTGCCTACAACAGAAAAATGTCTCAGCTGTTTCTGTAACAAAAAAACTTTAGTCTGTCGTCTGAAAGTTTGTCCGGAAATGCCAATGCCACCGCCACGTGGATGTGTTGTGGTCCAAAAAAAGAACACATGTTGTCCATATATATCGTGTGCACGCTTGGATGCCTTTTATAGAATTCCTACATCCAGCAGAATAATCGCTTATTTAGATCAATATGAACGAGAATCCATTGATCGTGTGGTCAACGAAAATGTACTGCAGCGCAGATCAGATGACTCAGAAGTTGATCTATATGGTAAGTTTTAAGACAGAAGAGAAACCAATTTTTTTCTACAAGTAAGCAAATATTTGTCTGAATGAAATTGCCTTTACATCAATATTTTTTGCCAACAGTTTAGTCATAAAAACTGGATCACCGGTTTTGCAGATATCTGTCATTTCTGTTTATCCTTCAACCTTGGTAAGGCTACACAGAGCGAATTAATTTCTAAAATGGAAGTAGAATTTACGTTGAATCAAGAAATCGTAGATCGGTTCTCGTCCAAACAGATTATTATTTAATTCAAACTTTTATTTACTACTTAGATCCAAGAATCACTGAAACCAAATAAAACTACGAAATACTTCTTAAATCAAATCATAATTATTAGAACTTCTGGGAATCAATCAGAAGTTTTTTCTAGAATCCAGAAACAATTACTAGACCTTTAAAAGAAGAATAAGAATTTTTTTCTGACCCTCAGAATTTAGAAGATTGTTGCATTATTTTACCATAAGAATCCCTTTTGCCGCCATATTCCTGATATATACATAGGTCAATGGCCCGCCTGTAGGATCAATCTGACTGCTCCTGTTATACCAAGACAAGACAGTCTTTGTACTTTACGAAGCTTGTATAGTAATGACTTGGTGTTGGTAGCCTTCGACCACACCAGCGTGGCCATAAATAGGAAGAAAATGATAGTGCTAAGGTTGAAAAAAATTTTAAGACAATCGTAAGAGAAAACTTAGGGAATGAAAAAAGAACTATAAAAGTTTTAAATTTGTTTTGAATTTCGTGACACAGTGGGCTCAAAGTTGAACTTTGCATACCAAAAATGTTCTATTAAACTTTTTATAAAAGCGATTGTTAGATAAAGCGCTCTAGTTAACTAGTTTGAAACAAAATGCAATAATGTAGCATATTGGCGGAAAGTACATTGTTTCCACTTTGTAAAAATCAATTTAATTTTCTTTTATCGCCTTTATATGAATTGTACGGATTTTTCAAAAATTATATTGAAAAATTATATAAGTGGAAAATTTGTAAACTTTGACAGAAAAATAAAAAGAATACCCCCGGATTTTGGAAATTTTTTTATATGTAATGAGAGAAAGTATGGTTAGCTTAGTTTCAGCAGCTTTTTTCAACAAATGTTTTTTTATCAAAATTTTCCTAATGTAGTTTTAGGAGGAACAAAAAATACGGAGTTTTATGAAATGCTCTTATTAATTCATTTGTATTGAAATATACCAATATTGCATATTGGCAAAAAGGTCATAGATCACACTTTTAAAAAAACGTTTGCTTAAGCTTTTGTATTCAATGTGTGAATCATGCTGATTTTTTTAAAATCATAGTTGAGAAAATTTGCAAACTTTGACAAAAAAAAAGTATATCCTTTCGAAAATTTTTTTATATGTAATGTGAGAAAGTATACTTAACCAAAATCTAAGGTTTCAGCTGCTTTTTTCACAACCTTTTTTTATGATTATTTGAAGGAAAAAATATTATTTCTTTCTTCATTTTGCATCGCTTAACATTAATTTTATCAATTGTAAAAGCTCACAGTGTGAAGGAAGTTGCTTGAATTTGGAAGGAAGTTCCCATAAGTAGAGGGGAACAGGTAAGGACTATTTTTCTCTTTTTATTCCCCTTGGGGTAAAATATATAAACTCCAAAGCTTTTCAAAAAACTAACAGATAAACTATTGAAACTGTTCCTCTCCAATTACTTGTAAACTATAAAAGATATCGCGAAATTTGTAACATTTTTTAAATCAGCATTGCCAAATTTGTGCAAATTAATAACAATTGTGAAATAAAGTCTCAACCACATTCCACTTTTGTATGGGAGATAGGCGTGTTCGTTTACCGATTTGTTTCATATTCACAAGTTTTTGTTGTTTTAACCTAAGAAACGTCTGTGTCAAACTTCAAGACTCTAGCACTATTACAACTGTTAATGGACACCTTTTTTGGTTTTTCTCTAATAACTTGAAAACTAAAAGAGATATCGCAAAATTAGTAACATTTTTCATTTCATTTCATTTGAACCGATTTTTTTCACATTCACAAATTTTTGTTGTTTCCACCTAACAATCATCTGTACCGAATTTCTAGCGCAATTATCCACTGTGCGGCGCCCCGTGAGTTAAAATGGGTCCGATGACCGCTATATACATCCGATGTACGGTTTTGTACCCCATTTTTTCCCAAATGTCCTATTACAGGTGCAGAAGCGCTCAAAGCCAATTACAATTGATCAATTGATGTAGTACAACATAGCAAAGGTAAAAATTTTAATTCTCAATAGAAATGCTGCTTTAGTGTCGCCCTTTTGACTGTTGGATTACAAGGTAATCTATTTTAAAAAGATCCGAGCTACAAGGGGTCGGTAACAGCACTCTATAGTTCGACAAATTCGATAATCCGACACCGCTTTGAAAACATTTGTCGGATTAATGTCGATTGCTTATTTTTTTAATCATGTCTAGGTATGAGGTATTTCTGTTTGTAACATACATAGTTTCATAGCTTAGAATAAGCTCTTTTTTCCTAAAATACTTCGATAACAACACCCACTACTCCTCACTTATTTGAAACTATGTATGTTATATATATATATATATATATATATATATTCAGACTTTATTTCGAAAACGGGTGCAGCGATTTTGATAAAACTTGGTGGTTAGGTACATATGTGAACAAAATTAGGATTGGGCTTGGTTTTAAGTTTTCAAAGGCTCTTTCAGGGGCGTGGCACAGCCCTAAACTTTAATTTTGAAAACGTCATATCTCAAAAACCATTCAAGATATTATAATAAAATTTGGTACACAGATGCAGATAATAAATGTCTTAAATTTTGCCAAAAAAGGGCGGAATCTGAAAAGTGGGCGTGGCACTTTTCAATAATTGAAAATTTTGATTCAATATTACTCAAAAACGGCACTGACGATTTTCATAAAAATTTTATAGTTAATACCACTAAAAACAGTTATCATAACATGCTATGTCACTATATTGGCAAAACTCGTTGAAAGGCGTGGCACAGCCCACAAAACTTATAAACGTTATAATAGGAGATCTAACAATGCAGTCGATATAAAATTTAGCATGGTAGGTAAACTTGCTATAAGGTATTTTTTAACCAAAAATGGACGCAATAGTACATGTGGGCGTGGCACCTCCCATACAAGCAAAAAACGTTAAATGTTATATTAAGTGCACTATGGGAGTTATCTTAATAAAATTTGGTACAGAGATGTCGTTTACCATAAATTTTTAAGTTAGTGGGCGTGGCACCTTCCATATATACGAAAAACGTTGAATGTTATATTTAGTGCACTATGGGAAGTATTTTCTTTAAATTTGGTGTAGATTACTATAAGCTTTGAAATTATATGGATTTCAACGGGATTTCGTAAATGGGCGTGGCACCTCCCATACGTACGAAAAACGTTAAATGTTATTTAGTGTACTGTGGGAGTTATTTTTTTTAAATTTTTTGTTCCAATCGATAGAGAAAGCACGAAAAATAAAAAAATTTTTTTTGTTCCAATAGACTTTTAATTACAGTGGTGTAGTGTTAATATTGTAGTGATCATTTTCAATATTTGACTACTTGGTGCGTCCTGAGCGATTTGGGAAATTTCTTGCTGTAAGGACATTTTCCTTGTTCCTTGGAGTATCCCTGAGGTAGTCACTCCAGAAGTGACTACTCATCGAGGCGGTTCACTCCGAGTCACTTTGGGTCACTTGGAGTCACCTGAGTGAAAATCGTGATTTTCTGGTCTGCGTGCGATTTTTGTAGAATTGGTCTATAACACCTAAGGGGCACGTTGGTGCAAACTCTTATCGCACCTAATTATGTTTTGCGATGCGTACGATTTTTTGGATATTATTGCCTTAAGGATATTTTCCTTGTTCTTTGGAGTATCCTGGAGGTAGTCACTCCATAAGTGACTACTCATCGAGGCGGCTCACTCCGAGTCATTTTGGGTCACTTGGAGTCATCGAGGTGAGAGAAAATCGCGATTTTGTGGTTTGCGTGCGATTTTTGTAGAATTGCACTA
This sequence comes from Meiosimyza platycephala, assembly GCA_963662105.1. NCBI lineage: Eukaryota > Metazoa > Arthropoda > Insecta > Diptera > Lauxaniidae > Meiosimyza > Meiosimyza platycephala. The sequence continues at coordinate 38,763,186 of OY759210.1, read as the reverse complement.
TAACACCTATAGGCCACGTAATCCAAAGAACCAGGAAAATATCTATACAGCAACAAATTCCGCAAATCGTTCAGGACACATAAAGTGGTTAAATATTAAAAATGACCACTACAATAGTAGCAGTACGCCACTGTAGTTAAAAGTCGAATGGGACAAAAAAATTGTCGCGAAAATTGGACAAAAAAAGTACTTTTCATTCGAACATTTGGCAAAATTTAATTAGTAGGAGTGATTCTTCGCATTGTAGCAAACAATTTATATAGTACATACTACCATACATAGAGTGTTTCCCAGCGAAATGTAATGAACAAGTACCTATAAAACTAAAAATTATAAATAAAGCTAGGTTTTACAGTAAATAAAATATTTTGATTTAAATTTTTGACCGATCAGTGGTCGGTCTCCAGGTACTGTATTTTAAAGAGTCAATTACGCATGTACACTATGTATGTATAGTGATAACAATCTAAATATTAATTTTCGAAATATCTTTGCTGCCATTATTTGTATAGCCTCATTCGGGTCAACACCCAATTCTCTGAGTCTTTCGTTGCCCGTTGAGTTCTGTACATAATTTTAAATTATCTTCAATGTCGAAATTACCTTTGTAACCTGAAGAGTTAGCAAATCTGCTCGAGTCACCAAAATTCAAAAACTCCATAGCCTCGGCATATTTCCTGAGTCTTGATAAATTTTCATACCACAATTAATACCCAGCTCTCACAGCGGATTCTAAGGCTCGATCGTTGAAGTATGCAAATCCAAGGAGAAATATCTGCAAACCTGAAATTGAGAAATTTGTCTGACAAATTCTGAATCAGAATTTAGTCGCACGGAATGTAAACTGTGCATCGAAAGTACGATTCAACAGAATCTGTTTGATAATTTGAACGAGCTGTTAGCTCCTGAGTCTTGGAACCTTGATTCAATGATACCTCTGCACTCTTCGTTGCAAAAGTACGTGATTTTTCTTGAAAACGAAAAGAGCCTGACGATGAACTTGCTTTTCTGAACTTTTCTGCTGCAAGTAGACAGACCGCTGTTTTTGAACTGATCCAAATTTTTTGATATTTCTTGATATGTCGTTAAATTTTTAGAGATCGGTTGAGTGGTTTATCAGATACCACCAAAGATGTCTTGGATTAGTATAGGCAGTAGTAGTTATCATGAACGAAATTCTCCCATTTTAAATATAGTAATATTTATAATATATGTACTATCACACCTAACTATGGATAACTGTTTTCCAGGATATTTAGATTAACAACACCACAACCTGGCAATTGTACCATTTTTAGCTACTACTCAGGAAGTTTTGGGCTCAGTGACAATGTTCTCGAAATTGTTCTAGTTAAGAGCTTTGGTTTCCAAGGGAGTATGTTTTAAGCATGATGATTAGACATAAGTAATTATTATTTAAAAAAGACAAAATATTCTTCAATTTTGATGTTTATGAAAGCTCTATTAAGTTCCGATAGAAGTTACGGCATAAACTCAGTTTAATATTTTTCAATGCACTCGTCCATATCCAGCTTTAAAGTACTTTACTCAATACCTTATGTCACGTTTATTTTGGTCTTGTAAAATTTATTCGTCTATTTTTACTAGGGATGTTATGGATATCCGTATCCGTAACCGAAACCACCGGATATCTGAAAAAAAAAGTTATCCGTAACCGTAACCGAAACCAAAATAAAGATTTTTTATTATCCGTATCTGTAACCGAAACCGAAATATCATATCCAGACATAAACAGTTGTGCAATCATATTTGTAGCAATATCTTTCTCCGCCTGCAGGAAATGTGGCGAGTGAACTACTGTTCAGTGCTGCAGGAGTAATATATAATCCACTTAGAAATCGGATCAGTGGGGAAAAAGCACCAAAATTACTATTTGTAAAATATAATTTACCTTTACTTCAGTTAAAAAACTAATTTCATTGACTTGTACTAAACATAAATAAAAACAAAAATACAATGACATGATTTTTTGATTTTTACTGATAGATTTCTGTAAAAAGCCTCCAAAATATCCGTATCTGAAACCGAAACCGAAATAAAAATATATCCTTATCCGTATCCGAAACCGAAACAAAAATATTTTAATATCCGTATCCGTAACCGAATCCGAAATTTCGTATCCATAACATCCCTAATTCTTACCAATAAACAAATTTCTGACGAGCAACATTTTCCATTCTTTCATTAATAGGAATATCTGTTTCAAATTCTTTAATTTTATTACAAAGTATAACTCAAAACTTTTACCATTTGAATTATATCCACAGTTTGTGTTAAGAACGGTACCGTTTACAAATCTGGCTCTGCTATGTCTTCTTCAAATCTCTGCACATATTGTTACTGTATTGGTAAGTGCTTAGCTTTTCTCTCCTCATTTAAAATACTAACCTTCATTCCATTTTCTAGGTGGTGCTGAAAAATGTGTCAAACCCAAATGTATGTTACCAGTCGATGGTTGCAAGCCTATTTTTGTAGACTCTACATGCTGTCCAGTCCGCTATGACTGCAGCGCCAAGACTTCGGGAAAATCTTCACAAGAGACACGCTATCGCAAAACTACCAACAAACATTTTTTGCGTATGTCTCAAAGGTTGCAACGAAATCGAGGATGTACTGTTGGCAAACAGTTTTACGTTGAAGGTCAAAAGATGAAGTCAGACCTGGATAAACCTTGCGATATTTGCTTTTGCATACGTGGTATGCGCCGTTGTGCTCCGAAAAAATGCTCGCCCTCGTTGAAAAATTGTGTTCCAGTTGTGCCGAAAGGTCAGTGCTGCCCCTCAAGCTATGATTGTGGCAGTCAGCGTGATTATCGCCGATCACATAATTCACGCCAGTTTAATTTGTATTCATTGATTTTCGGCAACGAAGATGGAAAAGGAAATGTTACAGAAATTGCTGTGCATTATCCCCATGATAGGCATCCTACGGTTGAGGCAGCTAAACAGGAAATACAAACCAGCGCCACAAGTCCGAAAAGCATTTTCGATACAATACGAGAAGGTTTAGAATTTATCGATACAAATAATCAGATTCTTTCAGATGATATCGATATAGTCGCCTTGTCAACGACTGAACGCCCTAATTTGACAACTTCTACAACAGAAATAAGCCTCTTTGACTTACTTCTAGGGCCTTCGGAGCCAACTGGAACTGCAGCAGCATTCGTAGAAAGCACATCCGAAGATAAATCTACAACAAGTAATGAAGGTTTGTCATGGGTGGATTTGCTATTGGGGTCCGAAGAAGGGGATAATAAAAATGAAATTGACACCACACACAAAACCTCTGATATGTTCGATTATACAGAATCCACAACAGACTTTCACAATCAACAAGGTACAACAGACATTGATAGATTGGGCGATGATTTTGATGACTTCTCTGGCAGCGGAGAAATTCAAGTTGGTGTAGAAGAAGAGCAACTACCGCTCGCAGCTACTCTAAAATACGAAGATGTTACACTAGATTCAACCAAATCAATAACTGAACTACCAAAATTTGAACCAATCAAAATTTCATCGACAACACCAAAAACTCCAACTTTAAAAAAAGAAAGTACGACAAAAAATCCAGTAGTATTGGATGTTTTAACTGCAAAAATTAAAGTACCAACAGAGGAAGCAGTGCTGAGCAAAACTGATTTTGAACATCAAGCTCAGCATACAAAAAATCAAACAGTTTTGTTAGGTACCAATTATAAAATCCAGGAAAAGCTTCATAAAACTGGTACTGTAATTGCTCAAGACTCTAAAATTAGTTCCTTAGATCCAACTGTACGACCTAAGCCAGAAAGCAATGGACTTATCTCCGCACTCATAGATGGCATAACAGGAATTCTTAAAAGCGAAAAACCTACAAATAAAACTGAAACGAAAATAAAACAAAAATTAACAACAAGTGAAACAAAGGAGCATATCAAGGCCACAAGCTCGAAACCATTACTAACTACATTTACTTCATCAACACCAAAACCATTGCCACATTTCAAACCACTTCCAACAAATAAGCCTTACACACGAATTAATTCGAAAATTGCGAGCCTCACATTAGAACCACCACATTTTGTGGCATCAAAGAATACACAGAATATAACTTTTAAGCCCCTTCCTACTATGTCAAAGCTGCCTTTGACAACTACAATCACAACTACAATTGCAAACTCAAGCGAAGCTTCGACTATGAAAACAGTAACGAATAAGCCCGTATATGTTAAGACAAATCCAACAATTTTAGAAGCTGAACCATTGGATACCAATACGGAACCGACTCTCCCACCAAGTTTGCCCAATTTGAAAATAATACCATTTTTGCCCACGGATGCAGTACAGGCTGATCATAATAAACTGCTGTACGAATATTACCACAGCATTTCAAAGAAAAAGCCAGCTCAGTCCACAGGATCATCGATAGCCCCGCCATTAGTCGTAGACGGTCATTGGGGTATGGTTGATATGATACCAAATAAGAACGCAAAAGGCGACTATGATATATACGACGAAGATGGAGTTTATCCATCTATTACGGAGCAACATCATTCATATTCGGATATTGAAGACGGCAGTAAGGCTGAATACATCTATAAATTTAATGTCGAAGGCCCAACATCTTCAATATCTTCTACTGCTGGTAAAATGGATGGTACTGCAGCATCAGCAGCGTTTGTAAAATTTGATTTTGGTAACAGTGGCACACAACCGCTTGGATTCTCGCCGCCGACAAAAACAGAAGGCGGTTTTGTACCAAAAGAACCTTTAGTGATTGATGATATAAATACTGCTGACACAGCGGAGCTGTACCAGATAACGCCACATATTATTGATATAACGACATCGGAGCCAATACGAAAGAGTTCAACCAAAGTTATAGGCAAGTACATATAAAAAACTTTAATTAAAAAATAGGATATTATAACCATGGTTGCAACTTGACAATTTTTTTTTTGCAAAAAATTTGCATAAGAAATGTACCAAATAGGAAAAAAATGTTCCTAATTTCTTTTAGTTAACACTTTCACTAACATACATACAAACATCTGCATACGTTTGATCTTACAAAAAAAAAGTTTCACATACATATACAGTGGCTCACAGCTTATTTGACCCACATCATTTAAAGAACTATTATGTTATACAAACCGGTATTCTTATACTAATCCATTTTCTGCCGCGCTGCATGAAAGTTCGAATTTGTAATTGAAAGTGATATTTCTAGACTAATTAGGATCCAAAAAACTCGAATCCGTTGTCCAAAATGTTGTACCATTTTTGGTTTCGTCAGGTGAGACTGTTCGAAAAGTCGAACAATGGCGGTTGGGCACAATTCAGCTTATATGTGAATATGCATATTTTCTCCAGGTATTGGTCAATGAAATTTATAAATTTAATAAAAACACAATAAATATGTTTTTATTATTTATTAGAAATGCTTTTTATTTGATTTTGTTACAATTTTATTTATTTTTCTCCCAGTTGCTGTGGGCTGCGAAGCAATTTTTCATGTGCAAATGTACTTGACACTTCGTTGTTTGGGCTTATGGCATACTTTGCTACGCCTGGCTTTCCTTTCGGGCCACACAATTATTAGATGATTTCCCGTAACACGGAGAAATAGATGGCATTATCGTGAAGGTCAATTCCCCGCATGAAACTTATAATTGCGAATAAAAGCCAATGAGTATATAAAAAAAATGATTTTTGGCAGAAAATATTATAATATATTCACTTTCGTACTTTGCCAACTCACGAAGTAAAGCAGAATTATTTCTGAGTGAAAAATTATTTAACAGATCCTTTACAAACACAAATTTTGTTGTGAGCTGTGTTTCCACCAACCGTCATTGTTCGACTTTTCGAACAGTCACTTTTGCGAGTCCGCCAATGTTTCCTAGTAGAAACAGATCTTGTGTAAAGTCTTTTTTTGACTATAGTCGACCTTTGTCTACAGAAAAAATTTACTTTTGGAAATGAATTATTTTTAATTATATATTACTTAACTCACTAAAAATAGGTCTGCCAATAAGGTATTTTTCAACCATTAGCTGTAGCCCTCCACGGAAAAGGGGCGTGGCCAATAAATTTTTTTTCTGAAAGCCAATTTAATTTACTATAATATGCTGTATACCAATAAGCTTCTTTTATGCCTCGACATAGAACAAAAATTCGGTGAAAATGAGCAAATTTGCTGTTCGAAAACTCGAACAGCGGCAGAAAATGGGCTAAACAAAAAAAATTTGAATGTTTTTTTTTGATTGAACTCTTTTCATTTAATATACACAAAAAAAAAAAAAGTATTTAGTTTTTACAAAGTTACATGAAAAAAACAAAAAATTAATACAAAATTCATGTCACAGCTTAAATGACCCATTAAAACAAATAATAAAAAAAAAATATTAATTCACATAAAATTGGTTAAAAAATTATTCTCTTATATTTTGTGGGATAACCTTTTGATCCAACACGGCTTTAAGGCGTTTTTGCATCGAATCCACTAATTTTTTTTATACTCAGGAGAAATTTTATTCCATTCGGTCATGAGCGCATTTTTGAGATCATTTGTAACTCTTTCTATTACACCTATCCCTCGTTTTACACGCTACTCGTTTTGCACGTTTTCGATCTTACACGGTTTTTAAAATCAAAAATAAAAAAAAAATTATGTAGAAAATGTTTAATTTTGACTGCACGCGAATTTATTTCTACTTAAGTACTTATAAATCTGGCAATACTTCAAAAAAAACATTTTTATCAATAATATCGGCAAAAGCGTTTACCTTAAAATGGCCATAAAACGAGTAAGTGATTAGGAACGATTTTGCAGATCATGTTTTTGGAATCTCCGAACACTAAATAATAATTGTGCAGATTTGGTTAACAATTTTTACCGATTTTGATCTTGCTTGAAACGAACCATGTCGGCCAAAGAAAACCTTAAAATGACCATAAAACGAGTAAATGAGCAGATCCGATTTCGCGGATTATATATTTTGAATCTCAAGACACTATATAATAATTGTGCATTGTCAGATTTGTTTTGCAATTTTATCGATCTTGATCTTGGTTCAAGCGAACCGTGTGCACAAATGTTTTTTATTTTTTTTAACTATAACTCAAAAACTATACATTTATAATGTTTACACATTATACAAATTTAGGTAGAGAATCAGATGTTCTATCAAAATGGCACTTTATAAAGTCAGGATTGAAAATGGGCGAAATCGTTTCACGAACACGCTTACCAAACTTATTTCGAAAAAAGTTACAGCGATTTTGATGAACTTGTTGAATTGGTGCATGTGTAGGTAAACAAAATTACGATAGGGTTAGGTTTCAAGTTTTCAAAGGCTTGTACAGGGGTGTGGCACAGCTCTAAATTTTAACTTTTATAACGCAATATCGTGTAAACTGTGCCAGATATTGTGATTAGTTTTTTCGTTGCTACTTGAACGTTTGCAGTTGAAACATTAAATATATTTCAATCCTCGGCTATGACGCACAGTGGGAGAAAAAGCGGGTTTTATGGCATTTGGTGGTTAAAAATCTGTATCTTCTAAACGAATAAAAATTTTTTAATCCGTTTTTTTGAGGGAGAATTGATTTTTTGCAAATTTCCATTCATTTTCAGTCATTTTGAGTCAAAGATTAAATTTTTTTTTATATTGATAATCATAAATCTGTATCTTCTAAACGAATAGAATTTTTAATGCAGTTCTAAAAGAGGAAAAAGTTTCCAAGATCTTCAGAAGTTTTCTTCTTTGAGAGCGGTCAGAACGCTCATGGAAAGGTTTCGTAGGTCTTCCCTCTTGTTTTGCTGTACGTCTCTATCTTCATGAAAGATTCATACTCGTATTCCATTATTTGCTTAAGCCAAGCTTCGTTTGTCTGCTTGAACTTCATCTTCGAGTGGTCGCAGAGCTGAAGGCGCTTTTTTAAGCTGTTTGTTACTTTCTTTAATATAGTTTCTATAGTATTGTGGCTAACAATATTATCGCAAATTCTAACCGCGACGATATTATCATTTTCTAAATTGTTTTCAAAATACAAATCAGCAACAAATTCGTACTTGACACTTTCCATTACTGTTATGATTGCGCGTGAGTTTTTTGTGTTAAATACTTTGCCTTTGGAAGTGTTCGACTTTATGCACAAAAATTTGCTACAATTTGATTGAAATCAATGTAATAAACAATAGAAAAGATCATAAAAAGAAGTTCTCTACAAAGAGGTATGAACAGATGTGCACAAAAATGGTTCTACTTACCTAGCACCGTATTCAGATATATATCTGTGGCGATACCTGTGATGGAATTGATCAAATGTATGATAATGTGGAATTCTATTATTGAAATACAAATATGAACACTACAGCAATAGAAATATACTTGTTTTATGGCATAAATGCAGATCAGTTCATATGAGGTGCCTACCTATTTTTGAAAAAAAGTGTTTACTGGCGGGACATGGCGGGATATGTAGTATGTTTGGGAAAAGTTTCTAGATACTTTTAACTACATAAAAACAGTAGTTATCTATGAATTAATGCAAAAAATTGATTCTTACAAAAAAATCCCCAAAAATTTTAGATAGCATATAATGTAACAAAATTTAAAATGATTAAAAAGCTATTTTGTTAACCTTCATTTATAAAAAGATTTCTGTGAAAATATTGTACCGTTCAAAAGTTACACAACTTCAAAGTTAAAAAAAATCGTAAAAAATAAAAATATACAAAAAAAGGTAATGGACCTTTCAATTGGCATGCCTTTCAAAATGTTCCCGTCCACCTACGAACCTAAAAATTTGCATTTTTCTTAAAATAGGTCTGAACGAGCCGGAAAAAATAGGTAAATACTTATAAATATTTATGAAGTTTTCCACAAAAAGTGTACCATCCGGAAAAAATGTGGTGGTTGAGAGAGAAAAAATGAGAGTAAGGAAACTTCCCCTCCAAGAAAGAGTTTCATTTTTCACCCAGACAAATTTCTTGTAGCTAAAAATTGAAGACTGTCAAAATCGTAGGCAACGAGACTAGAAACTCACTTTTGACAAGCGAGGGAAAGAAAATTTCATGTCTCAATTGTACCTGTCCAATACTTGCCTTATAAAATATTTTACTTCATATTTTTTCACTTGTTGAAAGGTTGTGTTGAGAAGGAGCAACATAACAAACAGCTTGAAATCACAACAATTTTTGGTAAATGCTCATTTATTCAATTAAATAAGTAGATGAGCGATTTTTGATTGAAAAGGAATCGTAAAGTTGAATGATTGTATGACCAGATAATTATTTCTAAAATGTAGTTTTTCGATGCGCACAGTTTTAAAATAAGAAATTGAAAATGTAGCTAGATCAAATTTACCCCATTTTTCATTATTTTGTACAATTCCATCGAAAATAACTTTTTGTTTGAACAAAAAAATGTTTCTTCACTAACTGTTAAATTTAACGTAAATTCCTTAAAAAACCCATGCGAAATGAAAAATTTATGCGGTTCACAAGATTTTAACCCTTTTTAAAGCAGCGGGAATATTAATTTATACTAAGCAATAGTTTTAAAATGCACTTTATATACTTTAAAAAAATTTTCAAGCAAAAATTGTGGCTCTAATCTACTTTCGAATATATGGTCATCGTCCTATTTATTATTAATATTCTCAAAAAGATTTTACTTGGCTTGCATTCAGAAAGTATTAACCAAACTGTTATGCAACTATGACGCAGGTTTTACTTCCTGAACCCTGCCATTGTTTGTTTACAAAAATATGCACAAATTTTCGAGTCTTCATTTTTTACCAATTTTCCCGTTCGAGCCGAAAATTGTGGTGGTGAGACTAGTCAGAGGAATTTCAGCTTTTACTCTCTCGAAATCGCGATTTGACACTTTTCATTTTTTACCACAAAATCCGGCTCGAACAGACCTAATGAGTAACAATACTGCATCAATAGATTTTTGATGCAGTGAAATGTGAAAAATGATATTGTATATGGTCACCGAATTTTCAAGATCTTCCACTGCGCGATGTAAGTAAGACTTTTTTTCCTATTGCAACGTCAGTGTTGCGTATATCGAAATGATATTTTGATGGCAGGTGGATTAGGGTCTCTAGTATATATAGAGAAGATTAACATTTTCAAAATAAAACCCACAAGGCAACGTTTAGCGGATACAACAGTGCAGTAAATAGGCAGCGCAAGGCGCGCGCACGCTTTCAACGTTCAAAAACTCGCAAATCAAACTTTCACATAAGCTTAGTTAAAAAAATATTAAAGAATAAGTTTTTTTTAAAAGTTCTAAAACATTTTTAAATTGCAAAATTTTTCTAAAAAAAATATTTTTAAAGATTATGAAAAAATCTACTGGAATCACTCATTTCAAATCCTAATTAAAAATCCAAGCACTGAATATTCAAGAAAAGACGTTCATAGGAAAAAAATTTACAAACTTTACACCTTTGTATTGAGGAAACTAAAAATGTTGGAGCAAAATCCTTCTGGAATTCACCCGATTGCTACTAGAACTGCAAAGAACCAAAATTTGAACAAGATCATATATCGAAATTGGCACATACGATTTCCATAAGAATTATTGCAAACACAGGCGGTTTACTTACAAAACTCGATGATGGGGGTGGCATGACCCAGAATATTATCAAAAGTTATAATAAAAGAATTTTCAATGTGATCATTATGAAATTAAATACGGCACATATTCTTGCTATAAGGTATTTTATTACAAAATTTTGACGCAATAGTATTTGTGGGCGCGGCACCTCCCATACAAGAAAAAAAGTTATATGTTAAATAGTTTGAAATCTTCATAAATTTAGGTGTAGAGGTGTCGTTTACTAAATCCTCTGAAATTAGATTGTATTTTACGGGATTGCATCAGTGAGCATGTCACCTCCCATATTAACATAAAGTTGGAAGTGATATTTTAAGAGAACTATTGAAGCAATTGGCATGAAATTTGATGTAAGTGGTTTACTTTCTACAAGGTACGTCTGCATCAAAAGTGGGCAAAATAGCACCACTGGGCGTGGCACCTCCCATACAAGTAAAATACTTTAAGTGGCATATCTATCGAAATATATGAGCAGATATACTGAAATTTGGTGTAAGAGATTTGTTTATGAAAAGCTATTTCTGAATCAAAATCAGATTGGATTATACCAGTGAGTGCGTCACCGACCTAAGTTTTAAGGTTAATTACGGCATATATCGCAAACTGTACAAGCTATTGTGCTAAAATTTGGAATGGTATGAACCAAAAGTAGGCGGAATTGGAGAAACTCTAATCCTTTGGAAAATGTGTCATCGGTGAAAGAACACTGTTGCAGAAGTTCAATCGCTGTTAGAAGCTCTTTCGCTGAAATAGGGCTTATGTGAAACTTTTCCCCTTCTATATCTGATTGACCCGAGGACGAATCTGCTATAACGCTCTCTGCAATTTCTATAACGGTCAAGAGTCCATAGCATAGCATAGGCTCGTTGTCGTCGCAATTAATGTTATTTTCGTATATTTGGTCAAAAGTTTCATCAACTTGAAAAAATTCTTCAATATGCTTTAAATTGCGAATCTGTATCTCTTCACTATTGGGTAAAAGTCCTGCCAAATTTGTAACTTTAGCATCGAGATTTTATTATTATTCTAAAGCAGGGGTTCTTAAACTTTTGTAGTCCGAGGACCCCTTATCGAGCTAAATTTTTTTTGCGGACCCCATCCCAACTCTAGATATTTGACATCGTTCTAAGCTTAATTTCTGACTCAATAATGACAAAGACACTCAGGCTTGCCAACCGATGCCAAACTCAACCAGACATAAAATGACCGGTTATCTGACCGGTGAATGAACGAAGAACTTATATTTTGCTTTAATTTTTCCGGTTTTTAAAGGTCTTTTCAACACTATGTATGTCCAGTTTTTAAAGATCCTAAAGTTGAAAAGCATGCAGACACTACTTTCTAATAAATATTGATACCTATACCATATATCTCTCTGCATTTTAACAAATCTTGCGCATTTATAGAGGCAAACATTTTTTATTAGGATTTTCATGTAATTGAAATACGAAATGAATAAAAATTGGGGAAATGTAAAAGAATTAAAAAAGTTTCAAATCAAAATATGTACATTAAACTCAGACAAATATTTCTTGGTGAAAATAAAGCCTAGAAAATAATTTGTTTTTTTCATATATTTTTTAGGATTTTAGGAGTAACTAAAAGTTAGTTAAATTTCATTGAACTTTAGTTTCAAAGGAGTATCGCAAGAGATAGCCAGGAGTATATCATGCTCTAATGTCGATAATTGCTTAGCAATACCAATACTAACGTCTGTGTTGAATGGATCCCTGATCCAGTCGTTGCCAGAAACAGGACAGGGAAAATACTTCCGGAAGCTGCTTTTTAGAGGCATAAAATGTTCGATAAAAAGTAGGTGCGTTTTATTATCGAGCACTTAATGAGAAAATTCTATAAAATAGCTGAGTGTTGAAAAAGACTCATACCCATACTTTTGAATGCGCTTTGACCATAATTCGTATTATTGTAATCGCTTCTATTTTAAATAGCTCAACACAGTTGGGACTTGTGATTTAGCTTCTGTGTCAAATCGCACCAAAAAATAGAATTTGTTCTATTTCTCTGCGATAAATTTTCTAGTGTCAATTTTGTACGCACTTTTAACGTATAGAAAAAATATGGACGTTTTCGAACGTCCCAACTGTGTTTAGCTCTTCACTTCAACGTTAAATTTATTTGAAGCTGCACCTTGTAGGCTCAAATTAAAATTTACAAAAATTGATGATGTTATCAAACAGTGGGAAGAGTGGAAACAGTTAGGAGCTGGGCATCCCGGGTTTACACAAAAGTAAATGCACACTTTGTTTTTTAAAAATATGTGCAATCATTCAAAAAGCCATGTTCATGTAGAATTTTTAATGAATTTGTTATTTAAATAAAGCGGAAAGTTTGATGATGTAAAATTGATGTAAAAATTGTTTCGCGGACCCCTGGAATGGCTTTAAGAATCGCTGTTCTAAAGCATTGAAAACACAAAATAGAGCGCGCCAAAAATAGCTGTTTGACACATCAAAACAAATGTGTAGCCAATTATTATTTTTATTGGCATTTTTAAGTGATGTCACTTTTTTTTTAAGACAATAAAACGGGGTTTTTCAAATTAATTTTTATATCTCGGTGAATTTTTTTTATAAATTTAACCGGGAAATTCAAATAAGCGGGATTCAATTAAACAGGAAAAACCCTGTACATTTCTTATGGGAGTTTAATAATGACAAAACGCTTCGGCCAATTAAGAGGGAAATTCAATTAAGTGTGATTCAATTATGCGGGGACTACTGTATTTAGTTTCCGTTTTTGCGAATTCCATTCCAACCTTTCTGTATAATATGAATTTAATATACTTTTTTGTTCTGGCTGCAGGTCAATTTTTTATTTCACAATTTGGAGTCCAGGTATTAAAAAAAATTTATTGTCATTTGAATTTGAGAAACAAAATTTCCAAAAAACATCCTAATAAACAAATGTACATACTTTATTTATTAAACAATTGCTCAAATTTATTTTAAATTACAATTATTCTTTCAGAGATAACAACGCCTGATCCTTTTAAAGATGTTATCAGAACTGAATCACCGCCAGATTTGACCTCATTAATCGAAGATAAAGAAAAAATCCTTTCGATACAAAACAAATCTCAGTTTAATGCGAATGCTACGAACTTTCAGACTAATACTGCAGTGGTTTTGAACAAGGAGGTAATCGTTCACATTACAACAGACTTGCCGGAAATTTCATTTTCAAAAACGCCGGCCAAAAAATTTTCAAACCAACTGAACAACACAAAAGTGTTTGACGAGCTACCAATAGAAGATAAAAGCAAAATTGAATCATTTTTGAATCTGCTTTTCCAGGATGATTTCACTGAATCACAACATTCATTGATTTCAACAACAACAGTACCACCTTTTAAAGCGCTATCACAAGAAGCCCCTAAATACATTCCTAGCAATTTCACGAAAACAGAAAGCAATAACACCATAGCTAGCACACTAATAACAGAGCGGCCTTGCACCACATTGGCGCCAACAACTACAACAACAAGAAAAACATTATCTAGAACTAAGTCGAGGCCGAGAACAACCATTAGAACGACAACTTCAAAGCCAGCAACAACTCATAATAATCAAAAATCCACAAAAAATAAACCCTCTCCATTAAAATCTTCCGTTAATATACCAGCAAGCACCAAACGAACCTCAATTAAAACACAACAAACTACAACCACTACAGCGAAACCCGTCCTAATGGCCCCATTTGACAAATTACCCTTCATGGATGCCAGTTTTGAAGTGAGAATTAATCATTCCTCGCATCAGCCATCCGCTGCGTTCCCCACTCACAAACCAACTGACAATTTCTTAGGATTAGTGCACTATAAAAATTCACTCAATAAAATCGAAGGTTTGGAACCGACAATTGAAAAGTCGACGGCACAAAATCAACTCGAAAAATTATCATCGCAGTCATCTTCATCATCGTCTGCGTTAACAGCGACAAAGACGATAACGAAAGCAGCAATGTCCTCGAATCAAATGCAGCCTCAACATACCGCATCGAACCGTCTAATAGACCCCAATGGTGTTCTGAAGTTAGCCGGTTGTAATATCTATGGGCGAATGTATCGTGTTGGCCGCATTATCTTAGAACTTTCAAGTCCATGTCTGGAGTGTAAATGTACCGAAGTTGGTGTCAAGTGTGGACCATTAGACTGCTAGTTAGGTTTATTGTTATGTAATAGAAGTAAGACTAATTTAGGTAGCTAAGCATGAAAATTTTTATTAAATAGTATTCATTTTAAACTTAATATTAGTTATATTATTTGTCGTGCCCTTTCCGGTAAGTGTTCCGGATGTTGTATGAACTCATGCGAAGGAATGTATAAACGAAACAGCCCATTTTTCCAGTGAAAATTAATTTGCCTTAAATTTTTATATCAAGTCCCATTCATCTGTGTTCAGTACTTGATGAGATATGATTAATTTGATTTTGGAGGGCGTGTCACTGCCAATTTTTCTAAACCGAATTTCGCAAAAACCTTCCATAGGCCATTAGAAACATTTAAAAAACAATTATGAAATCTTCGTGAAAATTCTATTTAAATATACTTTTGTATTTGAGCCACCCTAAGTATGTATATGCCTCTAAGTATAACAGCCACGTGGTGTAAATTCCATGGGAATCGATTAAGCGGTCTTCGAGAAAATGATATTTTAAAATTATGTTTGTAAGAGGGCCACCCTAATTATTCGTTCCACATAAAATAGCTTAATATAAAAGGAGCGTGGTGTGAATTCCATGTGAATCGATTGACCTCCTATTCTTAGACCTACTGAATAAACACACAAAATTTCATGATCGGTCAAGCCGTTTCGGAGGAGTTTTGTATGTAACACTGTGACACGAGAATTTTATATATTAGATGTAAGTACAGGCAGGTTGGCGCAAACCCACCTTTATGGTTTGAATTCATTCTAACTTTATTATTTTGGAGTATTTGAACATTTTTCATAACTTTTCACAAAATTTTCTACGTATTTCATTATAAATATTGATTTTTAGTCGGGGGATGATCGCTGGTATATTGATGTATTACCTGGTCTCTCAATAGTCTCACAGAAAACAGTTCGAAACGACTACGCCCAGTTGTTGTGGTTTTTCACAGCTGTCCTTTAAGAATTTTACAGCATCGTCCAATATGAAGCACCATTTTGAAGAAATATGGGACGACTTAAGAGGATATGGACTTTTTATAGCCCATTATCTGCAATTTTTCTTGTTAATGCAGATATCATTGGAAATGAACTTCATCGCGAATATTGAAATTGAAACGGTTAAGCGAATTCAAACAATACATGTAGGTTACTTTGCGCCACCCTGTAGAAACGAATGAGTATAATGGCGTTTTAAGCGATTTCTGAAATTATGCTACACGGCCCGCTTGAAAAAAATTTAATGAAAGGTCCGAGGACGATGGAGTTTTTTATTGGATACTTTTTGGGACATCATCAGAAGTCAAACCGCGCAAAAAGCAAAATCGTAGCACGTGATCTCTTGCAATACGGCCATTTTTACGATTTTTTAACGAAAATCCAAGATTTTCATATTCTATCGCTTTATATATATATACATATACACACAAATATGTATTCACATACACATACATATTTATATATATATGTATATATATACACCTAGTTCTGTTTTTACACGGTCTTTTTTTACTCGGTTTTGATTTAACACGGTTTGAAAATAAAGAAATTTTAAATTTTTTTACACGATTTTATTCCATTTAGCACGATTCAAAATCTTTTGAGCTTAAATTTTGTTTTTTTGCACGGGTTTTCCTGGAACCAATTACCGTGTAAAAACAGAATTAGGTGTATACAGCCCGTCAAGTAATTGTTTGCAAAATAAATTATGCAACACAATTTTCACTTTAATATTGGATTAAAATAAGAAATACATATAATTTTTGAAAAAATTTTTTTTTTTCAAATTATCTACTCATTCCTCATTAGAAAACAACAAAATAATTATTTGTTAAAAACAAAAACAAAAGTTTATGGAACATAAATGAAAACAAACCCTTATATTGCGGGGTCAATGGGGTATTAGGGAGACGTAATTTTTTGCGACGAAACTAAAATCATGTTATATTATCATGAGAGTCCTAATAAAGTTTGACGGAGACTGAACACAGCCCTGCACCAGAAGAGTATAATACCCACTGTAAAGTGTGGAAAGTCGCCCGTTATGGTATGGAGATACATACTTGTATCACGAGAAGCCGTTGGTGAATTGAGAGATTTTACCGATATTATGACGAAGGAAAGAAAAAGAATTGAAGAAAGCGCTCAGAATTTCGGCTTCACTGACACTCAAAAGGCCGAAAAGTTAAGATAAAAATCGTATCAGAACAATGATCCTAAGTTCAAATCACTCTTGTGCAGGTCCTGAATGCTGTATAATTGCAGTAAAGTGATGAAGGCCCAAGGCCCCGATATGATGAACCCAATTGAAATTTAATGGACACACTTAATAAAAAATTTCCAAAACGGGCTCCAACAAATAAAAACGCTTAAATAAGAGTTATTAAGGAGGAGTGGACAAAAAGATACCGGAAGAACAAGATTTACAAAAACTTATTGCACCTATTCCAAGAAAGCTACAAGACGTGATTGATACCCGACTAGAATTTTTCTTAGGCATACCTAAATATACATTCGGCCCGAACTGGGATATAACGAGGTTAGGCTAAATTAAGAATGTTTAGCAGCAGCCTAATTAGGCAATCCTAAGGAATTTCTAAATTAGGTTTACCTGTCGACTGCCTGATAAGACCTTACTATGGCTAGTAAAAAGCATACCTCTGATGGGTTTTGCCTAACCAGAACGTTAGGGCCTTGTGCAAAAACCCAACGGGAGCCTACTGAGGCGGGCGTTGGACAATCCTATTTAGGGAAATTTGGGGCACACCGTTACAATTCACACTTGGCCCTAACCTTCTGGCTAGGCAAAACCAATGGGGACCTACTTTACGCCTAACGATATTTTCTAGTCGGGTATTCGTGGTGGAAATAGCAATTATTGAACTTTCTCTTATTTGTTTTTTAGTTTATTCATATGTTTCTTGTATTTTGCCAACAATTATTTGACACCATGAAATTGCTATTGTTTTCATTTATATTCCATAAACTTTTGTTTTTGTTTTTAAGATTTGAATATAAAAAAATTTCTTCAAAAATTATATGTATTTCTTAATTTAATTCAATATTAAAGTGAAAATTGTGTTGCATAATTTATTTTGCCAACAATTACTTGACAGACTGTATAAGTTAACACGTGCTGGCGATCAGCTTGCGCCTGCACAATCCAGTTCATCGCACCAGCGCAAGTCACGTTGCACCTCGTCAGCATATTGCTGGCACACGTATCTAGTGCAGGTTAGCGATCCCACGGCTAGCGTGAGAACGCTGACACAGCAATTAGGATAAGGTATTTTAGGTTTCTTATTATTTAAGTTATTATTATTGAGCCAGTCTAATTTTGGACATTAAGCAGTTGGGTCAAGTATTTAGCAGGCAGATTGTAAAACCGGTTTAACGTGTTTAACACATAAATAAAAGGCAGATTATAAAACAGGATTAACGTGTTTTGTGTTGGATAACAACAAAGGAAAAAGGTGATTATAACTGGCCCGTGGGCGTTGGCTAGCATAGGCTAGCCAATGCGGCCATAATTTAATTTTTTTATTGAAACAGGATTAGGAATCCTTAACTGGCGCCCGAGCAGGGACCCGCCTTTAATGCGGGTATCCCTCAGGGACATGTGAAGGAAAGATGTCCCAGCATTTTTAAATATAAAAAAAGGACTGCGAATCCCACGGGACCCTCCAGTTGAGTGATAAAAACAAATATATAAAATATATTTTTAAAAAAAAAAAAAAAGAAATTAAATAAAGGGCTGCGAATCCCACGGGACCCTCCAGTTCTACGATAAAATAAATAAATAAATAATCCTGAAAAGGATAAGGGCTGCGAATCCCAATGGGACCCTCCAGTTCTACGATAAAATAAATAAATAAATAATCCTGAAAAGGAAAAGGGCTGCGAATCCCAATGGGACCCTCCAGTTCTACGATAAAATAAAAAGATAAATAATCCTGAAAAGGAAAAGGGCTGCGAATCCCAATGGGACCCTCCAGTTCTACGATAAAATAAATAAATAAATAATTTTGAAAAAAAGAATAAATAAATAATTTTGAAAAAAGGAATAGGGCTGCGAATCCCAATGGAACCCTCCAGTTCCTAAAAAATAAAAATTTTTTAAGAATGTAACGCAAAGTGAAAATGAGAATGCGAATCCTGCGAATCCCACGGGACCCTCCAGGGCTAGCGATAAATTTAAAATTTTTTAATTTAAGAAACGAGTTTCATCTTCTGTGGTGTGTCTTTTTACTAATGCCTGAAATATGGCAAAGTGTTTTTACGTTATTGAAGCGCAAGGTGCCGTACCCATGAGAACACGGTTGCCCATTGAATCACTTTTTCCTTCGTGCTCATCCATCCTTCCCGTGAGAACAGGTTGGAGAGTATATGAAGATAAAGGACACACCGAGGAAGTGGTGAAGCGCATCATACCCTAGTAGGTTGCTGGCAAGCATAAACGCTGGCGACTAAACGGGAAGAATATGATCCTTCCAAGGCTAATTGGTTGTTATTTTTTGGAACTAATCTTTAATTTTTTTCAGACAAAATCATAAAAACCACAAAAACTGAGATAGCCAGGAAAACCAGAAACTGGAACTACTCGTATATTGTCAAGGAACTTCGCACATTCAGTAAAAAAGGTGAGTGAATTTTTCTTCTGAGTCTCTTGTTGTGATTAAATAAAGGGGAAAAAACAAATAAAAAAAGTTTTGCTATGGAGGATTTGAAAAAGGGAATCACTGAGCTTAATGGGGCTATTAATGCTATTTTCGCCCAATTGAAGGGCATAGATTCGCGTTTGACTGCGTCCGAAAAGACCGAGGCTAGTGGTAGGATGGAGATTATGTCCCAAATAGGCGATATTTTAGAAAGGGTTGATAGAATGGAAGCAGTTGCGACTGTGGGCATTGTCTCGGGGGAACAACCAGCGGACCTTAATGGCCCAAAAAGTGAACAAGATCTGAAGGATATCTGCAAGCTCCCCGACTGTGTAAGGGAATTGCAGGTGTTCGATGGGAACCCGACCCAATATATATCCTGGGTACACAATGTCGAGAGCATACTGCGCGATTTTGAAATCATTAGGAGCAAACCCCTCTATCGAGCAATTGTGCAACATATTAGGCAAAAAATTAGGGGCAGTGCCGACACGGCACTAGTATCATATAATGTGTTTGACGATAGCTGGTTAGAAATCAAAAAAATTCTATCCCTTCACTACGCTGATAAGCGTGACATAAGAACTCTTGAGCATCAGCTCAATCAACTTTCCCAAAAGGGGGCAAGGCTTGATGAGTTCTATGCCACGGTTAATCATCAATTCTCGCTTATTATAAATAAAATAAAAACGGAAACGTATTCGGTAGAAACAGTGAAGGCTTTGGTGGAAACGTACCGCAACAGGGCGCTGGACGTTTTCATTCGGGGATTAAGTCCTGAGCTATCAAGAATGTTGATAGTTCAGAAACCTCAAACCTTACCCGAGGCATACTCTGCCTGCCTCGAGCTGCAGAATTTGAGCATGAGAAGCGGCTCTATTCATGTCGTAGCCGCGAATAGAGTAACGGTCCCAATGAATCAGGTTTCCCAAGCCGAAGCCAGGCCCCCATTGCCGCCAAGGAGAAACGAACAATTTCGCCCTTACTACTCTAATAATTTTAACAATAATAACAGGTTCCACGGGTCTTACCAAGCAAACGCCCCTCCCAGACCAAGTGGCGCTAAACCGCAAGAACAAATGGATGTGGATAGGTCGGTCCAGACCAAGCAAGTGAACTATATGAACCGGCCGCAACAAGGTAACAACCCCTTCAAAAGGAAGCATGGTTCCACCAATTTTCAACATAAACAGCAGAGATTATATAACATACAGTCGCAACAGGAGCAACACTTCCTGCAACCTCAGGAGCAGCATTTCATGCAACCTCAGGAACAACACTTCCCGCAACAACAAGAACAGCCCAACGGTGACGATTACGAGCAGCAAGTGCAAGAAAACGTACAGGAGTCGGAAAACTTCATGGTGGGCGCCTCTCCCGCCTTCGAGATCTAGGAGAGAATATCACCAATACTACCAATACACCAAAGGGGGACCATCCGTCCAGTGTCCCCTATATGGAATATCTTACCAAGGACGGCAGGAAGCTGAACTTCCTGATTGACACGGGTGCTAATAAAAATTTTATTAGCTCAGCCATCGAGGGGAAGCGGTTTCCTGTAGAAAAATCCTTCACGGTTAACTCTGCAGCAGGCGAAATATTAATAACTGAAAAAATCACTGGTGAATTTTTTAAGCAAGCCGGAATCACCCTACCCGTAACCTTTTTTGTTCTTCCGGGCTTGGTTTCTTTTGATGGTATCGTGGGCGACGATACCCTGAGGGCACTGGAAGCGGTAATAGACCGTAAAGAAAATATTCTTCTTTTAAACTCGGGGGTGAAAATTCCCCTAAAAGCCAGGTATTCAGCTGAAGTGAACATTGTCATCAATGAACATCTCTCAGGGAATACCAGGACAAAAATTGATAGCCTAATACAACGCTACAATTCACTTTTCGGACCAATAAATGGTAGTGAGATTGTGAAAACTAACGTGAGGGCTGAAATAAAAACAAATACCAATGAACCAATCTACGCTAAAAGCTATCCCTATCCCGCGTGCATGCGTGGAGAGGTAGATAGGCAGGTCACGGAATTATTAGAGGAAGGTATAATTCGCCCGTCCAAGAGTCCGTACAATTCACCGATATGGATTGTACCTAAGAAACCCAAACCTTCTGGGGAAAAGCAGTACCGTATGGTGATCGATTTTAAGCGATTGAATTCGGTAACTATCCCTGATGCCTACCCTATACCCGATATCAACGCTACGCTTTCTAGCCTTGGCGAGGCAAAATATTTCACGACTTTAGACTTGACATCTGGCTTCCACCAAATTTCAATGAGGAATTCCGACATACAAAAGACCGCGTTTTCCACCATGAATGGAAAGTACGAGTTTTTAAGGCTTCCATTCGGGCTGAAAAATGCTCCCGCGATTTTTCAGAGGATGATAGATGACGTCCTTAAAGAATACATAGGGAACATCTGTTATGTGTACATTGACGACATAATCGTCTTCGGAAAATCGGAGGAGGAGCATTTGCGCAACATTGAAACTGTATTCTCACGCCTATGCGAGGCCAATCTTAAGGTTAATTTAGAAAAGACCCACTTTATGAAAGATGAAGTGGAGTTTTTGGGTTATGTCATTACACCTGAGGGGATCAAGCCAGATCAGAAAAAAGTTTCCGCAATTCAAAATTTATTACCTCCAACCAATTTAAAAGATCTGAAGAGTTTCTTAGGACTCACTTCTTACTATCGAAAATTTATAAGGGACTACGCTAAAGTAGCCAAGCCCCTTACCAATTTAACCAGGGGAGAAAACTCTCAGGTGAAGGCAAATCAATCAAGGCGTGTAGCCATCAGTCTACAGGAGGATGGCCTGCAAGCTTTTGATGATTTGAAGCTTTTATTGGTTTCATCGGAAATTTTAGCCTTTCCTGATTTTGAAAAAACTTTTAATTTGACAACAGATGCATCAAGTTTTGCCATCGGTGGCGTTTTGTCCCAAGGAGAAATCGGGAAAGACAAGCCGATCGCTTATGTGTCCAGATCCCTCAACAAAACTGAGGAAAACTATGCGGCGAACGAGAAAGAAATGCTCGCGATAGTTTGGGCATTGGACAATCTGCGTAACTACCTGTATGGCGCAAAGAAGATCAGAATCTACACGGATCACCAACCTTTGACATTCGCGTTGGGTACCAGAAATTATAATGCCAAACTGAAGAGGTGGAAGGCCCGCATCGAGGAGTATAACCACGAATTAATTTACAAACCGGGTAAATCAAATTTTGTGGCTGACGCTCTCTCCAGGCTGAAGACCCAGTTGAATCATTTGCCTGGAGCAAATGATTCCGCAACTGACACGGCAAGCGAAGGCAACACTGCACACACAGAGACGGCAAGCGAGGCAAATACCGAACGCTCAGATGGTACGGCGCACAGCGCAGAACAGGATGCTACAGATTTAATTTACCCTGTGGAGGCTCCGTTGAATGTATTTCGAAACCAATTGGTAATTAATGTAGGTAAAAATTCGTCGTGTTTTGAAACTCCCCATCCAGGGTTTTCAAGGCACTTCATTTCCACCTCTTTTTTAGACGACGATGCTCTCATTGATATCCTTAAACAAAGACTGAACCCAAACGTAATTAATGGCATAAAAATTCCTGAAATCTGCTTAGACTTGCTCCAAAGGGTGTATTTGAACCATTTCTCCAAGTATAAAATCCGCATTACCCAGAGAGTTGTAGAGGACGTAAAAGATCCTGAGCGGAGGTTTAGTATTATCGAGGCTGAGCATAAAAGAGCTCACAGGAATGCCAGGGAGAATAAGGTACAGGTCTTAGAAAAATTTTACTTCCCCGGCATGAGTGCTCAGATTAGAGCATACGCGTCTGCTTGCGAAATATGTAAAGCCAACAAATACGATAGGCATCCGGTTCACCCAGAATTACAACCAACACCCATTCCAAGGTATCCTTGCGAGATCCTTCACATGGATATAATGGAAATTCAGGGGGAAAAGTTCATCACTTGTATCGATAAATTTTCCAAATTCGCTAAGTTTTTCCATATCAAAGATAGATCGGTGTTGCGTGTGCGGGGCAAGCTCATTAAGATCCTTCATTATTTTACGGTACCTCGAATTCTGGTGACTGACAATGAAAGAAGCTTCATCAGTCCAATAGTGGTTAATTTTATAAAAGGGCTTGGTATTGAACTTTATTTAACGCCAACACAGAGAAGCGAGGTAAATGGCCAGGTGGAAAGGGTCCATTCTACAGTTGTCGAAATTTTTAGGTGCATGAAAAATGAATATCCGACGTTGAAAGTGAAAGAACTGATTGAAATATCGGTTGACCGTTATAATACATCAGTTCATTCGGTAACCCGAAAGAAACCATCGGATATTTTTTTTAACAGGGCACAGAGAATTAATTATCAGGGTTTGGTTAACTTTAGGGCGAAAATGAACACAGACTTACGGGCACTCATCAAAAAGAATACTAAAGCGCAAAACAGTAGGCTCAACAGTAGAAGGTCTTCACCCAGAAAATATCGGAGGGGAGAAGTAATTTATGTTGCAATCAAAAGAATTAAAGGGAAAAATAAGCCACTTTTCAAGAGAGAAATCGTAGCAAGGAACAATAGGGTAACGATCACGACAGAGAGCGGAAGAAGAATCCACAAAACCCACATTAAGAATGTTAGTCCATTAAATAAGAAATAAGCTCCATACTTATGTAAAACAAAAAAATATATAAAAAAAAGGGGAAAGTGGAATAATATCTGTTATTCTTTCTCCACTTACCTATTGCTATACATTTAATTTGATATTTTTTGAAAAAACAAAGGAAAAAAGGATGTAATGATAAAAATTGGATTCTTATTTTATAAATAACAAAAAAGATAATAATCCTTGCTGTACGATTAATTTTATGATTTTTAAAAGAGAAAAAAAGGAGCAAGAAATATAATGATATAATTATTTGTCTTTAAATAACTAAAATTATAGCAATGGTCTTTGTACATTTAATCCCATAATTTTTTATAAAATAAGTTTATGATTAGTTCTAATTTTTCATAGTTCTTATTTTCTAATATTTTTTAATCCATAACTCTCATTTTTTAAAGAAAAAAAGAATTTGTTAAAATTTGTTTTAAAGGGAACGCGATGTTATTCTTACATATAATAATCATAATGATCATCGGTGCACGTGGCTTCAGCGTCTTCGAATATCGGGCACCTATTGTATCGATAAGCAACGGAAAGGGTTGGATGATTGATGGCTATTTCAAGTTGGTGCATGTGGTGGACTTGAGTCAGTACGACGAAATATTGCAGCAGATTTCGAGATTCATAAATCAGGCTGGTGTAGTCAGACATACTACGAATTCTGTATTGGAGTATCACCTGAATCAGACGAAAGATCGCCTTAATGAACTTCAAAACACCCAAAGAAGAACAGTGCGCTCAATAAATTGGATCGGCTCAGCATGGAAGTGGGTCGCCGGAAACCCTGACGCAACCGATTGGGATAATATGCTCCAAAGGCAGGAGGAAGTCATAGAAAACAGCAACCATCAATACAAAATCAACAGGCAGCTACTCGAGTCATCGCATAAGCTCACGCAAAAGGTAAATGAGATGCTATCCGTGGTGAACCGTATCGCAAAGGATGACGAAAATAAACATCCAGACCAAGCAGCACTTGACAAGATCCTAATTCTCAAAGAGGCCGTAAACGAAATTGTAAGGGGCTGTCAAATGGCGAAAAGCGGAATAATTAACAGTAATTTGCTTGACAAGGAGGAGCTGAATCAGGTATTATCGGAAATTGAAACATTACCATACCAAAATATTGTAGAGGCGATCGAATATGGCACACCCTCTATTTACATCAACCAATCCTTACTTCTTTATGTCGTCTCAATTCCAAAGGTAAAAAAACAGGAGTTTAACATGCTCCTGACTCGAGCTGCTATAAGGAATGGTAAACAATTGGATCTCAAATTTCGAAAAATGTTAGTCAATCAAGATGAAACCTATGGGATAGTAGCGGACTGCTACTCGATAAATAATTCGACCATTTGTAGCAGCAGTGCGCTAGAAAAGCTTCCTGAAGAAGGGTGCTTACCAAGGGTCCTTAAGGGCGGGCACGCCAGATGTCAGTATCGCACTAATAATGAAGAGGTGCTTGAACTAGTTAATGAGCACACACTATTTCTTACCAATTTTGTGGGGCATGTAGTCTCGAACAACCATTCCGATTTTCTTAACGGTACCTACATACTACAGTTCAGCAACGAGACAATTCTGGTCGGGAACCAGACGTTTATGAGTAAAACCGGTTTGAGTCTTCACGCGCTGCCATCTGTCCTGACAAACATCACGAGTCAAGGGCTAAGGGTTAATTTGGATTATGTACACGAACTCGGTGTCAGAAACATAAGATACCTAGGAACACTTAATGAAAAATTTGAAATCTCATTAGTTACAGAAGCTATGGTAATATTCTTTATGGCATTCGCCATCACCATTGTCTGGAGGAAAGTTACCAAGAAACTAGGGATCCCATCCATCCAGCTTCCGCTTGCACAACCACTAGCCACTCCCCAACCTCAGATCCAGGAAGTCCTACATACGTATTGTTCCTGTCACGATGTTAGAAATCTGCGGGACGCAGATATTTAAGGGGGCGGCAGTTAACACGTGCTGGCGATCAGCTTGCGCCTGCACAATCCAGTTCATCGCACCAGCGCAAGTCACGTTGCACCTCGTCAGCATATTGCTGGCACACGTATCTAGTGCAGGTTAGCGATCCCACGGCTAGCGTGAGAACGCTGACACAGCAATTAGGATAAGGTATTTTAGGTTTCTTATTATTTAAGTTATTATTATTGAGCCAGTCTAATTTTGGACATTAAGCAGTTGGGTCAAGTATTTAGCAGGCAGATTGTAAAACCGGTTTAACGTGTTTAACACATAAATAAAAGGCAGATTATAAAACAGGATTAACGTGTTTTGTGTTGGATAACAACAAAGGAAAAAGGTGATTATAACTGGCCCGTGGGCGTTGGCTAGCATAGGCTAGCCAATGCGGCCATAATTTAATTTTTTTATTGAAACAGGATTAGGAATCCTTAACTGGCGCCCGAGCAGGGACCCGCCTTTAATGCGGGTATCCCTCAGGGACATGTGAAGGAAAGATGTCCCAGCATTTTTAAATATAAAAAAAGGACTGCGAATCCCACGGGACCCTCCAGTTGAGTGATAAAAACAAATATATAAAATATATTTTTAAAAAAAAAAAAAAAGAAATTAAATAAAGGGCTGCGAATCCCACGGGACCCTCCAGTTCTACGATAAAATAAATAAATAAATAATCCTGAAAAGGATAAGGGCTGCGAATCCCAATGGGACCCTCCAGTTCTACGATAAAATAAATAAATAAATAATCCTGAAAAGGAAAAGGGCTGCGAATCCCAATGGGACCCTCCAGTTCTACGATAAAATAAAAAGATAAATAATCCTGAAAAGGAAAAGGGCTGCGAATCCCAATGGGACCCTCCAGTTCTACGATAAAATAAATAAATAAATAATTTTGAAAAAAAGAATAAATAAATAATTTTGAAAAAAGGAATAGGGCTGCGAATCCCAATGGAACCCTCCAGTTCCTAAAAAATAAAAATTTTTTAAGAATGTAACGCAAAGTGAAAATGAGAATGCGAATCCTGCGAATCCCACGGGACCCTCCAGGGCTAGCGATAAATTTAAAATTTTTTAATTTAAGAAACGAGTTTCATCTTCTGTGGTGTGTCTTTTTACTAATGCCTGAAATATG
Organism: Meiosimyza platycephala; assembly: GCA_963662105.1. Lineage (NCBI taxonomy): Eukaryota > Metazoa > Arthropoda > Insecta > Diptera > Lauxaniidae > Meiosimyza > Meiosimyza platycephala. Next base: position 38,735,918 of record OY759210.1, on the reverse strand, counting down.
GCAAAGTGTTTTTACGTTATTGAAGCGCAAGGTGCCGTACCCATGAGAACACGGTTGCCCATTGAATCACTTTTTCCTTCGTGCTCATCCATCCTTCCCGTGAGAACAGGTTGGAGAGTATATGAAGATAAAGGACACACCGAGGAAGTGGTGAAGCGCATCATACCCTAGTAGGTTGCTGGCAAGCATAAACGCTGGCGACTAAACGGGAAGAATATGATCCTTCCAAGGCTAATTGGTTGTTATTTTTTGGAACTAATCTTTAATTTTTTTCAGACAAAATCATAAAAACCACAAAAACTGAGATAGCCAGGAAAACCAGAAACTGGAACTACTCGTATATTGTCAAGGAACTTCGCACATTCAGTAAAAAAGGTGAGTGAATTTTTCTTCTGAGTCTCTTGTTGTGATTAAATAAAGGGGAAAAAAACAAATAAAAAAAGTTTTGCTATGGAGGATTTGAAAAAGGGAATCACTGAGCTTAATGGGGCTATTAATGCTATTTTCGCCCAATTGAAGGGCATAGATTCGCGTTTGACTGCGTCCGAAAAGACCGAGGCTAGTGGTAGGATGGAGATTATGTCCCAAATAGGCGATATTTTAGAAAGGGTTGATAGAATGGAAGCAGTTGCGACTGTGGGCATTGTCTCGGGGGAACAACCAGCGGACCTTAATGGCCCAAAAAGTGAACAAGATCTGAAGGATATCTGCAAGCTCCCCGACTGTGTAAGGGAATTGCAGGTGTTCGATGGGAACCCGACCCAATATATATCCTGGGTACACAATGTCGAGAGCATACTGCGCGATTTTGAAATCATTAGGAGCAAACCCCTCTATCGAGCAATTGTGCAACATATTAGGCAAAAAATTAGGGGCAGTGCCGACACGGCACTAGTATCATATAATGTGTTTGACGATAGCTGGTTAGAAATCAAAAAAATTCTATCCCTTCACTACGCTGATAAGCGTGACATAAGAACTCTTGAGCATCAGCTCAATCAACTTTCCCAAAAGGGGGCAAGGCTTGATGAGTTCTATGCCACGGTTAATCATCAATTCTCGCTTATTATAAATAAAATAAAAACGGAAACGTATTCGGTAGAAACAGTGAAGGCTTTGGTGGAAACGTACCGCAACAGGGCGCTGGACGTTTTCATTCGGGGATTAAGTCCTGAGCTATCAAGAATGTTGATAGTTCAGAAACCTCAAACCTTACCCGAGGCATACTCTGCCTGCCTCGAGCTGCAGAATTTGAGCATGAGAAGCGGCTCTATTCATGTCGTAGCCGCGAATAGAGTAACGGTCCCAATGAATCAGGTTTCCCAAGCCGAAGCCAGGCCCCCATTGCCGCCAAGGAGAAACGAACAATTTCGCCCTTACTACTCTAATAATTTTAACAATAATAACAGGTTCCACGGGTCTTACCAAGCAAACGCCCCTCCCAGACCAAGTGGCGCTAAACCGCAAGAACAAATGGATGTGGATAGGTCGGTCCAGACCAAGCAAGTGAACTATATGAACCGGCCGCAACAAGGTAACAACCCCTTCAAAAGGAAGCATGGTTCCACCAATTTTCAACATAAACAGCAGAGATTATATAACATACAGTCGCAACAGGAGCAACACTTCCTGCAACCTCAGGAGCAGCATTTCATGCAACCTCAGGAACAACACTTCCCGCAACAACAAGAACAGCCCAACGGTGACGATTACGAGCAGCAAGTGCAAGAAAACGTACAGGAGTCGGAAAACTTCATGGTGGGCGCCTCTCCCGCCTTCGAGATCTAGGAGAGAATATCACCAATACTACCAATACACCAAAGGGGGACCATCCGTCCAGTGTCCCCTATATGGAATATCTTACCAAGGACGGCAGGAAGCTGAACTTCCTGATTGACACGGGTGCTAATAAAAATTTTATTAGCTCAGCCATCGAGGGGAAGCGGTTTCCTGTAGAAAAATCCTTCACGGTTAACTCTGCAGCAGGCGAAATATTAATAACTGAAAAAATCACTGGTGAATTTTTTAAGCAAGCCGGAATCACCCTACCCGTAACCTTTTTTGTTCTTCCGGGCTTGGTTTCTTTTGATGGTATCGTGGGCGACGATACCCTGAGGGCACTGGAAGCGGTAATAGACCGTAAAGAAAATATTCTTCTTTTAAACTCGGGGGTGAAAATTCCCCTAAAAGCCAGGTATTCAGCTGAAGTGAACATTGTCATCAATGAACATCTCTCAGGGAATACCAGGACAAAAATTGATAGCCTAATACAACGCTACAATTCACTTTTCGGACCAATAAATGGTAGTGAGATTGTGAAAACTAACGTGAGGGCTGAAATAAAAACAAATACCAATGAACCAATCTACGCTAAAAGCTATCCCTATCCCGCGTGCATGCGTGGAGAGGTAGATAGGCAGGTCACGGAATTATTAGAGGAAGGTATAATTCGCCCGTCCAAGAGTCCGTACAATTCACCGATATGGATTGTACCTAAGAAACCCAAACCTTCTGGGGAAAAGCAGTACCGTATGGTGATCGATTTTAAGCGATTGAATTCGGTCACTATCCCTGATGCCTACCCTATACCCGATATCAACGCTACGCTTTCTAGCCTTGGCGAGGCAAAATATTTCACGACTTTAGACTTGACATCTGGCTTCCACCAAATTTCAATGAGGAATTCCGACATACAAAAGACCGCGTTTTCCACCATGAATGGAAAGTACGAGTTTTTAAGGCTTCCATTCGGGCTGAAAAATGCTCCCGCGATTTTTCAGAGGATGATAGATGACGTCCTTAAAGAATACATAGGGAACATCTGTTATGTGTACATTGACGACTAATCGTCTTCGGAAAATCGGAGGAGGAGCATTTGCGCAACATTGAAACTGTATTCTCACGCCTATGCGAGGCCAATCTTAAGGTTAATTTAGAAAAGACCCACTTTATGAAAGATGAAGTGGAGTTTTTGGGTTATGTCATTACACCTGAGGGGATCAAGCCAGATCAGAAAAAAGTTTCCGCAATTCAAAATTTATTACCTCCAACCAATTTAAAAGATCTGAAGAGTTTCTTAGGACTCACTTCTTACTATCGAAAATTTATAAGGGACTACGCTAAAGTAGCCAAGCCCCTTACCAATTTAACCAGGGGAGAAAACTCTCAGGTGAAGGCAAATCAATCAAGGCGTGTAGCCATCAGTCTACAGGAGGATGGCCTGCAAGCTTTTGATGATTTGAAGCTTTTATTGGTTTCATCGGAAATTTTAGCCTTTCCTGATTTTGAAAAAACTTTTAATTTGACAACAGATGCATCAAGTTTTGCCATCGGTGGCGTTTTGTCCCAAGGAGAAATCGGGAAAGACAAGCCGATCGCTTATGTGTCCAGATCCCTCAACAAAACTGAAGAAAACTATGCGGCGAACGAGAAAGAAATGCTCGCGATAGTTTGGGCATTGGACAATCTGCGTAACTACCTGTATGGCGCAAAGAAGATCAGAATCTACACGGATCACCAACCTTTGACATTCGCGTTGGGTACCAGAAATTATAATGCCAAACTGAAGAGGTGGAAGGCCCGCATCGAGGAGTATAACCACGAATTAATTTACAAACCGGGTAAATCAAATTTTGTGGCTGACGCTCTCTCCAGGCTGAAGACCCAGTTGAATCATTTGCCTGGAGCAAATGATTCCGCAACTGACACGGCAAGCGAAGGCAACACTGCACACACAGAGACGGCAAGCGAGGCAAATACCGAACGCTCAGATGGTACGGCGCACAGCGCAGAACAGGATGCTACAGATTTAATTTACCCTGTGGAGGCTCCGTTGAATGTATTTCGAAACCAATTGGTAATTAATGTAGGTAAAAATTCGTCGTGTTTTGAAACTCCCCATCCAGGGTTTTCAAGGCACTTCATTTCCACCTCTTTTTTAGACGACGATGCTCTCATTGATATCCTTAAACAAAGACTGAACCCAAACGTAATTAATGGCATAAAAATTCCTGAAATCTGCTTAGACTTGCTCCAAAGGGTGTATTTGAACCATTTCTCCAAGTATAAAATCCGCATTACCCAGAGAGTTGTAGAGGACGTAAAAGATCCTGAGCGGAGGTTTAGTATTATCGAGGCTGAGCATAAAAGAGCTCACAGGAATGCCAGGGAGAATAAGGTACAGGTCTTAGAAAAATTTTACTTCCCCGGCATGAGTGCTCAGATTAGAGCATACGCGTCTGCTTGCGAAATATGTAAAGCCAACAAATACGATAGGCATCCGGTTCACCCAGAATTACAACCAACACCCATTCCAAGGTATCCTTGCGAGATCCTTCACATGGATATAATGGAAATTCAGGGGGAAAAGTTCATCACTTGTATCGATAAATTTTCCAAATTCGCTAAGTTTTTCCATATCAAAGATAGATCGGTGTTGCGTGTGCGGGGCAAGCTCATTAAGATCCTTCATTATTTTACGGTACCTCGAATTCTGGTGACTGACAATGAAAGAAGCTTCATCAGTCCAATAGTGGTTAATTTTATAAAAGGGCTTGGTATTGAACTTTATTTAACGCCAACACAGAGAAGCGAGGTAAATGGCCAGGTGGAAAGGGTCCATTCTACAGTTGTCGAAATTTTTAGGTGCATGAAAAATGAATATCCGACGTTGAAAGTGAAAGAACTGATTGAAATATCGGTTGACCGTTATAATACATCAGTTCATTCGGTAACCCGAAAGAAACCATCGGATATTTTTTTTAACAGGGCACAGAGAATTAATTATCAGGGTTTGGTTAACTTTAGGGCGAAATGAACACAGACTTACGGGCACTCATCAAAAAGAATACTAAAGCGCAAAACAGTAGGCTCAACAGTAGAAGGTCTTCACCCAGAAAATATCGGAGGGGAGAAGTAATTTATGTTGCAATCAAAAGAATTAAAGGGAAAAATAAGCCACTTTTCAAGAGAGAAATCGTAGCAAGGAACAATAGGGTAACGATCACGACAGAGAGCGGAAGAAGAATCCACAAAACCCACATTAAGAATGTTAGTCCATTAAATAAGAAATAAGCTCCATACTTATGTAAAACAAAAAAATATATAAAAAAAAGGGGAAAGTGGAATAATATCTGTTATTCTTTCTCCACTTACCTATTGCTATACATTTAATTTGATATTTTTTGAAAAAACAAAGGAAAAAAGGATGTAATGATAAAAATTGGATTCTTATTTTATAAATAACAAAAAAGATAATAATCCTTGCTGTACGATTAATTTTATGATTTTTAAAAGAGAAAAAAAGGAGCAAGAAATATAATGATATAATTATTTGTCTTTAAATAACTAAAATTATAGCAATGGTCTTTGTACATTTAATCCCATAATTTTTTATAAAATAAGTTTATGATTAGTTCTAATTTTTCATAGTTCTTATTTTCTAATATTTTTTAATCCATAACTCTCATTTTTTAAAGAAAAAAAGAATTTGTTAAAATTTGTTTTAAAGGGAACGCGATGTTATTCTTACATATAATAATCATAATGATCATCGGTGCACGTGGCTTCAGCGTCTTCGAATATCGGGCACCTATTGTATCGATAAGCAACGGAAAGGGTTGGATGATTGATGGCTATTTCAAGTTGGTGCATGTGGTGGACTTGAGTCAGTACGACGAAATATTGCAGCAGATTTCGAGATTCATAAATCAGGCTGGTGTAGTCAGACATACTACGAATTCTGTATTGGAGTATCACCTGAATCAGACGAAAGATCGCCTTAATGAACTTCAAAACACCCAAAGAAGAACAGTGCGCTCAATAAATTGGATCGGCTCAGCATGGAAGTGGGTCGCCGGAAACCCTGACGCAACCGATTGGGATAATATGCTCCAAAGGCAGGAGGAAGTCATAGAAAACAGCAACCATCAATACAAAATCAACAGGCAGCTACTCGAGTCATCGCATAAGCTCACGCAAAAGGTAAATGAGATGCTATCCGTGGTGAACCGTATCGCAAAGGATGACGAAAATAAACATCCAGACCAAGCAGCACTTGACAAGATCCTAATTCTCAAAGAGGCCGTAAACGAAATTGTAAGGGGCTGTCAAATGGCGAAAAGCGGAATAATTAACAGTAATTTGCTTGACAAGGAGGAGCTGAATCAGGTATTATCGGAAATTGAAACATTACCATACCAAAATATTGTAGAGGCGATCGAATATGGCACACCCTCTATTTACATCAACCAATCCTTACTTCTTTATGTCGTCTCAATTCCAAAGGTAAAAAAACAGGAGTTTAACATGCTCCTGACTCGAGCTGCTATAAGGAATGGTAAACAATTGGATCTCAAATTTCGAAAAATGTTAGTCAATCAAGATGAAACCTATGGGATAGTAGCGGACTGCTACTCGATAAATAATTCGACCATTTGTAGCAGCAGTGCGCTAGAAAAGCTTCCTGAAGAAGGGTGCTTACCAAGGGTCCTTAAGGGCGGGCACGCCAGATGTCAGTATCGCACTAATAATGAAGAGGTGCTTGAACTAGCTAATGAGCACACACTATTTCTTACCAATTTTGTGGGGCATGTAGTCTCGAACAACCATTCCGATTTTCTTAACGGTACCTACATACTACAGTTCAGCAACGAGACAATTCTGGTCGGGAACCAGACGTTTATGAGTAAAACCGGTTTGAGTCTTCACGCGCTGCCATCTGTCCTGACAAACATCACGAGTCAAGGGCTAAGGGTTAATTTGGATTATGTACACGAACTCGGTGTCAGAAACATAAGATACCTAGGAACACTTAATGAAAAATTTGAAATCTCATTAGTTACAGAAGCTATGGTAATATTCTTTATGGCATTCGCCATCACCATTGTCTGGAGGAAAGTTACCAAGAAACTAGGGATCCCATCCATCCAGCTTCCGCTTGCACAACCACTAGCCACTCCCCAACCTCAGATCCAGGAAGTCCTACATACGTATTGTTCCTGTCACGATGTTAGAAATCTGCGGGACGCAGATATTTAAGGGGGCGGCAGTTAACACGTGCTGGCGATCAGCTTGCGCCTGCACAATCCAGTTCATCGCACCAGCGCAAGTCACGTTGCACCTCGTCAGCATATTGCTGGCACACGTATCTAGTGCAGGTTAGCGATCCCACGGCTAGCGTGAGAACGCTGACACAGCAATTAGGATAAGGTATTTTAGGTTTCTTATTATTTAAGTTATTATTATTGAGCCAGTCTAATTTTGGACATTAAGCAGTTGGGTCAAGTATTTAGCAGGCAGATTGTAAAACCGGTTTAACGTGTTTAACACATAAATAAAAGGCAGATTATAAAACAGGATTAACGTGTTTTGTGTTGGATAACAACAAAGGAAAAAGGTGATTATAACTGGCCCGTGGGCGTTGGCTAGCATAGGCTAGCCAATGCGGCCATAATTTAATTTTTTTATTGAAACAGGATTAGGAATCCTTAACTTATACATATATATATACATATAAACATATATGTATATATCGTCGCTCACTGGCACAACGGCCCGAATTGACATTTTTAGTTTTGTTCAGGAGACACAAAAAACTGAATAAAAACCGACAATGTAGAATATTCAAATTTGGTAAAATGCAGTTTAGTAACAAAATCATTAGCATAATTAATTTTAATGAAAAACAATAATTTTTTTACTGATATTTATGTTATTTCAATTAGGGCTTTTTGACATCATTTTTATGTATGCAAAAGTGCATTTAGGAAATTTTGCAATTACTTACTTTGAAAACTAAAAATGTTATTCATTTACAACAAATTTAAAGAAAATTTGCAAATATTGTACTGTTTAATGTAGTGCTTTTAATAAATAAAAAGAAACTAAGAAAAAAAACTTTAATAAAAAAAGTATTCAAATGATTGCATTAGATGAATGACAAACTATCATAAAATTGCTGGCAATCCATCGGCAATAATTTTTTCTAATCCTGCAAACAGTCCCACTGTTTCTTTGAAATTTTAAATTTTTGCCTGTATAAAGGACTCAGCCTTTCTTCGGAAAACTTTCTTGGTTTTGATGTTATAGGTAAAGGCTGATATTCATCTTTCCAAATCATTACGGTTACGCAGATTTTGTTGACCTACAGTTGCAATCCGCTTTGACTGTACTCGGAAGATCTTTGAATCATTAATTTGAGTGCCATGAATACAGCTGCCTCTTATCCAGGTCCTTACCATACTTTCTTTCAAACATAATGTTGATATAAACATTTTACGCGTCGTACCTGCAAACGTTGGGAATTGTGTTTTAAGAAATACTCTAGAGACTGAGTACGCGCTGAGTTTTCGGACAAAATTCGTTTTCTGCTTACCGGATCAACAAGGCCTATTACATATAACTTTTTTTGCTCCCATGTCATTTTCCAAAATGCATCAAAGATGGCTTTCCGTGCATATGCACTAAAAAGCGAACAGTACCGGTTACGTCTTTGCTCACAAAATTTTGACGTACAAGGTGCTCCAAGCTGTCTTTCGGTTCTTTGACACAAACCGTTTTCATTCGAAACACCTATATATTGAACTCCTCGCATTCTTTTTTTTCATATTTGGAATCCGATCACGTTTTAATTGTTCCGGAATTGAATCAGAGGCATTGATCTCACACAAAATATTTTCCGTAACACATATTTCGAAAAATTAAAACGAAGACCACATACGTGTTCCGAAACAAGATATGCTCCATAATAATTGCTACTTTTTAAAATTGGTATTTACACGGAAATTTTGAATTCAAAATCCTTTGGAAATTCAAAAGCTACTACGCTATCTATTGCAATTTAAATTTTTTCATATTTAAAGCTACTTTGCAAGAAAAAGCATTTAGGGCCTTTTAACATATAAAAAAATTTTGAATGCATTTAGGGCTTTTTAATATCACCTAATAAAGTTGGTATTTTTTGTGTTACGGTTCCAATTTTTTGGGTGAAGGTGTATTTGAGGTTGGTCTTCAGGAATATGTAATAAACTGGATTTCGGAAAAAATGTCAATTAGGGCCGTAGTACAAGTGAGCGACGATTTGTGTGTGAGTGTGTATACAGATTTGTGTGTCTATGTATATATGGGCTATTATCACGAAATGGGTGATTTTTAGAACTCATAGAGAACAAAAAAAAAGTCTTCGTAGCAACTTTTAGTTTTTTTTATTTATTTTATTTTCAAGTTTTTTTAACATATTTATCACTGGATCTACAGTAAGGGCACTCAAAAGGTAGTTTGCTGCAAAATATACTAACTCAGAGCTTCGGAGGGGACAAACATTTTATTGATTACGGAGGCGACTTTTTACTGAAATATGCGTCTTGGATCTGAGAGAAGAGACGAAACATATTCATAGCATGGTAAGCAAAAACAGGCAGGTTACGGTAGCGACATTCTTTTTTTCATATCGTTTTTACGAACTCTTGTCGTGTGGTAATGAGATTTGAGTGTTTTAATATCTGCGATGCCCACCCGATTTTGTAGCATTATGTTCTGACACTTGCTCCTTGCAATTATTAGCCCACAAAAATCGTTTATCGTCTTGTTTATTCAGGATATATCACATACATATCGATACGTCCAACGTATAAGTTGGTAACTCGACTTACCAACTTTTAAAGGGAAAGTGTTTATCAGAATCTGCGCTATGAACTCTATCTGGTGACAATTTTTTGGAGCTCTAGCTAAAAATTTGAGAGATTAGCAACTATTAGTTACAACTTCGGTGTGCATAAGTGAAGTAGCCATGTTAAAACTTGGTACCTTAAGTTAAAAAGATATTGCAAAAAGTGTTTTTTTGTTTTTGTTGATTATTTAATATTTAATATATATAATATAATAGTCGAAAGACCTTTATTTCATTTAAATTACACAAAAATCTGTACTCAATTTGGATTTTTTTTTCTTTTTATAACGAAAACAATTCTAAAATGGCCATACTGAAGAATGACGATTTTCGAGTTACCAACTTATACGTTGGACGTATCGATATGTATTATAGAAAAATCGAGGGACAAGTTTCAAACCTGTAGCGATGGAGTGGGAGGAGTGTTGTAAACTGATACTCCGCGGCAATTAGGTGCGCGAGCATACTACTACTATTTTAGAAATTCCGCGCGCGAAATTTCGAATGAGGGGTTGCGCGAGTAGACCGTTAGTGTACTGAAATGGGAAATGGACAGGTTACGGAGGCGACATATCTGTAGATTCTCGCCCTATAACTTTTTATTAGAGCAATTGAATATCGATGCGTATGATGGAAAATGAATTAAGTCATCTTGAGAGTAATTTGCGAAGAAAAAAAAATTTTTGTGCCTTTGCATCTGACCAAACTATACACAGACATCCATTACACCCATTTCGTGATAATAGCCCATATATGTATATAAAGCGATAGAATATGAAAATCTCTGAATTTCGTTAAAAAAATCGTAAAAATGGCCGTATTGCAAGAGATCACGTGCTACGATTTTGCTTTTTGCGCAGTTTGACTTCTGATGATGTCCCAAAAAGTATCCAATAAAAAACTCCGTCGTCCTCGGACCTTTCATTACATTTTTTTCAAGCGGGCCGTGGCTATTTAAGGATGTCTTACATTGTTCAGATAAAATTTAACTCCCAGTTAAAAGAAATCTAATTTCTTTCAAACTCCATATCAGTTAAAGTTCCTATTTAGGTTGAACTGAACATTGTGAAAACTGCCTTAAGTCTGTTATACATTTGTAAGCTTAGTTTAAATAAAATAAAGTTATTTATATTATAATTATAAAGTTTATATATAGACACCAGACTGGAATTAAAATAAATAATTTGTGTTTCAAATCGTTTTTAACAATACTTATAAATATTGACATCTTGTTCAGTAGCATAGCTATGGGGTCGAAGGCGGCCGTCGCCACAGGTGCAAGGTCTTGAGGGCGGTAAAATGGTCCCCATAATATAAAATTAAAATTTATGCCATTAGATGCTGCCCTGTGTTTTTTTTTAGAGAATTTAAATGAATTGTGAAAATTTAAAAAAGCAGAGGGTTCGGTTGTGATGGAAAAATTACCATTAACTACACAGGCCGACAAATTTTTAAACCAGAGACCAGACCTATTATACCCGAAGGACTTTGATGCGCTGAATCCGAATCCGAGCTCAGAATTTCTTCTATACGTCAGGTTTTCGAGATATTCTAACCTAAAAGTGCAAACAACACGGTTTTTGGCTATATTTGAGCTTATTTTACATCGAGAATAAATTTTTTTTCAAAAACTGGTTACGACATCTGAAAGTATTTCTCTTACCCTTCAAAATCCATCTTAAGTTTTGTCAATATCTCTTTTAATCACTGAAATATCATAAATTTTAATTTTCTATGCATCCTGCCATACTAGAATTAACGTAGATCTGTATGTAGGCCTACATAATAAATTTCAAGTTACAATATTTCGGAGATAAAAAAAGTTATCAATTTAATCTAAAACTAGTAAAGGTGTTATCTTCGGCCAGGCCGAAACTCACATACCCTACACTGCACTAAAAGTACTTTCCATATAAATGTTAAAAAGACGTTGAAAAGGTTGAAGATGTCGAAAATAATGTAATAAGGTTCATCAAAGAAGTTGAAAAGGGTTGAAACAGTTGAAAAAAAACTATTGCAGAAAGTTAAAAGAAATTGAACAAGTCGAAAAAATGTGGAAAATGTTGAAAGTGGTTAAAAAATCAAAAAAAGTTGCAAGAAATTGAAAAATATTGAAACAATTCAGTATTCATGAAAAAATCGAAAAAATAAAGAAATAAGATACGAGCACTAGCTACCAGGGCTTACGACTCGGCTATACATAAAGTGTCAAAGAATTTAATTAAACAAGTATATCAAATGGCATAGATTACATTGCTTTATAAATTTTTCAATAGGTTATCTTGGGTGCAATTCTTAAGTAGCCGGCATAGATCGATGTTACCAAATATTTGATTTCTTGTTGAGTTAAAATTCGGGCAGTGAAGTATGAGATGGTCAGTAGTGGCAGGACCCTGGCAAAACTGGCATGGCAGCGAACCGCAGCCTTGTGGTACGATAAACACTTGATTATCGTCCGATAACCATTTAGAACGTTGAACGCGCATATACCATACACGTTTCCGTAATTTGCTCTATATTTTTAATAAGCACATGTACATATGTGCATACACCGACGTTAATATTTTTTTCTGAAAACGAACAAAAAAGTTCGTAAAAATATAAAAACAAAATCAAAACAAAATTTGAGGATTCACATCACATTTGACCATGGTAGCAAATAATTCTTCAAATAATACTTCTTCGACTTCATTTTTAGAGTTACCTAAATGTAAAAACAAGCATTCTTTATTCTTGTTTTGTTTTGTTTTGTTTACTCTTGACAGCGATAGAGCCACTTTTACGGCGTTGGATAATGGGTCTTTCTTTCTCCAATACTAGCAAACCCTTTATTCTTGGTACTTATATCAATTTTAGAAATTCGATGGACCCAATTGTCTGCAGTAAGGACTGCGTAAAGTGTAAGAGGGGTGGAAAAACGGGTAGTGCGCAGGTGAAGCCACTGGTCCAGCTAGTATTAAGTGTATAAATGTAAACGATATTAACCGAGAAATATCGGCGATAACGAGACGAGAATGATACGATAACGATAACGATACTGGTCAAAAAATTATAGAACGAGAACGAGTACGAGACGATAAGCTCCACTACGAGGACGATACGATAATTTTTGAATTATCGTATCGTTCTCGTCTCGGTAAAGCACTACATTTATTGTTACCCACAAGCATTTTAATTTGCCCTCAAATCTTTTTCGGTGTTGAATTAGGAGTGATATTAGAAGTGAGCTGTTGTAGACTTGCTGCCTTAGCGGATTTAATTGCTTTTCTAAATGTAGCATTCGATTTCTTAAAAGAAATCAGATTTTCCATTGTTCTACAGCGCTTATAAGCATGCCAAAAGGCTTGTTTAATTTTGCGGAGTGAATGAAGCTCGCTACTCCACCTTGGAATGGTGGCTTTAGTAGGAAAAGGTTTTGTTTGCGGGATAGATTTGTTGGCAGCTGCACGTATAGCTCGACTTAATTTTGCAGAGTCACGGTTGACGTTGTTAGAAACACTTTACGAATTGAGATGTAAATCGCAAAACTTTTTGAACACCGGCCAGTTGGCAATATTTGTTTTAAATTTTATTTGAGGTTTAAAAGTATCTAGTTTAGTATTAAGAAGAAATTCTGTGACGATCGGAAAGTGATCACTGCCATGAAGATTGACAAGAGCTTTCCATGAAGACTTTGGAGCAATTTGAGCAGAACATAATGTTAGGTCTACATGAGTAAAGGTATTGTGCGTAGGTAAGTGGGTGGCGGAGCCATCATTTAATATAATTAAGTTCTGGCATAATATAAAGTCTTCAATAGTTGTGCCTCTAGCGTTGGCAGTTTCAGATCCCCATAAAGAACTCTAAGAATTAAAATCACCTGTCAAAAAATACGGAGCTGTGACTTGACGAGCACAGGAAATTAATTCCCTACTAGAGAAGTCTTGTTGAGGAGGAATATAGGTGTTAATTATAAAAAAGGAAACTCCAAAGTTGATTTTAACAACAATTGTAGACAAAGATGAGTTTTTAGTTTGAAAATTACGGGGAATATGTTTTTTGACTAGTAATGCAATGCCTTGTTTAGAAGAAATGTTATGGAAATAGCCCGAATAGTGTTTCGGCGTTATAATATTACTACTATTAAATGGAAGATGTGTTTCCTGCAGGGATATAACATCAGGATTAAGATCTTTTATAAGTAACTGATGTTCATTATAATTATTAATGTAACCATTAAGGTTCCACTGCAAAACTTTAAACATTTATATTCAGAAAAAGAAAAAATATTTAAATTAAAATTGATGCATTAAGGGAAACTAAATGTGTTCAGATTTTTAAAATTTGAACATTTTAAATTGAGAGAAACAAGTGAGTTAGAGATTTTTATGAATGTATTAAAATTAGAATTCGTCATCAGACATTATTGTTGTAACATTGGCAGTTGGGGAAGAAGACAATAAATCTTCTTCTAATGAGTTGAATCGAGGTGAATTCTGAGCAGAATTTATGTTATAAGAAGAATTAGATGTGAGAGTATAGAATTATTTTGTTGTTGATTTTGTTGTTGTTGATTTTGTTGTTGTTGTTTTTTTGTTGATGTTTGCGTTGTAGTTGTTGGTGTAGAGTTTTAAACTTTGAGAAGGAGGATGAATTAGGTAAAGTTGAAATGTTTGAGAGAGGGTTAAGTGAAGCAGTTTTATTGATCGAAAGAGAGCTATTGATAATAGCGAGTACATTTTCAGGTTCATTTTGCACTGGAGTGGTAGAGATTTTTTCTGTATTATTTTGTATTGTAGTTTGGCTAGAGGGAGATTGATTATTAATATTTTTTTTTTATTATTGGAGTAATTTTATTTGGTTTTGTTATTGAAGCATAACTGGCGATTGGTATGGTAGCGGGGGAAAATGAGAAAAGAGATCTGTGGATGTTTTTCGCTTCGCGCATTGAACATTTTTTTTGAGTCTTGATTTTTAACACTTCTTTTTGTTGTATGAAGTTAGTACAATCTTTTGAGGAGGCAGCATGCTCGGCGGAGCAGTTAGCGCAAGATGTGCGGGTGCAGATTTCAGGGGAGTGAGGGGGTAGGTTGCAGTGACGCATATAGGTGAATTATTACACCGTTTAGCGGTATAGCCAAGCAATTGGCACCTCATAGGGTTTGGGATGTACTCTCTGATATGAACAGAATGCCAAGATATGTTTATTTGCTGAGGCAGATGGTAGCGATCAAAAGTGAGAAGAACTACACCAGAAAAAATGTTTTACCCTCGGTTAATTTATTAAATTTATAAGCGGCGACTACGCCCTGAGAACTGAGTTCTTTTACAATTTCTTCTTCAGAGACATTTCTTAGGCAGGGGGCGTAAACAGTAACCTTAGTAGAATTCAAAGTCACTTGAAGCGAACATTTAATAGGGCACACCCCGAACAATTCTTTGGCCGACAAAAATTTATTAGCTATTGTTACATGAAATCAAGACGTCCACTCGCAACGAGAACCAGTCGAAGACTGTATTAATTATTATTTTAGAGCAACATATTAGTTCTTTGCCCCGGGCGGCAAATGTTCACGAAACATATATGTATGGCTAGACAAACAATTGTTTTTTACATCCTACACGCATTATATGTATGTAACTCTAATATTTGTTACATATTATATGCTTCTGACTTCTTTGAAGTTCACAGAATCGCAATTTTTCAGTTTTTGTAACTGAAATTGTTAATTATGTCATATCGAACTATATTTTTCCTGTACAGAAATATATGGTAAAACATACAAAATCCATATACCTACATATCGCGTAGCATGATTAAATGCTATTTGAAGCTTCAGTTGAGAAGTAGAATCTAGCTTGCTGTAAAGTACCCAATGGGTAAGGGCAGGAGCTAGCAGTGCTTCAAGCAGGCTTTCCTTGGTAAGTATAAGGCCTTGCCACCTTCTTGCAAACGTACTTTCTTTTTTATATGAAATGCCCCGATAAAACAGGCCTTCCTAAGCATGTCTTCTAAGAGCGCTTGCTTTAGTAGGGGTCACAGAAGTACTTAAAAAAATTAATTCTTAATACGTAGTGAGACTCTGGGTTAATTTTTTTTTATCCGCGTCACCTCTTTTTTGTACTTGCGTTGATATTTATAATGTTTATTCTTTGTAACGGATGGATTGGCTTTTGGTTGATCAGAGTAAAGTTTCTGACTGCTTTCCACCTGGGGATTGCCAGAGCGATCTCTGAGCCAACCATTAGCAAGTTGACACACAGCCCCCCGCTGGCTCCATCTGGGTAGCTATCTCTGCATCCGCTGAGATAGTGAGCGAATGTGTGCAGCGCGTCCTTCCTGGAAGTAAAATGGGTTGTGCGCAGGGTTTGGTACCCGCCACGTAAAAAAAAGAATCCAATGAAAACTAAAAAGCCTTGGATAAAGAACCCCTCAACGTAAACGACCACTGCAAACGAAAAAAGGACTATGATTTAAGGATATGCACCTGGAATATCCGTACCCTCAATAGGGAAGGTGTCTCTATCGAATTGGCGGATGACCTCAAAAAAATGAAGGCTGATATCACCGCCATCCAGGAAATAAGATGGATAGGACAAGGTTGCTCTAACCAAACAAGTTGCGATATCTACTACAGCTGCCATGCGGAGAGGCGCGAATTGGGATGCGGATTCGTTGTAAGCAAGAGACTTCGCCACCATATCTCCAGGTTTGCACCTGTGAACGAAAGGTTGGCTACGATCCGCGTCAAGGCTCGGTTCTTTAACATCAGCTTGATTCAGAAAACACAAAACCAAATCGATCATGTTGTGATCGATGAAAGGCATGCTTCCAGCGTGCTAGACGTTCGTACGTTCCGTGGAGTCAATATTGACTCCGATCACTATCTTGTTGCAGCCAATATACGCATGCGGCTGTGCAATGCAAAGGATGTACGCTCTGGTACGCAACGAAAGCTGGACGTCGCTAAGCTGCAATCACATCGGACGGCCGAAGCCTATTCTGCTCACCTCTCAGAACTGCTCCTTCAACCTGACTCTCTACCCGATGATGCCGGTGGACTTTGGGCGCATATTTCCCGCTCCATGCGCTCTGCCGCTGAGGAAGTATTTGGTTTCTGACGCCCACCTCCGCGAAATCAATGGTATGACCAGGAGTGTCGCGAAACTACTGCAGTGAAAAACGCCGCATACAAAAGAACCCTGCATCAGCCGCAACGCGAGCCGTGCGCGAAAACTACCGGGAAGAGAGAAAGGAAGAGAGGCGCCTTTTCAGACGCAAGAAACGAGAGCAGGAAAGGCGTGAGCGTGAGAAACTCGAAGTGTTACGAGGCAGGAATGATGCTCGAAAATCTTACCAACAAGTCAAGCGTCTGACCCAAGGTTTCAAGCCCGGAGCATCTACCTGTAAAGATGAACACAGAAATCTGGTTACGGATACGCAAGGTACACTGAGATTATGGAGGGAACACTTTTCCAAGCTGCTTGCTGACGATGACTCTACCAATCCCGCCTTTGGAGAAATTAACCCGATGCCACCAATCAACGACGATGGTGTGGACGTACCACCACCTAGCAATGACGCGGTACGAGTTGTGATACAGCGACTTAAGAACAGTTAAACTTTAAATATTCTGCGTTTTTTCTAAAGGCCATATAACATTTAAATAAGAATAAATAAAATAAATAAACTAAGCGAAGTTGATTATACAAAAATTACATATATTTGAACTTTGTACTAAGCCGATTTGTTAAGCATGCCTAACTCAAACATCGAACAAGTTCGTAAAACGCGCTCTGCTAGTACCAGCTCTCCTGCTGGATTGAAGGCTTTGACCCTTGACGGTCTTTGGGCGAAGTTCAACGAACGAATTAGTGCACTGGAAAAAAAGATTGCAGACTCAGTCGCCGCGAAGGTTTCAAATGAATTGAAACATTTTCATGACAATTTCTCAAAACGCATTACCAACTTGGAGAGTGAATTTGAAAATCGAATTTTGACTATGGAAAAAGAATTTGATGGCAAAGTAACAAGTCAAATAAATGGCATTAATAGTCAACTCAGTGAGCAAATTAATGTGTTGGCGCGGAAGAATGTAGAGAGAGACCTTGTTCTTCATGGGATTCCTTTCAAAGAAAACGAAAATTTAAATGAAATTTTTCATCGATTTTGTGCTGCTTTAAATTTCAATTCAACTGCTCCTTACCATATTTTTAGGACTAAACCGAAAAACAATAATTCTTCCAGTGCAGTTATTGTTAAATTTCCGCACTCTCATTGTAGAAAACTTCTACTAAAAACTATTGCATATAATTACAAAAACAATCATAAATTTGTTACTCTTTTCGACCTTGGGTTCGATGGCAATAGATTCGTTCGTGCATATGAGAGTTTGACTAAACGAGATCATGCAATATTCTATAGAGCCAACATGCTGCGTCGCAACAAACGTTTGCACTCTCTTTTCACCAGAAATGGAAAGGTGTTTGTTAAATTGTCATCTTCAGTAGATCCATCATATGTGGACAGCGTGGCTGCTCTTGAGAGAATGTGCTCTGATGTTATTGCTGCTGAGAATGTTGCGGGGGCGTCGAACGCAGTTTAAGCTACGTTATAGTAACAATAAAACTGCGATTTTTCTCTTTCTCTTTTGATCAACTGTGTGCATCAAACAACTTAGCTGTGTCTTTATTTTTATTATTTTTGTTATTGCCGCCACTAATAACATTTTTCACTTTTTTTTTGGTTATTATTTTCTTTTTTATTTTTATTGCGTAGTATCTTACTAGCTAATCATAATCATAATACTAATTTTGTGATGAATTACTTTGCTGAACATTTTAAATATATTTTAAGTCAAATATTTAGTCATTATTTAAGGTTTAGATTAATTTTCTTTTACTTTTCTTGTAATTTTAATTTAGGCTTCGCTGAGATTGTGTCGATACCTGCGCATTGTAGTGTTTTTGAATCTGAACACAAGTGCTGATACTGTGAGATGCGTTTTGAATATTCTGTGTAAATCATTTAATGGTTTCAGAGTGTGCCATTTGAATGCATGTAGCGTTAAAGCAAAATATTCAATTTTGTACCAAATATTTAGTACATCTGAAGTTGATGCTATAATGATTAGTGAATCTTGGCTGAACAATAATATACTGTCGCAACTTGTGAATATTCCTGGCTTTAAACTTTATAGGAACGACCGTGTAGATAGAGTTGGAGGTGGAGTTTGTGTTTTTATTAATCAATTTATTAAAACAAAAGTTATTTGTTACTCTAAAGAACCAAACTTTGAATTTTTGGGTGTTGAAGTAAATCATAGTGGAATCAAGTGCTTAATAATTGTTGTTTATTGTCCTCCCAATAAGTTTCGCAGTGAAAATATTGTTGAATTTGAGGAAACTGTAATGAGGCTAAATGAAACATATGATACAATTCTTGTTGGCGGTGATTTTAATGTTAACATGCTCAGTAATACAAGTTCATCTGAATTGTTTACGTATTTATCTAACAAAACTTGTTTATCTATAATAAATACTTCAATGCCAACGTGTTTCCAATCACTTACTAACCCGTCATTACTGGATATGTTCCTCATAAGCTCTGGTAAGCCGTTCTTAGGTTTCGAACAGGTTGCTCCAACTTCAGATTTTACGCATGACTTTCTTTTCTGCTCTTTGCCTTTTTTCCGAAATTACTGCAAAACGATTACATTTAAGTCGTTTCGCAGAATTTGCTATCCAAGACTTTATCATGGTTGTATTAATCTAAATTGGGATGTTATTTACCGTATAAATGATTTGGATGGTAAGATATCTTGTTTTAATAATTTTTTCTGTCAACTATATGAAGAGTATGTTCCAACAGTAACCAAACAATTTAAATCAAGAAACTGTCCTTGGTTTAACAATGCAATAAAACTCCAAATTTCGGAAAGGGAGCGCTTTTTCAAAAGATATAAAAGAAATCCTACTTTTTTCAATAGAAACCAATATGCTGTCTCCAGAAATAGGGTAAACTCGTTAATTCGTGCTGCGAAACGAGCTTATATGTGTCAAAGGCTTAATCCAGACTTGGACTCTAAGCAGTTGTGGAAAAATATTAAAGAGCTTGGTATTACAAGGAACAAGTCATCACGTGAATGTCCCTTCAGTCCAGATGAAATGTGTGCGAGTATAGCTCCTCCTTCCTCTTGTTTTGTTTCATCTGACATTAACCTTTCTGAATCTGAAAACGATGATACCTTTGCTTTTACGTGTGTTATCTTCTCCGAAGTCCTTCAGGCTATAGGTACTATAAAATCTACAGCATTAGGTCCTGACAATATTTGCCCCAAGTTTCTCAAGCTTATCATTCACCTCATTCTGCCTTACATAACGCACATACTGAACACTTGCATATGTAGAAGCCAGGTTCCAACTATTTGGAAATCTGCAAGGGTTATACCAATACCTAAAAAGGCAAAACCGACCAATCCCACGGATTTCAGACCAATAAGTATAGTCTCCTTTTTGTCAAAAGTTCTGGAAAAAATTTTAGCAAATCAAATTCAGAACTATATGATTAGATCCAACAAGCTGAATAAGTGGCAGTCTGGATTCCGAGCAAAACATAGTTGTGAGTCGACTGTTATTAAAGTAACATCTGATATTCGCTTAGCCTTAGACAGAGATCAGTTTTGTATATTAGCCATGCTAGATTTTTCAAAAGCGTTTGACTGTGTTGACCATCCAACATTGTTGAGAAAGCTTAAAGATGAGTTTAATTTTTCCAATATGTCTGTAAAGCTAATATCAAATTTCCTACGTGACAGAATGTTTACCATTGCAACTGAACAAGGTTTGTCTAGCCCTGTCATGGCTAACTGCGGTGTTGCTCAAGGTACAGTGTTAGGACCTAATTTATTTTCGCTGTTTATAAATGATTTGCCTAATGTCATAGTAAACTGTCATACTCATTTATATGCTGATGATATATTGATATATCTTTCTAGGCCAATTGGGTTGTCTGAAGACTGCGTTGCCAGGATAAATGAAGACCTGAGTAACATTCATGCATGGTCAGTATATAATAAGCTTAAGCTAAATCCCTTAAAATGCATTGGCATGATATGTTCTAAACAAAACCTCTGTCTACAAAATTTGCCTCCACTTGTTTTAAATAACTTCACTATACCGTATGCTGAGAGTATAAAGTACCTTGGATACAAAATTAATTGTTCACTGAGCTGTTGTGATGCTACCAAAGCAACCATCAAACAAATATATTTTAGCCTTAAAAGCCTTAGAGTTTCAGCATATTGTTTGCCTGCTAATTTGAAAATGCGCCTTGTAAAAACTTTAATTCTTCCTTTTTTTACGTTTAACTGTTCGGTTTACCCTTGCCCTGATTTTACGTGTAAGCATAAACTAAATGTCGCTTTTAACGACTGCTTAAGATTTGTTTTCAGTATACCGAGATATGAAAGCGTGGCTCATCTAAAAAAAACCATGTTGGGATTGAATTTAGATCAATACTATAAATTCCGTAATATAATTAAATTGCACAACATTATTTATAATAACTGCCCGGAATATCTGTTTGAAACTCTCTGCTTTGCGCAATCGCGAAGGGGTTTGAAATTAATTTTGCCGCGACACAGAAGTTCAATTATGGAACGCTCTTTCTATGTTGCTGCAATTCGTTTGTGGAACAACCTTCCACTCGAATTGCAAACTATAAGGTCTTCGACACAATTCAAGATGAAGCTATTAGATAATATTCAATCAAGTTAGATTTCTCTTTTAGATTTATTTAATTTTTATTTTTCTTTTTTTTTTAAGCTATATTTTTTTAGTTCAAATTAACTATTTAGTCAAAATTTCAATTGTTATATTTATTTTTTATGCTATTTATAAGATATATTATCTTGTGGCATTAAGTCAAATTGAATGAATGAATAAATGAAATGAAATGAAATGAAATGAAATGAAAAACAAAGCGGCCGGTGCTGACGGCCTGCCTGCTGAGTTGTTCAAAACCGGCAGCGATGTGCTGATAGGGTGTATGCATCAACTCATCTGCAAAATATGGCTAGCAGAAAGCATACCCGACGATTGGAATCTCAGTGTCCTTTGTCCTATACTGAAGAAAGGTGACCCTACAATTTGCGCGAACTACCGGGGAATCAGTCTTCTTGCCATCTCATACAAGATCCTGTCGACCGTACTGTGTGAAAGACTTAAGTCATTCGCCAACACACTGATTGGGCCTTATCAGTGCGGCTTTAGACCTGGTAAGTCCACCATAGACCAGATCTTCACACTACGTCAAATCCTGGAAAAAACCCACGAAAAACAGATCGATACCCATCATCTCTTTATCGATTTTAAGGCTGCTTTCGATAGCCCGATACGGGATTGCCTGTATGACACCATGTCTGAGTTCGGTATACCTGCGAAGCTAGTGCGGCTTTGCAGAATGACGAATGACATCCAGCTCCGTCAGGGTAGGAAAGGACCTATCCGAACCATTTGATACCGAACGAGGTTTCAGACAAGGCGATCCACTATCCTGCAACCTCTTCAACTTTTTGATAGAAGGGGTGTTGCGAAAAGCCAGTGTACATTGTAATGGCACTATTTTCTACAAAAGTGTCCAGCTCCTTGCATATGCCGATGATATTGATATCATTGGACGTTGTAAGCGAGATGTTACTGCTGCATTTTCTGCTGTCGAAAAAGAGTCAGCGAAGGTGGGTTTGACGGTGAACGAGGGCAAAACAAAGTATATGCTGTCCACAAGCAGGGAGACGCGGCGCATTGGATCCAACATTACTGCGAACAGCTATACTTTCGAAGTTGTGAAGGAATTCACCTATTTTGGCACCGCCGTGAACACCCAAAACAATATCAGCTTGGAGATAAAGCGAAGACTCACTCTTGCTAATAGGTGTTACTACGGTCTCAGTAAGCAATTGAGTAGTAGAGACCTCTCTCGCCCGACAAAACTGACACTCTACAAGACGCTCATCTTACCCGTGCTACTCTACGATGCAGAAACATGGGTTGTGTCGCAGACCGATGCAGCCACACTTGGGGTGTTTGAGAGAAAAATTCTTCGCAAAATCTTCGGTCCTGTTCGCGTCGGCGACGACTACCGTATTCGAATGAACCATGAACTGTACGAGCTCAACGATGACATCGACATAGTCAAGCGCATCACTATCCAACGTCTGCGCTGACTGGGACATGTTGTGCGTATGGACGGAGAAGCTCCGGCAAAAAAGGTATTTGATGCGGAAGCTGCTGGGCGACGACGGAGAGGAAGACCATGCCTTCGATGGAAAGACCAAGCCCAGGAAACCCTATCCACGCTTGGTGTGACTGATTGGAGAAGGCGCACGCGAAGCAGAGGCGCCTGGAAAGAGCTTTTGAGGTCGGCCGTAACCCGGGAACGCGTTGTTATGGCCACCCAAGTAAGTAAGTAAGTATTCTTTGTAACGATCTCTTAATTTATTATTTGACATTGAATACACAACACTCTACCACCTCAACATAAAAAGAATTTTATCCAAGTAGTATCAAAAAATAATTATTTTTTTTAAATTTTTAATTGTCCAACCTCTGAAACTTGAAAGCATCAAGAAACAAAATTTGTGACTCCAATATAATATGCATTTATAAATGAAAGATCGGTACTGTCATCAAATGAAATGTATAAATGAAAAAGTCGGAAAATATGGAAAATTTTAAAAAAATATAAAGAGGTTGAAAAATTCGAAATAAATTGAAAGAGGTTGAAAAACTCGAAAAAAGGTGAACATTTTTAAAAAAATTGAATGAGATTGAAAAAGTCCAATAAAGTTGAATGGTTGAAAAAAGATGAAAGAGGTTGAAAGAATCGAAAAAAGTTGAAAGGAGTTGAAAATGTCAAAAAAAATTTAAACATCTTTGTAAATTCAGTTAAGTTGAAGAGGTTGCAAAAGTTGAAAGGAAAATGTTGAAAAAAGTAGAAACAGTCAAAAACTGTTTAAATAAATCACAAAATGAACCACTAACAACATTTTGTTATAATGGGAGGTACCAAGCCCACTGATGCAATCCCGTCGAAGTCCATTCAATTTCAAAGTTTATTGTAACCAACATCTTCATACCAAATTTTAAAAAGATAACTCTCATAGCACACTAAATATAACACAAAACGTTTTTTGATTGTATGGGAGGTGCCACGCCCACTGATGCAATCCCGGTGAAATCCATTTAATTTCAAAGCTCATAGTAACCAACAGCTTAGCACTAAATTTTAAAAAGATTACTCTCATAGCACACTAAATATTACTTTAAACGTTTTTTGCTTGTATGGGAGGTGCCACGCCTATAGGCTTTATCGCGCCCATTTTTGGTTATGAGGTACTTTATAGCGAAAAGATCCACCATGTTGAATTCCATAACGACTGTAGTTCTCTAATTATAATGTTCATAAATATTGTGGGCTGTGCCACGCCTTTCAACGAGTTTTGCCAGTATAGTGACATAGTTTGTTATGATGACTGCTTTCAGTCGTCTTTCAAAAATTCGGCCACCATATTGGATTTTTGACCGTCATATTGGATCCGTCATGATGAATTCTGTCAACCTTCGACGCAAAATTTATAAGAGCTACAATTTGAGTCAAAAAAGGATCCGATCGGTTGGGAATTTTTATTTTTACAAGCTTTTTTGCTGGAAATTCGATTTTTCTCCGGCTTCCGGCCGCCATATTGGAACTGTCATATTGGATTTTGCAAAGGCGCTCACAGAATCTGAAAGTATATGTCCCAAGCTTCAAAATGAGTCCTTGGGCGATTTTTTTGGTCTCTCCAAATTTTGGACACAGCACTTATCCAGTTGACATGAATCGTCCCACATACGCACATACACACATACACTCGCGCTCAAAATTAAGTATACGGCGACGCACATTTACTATATATTCGATTATATTCAAAACTACTGTTATTTTTTAGGAATTTTTGACGGTATTTAATATTACGCAATACAATGATAAGCTGTAAGTTTGAATGATACAACAATTATTTTCTAATCCACCGTCAGGTCGTTGAAGTGTTAATTCCGAAATAATGTAAGCGTTCACAATTAAATGTACGGGTATATTGTTCACGGCTTACTCAAAAATAATTGGAGGTTTTTAATATTTTATTAATACAAAAGCCGTGTTTGTGTATTGTGAATAAATTGTATGAAATAATATTATATTTTTGGCTTAGTAGTTGTGATTTCTATTGCTTTATACAAGGTGGTGCAAAAATATGTTTCATAGATCGTAATTTGTAAAATCAGCAATCGGAACCGACCGAAAAAATGGGATGTCCTACCATGAGTTGGCAGAGAAATAAAATTTATCAAAAAATGGACACAAAAAAAAATTTTGACAAAGTTACTGCAACAAATTTAGTTAAGCAACAGTCCGGGCAGGGCAGTAAAGTTCCACATAACGTAGAGAAGGTGCTCGAATATTATGAGAAGCTGTTAAAAAGCCATCAAAAACAGCAGCCGATATTAACCTTTGTGTCTACAGCCAAAAAATTATACATAAACATACACCCAACATACCCGGGTATGCCATACATTTTGTATGAGTGTTTTCAATTTTTTATGTTGTTAACGGTTTTTTCCAATTATAGCGATTATAGATTATGCATATTGAAATGTGTATGAATAAAATATACGTTTTATTTTACAAATTTTGTTCGTTTATTTCTATTTCTTATATAGAATTCGGTATTTTTTTATGTATAAGGATTTTTTGATGGTGTGATTTCGAAGTAAATTAATTTGTTGCGACTGAGGATTATGATTAAACCGCTCAAAAGACAAATAAATAAAGTAGCCAAAACCCTCTCTTAGTACTTATTCTTCAAGCTTGATAACCGGTCATTCGCGTAATATTTCGAGATATCCTCTCCACTCTTCCTACTTAGTATCCAGGCCCGGATTTACCTTAGAGGCACACTAGGCCTGTGCTAAACAAATATTGATTGAAAAGTAAACATAAATCTACATGTTTGTACACAAACTCCAACATTAGAACGTTATGAAGCAATATTTCTGATTTTATGGTTGATATTCTAAAAAATTGAGAAATTTTTCAGTAAAGGTTCGTACAATAAGAACACATCCCATTGACGATTGTTGTAATAAAATTAACCTCAAACAGGTCAACGACTTTCGGAATTTAATATTATTGAATATATTTACAGGTAGTCCACATAAACAGAGGTATACCTGTTCCTGTTAACTAGTAAGTCATAAAGTTTCGTCAAGAAAAAAAAACAGGTACACCCAGATAAGAATATTTTCGAGAACAGTTCAAAAATGTCTGCAAAATATCTAAAACTAAAGTTTATTGCGGTCAAACCCAATAAGTAATAAATTCAAAAATTCTGTATTAATAATAATACAATAAATTATATCATGGCTGATGGCGAATGGTTAACTCCCCGGCAATTGCAAGGACTTATCTTTGAAGGTAGAGACTATACATAAGCCAAAGATTGGAGAAAGCGGACATTGAAGATGAGCAAGATACGAATAAATGTCTATTGACAGGTGATAAGAGCGATGGTGAAGATAATAATATTGGTTTATGCCAGAAAATTCTCTTAATAATTATTAAACGATATTAGCTAGCATCACTGACCGTAGAAAAATACTTGCATCACTGACCGTAGAAAAATACGTGCATCACT
Source organism: Meiosimyza platycephala (assembly GCA_963662105.1). NCBI lineage: Eukaryota > Metazoa > Arthropoda > Insecta > Diptera > Lauxaniidae > Meiosimyza > Meiosimyza platycephala. Next base: position 38,709,539 of record OY759210.1, on the reverse strand, counting down.
GACCGTAAGAAAATACGTGCATCACTGACCATAGAAAAATATTTGATCCCTGACCGTAGAAAAATATCGCCATCTAGAAGGCACTGGAAACGACATTCTAGACAACGGCAGATGGTTCTAGCAAATGATGACTTTAGTAAAAAAGGCTGTCATATAAGCAGCAGAGACACAGTTGATATTGAACAGTGGAACACATAAATCTTAAGTGAGAACATTTGAATTTAAGTACTAAAGTGATATAGTGGATTTTAAGTAATAGAGTATAACGTGGAACACAGTGGATCTTAAGTGAGAACATTTGAGTTTAAGTACTAAAGTGGATTTTAAGTAATAAAGTATAACGTTTGTGTATACAATTTGAATGTAAAGATTAAATAAACAATTGTACTGTGTAAAAACTAACGTTTGTGATTTAAATAAACCATTTATAATTAAATAAAGATTGCGTTTTTCTTGATTATTACACAATCCAGTGATCGAACTCAGAAAAGTATAAGAGATTGAAATTACTGTCAAATGGACAGGAAATTTCGTAACAATTGGTGTCAGAAGTGGGATTGTGTAAAAAGAATTAACAATCAAATAAAAAAAAATAAAAATAATAATAAAAAATGAATAGAAAAAAAATGGTTAAGTTTGATGAACTAAAAGTGGATCAACTGAAGAAGGAGTTGCAGCAGCTGAATCTGAAATCATCTGGCGGAAGTTGGAGTTACAGAAACGCTTACGGCAGGCTCTTGAGGCTCAAGGGGTAGACCTGGAAGAGCATGAATCTTATAGTGATGTCTCAGAATCAACAGCGAAAATGGAGGAAGCTTCTGGACCGGCGGCAAGTGGTGAAGTTGTAGATATGTCTAAGTTCGAGAAAATGTTAATGGCGCTGACACAGACAAATCTACAGATGAATAACAATATCCAGGCCGTTCGGGAAGAAATTAGCCAGAACGCGCTACAGATTGATCAGAGGTTAAATCAAAATGCATTGCAGATAGACCACAAGTTGAGTCAGAACGCCACGCAGATCCACGAGGCTGTTCGAACGGAGGTGTCCAAAATGGTAAATGGCCTCGATGCAAAAGTGATTGAGTTACGAGACGACGTTGAATTCAAGGAAAAAGCCCAAGATAAGTTTGAAAAAGTTCAAAATAATTTTGAAGACGTTAATAAAAGGATTCAACAGTTGGAAATAAGCGAACCAACCACTCAAGTAATAAGAGAAATCAGCGCAGAGAGGCTTAAGGCACCCATGTACGATGGAATAACGCCATTTAGTGTTTTCAAGCTCCAGTTCGAAACAACATCTGCTCATAATCGCTGGGATAACGATAGCGCAGCAGCAGCGCCAATTGTGTCATTAAAAGGCGCAGCTGCAGATGTATTGCAAACGGTTCCAGTGGCGGAGCAAAAGAATTACAAGGCGGGGATGGATGCTTTACAGCGAAAATATGGCAGTGACCGCATGAAGCAGATTCACAGACTGGAGTTGAAAAGTCGTGTCCAGAAATCTGGTGAGTCTTTGCAGGAGTATGCTGCAGATATTGAACTATTGGCACATCTTTCATATCCTGACGAGTTAAGTGTCGTGGCTGAAAAATTCAAAATAGAGGCGGCATTACGTGACTCAGAGACAAAACGCGAGACAATGAGGAACCCGAAGACTACATTTAATGAAACAGTCACGGTTGCTCTCACTCAAGAGACGATTGCGCTAACATGGCGCCCATCATTGAAAACTCGTTGGATGGAGAGGTGGAGGCTGAGGAGAAAAATTCATCGTTCGCCAGCAGTAGCTTCAGCGGAAAATGCTATAACTGTGGCAAGCAGGGACACATGGCACGTGACTGCAAATCACGTCGTAAACGGTCCGCATCACGTTTACCAAGAAGAAAAATTGGAAATAGGGTGAACGATGACGAAAATGGTAGCGATGAGCAGTCGTTAAACTAAAGAGAGTCAGTACAGCGGGGCGTGAGCTGACTCTCACTTATGATTGCCCCACAGTCTTAGTTTCGAAGCTCTGCCGAAATTCCAACAGCCTTACCATCGGTAGAAAAATCAACGAAAGACCATGTGAGCTAACTTTGGATACAGGCGCATCGCACTCAATTGTGAGGACAGATTTATTTAATAGACGACGAGTAATGCCATTAAATGGGATCCAATTGAGAACAGCGACAGGAGAAATTGCGCAGATAGTAGAAAAAGTTACAGCAAGTATTCTTATCGGCAACAAAACTGTGGATCATGATTTTATTGTTGCAAACATCACCGATGAGGTTATCATTGGCGTGGACTTCATGATTCGACACGGGTTCAATTTAGATCTAAAGAAAAAGACGTTAAGGTATGCCAATGTAGAGTTGCCTTTGGACATTGGCTGTGGACAAAAGTTAACAACTGCAGGAGTCTACATAAGTGAGCTCTGTCGAATTGAACCCAACACTGAAGAAACAACAAGTGAAGACTATGGGATAGGCCATCTGTGGGTAGTGGAAGCAGATGAGAAAAATTTAGGGAAAGACCTGATGATTGGAAAGACCCCAGTAAAAACAAGAGCGGACGGCGAAATACCGGTGCAAATTTGGAATCCAACAAATGAGTCGAAATGGATACAAAAAGGTGAACTAATAGCGCAATGTGAGAAAGTTACGGCTGTTATAAGTTGTGAAAATGACCAACAGGGCACAAAAGGTATAACAAAATCGTCGGCCTTATTGACGAAAGAATGGACGAAGGAGTTGTCTGCACAGAACAAAAACCAAGCAAAAAGGTTTCGGCAAAAGAATTGGCGGGTTTTTGCGTCCAAAGGAGAAAATAATGGCCAAACATCAGTTGTCAAGCATCGCATTGATACAGGTGATTTTCAGCCAATTCGTCAACCCCCAAGGAGACTAGCACTCGCTAAGAGAGAGGAAGTAACGGGCCTTATAAAGGATATGACGCGAGAAATTGTCATTGCACAATCAGAAAGCACGTGTAGTTCACCGGTCGTTCTTGTCAAGAAAAAGTACGGAGTAAACGTTGTCCCAGAAACGACCAATGACGGTTACATGTCGCGGAAAAAGAGGAACAACGAAAACGTGAAATTGAGGCAAAAGAAGCGTTTAGAAAAGAATTGGAAAAGAAGGCGCAAGCTGTTGCAGAGAGACTCTTGTTCGGGACGAACAAGTTTAAGCGGAGGGCAGTGTAGCGAAATTTGGTTTATGCCAGAAAATTCTCGTAATAATTATTAAACGATATTAGCTAGCATCACTGACCGTAGAAAAATACTTGCATCACTGACCGTAGAAAAATACGTGCATCACTGACCATAAGAAAATACGTGCATCACTGACCGTAGAAAAATACTTGCATCACTGACCGTAGAAAAATAACGCCATCTAGAAGGCACTGGAAACGACATTCTAGACAACGGCAGATGGTTCTAGCAAATGATGACTTTAGTATAAAAGGCTGTCGTATGAGCAGTAGAGACACAGTTGATATTGAACAGTGGAACACAATGGATCTTAAGTGAGAACATTTGAATTTAAGTACTAAAGTGATATAGTGGATTTTAAGTAATAGAGTATAACGTTTGTGTATACAATTTGAATGTAAAGATTAAATAAACAATTGTACTGTGTAAAAACTAACCATTTATAATTAAATAAAGATTGATTTTTTCTTGATTATTACACAATCCAGTGATCGAACTCAGAAAAGTATAAGAGATTGAAATTACTGTCAAAGGGACTGGAAATTTCGTAACAATATGTATGAAGAAGATTCAGATGCAGAGGAACTACAGTTACCAGAATTAATCCTGCGCATGAAACTGATTCGAATGAATAATTGGAAGTAGATCCAATTGAATCTACTGCTAATAAATATGCAGCTAGAGATAGTACAATTTGGTCAATTAGCCAAGGCTGAAATCTAGATTCGTTCACAAAATGCACAAATAATGCGAAACTTTTCATCACGTAGTGGAATAGAAAGTATGTTGGGCCGCCCAGTAACTTTAACCAATGAAAGCCTTCTAGGAAGCGGTCAAGAAGAACATGACAATTCTGGCAGAATCAAGCATAAGGAAAATTGTTTCTTATGTCCCAAAAGACGACCAAAAAGAAAAACCCGCAAAGAATGTCAAAAGCCAGTTTTTGTTGAACATTCAAAAATAAAGTACCACTTTTTTTTTATAAAATTATTTTTTTTTATAATTCATTACAGTACTGTTATTTTTTTTCTCTACACAAAGAAAAAAAAAGATTCGCTGATATCAAACAATTTCGGGTCCGATTTCAACGAATGTTGTGTATGATTTTCAGTCAGAGAAACAGTTTCTCTGATATAACAAAAGATGATTTGTTGAAACTTAAAGTAAATTAGCTGATTTCAAAAAAACATTTGTTAATTTTCCTAAAGTTTTTGTTGAAACTTAAAATAGATTCGTTGGTTTCAAAAAAACATTTGTTAATTTTCCTAAAGTTTTTGTTGAAACTTAGAATAAATTCGCAAAAAAAATTTTTATTTTTTTATTTTTTACTTTCCTCTATTCTTTTTTTTCCTTCTCTATTTTCTTATTTGTTGGTACTTATTTATTGTCAGTCATTCTTATTTTAATTGTAATACGTTTGTAAAACCTGTGTTCTGCGCCATGCCACTGTTCATCTTACCCAACTCAGCCACCGACAACATTTTTAGGACATACTTAAATGATGTTGTTAAACTGCGCATGTAACAACCATTGTCTGATCAGGGAAGCTTCGGTTCAAACCCCGGCGACGACATAATTTTTTTTTTAAATTTTGTTATTTTTTAATTTAAAAGTATTTAAAAAACAAAAAAACAAGTAAACTGCTCTTTATATTAAAAAATAACGGACTCGTTTTTATTATTAACATAAAAGGCAGGTTTCAAGATATTTTCAATACATATATATTTCGAAAAGATTCCGAACGGATCCGTTTTATTAACAAAAAACCAATCCGAATTGGATCCGAATATGAAGTCCGTTCCGAGTTCGAAACGGATCCGACAACGCAGACGATTCTTCCCGCTGTTTGGAGGCGAATCACCCACGATTTCGCATCCGAATCGTGTCAGAATCGGAATCTGGAACGGATCCGTTTTATTTACAAAAACCGACTTCGGAACGGATCCATTTTGTTCACCAAAAAGGAGTCCGGAACCGATCCGTATAAGAAGTCTGTTCCGAGTCCGTAACGGATCCGTTTTATTTACAAAAAAACGACTTCGGAGCAGATCCGATAAAACGGATTCCTTTCAGTACTGATTGAGTTGATGCACTTCGTTTCATTATGGTTTTTTGCACAATTCTTTGGTCATTTTTTGAAGTTTTTTTTGTTTTCTTGGACAATTTTGACAATTATTTGAGGGAACATTTAAAAAACAGTAGACATATTCATAATTTTAGCGATATTTATCACAGAGGACTTCGCTATTTCAATAATTTTGTATAATACGGTGTAGCTTGACCTTTTTGATTAGCCACCCGTGACCTTTGAGCATCAGAAATATCTTTTATTTTACTCATTGTGTCGGTTTTTCAAAAATAACGGTTCTCGCTTATAAAATGGCTGTTTTGGTGGCATAGTGGTGTAATTTTGAAGAAATTATCAAGTGACTTTTCTTCACCTTGTTTTCTTAACATGTTAAAAATCATAAGACATACAAAAAACAAAACCCAAAAGTGAAAAGTGCAGAAATGATCAATTATATCAAATTACAAACACAACATTATTTTGATACATATTACTTTGGCAGCTGCCACATTCACACAGACGTTGTGTAGATACCAAATTTAGGTTTTATAATAGCGGTTAACACCCCCAATACATGTTTGAATAAAAAAATAATTAAAAAATTCCGAAGCTTTAATTTTATTCGATACTAAATAAAAAATTTCCAAAATTTTTCCATCGTCCCTAATTCAATGAGTAGATACTGTAGGGGTTGCACACATTGATCACTTTTAACTCAAACTAGCGAAATTTCTAAAATTAAATTGCTTTGTCCTAACAAAACTGATCAACGTGTACAACCTCTAAATATTATCCAATCTCCTTGAAATTTGGCATATATTGTATATTACATCACTGAGAGGCAGGAGCAAAGTCAGCTAAAATTTTTAATTTTATTTTTTGCCTTACAAAATGAAACACCCTATTGCACACCTTAAAACTACCTTCTCTAACTTTTTTAACAATAAAAAAATTTGGGAACTAGAGGGTTAAGATAAAGCAAGTATGTAAGTAGAAGTCGCGATAAAACTTTTAACGTCTCTGAGCTGATTACAGAAAAACTTTTACTTTGCTATCAAAACAGTATAACATCTACATAAAAAGTAACTTTTTGAAGTGTTGAGATTGAACTTAATTGAAATTTAGTGTAATGTAGAAAAATGTAGATATCTTGGTTTTGAAATAAGCAAATAAAAATACATTAAAAATAATGTACATCGGGCGGGAACATAACATGGGGTGAGTTTACTAGTAGAAAGTGGAAAATCAGTAGTTTTTACCGGTTAATTTTCAATCTTTTTATAAGAAGGAAAGAAGAAGAAGAAAAACTAATCACAGTTTCGAATTCCTTGATCAATAATAGCCTGAAAACTACATCAACTTTGTTAGAAAACCTGATAACGTCTTTAACTTGCACCATTTTTAAATCAATATTTACTAAAATGGGTAGGCAATTTAAAACAGGGACGCCAATCCAGTTTTCAATATTGATGAAAATCCTTTTGAGCAGCTTTGTCTAATCATATAAGGCTATTGTAATCCGCTGACACGTCGTTAAAAAAACAAAACTTTTTTTTTAACCGCTTTAATGTACATATGCCGTTCTGTCCGCCCTCTCCTCATCTATGGCAGTACTATTCGGCAAAAGGCCGTTCCCGTTAAAAGAAAAAAAAATGTAGGGGTTCATTAAGAAAAGAACGAATCATATCGATTATTTTTTTACAAACCTCACGGATTTCAGGGAAAAAAATTTGATTTCTTCAGGTGCGATATCAATTTTTTTCATACATCTTTCAACAAATTTAATTGACAGGATTTATTTTTCCGATATATCAAATATTTATTGGATTTTTTTCCAATCTTCTCATACGTGAAGTCTGTTAACTCCTGTTGTACTGACCGGATCAATGTTGGTTCCCTCAATTGTCCAAAATTCATATGTGGATATTATGGAAAAAATAAATTTTTAATTAAGTAATTTTATGTAAATGTATAAGTTGTAAAAAGCAATTTCGGCCGATTCTAAAATGTCAAATTAAAATTGGTGTTTGTAGAAGAATGACTGATATGTTTGTTTAGCATGAAGTTAAATGAAGAAGGAGGGTTCGCACCAGTTCTCACCAAGGGGAGGAGGGGTCAAAATTTTCAAAAAAACACCTCACGTAATTAATGGACAGACAGAAAGTTTTCGAGCTTTCAATATATTTAAAATCGTTATGTTAAATGTATAATAAAATTTCAAATTGGCAGCAAATTATTTCGACAACAGCAACACTTATTCAGTTCCGACATTTTGAGGCTGCTTTCTCATAAAATTTGCCTCGAAATTTTTCGAGGGTTGCGTAAACTTTGCTCCATACGAATTATTTTCGAAGCTCGAAAATGTTCTCAGTTTACGCAGCTTGCACAGTTTTCGAGGCATCTTCGCGTTAAGAGAATACCCTCAATTAAAAATCAGTGTACTACGTATATTATATTACGACATGCCTAAAATTATGCACGAAAATAAACTTCAACATAAAAAATTATCTCTACCCTCCATACATATTGATTACACTAGTTTACACTAAAATATTTACTATTGATAAGAAATTACTTTTCATTTGTATTTTTTTCAGCTGAATTCGAAAATGAAGACTTAAGTGTTTTTTATGGTACAGTTTTTGAGATATTGGGATCTCTTAACTCTTACGTTTTCTTTTCACTTTAAAACTCACATCATCAGCTAGAAATATCCGGCCTTGGTACGAAATTAAAGGTATTAAAACGACAAACAAATTCATGTGAATAGAAATCGATGAAAAACTTCTCATTTTACGCCGCAAGCGATCACCAACAAATTAAGATCATTGAGCGACGCTATCAAGGGTTTTGGGATGAAGCTATATGAAGAGATTACGTATTGTTCCTTACGAGAGAAACGGATTCCAAAAGCAAATCGAAACAAAACAAGCGCCACAACTATTTCTAACTTTCTATCGTATTATCAGATCTCAGAAAATAAAGCTCCAAAAAAACTATTTTAATTGCCTACATATTCTTATAAACATTCCTTGCTTGAGATATGAATTTTAAAGTGAAAAGAGGTAAAAAAATATGAAAAATCACAATATCTCAAAAACTATCTAGAAAAAATTTTAACTTTGATTTGCAAATTAAGCAGGAAAAAATACATCAGAAAAGTATACTCTCATCATGAAATAAAAAATCATTTTGTAAACTAGTGTTATTAATCACTGGCAGTTCATCGAACAAATTTTAAAATCTTTCAGTGAACAGAACTGTAACGAAGTCAATTCAATCAATTATTGGCCAATGTATTACGTTATATGTGTATTCGAAGTGGCTACAAAAATTTAAAAATTACTGAACAAAAATTGTATCTTTTTTGTTGTTGGTTCTATGAACATAAAATAATTCAATGTAAAATGGAGCAAAATTAAGTTTCCAACTAGCTTAGTATCTGCAATGATCTCCATTTCGGACAGAATTTTTTTGCAGTCGGTCTGGCAAAGCTTCTGACATTCCAGTTCGAAATTATACATTCTTTGAGTTGACACAAGTTTTGAGGCCCTACCTCAGCGATATGAATTTTAAGCATTGCCCGTTAGAGGAAGTGGCCGTTTAAGAATGGCAACATTTTTGATGAAGAGTTACAGATTCCACTACTTTTTTAGCAGTATGGATAGGCGCATTGTCCTGTTGGCAGATGAACTCTGACCCTATTAAACGATTCCCCTCAGGAATAGCGGTCTCTTCAATATTTTTTAAAACGAAACTTCTCAAAAACTATGGGGAAAAGGCTAAAAAAAATATATAATCATTATGTTTGAAAATCCTTTTATTTTATAAAAAAAATAAAAAATTATAAAAATGTTTTTCAAAATTCCATAACACATATTGTTTTATTTTTTATATGTTATTCTTCAATAATCCTAAGGACGTATCTGCTTTCAAATCGTAATTCCCGACATATCTTTGGAAAATATGAGTTTATTATTGAAGGCGCGTACCATGTTTCCCAAAATATTTTCTACAAAGTGATGTCAAGGTCAATCCTTGAAGAATAAGATATGGAACATAAGGAATAGAAAAAAAATGTGTATGAAAGATATTTTGAGAAACATATACATGTATACATAAAAAAATTTATTTTATAAATTTAAAAAAATAAATTAAAACAAATTTATTTAAAGTAAACTATTTTTTTTATAAAACTAAAGTATTTTGAACAGAAAAGATTTTGAGTTTATTTGTTTTATTCCCGATTTTTTTTTTGAGATATTCCGTTTCAAAAATTTCTTAGTAAAATTTTGAAATACTCCCAACTTTTTTAAAAATAAATTCATTGAAATTTCCGTGAAGTATGTTACATATTCTTGAAAACACCTAAAAAATATTTTATGGTGATCCAACAAGTATTATCAAAATTACAGGCATATTTTTAAAGAAAAAGTACTACTCATAAACCTGTTTTGAATTTTTAAATGAATTTTGCTCAAAATTAGGTTTTTGAAATCGGTGATCAATAAACATACATACACGGAAAAAACACCAACTCAAATTTTACTAAAAATTAATAGGAGATTATAAAAATTAAAATCTGAAAACAAATATTACTTTTTTATAGTAATAAATAGAAAATCCTTATTAAAAATTCTATTCTAGTTTGTAAATATTTTCATTTTACATTTTTTAATAAGTGCATATTAAAAATTATTTTCTTCATTTTAATTATCACCTAAAAACTTTGAAATTTTACAAAGAATTTATTAAATTTTAATAATTTGCCACATTAGAATTTTTATATATTTCATATTGTAATATATGATTCCCGCTTTATAATTTTTAAAAAGTAGTTATAGAAAAATTATTTCAAGATTATTAATTTTTATTATATTGAATTTTATTTCTCTTTTGTGTTTAATTTGTACTCTGTTTGAGTTCTCAACATGTTCATGCAAAAAAATAAATATATAAGGCTTGCCAAACTTTTACTAATTGGCTTTGAAGTAATGTGTTGAACAGAATTGGGACGGGGTCGGGAAAGCGGCAACGGAAACTCGCTGGCTGCCCTAATTTTGTTCAACACACCAAAAAATTTAAAAATAAATTTCAGTTATTATTATTTCATCATAAAAACTTTATAATGTACTTTTTAAAAAATAGTACAGTCCTTTTAAAATATAATAAATTATTGCAGAAATTTTAAAATCTACTTTGTAAAAATTAAAAACTTGCATTCGAAAAATTAATGCCTGCTTGATGCAATTTTTTATATACGCTTAGTAATTTTCAATAGACACTCGAACCGTTTCTAAATTACTAAATTACCTACTAATTTTTCTTAAATTTTCATTAATATTTACAATAATTTCGAGTTGGTGTTTTTTCCGTGTATCTCGAGAAGAACCAATCAGGCTCAAATTTTTACGCTAGCATAAGACAATAGTTTTTAGTCATTAATCGTAGATTTTGTCGATCCGATCAATATTGTTGATTTTACAAACAATTTAAGACCAAAGGTTTGGGTCGGAAATAAAAAATTTTTATTTTCTAAAGTTGCCATTTTGTTCATATTTTATATTTGTTCCATATTTTTTGATTTTACATAACCAGTTCAGAGATATCGTGAACACCTCGTAACACTTTTATTTTGTAGATTCATAAGTGAATATTTTTATAAAAAAAATACGTTTATACAGACGTTTACTAACTTAATCAATTATAATAAGATATTTTCAAATAAATGTAAACGCCTTTCCAAACAAATTCTTAAAGAATAGCCTTTTCTCGATAATCTAACTGAGCGTAACACCTTAAATATATTCCAAATTCCCTTTAATTTACTAAGATTTTAACTCTTGATCGCTTATGGTCTGAGGCATTGAACTCAATAATATTGATAGACACAGAAATCTGTGCAAAAATTATTAAAGTTTTGAGTTGTATGAAGTTTAATTTTTCCTAATAGCCTCGTTTAGAACTTAAAAAAATACAGTAACTGCCAACCTGGAAGCAATCTCTACGTAAATTCAAATTAATTTAAAGATCGCTCAATCCATTCTTATCGTAAACACAATGTAATATAAATTTTTACAGCTCTGAACAATAATAAAGTACTATGCCGGTAAAGTAAAGCAAAAACTCAGTCGATAATATTGTGGTTAACACTCAACTCGACAAGTGAGCTCCGCTGATCACAAAAAACAAAAGAACGCTGTCTATCGAATCGAACGTACGCACTGATAGGTGTTGGGTTATCAGCTGAATTACTTCAGTGATAAACCATTTCAAACAAACAGTCAAAAGAAATTGCAATTTTTTAATACTAAAAATGTTGAATTATGATTAGCGGGCACATCGTGGGTTGTGATAATGTTAATCCGAATAAAAAGTGTCCAATTGTAGTGCAAGTGATCGCGAATCAAAAGGAAAACAAAACGGATGAAGACGATGTTGCTAAGGAACACTTGATTGGAACTTCGACAGTGAAAACTAAACGTTCTTCTAATGCAGTTATCGTTGAAAGCCGTCATATCTGCAGCATTGTTCCGTGGTTTATTCTAATTAACTGTTTGGCACAGGTATGGATTGGAGCATAATAAAACTCCAAAAATTTTGTACATAGTCGGGAATTGTTGCACAAATTTTACTAACCACAAAACATACATTTGGGTCAATTAAATCGCTTGAATTGCAGAAGCAGTTCATATTTTATTTGTGAATATTCAAGCAGCTGACTGTTCTTTATAGTAGAGAAATATACTCGTATTTAAAATGCAAGTCATTTATTGTGGTGTCAATAACATTTTTTATGACTTAATTTATATTTGCTATTAGTTTGTGGGAAAATTAATCACAGAAGAACTTGGTGCAAAAAATGTTGACTTCCAAATTCATGAAAAATGAGATCAAAGAACTCAGAAGAAGATGTTTCTGTAGTTGGACTGTGGGGTTAACAATAGAAAGAGGATGCTGAGGATTTTTTGATAAATTTTAGAGCTGTATTCTGGAAATTGACATTTTTCCGTTGAAAATACTGTTGAAAGGATTTTCGTTTGACATATTTTACAAGGACGAAAGTGCGCTTTAAATTAATTTTAACGAAAATAGATTTTTGGCCTCAATGTAAACTAGATAAGAAATTTTCTAGATTATTGAAGTTTTATAAGCTTAGAGCTTCGTCGGGTACATCATCGTATACGGTTCGTTTCAAGCCAGATCAAGATTGATAAAAATTGTGAACCAAATCTGACAATGCAGAATTATTGTATAGTGTTCGGAAATTTCAAAAGCATGATCCGCAAAATCCGTACCTGAACATTTTCTCGTTTTATGGCTATTTTAAAGTAAACGCTTTTACCGATAATTTTAATAAAATTATGAAGCGAACCGTGTACAATTTTTGATGCTTTTGAGACCAAGTGAAATATGCAATGATAATTGTTTTTTATGTATTTTGAGTCGCTGAAGTCACTAATTTTAGCAAATATGCAAATGTTTTATGTGTTATTCACCATTTTTCATGAAAAAAAACGATACAAAAAAATAAGTTTTTTTTTGTCGGCCGAAAAACAAGTAAAAAAAAAAATATTTTTATTATCTTTTGTGGGCTTTAAAAGTATTTTTGACTTCAAAGCCCACAAAGAAATAAAAACTAAAAAAAAATTTATATATGTTACGTTATTCATCATTTTCCATGGAAAGAATTGAAAATATTAAAAAAAAGTTCTTTTAGGCTTTAAAACTAGTGAAAAATAATTTAAATTATTTTTTTTTCATGTAAATGTCGTACGCTGGAATTCTGTTTAAGCTATAAAATGGCTATAAAACGAGTAAATGATCAGGTACGATTTTGCGGATTATAAACTTGGAATCTCTGGACACTACATATATAATGTCTAGTAAGGCAGTGGTCTGTAACAACCCAGAACACTAAATGCATTCACTTTGAATAAACGATACCAAATATTTTAATTAATTTTACTAAAGCAAGGTCAGAAATTTTTGTCATATTGTTAGTGAAAGAGAAAACCCTTTTTTCCGCAATTGTCAGTTTCAATAAGGTTTTCATGAGTTGAGCAATTGCCAAAACTCCCTGCTTTGCTAGTAGACATGAATTTTTTGATACATTTTGATGTAGGGGCTTTTACAGTGGTCTGACTATCAACCACGGCCAATACCGGAATCGACCCGAGCAAGCCCGAAATTGACCCCGCCAGTCCCGAAATTTCGTGTCAAAGCCGGGAGCCTAACTAGGAATTAACAATACATGAATTAATTTTTTCTAATATTGCTGACCAAAAAAGAAAAGGTCATCAATCATTTCAGGATAAAATCATTTTTTTTTTGAATCGGTTCTCTACGACTCGCTGATAACTATTTTTTTTATTTTTATGTATATTCAGTCTACACAAAATATATTAACTAATTATTTTTTATATTAATGCTCGCATATTTATTTATGTACGTTCATACATACATAGGGTAAGTTCGGCAGATATGGCCACTTTTTTGTTGAACCTCAATAAAACAGCAATTAATACAAATTTTGAAGGAAACTATGCATGGATTTATTATTTAATTAATTAGAAACAAATAAAAGTGCTTTAAGTTAAATAAAAATGAATAAGTTGTTGTTTTTTTTTTCAAATTTATAAAATGCTATAAAAGGCCAAATCACCCAAGGCTGAGGGTAACACTTACAGTGTTATGCAAAACAATAGCAACAAAATCAATGCCCTGCTAAAAAATCGTGTATTTCTTTTAGTCTTAAGGGCACACACAAAAATGTTAAATGAATCAAAGGATATATTCATTAATAATATTCAAATTAGTTTCTATAATTTTTCAAAAAAATTTAAAATTAATTAATACATTCAATTTGTCTGTGTGCAAAACAAAAGCAACAAAACATGGAAAATGAAAAAATAGAGCAGAACTCCCTAAAAATGAACGGTTAAAGTACCGTGTTTGTAAAGTATAAGTTCTCTCTGAGTCGTATCACTTTAAGTTTAGTTTAGTTTTTGCACGAGCTGTGACATTGGCTGTGCAGTTTATAATGGTCCGTGATAAATACTCTAATCCCCTAAAATTTCATTTATTTCTGGATACGAAAAAAGAAATTCGCAAATATCTCTTGCAAAACTGTTTAATATTAACCGGTCAATAAATTGCATTCTTAAAAAAAGTATAATTACACAAAAGACTCAATAACGGTACATTCAGGTGGGCGGTCGCAGACGAAATTGCAGCGTGATGACAGAAAAATTGGCGGCATCCTCAAACGAAATTTATTTGTCACATCCAAAGAGGTTGTTCGGACACTTAATTAAGATGTCTACCCAACCACTGTTCGCAAACGAGCCATTAAAAATATTTTAGGAAGTTACAGACCTGCGAAGAAACCGTTGTTTACATCTAAGCACAACCAATAAAAGATGGAGTGTTATAATTCAAACACTTTTGTCTAAAATTGTGATGACAAATTGTAATTTGTTATTTTTTAGACTCAATTTAGCAAAAGAGCAAACCGTAAAGTATATTTTGGATCGTTGTCCTGCAGAAATTGCTATAAAATTGGCAATTTCCACTCTGCATGAGGAAGCATCACATCTTGTAGGATTTTTTGGTACTTGAACCCATTCATAATTCCATCTATTTTGTGTAACCATTTCCAGGAAAGCAACCCCAGACCATCACATATTCATCCCTGTGATTTACAGTGCCTTGACAGTAGCTCTTGTCTTGTTGGAACTCTTGACTTTAACATAAGCAGTCGAACTATACAGAGAAGAGCGTGTGCTACTGGACTTAAAAGTTATTAAGCTGCAAAGAAGCCATTGATTTCGGTGAAATATCGAAAAGCTCGAATAGAATTTTCCGCAGAGTATGTGAATTGGTCCATACAGAAATGTAACACGGTTTTATTTTCAGAGAAATAAAAATTTAATATAAAATATTCTGAAGGTATTAAGAGAATATGCAGGCCAAGAACGGTTGGATCCATGGTATTGTCAAGGCACTGTAAATCACGGGGATGAATGGTCTGAGGTTGCTTTCCTGGAAATGGTTTAAGACTCTTACAAAAATAGATGGAATTATGAATAGGTTCAAGTACCAAGAAATCCTACAAGGTGTGATGCTTCCTCATGTTGAGTAGAATTTGCCAATGTTATGTCAATTTCAGCAGGACTACGATCCAAAACAAGATGTGTGAAAGATTGGCTTAAAAGGAAGAAAATCGTGTTATGAAGTGGCCAGAACAATCTTCAGACCTTAACCCGATCGAGAATCTCTGGAATATAGTCAATAAAAGGATCAAAAGAGAGAGTGTAGGAGGAGATAAGAAAAAACTTTTTGGTGCTTTGACAGATCCATGGGTCGCTTTATAAAAAACGACAATAGACAGCCCTATTGCTTCCATGCCAAGGAGATGACCAGTCGTTATAAAAACAAGGTATATTCTACAAAATATTGATCGCAATGTTCAGTCCAATATGTTTTGTCGCGTGAATTTTTGACATATTTTGGTTTTTTTCATAACAAAGTTTGAATTTTGAATAAAATGTAAAATAAATCGTACAATAATCAAAACTTACTTGCACAAGAAATTTGTAATTTGGCTAATTTTTTTGGCGCCAGAGGATGAGATTTTTTGAATTTTTTTGTGGTTTTTACACTTACATTACAGAACAGGAGGCTCAGTAAAAATTATATTAAACTAGCTGTCTCGGTAGACTTTGTCCTGCCTTTTCCGGTAGATATTTCGGATGTTGTATGAACTCAAGCGATGGAATGTATGTACAAGCGAAACAGCCTATATTTTGAATTTACATGCATTTTGAATTTTTAACTTTGATAATTCAAGATGATTATTAGGTCTAACAAAAATGTGTATTCAGTCCAATATGTTTTGTCCGACACTGTATGTGCGTTCAAAAGTTAAAAAGTAAACTTCTAAAAATAGCCTATAAACTTAATAATGTATACACTAAATACGCTTCGCACTTTGGCAATAAACAGATGCGCGCTCGTCCTATGCTATTGAAAAAATAAAATCGATTTTTTGTGGATTTTTTCTTCTATCTAACCCATCGGAAGGCCAAAAACTAGATCGCCAAAAGTTTTTTTTGTCTTTGAGGTATAAATTACTCAATTAAACTATTTAAAAATATTTTTCTGTAAATAAAATAATTTTTTTTTTTAATTTAAAACTTATAGACCCTATTATATAAAAAATCAAATGTACCCAATCAAATCATAATGTGTCTCTCAGGCACTTATGGAACTTTGCTTTGTTATATAGAATAAGTAGGCCTAAAGGGGAGGGTGAGGATGGTTTTAAGACTTTTTGGAAAGTTACTTACTTACCCCATCACCGTCCCTTATGATCAAAATAATTTCATAAAAAAAGCTATAAAATTAATCTTCAACAAAGTATCAAAACCTTAAATTGAATCACTTATACATGCACAAAAAAATAAATAAAGTAAAGGAACACAAAAATTTTATACAATAATCAAAACTTACTTGCACAAGAAATTTGTAATTTGGCTAATTTTTTTGGCGCCAGAGGATGAGATTTTTTGAATTTTTTTGTGGTTTTTACACTTACATTACAGAACAGGAGGCTCAGTAAAAATTATATTAAACTAGCTGTCTCGGTAGACTTTGTCCTGCCTTTTCCGGTAGATATTTCGGATGTTGTATGAACTCAAGCGATGGAATGTATGTACAAGCGAAACAGCCCATTTTTCCAGTGAAACTTATTTTAGCTCTTACTTTTTATATCAAGTCCCATTCATCTGCGTCCAGTAATTGCTGGTATATGACTAATTTGATTTTGGAGGGCGTGTCACCATTTTTCTAAGCCAAACTTTGCAAAAACCTTCTATAGACGATTAGAAACATTTAAAAAACAATTATGAAATCTTCGTGAAAATTCTATTTAAAAAATACTTTTCTATGAGGGACCCCCTAAGTATGTACGTGCCTTTAAATACAACAGCCACGTGATGTAAGTTTCATGGGAATCGATTGAGTGGTCTTCGAGAAAATGATATTTTAAAAATATCTTTGTATGAGGGCCATCCTAAATAAAAGTTTTGTAGCCTAAGCTGCATATGCCTTTTAATATAAAAGCTACGTGTGAATTCAGTGGGAATTGATTGGCCGGTCTTCGTTATAATTATATTTTAAAAATATATAAAAACCACGTGGTGTGAATTCCATATGAATCGATTGACCGGTCATTGTGAAAATGCCATTTTAAAAATATGTTTGTATAAGAACCTTAGACAAGTTAGTATAGGTCAGATATTCAGTTTTATTGCGAAGTCTGGTTGGTTCAACGAGAGGGTATAATCGACTAACGGATTAGCTTTTAAGTTAACTTCAAATAGTGTTTAACTTCCGTTAAATTTACCCAAGTCCGTTAATCGTTAATCCACTCAAGAAAATAGAAACATTCTCATAATAATAATAAGCAAAATGATGAAAAAACTAACCATTCTTAATATATTTCTATAGCTTAGGCTACAAAACTTTTATTTAGGATGGCCCTCATACAAACATATTTTTAAAATATCATTTTCTCGAAGACCGCTTAATCGATTTCCATGAAATTTACACCACGTGGCTGTTGTATTTAGAGGCACGTACATACTTAGGGTGTCCCTCATACAAAAGTATTTTTAAATAGAATTTTCACGAAGATTTCATAACTGTTTTTTAAATGTTTCTAATCGTCTATAGAAGGTTTTTGCAAAGTTTGGTTTAGAAAAATGGTGACACGCCCTCCAAAATCAAATTAGTCATACCTCAGCAATTACTGGGCGCAGACGAATGGGACTTGATATAAAAAGTAAGAGCTAAAGTAAGTTTCACTGGAAAAATGGGCTGTTTCGCTTGTACATTCCATCGCTTGAGTTCATACAACATCCGAAACATCTACCGGAAAGGGCAGGACAAAGTCTACCGAGACAGCTAGTTTAATATAATTTTTTACTGAGCCTCCTGTTCTGTAATGTAAGTGTAAAAACCACAAAAAAATTCAAAAAATCTCATCCTCTGGCGCCAAAAAAATTAGCCAAATTACAAATTTCTTGTGCAAGTAAGTTTTGATTATTGTATGAAATTTTTGTGTTCCTTTACTTATTTATTTTTTTGTGCATGTATAAGTGATTCAATTTAAGGTTTTGATACTTTGTTGACGATTAATTTCATAGCTTTTTTTATGAAATTATTTTGATCAGAATACGTTAGATTGAATAGTATTGGATGGGTTTGGGAAAGAACATGGGTCTCTCAAAACTATGATTGGGCAAGGTACAAGACCCGAGGCAAATATTAACATCTTTTTGCCTCACACTCTATTGAAATAAATACGTGCATGTTACTTTTCTTTACCTACAGACGATTTTGTGTATTGTTATCAACGGTTTTGATTTAATTTAACGATCTCGGTTTTTTTTCTTCGTCTAAAAATTAACAAAACTTTTGGCTGCAGCTTGTGCATTTTGATCCTATAGATGATTTTGTATTTTTTTGCTGTTCGGTTTTTTTTTTGTGTCTGTGCATGATTTCTTTTTATGATAATGATAATGGGACAAGTGAGTAGAGCACGAACCCCGACTTAGTCGACGAGCTTAGACCAGGAACCGCTAGCATGCACACCCGCTCTATGCATACTTAGGTCCACCTGCCTAAAGATAAAATTTCATTTTATCATCAATCATCTTTATATTTTTCCTTATTTGGTTCCATGCAGTTCCTGCAGATATCATTATCAAGCAGTCTCAGTTTGGTTGCATAATGACCTACACTGGCGAGCAAAATTGGCCGCATGTTTTTCATTTTTGGATAAATCGGTTCGTATCAAAAACACATAAAAGTTTTACAAATTTTTTTTTCTTTAAGTTTATTCAATATATTTAACTACAACATTTAATAACAAAAACATCAAAATTCCAAATTCAAAGGTGAAAAAAAAAAAAAATTTCATAGTTCATGCGCCCAATTTTGCACGTTGGAGTCATCGGAGGAAATCTTTACGGCCATTCTTGAAATTAATAATTTATCCAAAGTCCCTTATTTTTTTTCACTTCCTTTATACGTTTAGGCATACTTTCTGCCAATTTTTCAATGGTTTCTTTGGAAATTTTTTTCCATTCATCCTGGACTCTATTCCACAACTCTGCGTTATTTTTAGGTGGATTATCATAGGAACCTAGCCTTCGTTTTAAGATAGCCCAGAAGTTTTCAATGGGGTTTAAGTCCGGGCTATGTGCGGGTCATTTGAGAACTTTAAATAGTTGCTCTTAGGGCCATTCCTGCACTACTTTGGCCGTGTGTTTTGGGTCTCCATCTTGTTGAAAAGTGATTTCTTCAATTGGATATGCACATTCATCCAAAAAACCGGGTAGATTTGTGCGCAAAAGATTCAAATAATCTTCTTTCCTCATAATACCATCTATTTTTACTATTGGTCCAATTGACCACCACGTAAAACAACCCCACACCATTAGACTTCCTCCACCATGCTTCATAGTTTCTTTTACATGGTGCTTTTGAATCCTATCCTGGGGTCGATGCCAATAGTATTGTTTACCATCAGAGTGATATCGGTTGATTTTTGTTTCATCACTCCAGATAACGCGCTTCCAATCCTTCCTGGGTCCAATTTTTGTGATCTTGACAGAACTTTAGGCGGCTTTTCACATTCTTATCCGAGAGGGCTGGCTTTTCATTTCTTAATGGATGCGACTAGACCAATTTTTTTTAATGCCCGTCTTGCAGTCCATTGACTAACGCGTTTATTAATAGCGTTTGCAGCTGCTTCCGGTATTGGGATGTTTTTTGAATGCATCAAACGCTCCATCAAACGTGCGTCACCATTGGATAGTATTCTTGGCTTTATTGGTGTAATGATGTTCTTGCGGTTTCTGATTTTATTTACTATGGTTTTGCTTATACATATTAAGTTTTTCTGCAATTTCTCGACTCGAAAGTCCTTTTCCAATAAGATGTACTACGTTATTTCAATGTCTGCTGAAACTTTTTTCATTTTCAATAATTTGCTAATTATGACACCGTACGTACGCGAACTAATAAAACAACGAACTGAGCAAAGTTGTCAATGCCTACTTAAGTAAAAATAAATAAGTAAAATTCATTCAAGGAAATAACGGCACAAAAAACGGTACTGAATCAACTCAAATTGAATGAGTGCAAAATTGGAGACATGGACTATGAAATATTTTTTATTTTTTTTTCCACCTTTAAATTTGGAATTTTGTTGTTTTTTTTATTAAATGTTGTGGTTAAATATATTGAATAAACATAAAAAAAAAAGTTGTAGAACTTTTATGTGTTTTTGATACGAACCGATTTATCCAAAAATTAAAAACATGCGGCCAATTTTGCTCGCCAGTGTATGAGGCAATGTCCAGTTATAACCCCTGTCAAGAGGCGGAAACTTACTCGGGATAATGATAGTAGGAATTCAGTTTTGGTTTTATTAAGATTAGGCCAAAATATTTTTGTTATTAAGCTGGTGTTTAGCTCTACCCAGCGTGTGCTAGCTTTTGTTACCATACAAATGTACATTTGGGAGTTGTAGTATTGGATCGCATTCGCTAGTCCCCATTTGGCTCCAAACATTTTTTTGCCCGCGTAGTATGCGCTATGAGCTCTTTTAATACGTCCTTCTACATTGGATTTCCAGGATAGTTTCTGTCCAACATTATTCCTAGGAATTTAGCTTCGTTTGAAACTAAGATAATTGTGTTCCTAAGCTTTATTTCCCTAAATTTAGGAACTTTGTATTTTCTTGAAAAGAGAACCAGTTCTGTTTTAAGTGGGGTTATACATAACACTTTTTTTGATGCCCATAGGCTTATGGTTGAGAGAGCTCTTTCCATTAGTTCACTCACCACATTTAAATATTTACCCGATATAAGAAGTACAATGTCATCGGCATAAGCTACTGCCTTAACCCTTTCGTCCCCAATGTTGCATATAAGTTTTCTGATTTTGAATCTCTGCTACTGCGTTTTTTTTGCGCGACCTAGTGTGCAATGACTTTTTTTTTGCTTCTTTGTTTAATTCTTATTTCATTTCTTTCCTTCTGTGGACGTTTATCAACCGTTACGAAGATATATGCTCGAAATTATTAGTGGCTGTAATTACGAAGAAGTTTTTGCTCGAGGTAAGGTATTTCTAATGTGTTTATTTATTCGTTTGAGTTTTTTTTAATGCAATTTTTGCACGTAATCTTATAACGATATTGATAAGTAATGCAAATAATTTCACTTTGTCAAAATATAAAGTCTTTTAAATGCAGTGGAATTTTTTGTTTGTTGATGTTGCTTATATGCAACATTGGGTATCAACGGTCTATTTTTATTATTTATTTTTATTTTTTCAAACTTATTTAGGTAATGGCTAACAAAGGACTTAATGATAAAGAGATAGCTCTATTTCTAAATTTTGAGTGGGATGATTCAGATCACGATGGTGATGACATATTGGAAAAATTTGTAGATGAAGGCTTCTTTGGAGCCATGGACGTGGAAAATGTGGAAGAGTTTGATCTGATCGAGAACCCTGATCGCAGTGATTATTGTGAGATTGACATGGTGAGAAGTGCTAGTGGTGTTGTTGAAGCTATGGATGTTGAGAGGGATGCAACTGAAGAGGATGCACTTGAAGAGAATGCACCTGAAAACGATGCACCTGTAGAACAACAACCAAAAAATTCAAAAAACAGAAATCTGATGTATACAAGTGGCGTAAAAAGGATATGGAACATGTAAACTGAATGGAAATCGGAATTGCTAGAAGTTACAAGTTTAGCAACTGTGCGTTGGTACGATACTCGCGCTGTTCAACTTATTTCGAACTACGTTTGTGCCGAACCAGTAGATACGTGTCATCATTGGAATGGAAATAAAAAACAATTTGAACAAATTCCACGTCCAGCAATTATTTCCAACTATAATAAATTTATGGAAGGAGTGGACTTGGCGGCCATGTTGCTTTGATGTCTTTTTTACGTTTTACGTGTTTCCAATTCCTTTGAGGAAAAAAAGCTTTCTATTTCCATTTTTTTTACCATAAATTTTGGTTCTTTCGGAGTTGGAACGACCTCGTGCAGCTTTTTTTCTTTTTCAATTAAGCTGAAGCATCTGCCGCAACTGTTATAGCTATGGCCAGGTATGAAAAATTTTTGTTCGATTTCATTTAATTGTGATGACAAGAGTAAGTGATGTAAAAGTACAGTCAATTTTATATTACGATTTTGACCGATTTTGAATCGGAATACAAAATTATATTTTTTTTGAGGAAGAAATATAGTTTTTGATATGGAATAATAAACAAGATCCAATTTCTTGTCCTCCTCGCGAAGCAACGCTCTCGTTCCAAACGTACATGTACCCTTTAAGGAAAAATTACTGCATGAATTAAACTGATCGCCAATGAAAGTTTATTTAATGATTAAATAAGAAATAAGTTCCAAATTTTTACAGTTATTTCATTTATTCTCTTGTTGCTTATTGCAATACTTTGGAGTAATTTAATTTTTTTGGGAATTGTTTAATTTAAACTTATTTCGTAGCGCCAATTACATTAAATTGGACGCACTATGGATTTCTTTCAATTAAGGATATTTCATAATGAATAAAAGTCTCAAAGTAAGAAATGAAAATATGCCATAAAAGTCGTTTGGATTGGGTCATTCTTCACTTCGTTTTTGGGGTTAATTTTAATAAGGAAATTTTATCCCAAAAAATGGGGATAGTATTCCAACATTAAAAGGTATTTCGTAATTGAAAAAATTAATTTGTGAAATGAAAATTAAATTTCGTCGAAGCTTTCTTAAAATATTAAAAAAAACTCAAAAAAAGCTCAAAACTGATTTAAACTAACATGCGATTAGAATTTGTATTTATGCCTAAATCTTAAAATCTAATCTATAAAAATACAGTGCAGTCGTGGTAACGTGACCACCGTCTAACGTGGACAACGTGGAAACATGAACGAAATAAATTTTGCATTGACTACCTTGTAGCAAGATATAACTCAACCATGCAATACGCAAATGGCTGTTTATGTATTTTTGTTTTCATTTTTTTTAGTTTATGAAGAAGTTTTTTGTTTCTTTTAAAGTTTTTGTTGTTACGAATGACGTCAGAGCGACTGCGCTGCATAAATTTTGGTTTAAATTTTCATATTCGCTAACGTAATCAATTTCGCTACCGTGAACAACCTTGGTTTTAATTAGTTCACGTTACCGCGACTGCAGTGTATTTGTTTAAACTAAAAAAAAATACTTCGTGAAACCAAAACATATTTTAGTTTTATACAATACATCCTTAGGACGCAAAAATTATTAAATAATAAACAAATAAAATTTGGTAAAATTAAGCAAACAATTTTATAACTTTAACAACTTACCTTTCTTTTTCCACTTCATCATAAATACACAAGTTATACGTCCATAGTTGCCTCTTATAATATGCAATGGATGTTGTCAATGATTGTGTTTCTAAAGTTTTTTGTAGATCAAATGCATGTTTAATGTCTTCTCTGAATTCGGTATTGGTTTTTTCAACTAGAGCCATATGCTGTCCTTTTTTCTCTTCAATTTCTTTTTTCCTCATTTGACGAATCACTTTTTAAAATACATGCAAAGTGATCGCACGTTTTACAAGTATCCGAATGTCGATGTTTAAAGCTTAAGCTAAAACAATTTTTAAATATCGATGTGAAGATCGTCAACGAAACAACATTTTGGTCCTTAAGATCACATGAATTCTTATATTCTTTATAGAATATAACCATATTTAAATTTGGATGTAAATACATATTTCTTTTGTGAAACTGAGCGACTGTAGTGCGATTCGTACTTGGGAAAGAGATTTATAAAACGAATGACATTATTTCTGTCTTCTTCAGAAGTTTTATTAACAGACTGGGCGGCTCCTCGTTTCTCAAACGCATTTGGATTTCTAAGCGATGAGTTTGCAGCAGAATATACCCGAAAAGAAGTGACTTTCAAACATTTCATAAAAAAATCTCTACACATTTTTTGAGATGAACCTGTATCATCTATGAACGAATATTCGTAGTTAAAATTACTTTCTCTTAAAGGAATAATTGGATTGTTTTTTGAGATTCTTAAAGACAAATTAGTTTTTTTATCGAGGAACGTAAAAGAAAGTTTTTTGAGTCCAACTTCCCGAATAATAGTAGTCGAAAATCTCTTTCTACCGGCAGACATCAATTTTATTGCAATAACTTTGGCCGCACTTGCAAATAACTTGGGTCTCAAATAATTTAGTACTAATAATTTTTCCGGAAGCAGTTTTATGTTCCTTACCCCTTTCAACATTTTCCTTTGCAATGTGTTCACTTTTGTCGTTTTGGAGGGGAAACATCAACTAAATAGATGAAATTTTAAATAAGTTTCAATTACTCTTAAAAGTTAACATGCATGTTAACAAAACTTACATTCTCCACTTGTATCCATTTTTTCCCGTATATTAATAATCTAATCAAAAAATCTTAACGAGTTATCAAAATGCACATAACCACTGAAAATTATTTTCACGACTAAAATGTACACATGCAACCCAATTATGTGTGAAACAAAGAGGATTTAGACATACGTCGTCACCTGACATCCTGGAAATCAAAGCTTACTTAGTTATCTAAAGCAGGGGTTCTTAAACTTATGTGGTCCGAGGACCCCTTATCGAGCAAAATTTTTTTTGCGGATCCCACCCCAACCCTAGACATTTGACGTCGTTCTTAAGCTTAATTTTGGGCTCAATAATGACAAAGACACTCAGGCTTGCCAACCGTTTGGTTTTCACCCGGACTGTCTGGTTTTTGAGAGCTTGGTCCGGTTGTCAAACTCAACCAAGCATAAAATGTCCGGTTATCTGACGAGGTTAGGGAACGAATTAATTTTTTTTGGCTTTAATTTTTCCGGTTTTTAAAGTTATTTTAAACACTATGTCCTGTTTCCTAAGGTCTTAAAGTTGACAAGCCTACAGACACTACTTACTCGTTTATAAGGGCAAACAATTTTTATTAGGATTTTCATGTAATTAAAACACAAAATGAATAAAAATTGTGGAAAGTAAAGGAATTAAAAAAGTTACAAGTCAAAGTATGTATGTAAATTAAACTCAGACTAATATTTCTTGGTCAAAATAAGGCTAAGAAAATAAATTGTTTTTTTTTTCAAATCTTTTTTAGTAAAGAATATAATAATAACAAAGCTTATAATAAAAATTATTTTTTTGGTAACTTTATGTTATTTTATAAGCGAAATTTGTTATATTTTCTTCTGTGGAAGTTTTTACTTAATCAGATGGATGATGTTGTTTTCTTGAAACCAAATCCACAATGTCGGGCTCTATATTCTTAAGTTTTATCCTCAGGTTTGCTTCTACATTAAACTTGTTTCTATACTATGATTTTATGTATAATAGTATCAAAAAGGCCTTTTCACACAAATACGTTGTACAAAACGGAAACAAGTTTTGGAGGGCCTTATTTGCAACTGCAGGGTAATCGGATTTTAAGAGTAACCAAAAGTTTCAAAGACGTATCGCAAGAGATATCCACGCGCATATCTTGCTCTAATGTCGATAATTGCTTAGCATTACTAACATCTGTGTTAAATGGATCCCTGATCCCATCGTTAACAGAAGCAGGACAAACAAAATACTTTTGGAAGCTGATTTTTAGAGACATCAAAAAGCAGCCGAGTTTCATTATTGAGTTCTCTATAAGGAAATTCTATAAAATCGCTGAGTGTTGGAAAAGACTCATACACACACTTTTGAATGCGTTTTGACCATAATTCCATTTTTTTTTTTTGTAGTCGCTTCAGCTTCACATAAATTTAATTTGAAGATAAAAACTTTAAATTTATATGAAGCTGCACCTTGTAGATTCAAACTGAAATTTACAAAAATTGATGATGTTGTAAAAGAGTGGAAAGAGTGGCAAGAGTTAGGTGCTGGGCATCCCGGATTTGAACAAAAGTAAATGCACACTTTGTTTTTTAAAAATAATTTTTAATAAATGAGTTATTTGAATAAAGCGAAAATTTCGAAGATGTAAAATTATTTGATGTCAAAATTGTGTCGCGGACCCCTGGAATGGCTTCGCGGACCCCCAGGGGTCCGCGGACCACAGTTTAAGAATCTCTGATCTAAAGAATTCAAATATTGCGTTTCATATTTTAATTCTCCTAGTGTGCTACGTCTATTTGCTATATGGGCAAATCCTGCGTGACGAACGCTGCATATGTACATTCGTACGCGTTTTCGGATTAAAATATAAAAATTTTTTGATGTTTCAAAAGAGATACCTTCAAATTATACATAGTGTTTAGTGGGATTTAAGTGTATTTTCGAATGGCATAAAACATAATTTTTTAACCGGTAATTGTTGCGAAATAATTGATAAAATAGTTATGGTTTCGAACGGGCATGGTGGAAGTATGTCAGATTTTTTAGCATTTTTCACATTCGTATTAATGAATAAATACTTAAACTTGCGGCGATCTTCTGATATACAATTTTCACACATATTTCACATCACACTGAGTTCGTAAAAAATAATAACCACAAATATACCTCGAAGTTGCTATTTTTTTTAATTCAAAGAAATACTACCAAAATATCGTCTCGAAAATGCACAAAAATCATACAAATCGACCCACTGACACGCCTTCCCATGGCCCGCTTCGGTTGAAATTTGGGTACAATAGCTCCCAGGGCTAAAGATATATTTTCGGGCCTGAGCACCAGGAATTTGACAGCATTTAATTTTTCCATACGATTTTGAACCAGGGTACATACCTAACTTAATTCTTTTTGAAATAGAAGCCTTTGAAGCTTATTTTTCCTAATCAAGGAACGGCACTGGTGGTAAATTTAGGAAAAAGGATTGTTAGTGCAGACGTTTTTCGGCTAACGTAATTAGATTATTTGTATCTTCTTGGAAAACAATAGCTAAATCTAAATACATACATAGATATTAAACCGCTTAAAACTTATATCGCAGCTAAAAGCACCATTTTCACGAAAAGTTGAAATATGAAAGGTCATAGATCTTGATTTTGATATTGCCAACGACGTTAGTGACGGTGAAAATTAACAATATTTTCGGACTTAAGAAGTGGATTGAATTAGTTCAAACTCATAAAATGAGATTATACTTAATTGCAGACTAAAAATTAAATTATACATAAAAACAGTTTTAGTTTTTTATTGCTTGCAATTCCAGTAAATTTTCCAGTTTTTTCCAGTAATTGTTCGCTTCGTGCATGAAACTCAGTAAATTGTACTGAACCATCTGTAATTTTTACTGAATTTACAGTAATTTTTACACAGCTCTCAGTAATTTATATTGTGAGACACATTAAAATTTACTGAAATACTGAAAGTAAAATTTCATGTGGATTACAGTATAATTTCATGATGAAAATTACTGAGATTTTCTTTTTTATTTTGTTTTCAATGCAATGAATTCTAATTAACACTATAAAATATTTTTGGTTGGTATTGTTTTTATAAATAAATATATAGGTAATTAAAACTCATTTACAAGTATTCGTGCTGTACATTCAGCCCCTTTCAATGATTTTATCTACTCCTTTAACGTTCGCTTGCAACCATCGGTCGCTTGCAACTCTGTTCAACGCGTCGCAACAAATAGCATGAGAGGTTTTTGCGCCGACACTTTTTCTTTTGGGTTTTTGCTCGTACAAAATATCTTTTTGGTTTTTGCTATGAACGTGTCATATGTACTTCTTTTTACAATAAAAATAAATTATTTTTTTATTTAAAGCAGTTTCTACGTTGCCATAACAGAATTTGAATTTCAGTCAACCAAAACGTGGCCAAAATTCAAAATAAAATGCATATGTTTTTTTTGATATATCAAAAATTCAAGCAAATACACCTATCCCTCGATTTACGTGGTTTCAAAATAACGTGGTTTCAAAATATTAATTAATTAATTTTTTTTTGCAGTTAAAATCACGTATAAGACATGTTTTTCAGTTAAAAACACGTGAACATACATAATATGATGAAGTTTCGTATATATGTAATTAACATCATGGTGTAAATACAAAGGTGGAGTAATTAAAGCTCTTCTCTCATATCGTCATGGGTATTTGACATAACTATATGGACATTGATATTTATTACCAATTCGACTTTTATTTAATTTCCTAAATAGTATTAATTACATTGGATATTTGATTGAATTTTAAAATTAAAAATTAATTCCATAAAATCTAATTATTTTATTTAATTTTTATTTTTTATATAACCTCCAATTTTTCATTAGGTAGGTATGTACATTAGGGTGTCCCAAAAAAATGAAAGCTAATTTTTTTAACGCATACCCTCTAATTTTGTTTGAATGATGTCAAAGCAATCGTAAATAAAGTTTCATGTACTTCGAGTCACGGCAACCCGTGCCGACTTGCATCGAAACATGTGACAACTTGCATACCAAGGCGTGCGGGAGCTAACATATCGATCTATATGTAATTGCACATCATTTTGTTTGAAATATTAACTTTAATTCATCTTATGAACCACTACAAGGAAATTTGTCTTTTGAATCTGAAATAATGGATTCACAAGAAAATCTGGCCTTCCCAACTGAGAACAATACAGCCCGATACTAATAAAAATTCTATGAGGAAAAATTTTATCATCCCAAAAATAAGTCTCAGCATTAGATAGTTGTCAGTTAAGTATGAGAAATTCTGTATTTATTATTGAAGCAAATATTGAGCCACTTGGACATAACACCGACGAATTTCTGCTAAGCAATTCATCCATTCAAAGAATTCGTACGGAAAAGCGAAAAGAGCGCGCAGAAGCTATAATAGTCGCTTTCCAAAACGAAGTTCCGGATACTCTAACTGTCCATTGGGATGGCAAACTGTTGTCGGCTTTAGATGCACGCCAATTTAACGTCTATCAATAGTTATTTCGAATGGTAATAAAGAACAACTTATCGTTGTGCCAAAATTAGACAACTCTTCACGAAGTGAACAAGAACCGACAGTTTGGAACGCTGTTTTCGACTGGAACCTTGATAATAAAGTTTTTTTTTTTCTTCGTAATATGTGTTTTATTGGATCTTCCATATTGAGGAACTAACAATAATTTATCATACTTATAATACATGTTTTACTTACATCTAACTGATGTTAGGATTAAAGTGAGAAAAATAAGGATTGGAGTGAAAAGGCTACTTAAGTTGTAATTACTGTATTATTAAATCTTTTAATACGCGAAAAGCTGGGGTTGTTAAGCATGTCCTTAGCTAGAGTATTAGGATGAGTTGATAAGCGTTTCTTGTAATTTATTGAAAATCTGATTATTTCATCTATGATAGTAGGAATTTTGAGTTCTTTGTGCAATCTAGAATTTTTGAAGTACCATGGAGCTCCTGTTATAATACGAAGAATGCGAGACTGTGAACGTTGAAGTAACTCAATATTAGATGAGCTAGTAGAGCCCCAAAGTTGGATTCCATAAGTCCAGATTGGTTTAATAATTGCGAAGTGCAAATTATTTGTTTTGATACTATAGTTTCATATACTGGTCGTATTAATGGTGCCTGTGAAACTGAATTCAGAAATGCCTATTTTTCCTTGCCGCCATCACTTCTACGAATTGGTATTAAAAAGCTTGTTTGAGGCAAAAATTTGCCAAATAACTACAACCCCTGATATTCTGTTGTTCAAAAAGTTCTGAGAAAACTAGAAAAATATACAGAAAAGCTATCGTGCCTAAACGTTTCAGATATTGACAAACTGCTAGAATTTTACCGAACTGAATTAACTAAAAAATATTGCAAGAGATGACTATCGAGAATTAATAGAGCTTTCAATAATATTTCTTGGCGGAGATCAGATCAGAACTTTAAGATTCGGCCTCCAGGTGTCATGCACCAAGCTCGATGGATGGCGGGAGCAATTTATTCATTAGAAATTTTATTACTTAGTTATTTACTCTTAATTCAGAATATTAAACTAGGATAAGGCAATTCTGCTAGACGTATGCCTGTTCATCGTGACTTCCTGCATCAAGCCTTGGCTGCAATGCACTTTAGCGGTTAATTATCTTACCAGGATTTGAGCATTTTGAAGGCTTATGAAACAGTCAACAAATGCATCTCAAATCAGCTTTACAGAAGTTCTGCCAGCATCTTTTCGACGATGATGTAGACCAAGAAACGAAAGTAAAAATATTTACTAACTTAGCCAAAGAAAATCCGTCAGCCTACAGTAAATGCTACGTCCCATCGAATTGTTTAATTTTATTACTTTGATCACTTTTTTATTTTGAGAAACATCGTCGACTTTATTTCAATAAAAAGCAAGTTCATGTTCAATCTACTCAAAATTAATGACAGTTTTCTCATAGAGTGTCCTGCTTCATGGTCATATAATGTTTCATGTCAACATGCTAAAACAGAAGTGCTGACACAGCAGACTTTCATGGCTAAATCCCTGTTAGTTCGTCAAACTGGAACCGGAACCGGAAGTCGCAAAAATTTGATTTGAATGAGTTATTCCTCCAAAAATTTTTTGGAAATTCGAAGAATTGTTTTGGTTGGGCGGTAACCGGTTAATGATAAATACTAAATACATATATATAAGATATTAGTAAAACACTGTTATTTACTAGAAAATTTTTAAATTCTAAGATCCCTTTAGGGCTTCCATACTAATTTTTAGATCAAACTTTTGACATCAAGTAGGCACGGGTTATCATTATCCGATATCAGTAAATTTAACTATTTGTGTCAAACGGAAAAAAATAGAGGGTATGCCTATCTCAATTCAAAAAATAAAATTTCGACTTATAGCCTGGGACACCCTAATGTACATATCGCACACATTCTACTAAAGAGACACAACTCAAAATTTTGAAATTTTCAGAAAACGCAAAAAACAGTTTTGGAGCTCATGAGGTATTTATCAGAAATAAGGTGTGAATTATTTAGAAGAAGGTACTAACAGAATATGGTTGGATCATAGCGATCACAACAGCTTTAACTAAACATAGGACACTTTGGCATCTTGTACACGAAAAAAACCCGATTCTAATTTTATTAAAAATTAATAGGAGATTATAAAAATTAAAATCTGAAAACAAATATTACTCTTTTATAGTAATAAATAAAAAATCATTATTAAAAATTCTATTCTAGTTTGTAATTATTTTCATTTTACATTTTTTAATAAGTGCATATTAAAAATTAATTTCTTCATTTTAATTATCACATAAAAACTATGAACTTTTACAAGGATTTTATTAAATTTCAATAAATTGTGACATTAGAATTTTTACATATTTCATATTGTAATATATGATTCCCGTTTAATAATTTTTAAAAAGTAGTTATAGAAAAATTATTTCAAGATTTGGAATTTTTATTATATTGAATTTTATTTCTATTTTGTTTTTAATTTGTACTCTGTTTGAGTTCTCAACATGTTCATGCAAAAAAATAAATATAAAGGGTGTTTTTTTTAGAGGTTTGTTTTTCGAATAGAGATAAAACTGGGATTTTGTGGTCAAATCTGGCAACTCTAATGTCATTTATATTCAGTTTGGTTTGCCATTTCATCATGAACAGGTTGACAAAAGAACAACGCTTGCAAATCGTGCAAATTTATTTCGAAAATAATGGTTCAGTTCGCGAAGTTTACCGCAAGCTCCGTCCATTTTATGGTCGACATAATCGTCCATCAGAGCAATTAATTCGGTTAACCATGGATCGTTTTCGCACTACGTTTACTCTATGTGATAATACGCATCCGCAGAGACGTCGAACAGTGCGCACCGAAGAAACAATTGCCGCTGTAGAGCAAAATGTTGAAGAGGACCCGAATGAATCGATTCGCCACCGTGCACAGCAATTGGAGCTTTGTCCATCAACTTTATGGAAAATTTTGCGCAAAGATCTTGGCTTCCGACCTTACAAGATCCAGCTTGTGCAAGAATTAAAGCCGCGAGACCATGCAATGCGTCGTGATTTTGGTGTATGGGCCGAAAATGAGATTGATCTCAATGCTGATTTTCATCGCAAAATTTTGTTCAGTGATGAGGCTCATTTTTGGTTGAATGGCTACGTCAACAAGCAAAATTGCCGCATTTGGAGTGAAGAGAATCCACATGAGACCCTTGAGACGCCATTACATCCACAAAAACTGACTGTTTGGTGTGCTCTATGGGCTGGTGGAGTCTTTGGGCCATACTTCTTCCGAAATAATGCTGGAGAGTCAGTTACCGTTAATGGAGACCGGTATAGAGCCATGATAACCGACTATTTTGTTCCCGAATTGGATGGCATGAATGTGGATGAGTTGTGGTTCCAACAAGACGGCGATACATGCCACACAGCGCGCGTCACAATCGATTTATTGAAGGAAACATTCGATGAGAGCATAATTTCGCGGAATGGACCTGTCAATTGGCCACCAAGATCGTGTGATTTGACACCATTGGATTATTTTCTTTGGGGATATGTGAAGTCGCTCGTCTACGCCAACAAACCAGAAACGTTAGGGGACTTGGAAGCCAACATTCGTGGCGTTATTGCCGACATACGGCCCCATATGCTCGAAAAAGTGGTTGAAAATTGGACCGCTAGAATTGGCTTTATTCGAGCCAGCCGCGGCGGCCACATGCCCGAAATCATATTTAAACATTAATGGCATAAAATTATCCTTCCAATAAAGCCAAATTGATGGACATTAAAACGATTTTCTTGTGTTTTATTTCAATTCGAAGTTGTATACCTCTAAAAAAAACATCCTTTATAAGGCTTGCCAAACTCTTACTAATTGGCTTTGAAGTAATGTGTTGAACAGAATTTGGACGGGGTCGGGAAAGCGGCAACGGAAACTCGCTGACCATCCCAATTTTGTTCAACACACAAAAAATTTTAAAAATCATTTTCAGTTATTATTATTTCATCATAAAAACTTTATAATGTACTTTTTAAAAAATTGTACAATCCTTTTAAAATATAATAAATTATTGCAGAAATGTTAATATCTACTTTGTAAAAATTAAAAACTTGCATTCGAAAAATTAATGCCTGCTTGATGCAATTTTTATATTACTCTTAGTAATTTTTAATAGATACTCGAACCGTTTCTAAATTACTAAATTACCTACTAATTTTTCTTAAATTTTGATTAATATTTACAATAATTTCGAGTTTCGTTTTTTCCGTGTAGCTTATTTCCATTGCAGCATGAAGAAAGACATTTCTCTTTTTTGACAGCAAAGTACAGCAAAAAATTAACTCATCTCTTTTGTGCTGGTAGATATGTGTATGATGAGCAGTTTCAACGAAACAACTCGAAAATGATAAATTTTGAGTTGTGCCTCTTTAGCAGAATGTGTGCGATATGTATTTTGTTATTATTGTGCTATTTTCCTTGAGTTCTATTGCTCGATATACGCGATTTTTAAATTTTGAAAACCAATCCACTCAATTTATATGGACTTCTCATCTCAATTCTATTCTATATACATATGTTTGCCTTATTGTTTTTGCCAAGAACATTTATTTACGTTTGTTTTTTTTTAAGCTGTGAGCAAACAACGCAAGGGAATCTTGTACAGTGCAGTCGCGATAACGTGAAATAATTAAAACCAAGGTTGTTCACGGAACCGAAATTTTTCACGTTAGCGAACATGAAAATTTAAACCAAAATTTATACAGCGCAGTCGCTGCAACGTATTTTGAATCAAATTTTTATTCTTCATATCATTTGTACCAACAAAAACTAAAAAAAAACAAAAAGCTTCTTCATAAATTAATAAATTTTGCGTATTGCTTGGTTGAGTTATGTCTTGCTAAAAGCTAATCAATGCAAAAATTATTTCGTTCACAATAGACGGTGGTTACGTTACCGCGACTGCACTGTATTTAACTATAAACAAAACATTGAACTAGAAAATCTTAATGAGTTTTTTTAGTACATTTTCGTTGTGAGAAATATGCTTCAGTACATTCAACACAATTTTAGTACATTCGGTACGTTTTGCTCATATAATTTGTTAGATTAACCTTTTTGTAAAAAGACTTTTCTTTTCATTTTTGGTGAAATATGCGGGATGATGTGAAATAAATTGGAAAAACCTATTTTTTTTCTTTTTTTAGTGAATTTTCTAAAATTTTTTTAAATTTTACTGGATTTTCGTTTCCATGACGATATAGTACATTCGCCCACTAAAAAGTACATTCCAATTTTTTATTCCGTACATTTTCACAAAAGGAAAATGCCATCACTCGTCTACAATTTTTTTTTTTTGTTATTTTAAAAAAATTAACAGACCGAGATGATTTTGGGGCAATAGAATCATAAACAGCGATTTCAGTTTTCAAAAGATTACATATGTACAAACCAAAACTGTTATAAATTGTTTCTTTATTACATCATCAGCATGTGGCATGTTCAACACTTTTGTAAAATATTCAATAGGGCTATTCCATATTTTACTTAACATAAATTGATTGTGTTGATTTTGTCCGATCTTAAAATTAAAATAACGAGTTTAGAAATGAGGCGACAGGCGATATCATACGATATCACACACATATATCTATTTGAATATTCCCTTGGAAATTAAGGATACTTTATAGGATTATGCCGATTAAGCAATGCAATGAAAACCTTTAAATTTTGCAGCAAAGTTGCAAGCTATCTCATATTATTTAGTTAAGAGCAGATTTTGGGATTCAAAAATTAGATATTTCAATAGTTTGACGCGGTTCTTGATGAAAAGGTACAGTGGGGGAATGTCGAAAGCTTCATCGCGAGCCGAGTTTTTCGTTGTATTTAATGCACCTGTAACTCAGTACATTGCAGGTTTGTTTCTACTTGTCCCGTACAATTTATTGGTTCAGTTTAATTCATCAAACAGGTGCAGTATTCGAAATAACGATTCCGGAATTGACAGTAAAATTTCAAAATATTAGTTTTCAGCTGAGTCTCTAGCTTTTTTCCACCTAGTTTCTGCAGGTATACAGACTCGCCCTTGTCTTATGGGTAACGTTGCTAAGA
The DNA here is from genome assembly GCA_963662105.1 of Meiosimyza platycephala. Classification (NCBI taxonomy): domain Eukaryota; kingdom Metazoa; phylum Arthropoda; class Insecta; order Diptera; family Lauxaniidae; genus Meiosimyza; species Meiosimyza platycephala. The sequence goes on along the minus strand of OY759210.1, from coordinate 38,674,145 downwards.
TATATTTTTAAGCAAGTTCATCGTCAAATATATTTCTTGGAAAGAAACCAACTACCTCAAAGGAAATATTTTCACCAAAAAATGAAGGTTCTTGTATGGTGCCAATGTTTCTCTATTTAGTGAAAGTGATGATGTGGATCTTTTTAGTGTTAACTTCGGAACATCTAAGGATTGTCCAAGATAAAATTAGCACTTTTCTTTCTTAAAATTTACAATTATGTACATATATATAGGGGAAGGCGGGGCAAAGCGGTACACTGGGCAAAGCGGTACAAAGGGTATATTTATCCTTGCATTATAACGCCATCTAATGTTATTATAAGGAAATTGTTTTTGAGTAGTGCTCTTGTAACTGCCAGGTTATAGTGACAGTTCGACCCTCCGTTTTCGAGATCCACGAATGAGTGCATCCGATGTAAGATTTGAGGATATTCGACTTAAGTAAATTCATTTCATATGAATATTTTAAAAAATATCGTAGTATATATTAATGACATTCATTTTTATTGACAACGATTTGTTTATGTTGATAAATTTTTGTTTCGCTAGTCCGTATGTTTACATAGGTCATGGCGGCAGAGTGGTATTGCACTTCGTATACCGCTTTACCCCACCCGTGGGGCAAAGCGGTATAAACGTACTTTATTTTTGCATCGCAATAACAAACATCTTCTGTTGAGAAAATAATGAGCCTAACTACCTTAATAGATTCAATATAGATCGAAGTAATAGCTTACATGTTTAATTGTGCGAAAAAATTCTTCTTTTTTGTGAAAACTTCGTTTTCCCGTTAGGCATACCGCTTTGCCCCACCTTCCCCTACAACACTTTGTGATGGCATTTTAGGAGAAAGATGTCTACTAGCAAAAAGTTCGCGAACAGATGTTGGGCATTTACCTGGATAAACCAGCTTTCAAACATTCAGCTACATCGAAAAAAATCGGTGCTGCAAAAATAATACTTAGAAAGGTTATTTTCAATTACAAAAAGGGTGTCCTGTTCAACAAAAAATGGTTCGGACATCAAACCCGAATTTTCAAAGTCAGTAACGACGGTAAAGCAGAGTCGCATCAATTCAGTACAAAATATGGCGGCTAGAGCTGGTACCTCGAAATATTCTGTACAAAACATAAAGAAGAAAAGTAACTTGAGGACCTACAGGCAGGCCCGGATTTAGAAATCTGCCGCCCTTAGGTCAGTCAGAAATTGCTGCCCCCCTTCACTAGTAAATATAGAAAAAAAATTTTGTAATATCAAAAGTGAGGACCTTTTTTTTCGCTTATTAACATTTTTAGGTAATTTAGTGCATACAATCCCAGTATTTGCACTTTTTTTCCCCCTGTGTAAATAAATTTAAAAAATGCAAAAAAAAAAATTTCAAAGTTCCCAATATTTGCCGCCCCTAAAATCGTGCCGCCCTAGGCCCTGGTCTAGTGTGCCTAATCCGGCCCTGCCTACAGGGTTCAAAAAGTATTCTGATACTTGATTCATTCCGTTGAAGTCAGTTCGTGACTCAAAAGCGATCCCGAAAGTTACATACATATATGAAGGCTACCTGACTAAATTCGACAGTTCAGTTATGGACGACGAAATACATTCAGGCAGATTTCTGGGCACGAATTTTGAATACCTATGTATGTATCTATGAAGAAAGTGCGGATACACAGCAAGTTAAAAAAATGCAAATATTTGTAATTCTAAGGATATGCGATAATCAAAAGCATACATATATGGGCTATTATTTTTGGGTGATTTTTAGATCTCATGGAGAACAAAAAAAAAATCAACGTAGTAACTTTTTTAATTTAACGTATTAACTTTTTTATTTATTTCGTTTTCAAGTTATTTCAATATATTTATCACTGGATCTACAGTAAGAGTACCCAAAAGGTATTTTGCTGCAACCGTTTTCTAAATTACTAAATTACCTACTAATTTTTCTTAAATTTTGATTATTATTTACAATAATTTCGAGTTTCGTTTTATCCTTGTATATACTATATACAGACATCCACTACACCCATTTCGTGATAATAGCACATATATACTTTGTCGATACACTTGTAGTGCACGGAAAAAACGAAACTCGAAATTATTGTAAATATTAATCAAAATTTTAGAAAAATTAGAAGGTAATTTAGTAATTTAGAAACGGTTCGAGTGTCTATTAAAAATTACTAAGCGTAATATAAAAATTGCTTCAAGCAGGCATTAATTTTTCGAATGCAAGTTTTTAATTTTTAAAAAGTAGATATTAAAATTTCTGCAATAATTTATTATATTTTAAAAGGACTATTTTTTAAAAAGTACATTATAAAGTTTTTATGATGAAATAATAAGAGCTGAAATTGATTTTTAAAATTTTTTGTGTGTTGAACAAAATTGGGACGACCAGCGCGTTTCCGTTGCCGCTTTTGGAATAAATTCAAATATATTTTGTGGTTAAGACGAAATTTCATTTGCGGTTGCAGCGGTCACCTTGCTTGCTTTGTCTTTTGTTTTGTTTTAATTGGATTTCAGATTTGCATACACAAAAGCTCGGTAGAATTTGCAATGTGGCAAGTGACTTGATGGCCATTTCAAGTGCGCTTACGCCGACCTCTACTAGGTACTATGCTCAGAACCATTAACGCAGGACCTGAACAACCTCCAGAAAATGTAAATGATGAAGACTAGTATAAAGACTTATAATTTGACGCTATCGAGAATTCGGTGGGCTATATATGCCGTAGTCAGACTTGGGTATTTTTGAATTACATTTCTTTCAATCACAATTACAAGTAATCATTACCTTTAATTAAAAAAATAAATTAAAAGTAATTGTAATTGAAATTTTTCAATTACATTAATTTCAATTACATGTAATTTAAAATTACAATTACATGCAATTCTAATTACTATTATAATTGGATTAGTAATGCTTGAAAATGTAATCTTTTAGAAAGTTGTAATCTATTACTTTTGTCAAGTAGTTTGAAACGAAAATGTAATTGATCACACATTTTTCAGCAATTACATTTATTAAAATTTGAAAAAAAATTTCTTTCAAGCGTTAAAATTCACAAAAAAATTTATGTTATTGCATATGATTTATATGGGAATATAAAAGAAGAACTTGAGCTCTAGCCTTTCACCAATTTTAATGCTTGTTGGACATGTATAAATGACCTTATTACAGTTTGCTTAAACTTTTCACACTTGATTGAAAAATGGAAAAATATTTAGAATATCCCATGAATTCAAAAATTTCATTGGTTTTCGTCCTATATACAAAAGTTGCTCGAACAGCGCTACCTTATTCAGCTTTATTTTACCATTTTAATAAAAAAAATTTGTCAACCATATTTCGCTGAAATTCGCATATTTGAGTATGCGCCTCAAAAGCACTTCCACTTTGTGTCACGTCCGTATCGCTTATATTGGCTAATATCCTGGAACAGCATGCTCGATCAAGCCTGTTATTTTTCCTAACTATAGTCCTCCCCTAGTACTACACAAAGCGCCAAGTTTACAACACAGATTTCTTTGGACTTTGTCAAGTCCGTAGCTGTAGAAATACACACATGTGTATCTATTGATATGTATTTATGCATTTGTGTTTGTATATCTTGTAATTGATTACTCGAAAAATTGGCACAAGTCTGGCCATAGTTCACTTCGAAAAATATTGACTAAGTTTTCTTAAACATCGTTTTTTGCACCATAATAAATTTCTTACGAAGTTATACACAAAAACCAAAACAAAACCATTAACCAAATCACCATTACGTATAATCAAATAATGTTCTTAAATTAATCAATTTTTTCCACTGTTACGCTCTCCTCACATTTTTTGATTTCTACTTCTCACAATTTTTAGCCAATAGGAACATGTTTAAAATGACGTCAGTGGTGTACATGCGCACAACAAATCAAATTTCGTGCGTCGGATATCGCAATCTGTAGTTTATTGATTCATGGCCAATTAGTAAGAGTTTGGCAAGCCTTATATATTTATTTTTTTGCATGAACATGTTGAGAACTCAAACAGAATACAAATTAAACACAAAAGAGAAATAAAATTCAATATAATAAAAATTAATAATCTTAAACATTATTTAATCGAACTTACAGTCATTAAGCAAAGACCAATATTGTAAATTTTTACTTATTGATCAATGCTATTTTTCAACAAACATGACAAAGATAACAAATGGAACAATTTTAACCTGGTAATTGGTGACATGTTTCGGCTATTACCAATAGCCTCATCAGACCAGTTTGGTTAATTCTGTACATGGACTCGAACCCCTGATCGTTCATGCATTGCAAAAGATGACAAATGGAATATGCGCACTCTGTACACCTCATGACAAGTCCCTCAGTAGCTCAAGTGTTAGAGCGGCCGTCGCAAAAATATGCAATTGCAATGCATGAACGATCAGGGGTTCGAGTCCATGTACAGAATTAACCAAACTGGTCTGATGAGGCTATTGGTAATAGCCGAAACATGTCACCAATTACCAGGTTAAAATTGTTCCATTTGTTATCTTTGTCATGTTTGTTGAAAAATAGCATTGATCAATAAGTAAAACTTTACAATATTGGTCTTTGCTTAATGACTGTAAGTTCGATTAAATAATGTTTAATTATAAAAATAATCAGTCGCTAAAATCAACTTTCTTAAACCATATGGAGAGCACGCCGAATTTCAAAAATATGTGGCTGGCAACACCACAATTTCGAAAAATAAATCATAGCATGACTTTAGGCCGACGGTCTAACGGCTATGGCAGCAAGCGAGAAAGTGACAAAAGATGACAAATGGAATATACGCACTCTGTACACCTCATGACAAGTCCCTCAGTAGCTCAAGTGTTAGAGCGGCCGTCGCAAAAATATGCAATTGCAATGCATGAACGATCAGGGGTTCGAGTCCATGTACAGAATTAACCAAACTGGTCTGATGTGGCTATTGGTAATAGCCGAAACATGTCACCAATTACCAGGTTAAAATTGTTCCATTTGTTATCTTTGTCATGTTTGTTGAAAAATAGCATTGATCAATAAGTAAAAATTTACAATATTGGTCTTTGCTTAATGACTGTAAGTTCGATTAAATAATGTTTAATTATAAAAATAATCAGTCGCTAAAATCAACTTTCTTAAACCATATGGAGAGCACGCCGAATTTCAAAAATATGTGGCTGGCAACATCACAATTTCGAAAAATAAATCATAGCATGACTTTAGGCCGACGGTCTAACGGCTATGGCAGCAAGCGAGAAAGTGACAAAAGATGACAAATGGAATATACGCACTCTGTACACCTCATGACAAGTCCCTCAGTAGCTCAAGTGTTAGAGCGGCCGTCGCAAAAATATGCAATTGCAATGCATGAACGATCAGGGGTTCGAGTCCATGTACAGAATTAACCAAACTGGTCTGATGAGGCTATTGGTAATAGCCGAAACATGTCACCAATTACCAGGTTAAAATTGTTCCATTTGTTATCTTTGTCATGTTTGTTGAAAAATAGCATTGATCAATAAGTAAAAATTTACAATATTGGTCTTTGCTTAATGACTGTAAGTTCGATTAAATAATGTTTAATTATAAAAATAATCAGTCGCTAAAATCAACTTTCTTAATTAATAATCTTGAAATAATTTTTCTATAACTACTTTTTAAAAATTATAAAGATGGAATCATATATTGCAATATGAAATATATAAAAATTCTAATGTGGCAATTTATTAAAATTTAATAAATTCTTTGTAAAATTTCAAAGTTTTTAGGTGATAATTAAAATGAAGAAAATAATTTTTAATATGCACTTATTAAAAAATGTAAAATGAAAATATATACAAACTAAAATAGAATTTTTATAAGGATTTTCTATTTATTACTATAAAAAAGTAATATTTGTTTTCAGATTTTAATTTTTATAATCTCCTATTAATTTTTAATAAAATTTGAGTTGGTGTTTTTTCCGTGTACACCGTAAGCCTGCCTAGCGTTGCCATATGGCAACAGGACATTTCAAGGATACTATGAGCAGGATCTAAAAACTAATGATGCAGTTTTTTAATTTAAGTCTTAAATAGTATACTTACTTCTAAAAAATCTTTTTAAAATTCGAAAAAAAGTTTACTCGAGGTTTTTTATTTTTTAAAACTTTCCAGAAACATTTTATCAACTGTCGTTCATATGCATAACATCAGATCAGATAGTCGTGTAGGCGAACTAAAGATCTACAGGCTTGGTACATGCTTTTAATTCGTTTTCATGCGTAGACAACCGAGTATAAAAAAAGACAAAGGTTTCGTGGATTTCGCCATATGTGTGACAAAAATAATGTTAATTTTCTTTGCATAGAAAGTAACATAAAAAAAATAAGCAAACAATTCTTTAACACAAACATTTCAAAACCTATCCGATTTGAAAAAAATTTCTTAGATAAAACATTATTTCTTTATTCTGAACATGATAGTTTAATCAACTTTGCTATTTGCTTGATAGTAAAAGTTTAAGTACAATTTGTTTGTACGAAAAAGTTGAAATTTTTTTTATATATGATTTTTAAAATTCGATTCATTATATTATTTAGGATAAAGTTGGCCCGAATTTTATAAAAAAAACTGTAATTTATAAAAAAAAAAACTGCGCGGTTGTCTAAAAAACTGTATTTGCAGTTAAAACTGTAAATATGGCAACGCGGGGTGCAACACAACAGCAAGCGAAAACAAACACTGTGAAAATCTCTTAGAAGAAAAAAAAGAGTAAGAATAAAAAGAAAAAAAAGAGAAAATAAAAATAATATAACTATAACTAAAAAATAATAATTTAAGGGAAAAAGCTCAAACGAATTAATGCTCATTCGTCTCTTCACGATTATTTTGGGTCGAATTCGTACCATCTGCATTTTCAAGTGGTGTAATTATGGCGTTGAGCGTTGCTTCGTAATCTATTTGTATAGCTTCTCCCCAGCTCTGCACCTCGTAACATAGATGAGCCTTTCCGCGTGAACACGGAGGACAGCGGCGCTTCAAACGCATCGAATTTTGAAAAAGAGATCGGTAACTCTCGTTAACCGAAGTGGGAATTGTCCCAACATCTGAACCGCTGCTATCATGTGGGCGGCCTACCGAAAGAAAAAAAAAAACAGGATTTCCTAAAGAAGCCTCAAAGTTTCTATTGCCAACAAAAGCATTGCCATCGTCTTCGTCGCAAACGGAAAACATATCTGATAAAGAGAGTGCTGCCTCCGCGGAGGTCAATTCCGATTCTGGTAAAGAACTTTAATTTTTTGTTTAATTTTTAACTTATTTTTCGAAGTTATATCTATTCTTAATTTATTATGTAAATGTACTTGGATTGATGTTTTTATTTTTATCACTACATTGTATTGAAAACCAGTGAATTTTCTGTCAAAGTTTACTTTAAAATTATGAATATCCAATTATATTATTCAGAATTAATTTAGAATCAGGTCTTTTTCACTGAAAAAAATCAAAACCCTAATTTTGGCCGCATTTAGAGCTCAGATACCCCTCTGTGTGCTCATACGACGCTCTCCAATATCCGCTAATGTTCTGGAAGGGAAAAAACGGATATTGCATAAATATTAAACAACGGGATCCCGTAACAAGTACTTCATTCATTATGAAACTTAATTCATTTGAATTAATATTAATGAATATATTTTTATAGGAGCGGAAACAAACAAGAACGTTAGCTCGAAGGATTACTATGCGTATCGTCTGATGATTAGACGCAGTCAGGATAACGTCATTCTACGGTGTCGTGAGCTTTGCCAACAATTCATGGTCGACATGTTCGTGAAGATAAAGAGCGAACGACTACGATGCTTACGATATAATCAACAGAAGCTGCGTGCTGAAGAATACATTCACTTGCAAGACGCTATTGTGAGCAACGCTGACATCGCCGAAATTGTTAAATCCATCATTCTTCCATCATCGTACATAGGCAGTCCACGTCACATGCAAGAATACATGCAGGCTGCTATGACTTTCGTGCGCGAATACGGACGACCGTGTTTATTTATTACGTTTGTATGTAATCCGAAATGACCGGAGATTACATCTTTGCTATTGCCAGGACAAAATACAATACATCGTCATGACATTACAGCACGTGTGCTAAAAAAAAAATTAAAGCCTTTAATGAATTTCATTACAAAATTACATGTATTCGGTTCCACACGTTGCTGGATGTATTCGGTTGAATGGCAAAAACGAGGATTACCTCATGCACACATTTTGGTTTGGTTAATCGACTAAATACGTCCTGAAGAAATCGATAGTATAATTTCTGCTGAAATTCCAGATCCATCTACTGATCAATTACTGATTGATACTGTTACAACAAACATGATTCATGGCTAGGCTTGCCAGATTCAAATTGTGCTTCATCTCGACATTTAAAAAAATAAACATAAAAAATCTGGATTTTTCTGGACACTTAAAATAAAAAATCTTGATTTGTCTGGACAAAAAAGAAAACCCAAGCTGAGCTTCAGAAAAACATATATGTACATATATTTAATTTATGTAAACAAAATAAACAAAAATTCATTTTTTAAATAAGTTAAATTTAGCCCATAGATACTTATTATTAGATCGAACTGCTTCTATCAATTTGCTTCCTCTTGGTGTTTCTAAAAATTTATTAAATGATTGATAGTTTTCGTTACAGTTTAATCTTATAATGAGTTCTGACTTTATGAGATCTATCAACATTCGATTTCTTTCTCTGGAGTACAAGCTATGTAAAAAGCTAAGAACTTTTTCAAAATAAGCGTTGGTTATCGGAATTGAAGAAATAAATGGCTTCAATTATCTTAAGTTTTTCACTTCGTCATTTTTAAATTTGGGAAAAAAATTTCCAAAAAAATTTTTTCGTTTGGAATAAATAGTTTTTGATAGATTTTCATACATATATATGTACTACGTAAGCAATAATAGTTTGTATATAAGTTATCATTGTTTACATATTTTGTTTGAGAAATGTCAAATTTTTATGAGCAGTTCGCACATTCTGAACATAACGGATGTAAAGACATTTTTAATCCATGCAGTAGATGTTTTTTGTACCTAGTCTTTTTATTTCTTTGTTCGAATATCTGGACATATTTCTGAATGTCTGGACTCTGGACTTAGGATTAAAAATCTGGACAATCCAGCCCATCTGGCAACCCTATTCATGGCCCATGCGGTAATCTGAATCCTTCATCGCCTTGCATGGCAGATGGAAAATGTACAAAGAGTTTTCCTAAAAATTTCACTAACGATACGATCACAAATGTCGACGGATATCCAATATATCGTCTAAGAAATACCTATAATGGTGGACAATCATTTACAAAAAATGTCAATAACGCAGACATTGACATTGGCAATCATTGGGTGGTGCCATATTCGCCTCTGCTAAGTAAAACATTCAATGCTCATATTATTCTGCAGTTCGGTGAAAAGCATCAAATACATTTGCAAGTACATATGTGAATAACGGAAGTGATATGGCTGTATTTCGTATTGGCAATACCAATGTTAATGCTCCTCCGGTGAATAACAACGATGAAATAATGCTCTACCAAATTGGCCGGTACATCAGCTCCAATGAAGCTGTTTGGCGTATCTTTGGTTTCCAAATTCATGAACGGGATCCAGCAGTTATTCATTTAGCCGTCCATCTTGAAAACGGCTAACGCGTATTTTTCACGAACGAGACGTGCTATAAATCCACCAAAAACTACACTCACCGAATTTTTTGAATTGTGTAATCGTGCGGATGCATTTGGTGCATTTGCACAAACACTACTCTATTCAGAAGTACCACGCTATTTCACATGTGACTGATGATATATTGCATCGACATCGTACACGGTGCAACGATCTAACGATAACATTCAGTGACGCTATGTACAATGAAGCATTGATTGCTATCGAGGATCTTTGCATTGTCATTGCCAATTTACCACTAAGTCATTTCGGTATGCATTCGCCAAATCGAAGTGCATCTGATTCAGTGGCGTTTACTCTAAGGTGCGCAGGTGTTCTCCGCAACCACAATCCGATGCATTTTTTTTTAATCTCTATTAGACGTTTTCATATTTGTTAAAACATATCAAATCAATAATTTGACACTGTTCCTACTGGCACGCTGAAACATGCCATATTTATCATATCATATGTACAGTGGACCCCGCTTAATTGATCCGTTAACGGCGCAAAAAATTTGGATTTATTAACCGGGGAATCAATAAAGAGGGGACCGCATATTTGATCCAACGGATCATTTAAAAGAATCCCGGATATTTGATCGACTAAGTCAATTAAGCGAAGAAAAAGGTAGATATATATTTTACTGACCAGTTTTAATTAAAAGCTTTTGGTTTTTTGTAAAAAAAAATCGGTAGTCTTAAAATAAAAATTGAAGACTTCAGAGGCTATTGTTCACATACGAAGTTCGGTTACACTCGACGCATTAAGAACTTACGTTGACATTAGCGGCAAGAATTTCAGCACAATGTTTCCACAAGAAAATTCAAAAATGTAGAGTCTCTGTTAGATCGGAAGTTATTAAATATTTTCGACCGCAACTCACGAATTCCAGAACGAATCTTAGTGTGCAGCGTGCGATGAATCAAAATTTAATGACGAGTGTCAGATACTCGTTTCTTTGGTGTGACTCGTCGCACGCTTGGATTCCTTCAGGAATTCATGACTTGCGGTCGAAAATATTGAATAACTTCCGATCTAACAGGGACTCCACTTTTTTGTAAAATGGGCTTTGTAGATAATAGAATAAGGAACAAAATGTTATTTTTTTAAATGTATTCTAGTTGGGGGGACATTATGTTAAAACTATTTAAACAATAAAATTATTATTATTTTTCATTTGTTGACAGCATAAAATTTTTTTTTTAATTTATTGCAAGAGCTAACGTTATAGTCTATTAAATAAAAACATTGATCGGATCAGTAGAACTGAAGATAATAGACTTCAAGTATGAGTATATTTGACAAATTCCAGCCAATTATTAAAAATTCATGTGTGGATATTTTCGAAAAAAAAATGTTTTCAGAAAAATCAAAAAACATGGGTCAAGTAATTTTATGTATAGAAGCTGTAAAAAAAATTTCGGGCGATTGTAAAATACCAAGTCCAAAATCCTGTGTGGTTTGTAAAAGAATGGCCGATATATGGATGGAAGGCAACAGAGTTTCGGCTTATTGTCCTTTTATACTGGCATAGTCGCATTAAAAACTGTTGTAGATGATAATGTATTTTATCATTTTACATTATTACATTGTGCATATAGGGTGTTGTCTACAGAGAATATTCTCAAACAAAACATAAACACGGCGTCTGAAATGATTAAATACTTCGTTGAACTATTCCCTTACATATATTGTGCAGAAAAAGATTCTTACAACGTTCATTCTATTCTGCATTTAACAAAATGTGTAGAAGGAATAGGTTTTATAAACACATTTTCTGCATATGAGTTTGAAAATTTTATGCAGCACTTAAAACGTTTAGTGAGAAAGCCAACACAAATATTGGAGCACTAAATATGGCAAAATAACTTCTTTCAAATCTTCAAAATATGTATTATCTTAGCCTGAAAATTACTCTTTTGCTGAACCAGGTTTTGGAATGAGGATAACAGGACTTTTGAAACAAAACGATAAAATTCTTATTTCGGGTAAAAGGTTACTAAACTGTAGAAGTTACTTTAGTGTACTATGCGACTCTCTTACCAGTCTTACCATTTTTGTCTCTGGTTCAGAAAGTACCGTGGAAGAAATATTTGAAGAAAGTTTTGTATTTTTTAAATTGTTGTGCCTTCCGTCAGGCTCAGCATTTTTGTATATTCCTATTTTGCACACAAGAAATAATTAACATATAGTCCAGGATGTTGCGGTACATTTTTTATGGAAAATTTTATTACAAAAATGTTTATAGAAAAGTCATCATTTACGAAATTAGGGCATTTAATTAACATCAATCTAAAACCAATTTTTTCTTTTGAAATAATTTTATTTTATTTATTTTTATAATAATCCGAGGGTTACTTTGATACTGTCATTTACTAGTGTCATTTGCTGTTAATAGTTGTTAATAGTAGCTTAAATAAATTGATAAAAAAAACAAAAGCTACTAGAATAAATAAATATAATTTTATCAAATACAAATTAAAACTTTAAGGTAAATATAATATTTTTTATTTTGAATGTATTTTATTTTAGAAATAGAATTTTAATATTAGGTTATTGTGCTCAAAATGGCTACCATCAACAGAATTTACGTTTGTTAAAATGATCCAGATTTGTTTCGTTTCATATGGAAAATTACGGATAGAACAATATACGCATATTTACAATATTTTGGTTTTGAAATGGGTAATGAAAATAAACTTTGGACACCAAGTCTCATTTTTACAAACTGCAGCATAGTTTTGAAAAAATGGTCATCTGGAGAAAATGCGTACTTAGACTTCGGCATTTCAATGCTATGGTCAGAAGCAGTAGATCATTCCGCTTGTTATTTTTGTGCAGTAAGTCTTACGGGTAATAAAGCAAAAAAAAGAAAATCAATTAGTTATCCCAATGTTACTAGTGCAAAAAAAACAGTTTTTTACTCTGCATGCAATACACCAAAACCTCTCAATAAAGACGAAAATACGAGCAGTACTAACAATAATTTTGAATATCTCCATCTGACGACTTTGGTGTTAAGATTAAACATTTAATAAGTCTACCAGAACTAAGTGATCTGATACGAGATTTGAAATTATCTAAAGTAGATAGTAAAATACTGGCATCACGTCTACAACAGTGGAATTGCCTAGATAAGTCAACCAAAGTGTTAATTTATCGAAATAGAAGTGATCTTTTCTCCGCTTTTTTACAAAAACAGATAACATTTGTTACTGCAATAACATTGATGGTTTATTTGAAGAGTTAAAACTGCAATAAATTCCAAGTGATTGGCGTCTTTTTATAGACGGGTCCAAGAGCAGCCTAAAATTCGGTCTTCTTCTCAATGGCAATAATTTACCTACAATTCTAATTACACATGCTGTTAATACAAAAGAAACATATGAACGCATTGCACATATATTTCAATTGATTCATTACAATAAATATAAATGGAAAGTTTGTTCAGACTTTAAAGTAAATAATACATAAATGTTTATTTCCATAAAGATATAATAAATCGTAACACAAAATTAAATTAAAAAAATTTTAGGTCATTGCGATAGTTACTGGCCTGCAAAGTGGATGCACAAAGTACTGCTGTTATGGGATAGTCGAGCAAGACAACATCATTTCTATCATGAAAAATGGCCTCTTAGGAATAAATTTGATCTTGGAGCTTTAAATATTTCTGATCCACCATTAGCATCACAAAATGATGTGACATTACCTCCGCTGCATATTAAATTGGCACTAATGAAATAATCGCCTTAAGTGATCGAGCTTTTTTTTTTTAAATACATACACGGAAAAACGAAACTCGAAATTATTGTAAATATTAATCAAAATTTAAGAAAAATTAGTAGGTAATTTAGTAATTTAGAAACGGTTCGAGTGTTTATTAAAAATTACTAAGCGTAATATAAAAATTGCATCAAGCAGGCATTAATTTTTCGAATGCAAGTTTTTAATTTTTACAAAGTAGATTTTAAAATTTCTGCAATAATTTATTATATTTTAAAAGGACTGTACTATTTTTAAAAAGTACATTATAAAGTTTTTATGATGAAATAATAATAACTGAAATTTTTTTGTGTGTTGAACAAAATTGGGACGGCCAGCAAGTTTCCGTTGCCGCTTTCCCGACCCCGTCCAAATTCTGTTCAACACATTAGTTCAAAGCCAATTAGTAAGAGTTTGGCAAGCCTTATATATTTATTTTTTTGTATGAACATGTTGAGAACTCAAACAGAATACAAATTAAACACAAAAGAGAAATAAAATTCAATATAATAAAAATTAATAATCTTGAAATAATTTTTCTATAACTACTTTTTAAAAATTATAAAGCGGGAATCATATATTACAATATGAAATATATAAAAATTCTAATGTGGCAATTTATTAAAATTTAATAAATTCTTTGTAAAATTTCAAAGTTTTTAGGTGATAATTAAAATGAAGAAAATAATTTTTAATATGCACTTATTAAAAAATGTAAAATGAAAATATTTACAAACTAGAATATAATTTTTCATAAGGATTTTCTATTTATTACTATAAAAAAGTAATATTTGTTTTCAGATTTTAATTTTTATAATCTCCTATTAATTTTTAACAAAATTTTAGTTGGTTGAGTTGGACCCTATTAGTTTTTTAGCTCTATCTCGAACACCCTTGATACCTTGATGACTAAGGCGAGTCTTGCGTTTGATGAAGTTTTATTTTACGTTCTTCCTATAGATTCTATAATAATAAATATAAATAAATTTTATGACAAAATAATTTGTAAAAAATGGCAAGAAAAGAATTTGCAGAACATTGGGAATGTGAATATTTTTTTATGAATAATACTAGAGTACAGAAACCTCAGTGCATTATTTGCAAACAATTATTATCTGAAATGATAGAGAGCAACATTAAAAGGCACTACAAAACGAAGCATTTAGAAAATTATAAAAACTTGGAAGGAGTCCCCAGACACAATCTCATTGCAAAATTAAAATCAATGCTTAATCGCGAATTTACTACAGAAAATGTGGAAGCTAATTTAGCAGAATGTACACTACGCGCTTCTTATATAGCAAGCTATAATATTGCAAGAGCGCAAAAGCCATTGACTGATGGACGCTTTTTAAAATCCACATGCATGGATATGATCAAGTGCTTTGGCGCTGCTGCAATAAAAATAGCTACTCATATACATAGATGCCGTACCATTATCAGCCAGTACGGTCACAAGAAGGATAGCTAGCATAAGTCAGCATATTAACCAAAAATTGACGGAGAAAATACTTTCATGTGCAGCATTTTCATTAGCCTTAGATGAAAGCACTGATGTTACGGATGTGGCTCAGCTTATAATTTTTATAAAATTTGTAGATAAAGATTTTAATGTAGAAGAAGAACTGCTGAACTTGGTTCCATTATACAATACTACTAAAGAAAAAGATATATTTACGGCTGTAGAAATATCCGTAGAGTCTATAAATGAATTCCAAAAATTGAGCTCTGTATGCACAGATGGTGCTGGAAGTATGCGTGGAAAAGAATGTGGGTTATTGGGTCAATTTAAAAAACGAAATTTGAACATTCAATTTTACCATTGCTTAATTCATCAAGAGTCCCTATGTGCAAAAGTTATTGGATTGACTGATACTATGACTACCGTAATTCAAATAATAAACCGAATAAGAGCAGGTCACAACGCATTAACACACCGCCAGTTTCAAGCCCTCTTATTGGAATTAAATGCAGCATATCGTTACCTCAATATCGAAAGGCCCTAACTAACATTTTTTTCAAAATCAAGTTTTTTTTTTGTAGATGTCGGTAGGCCGCCCACTAATACAATATTGATAAAAATTTGTGTGCTACGTTTGAAAATAAAGTATTAACTACCAAATAAAAAAAAAACAATCTCACTTCAATTCTACAAAACATAAAATTTCATTAAGTTTTTTCGTTCTCCTGTAAAGAAACAAAAATGTTAGTTAGGGCCTTTCTATATTAAGGTAACGATATGGAGACTTAACTATGTTTTCTGAAGTTCGTTGGCTAAGCAAAGGCAAGTGCCTCCAAAGATTTTTTCACTTCGTAAGGAAGTTTTAATATTTCTTGAACGAAATGTTAAAAATTCTGTAACATTTCAGCAAAAGTTAAAAGACGAGAGCTTTTTAGTGAATCTTGCATTTTTAACCGACTTTACGGCAATTTTGATCTCGCTAAATCTTCATCTACAAACACCCAAGCAATCCGTCATTGACATGGTATCATCAATAGAAGGTTTTAAAAAAAAAACTGCGCTACTTACAATTACAAGTGGAGTTGAATGCAAACCGACTCCAAAACTTCCCATCCTATTCTTTAATTAAATCAGAACACCCAAGCATCGTGTTTGAGTCTTATGCTCAACAAATAAAACGAATGGAATTGGAATTTGAAAATTCTTTTTAAGGATTTTGAAGATGTTAAGGAAAAAATTGACCTTTTCTACGATCAACAAAATGTGACATTTTAAAGCAAAACCTAGAAATTCACTTAGAACTTTTAGATCTTCAATGTGATTTAAATTTATTGGCTTTAAATGAAACAGGTATATCTTTTTGGAGGCAAGTACCTGACTATAAATATCCGCTGCTTAAAACTGAAGTCCTAAAACTTTTATCTATGTTCGCAAGTACATATATATGTGAATCAGCATTTTCTCATCTGAAACTCATCAAAAATGAATATCGAAATAGTCTATCAAATAAAAACCTTTTAAACTTATTAATAATCGCACTTCTGCCGGAAGATTTTAATTTTGATGAATTTTTCCTGAATTCATCATAGTTTTTTTTTCTATTTTCAAGTCTAATGTCTACTTTTTCATTATTTTTTTGTTCTTCCCTAATGAATTGAAAAAAATTTGAATAAATATAAATAAAATAATAACAAAAAAAAAAAATTAAAGCAAACATAACAAAAAAAATATTAAAGAAAACAAAAATAAAAAATACAAAAAAAAATATTAAAAAAACAAAAAGGACGGGAAAACAGCTACCTCCACGCGGTGTGATCTGGGTAAATCAGATTTATTCTGACTAGCAAAAAGCTGTGCACATATAAAATTACATTATTCATCACATGTAAAATTTTAACAGTGTACACATGAACTGGTGCGCTGCCGTGTGCGCTACCGGCATGCGCGTTGTTGCTTTAATGTGTTTTTTTATGTTAATAATTCTTTATTGATCCGTATCCAACGATTTGTTGTTGTTGTTGTTTTGTTTTAATTGATGTTCCACCCTTGAAATAAAATCCTTGGTGACCGCTGCTATAGAGCACAACACTTTTCTTGATTTCAATGCCTTTAATTTTTAACTGCAGTTCACTCTTGATTATATTTCCTAGTTAGTGTTGAGCTTGTTCATAAATAAAAAAGTTATATATACCAAGAGTTTCTTTATGGATAAATAAGATATTTCATTTTTCTTTTTTTTAAATAAAAAATGATATTCGAGGGTTCATGCAAACTTTCACGGTGTGCTTGTAATCGAGGGTCCATATAACCAAGTGTAAACATAATCGAGAGTGTACTGTATACCAATTTTTCACCTTATTTGAGAATCACACATATGCACACTGCTACTATAAATACTCCATGGAATTGTGCAACCACTTAGAGACTTGTTGCTTTAACAGTCGCTTCATTGCATTTGTTGTTGTTTTTGTTGTGCATAACTTTTGGTTTGAAATGAAATTGCTAAGATGATTGCGCCTTTTTGAGTGATGTTGCGGCAATGTGGTAACAAGTTGTAGGTGAGAATAAAGCGGTTCAGCAAAAACTGTGATTGAGTTTCATGCGTTGAAATCAAAATGATTTACATTCATTAAAATGACAACGTCAAGAGTGGGAAAATTCTTTGGTTGCAATCAAATTGTGGGCCATTTTTGGCATCTGGAATTATAGTCAGCATTTAAAATACTTAATTATTTCATATATGGCATTTCTTGTTTTATTCTCTTGTAGATTGGCCTTTACGTGAACACCAATGAATTCATCTATCAACACCTTATTTTTTCACCGGAGTTAAAGGCGCAGTACTGGCGCTTTTTTACTTATACGCTGCTTCATTCAGATCAAACGCATCTGTGGCTCAACGTTTGCCTTCAGGTGAGTTTACTATCAATTGTTTTTCAAGTAGAGTTGCCAATTTGTTTTATATTTATTTTCAAGTTTGTCAAAAAATAATTTCGTAAAAACTCACAGTTAAAACTGATCTACACTGATTTACAACAGCTTAGTTAATTTTTAATGAGTTCGCCCTGATTCAGAGCACATGCATAAACCGCATTAGTGTCAAATAGTTTAGAAATTGAAGTGTCAATTATTTTAATTCTTTTTCTTTGAACAGATTTCATCAAAAACCACAAAAATTGTTGAATTTTTTTTTTTGATTCGTTTAAATAATTGTATTTGGCATTTTTTATTTTTATGCTTGCCTACGTTTTGAGTCAGCGTTCACTACAGTCACAAGCATAATCGGAAGTCATGGGGTGCTCAGTCAAAACAAACTAAGATGTCGCATAAATGTACTAATATGTACTCAGTAAATATCAAAGAAATTTAAACTCGAAATTGTTAAAAAGAAAATAATTCAAAGCTAGCGACTGATTTACTGTGTACATTTTATTATACATAACCACCATAACTAATGCTACCAACTCATGTTAATGCAAAATAAGTATATTTTTTTCTAAGAACACTGAAAAGTAAGTATTAGTAAGTATAATATTTAAAAATAAGTATAGGTAAGTATGTATTGTTAAAAAAAAAATTTTCTTACAGGGTACGCAAAATATCACTCACGAATGCTCATTCCTTACTTTTTCTCACTCATGCGAATTCTGTTTTGTGCTTTCTCGTGAGCTTGAGTTGTTTTTGTGTGTCACTTCAATTGAAAACTCACATTGCGTACCTCATTTGATGAAAATTACTCTTTGATAAATAGACACAACAACAACTCTAGCTCACGAGAATTCACAAAACAGAATTCGCATGAGTGAGAAAAAGTAAGGAATGAGCATTCGTGAGTGGTATGTATTATGCGAACCCTTCTCTATATTCGAAGGTATCATCCTCAGGTCTGGTTCTACGTTAAGCTTGTTTATATTTTTTGATTTAGAACATACATACATACATAATAGTACCGAAAAAGCCTGTTCCACAAATACTTCGTACAAAACGGAATGAAGTTTTGGAGGGAATTATTTGCAAATGCAGGGTAATCGGATTTTAGGAGGAATTAAAAGTTAGCTAGTTCAATTTTATTTAACTTTAGTTTCAAAACCGAATCGGAAGAGATATCAACGAGCAGATCTTGCTCTAATGTCGACAATTGCTTAGCATTACTAACATCTGTGTTGAATGGATCCCAGAAACAGTCGTTGCTAGAATCAGGACAGGGAAAATACTTCCGGAAGCTGCTTTTTAGAGCCATTAAATGTTCGACAAAAAGCAGCCGCGTTTCATTATCGAACTCTTTATTAGAAAATTCTATAAAATCGCCGAATGTTGGAAAAGACTCATAAACACAATTTTGAATGCGTTTGAATATAATTCGATTTTTTTATAATCACTTCTATTTTATCTTCAATTTTAAATTTATTTGAAGCTGCACCTTGTAGGCTCAAATATAAATTTATAAAAATTGATGATGTTGTCAAAGAGTGAAAACCGTTAAATGCTGGGCATCCCTGGTTTGAACAAAAGTAAATGCACCCCCAGGGTACCTCGGACCACAGTTTAAGAATCTCTACAATAGGGTAATTCACGATCTTGTTGCATCGTTGCAAATGCAAAATTAGCTGCTTTTACAAAAACAAAACGCATTGATATGCATTTGCAATATGGTGCGTTCCCAAAAATCTTCTCTTGCAAAAAACGCATTTGCAATGATGCATCTAGATCGTAGATTACCCTAATAAATTTTTAAAACCTCTTCCAATGCATATATGTTTTTTCAAACAATTAAATTAACGAAAAGTAAGTATAAATAAGTATAATTCTTAAAAATAAGTATACTTCAGAGAACTGCAAGAGTGCCTAATTTCATAACCCTAAGTATACTCGCTCAAAAATGGGTTGCGGTGCTACACACACCGCAAGACACACAATTTATGCAAATATATACTCTTAGCAATATATGTATAGAAACTGCTGTGTAGCTGGTGCACTTGAATTGCTTTTTCGCACATCGTTGTCGAGTGGCGGTCGTATTCCTCAAAAATCATACGAGTAAAAAAATATGCGGTGCCAATAAAACACACACTTAGAGTAATTGTGTATTTACTTATGTACGCATTTATTCAGCCGCCGATCCTCTTCAGTGTTGCCGAAATGATACAATTGCATCAAAAGTGGTAATTTTCGAACAAATTTTTGGGTCGTTTTTTTTGTTGTTGGCAGTAGCAACACTGATCGTCGCTTTCGATTGCACACCCGAGCACGCACGAAACAATTTTTCGAAAAACACTGCACAAAGCATAAGCAAAAAAATTACCAGAATGCGAAAGCGCCCTATACCATGGTATAATCATTGTTACGAATTTCTTTTTTTTTCAAGACGCGGGAAGTACGTTAAGGGGTTGTCAACGCGATTGCAATTCATTAAACGATACGGCAACATACCTCAGTTGAAGTGCAAATGTCAAATTTTGATTTTAGCCACCTGTCGGCTACATTAGAACCTTCAATTGAGATATGAAAATGCTTTAAAATCAGCCGATAAAATCGCCCAATTGCCATTTGACACCTCTTTTGACTTTTGCCCAATAGAAAAGCACATTGCGGCGTCTCTATTAACACCTTAATCTCCTGTTGAAGGAAAAAAGTTCAAAAGGGTTTCGATTTTGATTTTCTTGCACGTTAATAGTAAAGTTGAACGGCAATAATAAAATAAATTTTTTTTGAACTCATGTGGTCGCGGAAATTTTTTCAACATGCGTGGTCGACGGCGTAATCTAAAGAAAGACTATCGACGCGACAAAAAAATAACATAAATTCGAGGCCAAATAAAAAAATCGGTAATTTTGTTTAATTAAGAGAATCTAAAACGTAATTTCGACACAAAATCATATTATCGCAAAAGTAAAGCTAAACATAAAGAACATAAAACTTGTGAGTTCTAATTTAAAAGCGACTTAATTGGTGCTATGAAAAAATATTAAAAAGCAAATACATTCGCGTTTTTGGACAATCGAAAAATGTGGACTTGGTTATTTGCCTTTAAATTGAAAAAAAAAATTCATTCTTCTGCTTATGGAGTTTACTTTAACTACCTTGAGACTTCGCTATCCATTGCAGGCGTTTCTGTCAGTTGCGCGTGGTACGGTGTAAAATCTGGGTAATCCTTAATTTTATGAAAATGCATAATAAGCTAATAAAAACATCCGAAACGTTAGTGAATTTTACGCTAAATAAAAAGAACAGGTAGAAATTCGCAAATTAAGCTCCGAGCATATGTAAAACGATGTTACAAGTGTTTTCTTGTACATCTGTAATTCCAAGTACAAAAATTGAATTTTTATGCATATAAAAGTGAAAATAAATATTTGAAATTTCTGGCAAAACAATGAAAAATAGAAAAAAAACTTTACTTTGGTGTACTTTACCTACGCGGCAACATCAATGTCAGTTTTTTTTTGGTTACATAAGCTTCGCCGGTGTTAAAATCTACGTAAGCAGCAACGATAGCGCGAGCGGCTTCAGTCAAAAATGAACAGTGAGGGCAGATATAAAATTATAGACAATTTTCCTACTGCCATAAATAAAATTTGTCAAAATACAGAATAAAATATTTTAACGATAAACAAAAATCGATGATTATGAACAGCTTTAGTGATTGAAAATAAAAAAAAAAGGAATAACTAAAATAAATCAAAAACTAATTATTGAAAAACTTCAAAAATCGTTTTGCTGTTGCAAGATTTCTGCGTATTTGTATTGCTAAAAGTGAAAATTGTGTTTTGGCAAAAACATTTTCGTGTCTATAAATAAAATGTGCAAAAAATTAACACAAACTAATTAAAAAAAAAACCAAATTCCTTCAACGTTTGTGCTCATGAAGAGAAACAAATTGATAAAAAAAAAAAACATAAAATCACTAAATTTTTACCAAACAACATAATCAACATATATCACTAAAAAGAACACCAAATTACAACAACAAACTACAACAACTGACACCACCCAAAAAGGAAAACAACAACAAATATACCTACATATACACCAGCTACGTCATCAACAGCCACCAGAGTCGTCGACAACCACACCAGCTAAGTTAATTTTAGTTACGTATATTATTTCATTATAATTAAAAAAACAAAAACCCTAAATTTAAATTTTGTTGTGTTCCCTAGGAAATTCAAGTTATTTTTTTTAAAAAAAAAAGGAATATGAATAGGTGTCACGCATTATATTAATTTCAAAGTTGAATTCCCTTAGGATTAGAATGGTTAAAATTTTCTCACTTGTATGACTACTGTGTAAAAAGAAAATTAAGTAATTCAATCAATTAAATTTGTGATTGAGCTATTTATAAAATAAAATAGAAAAAAAAACAGTAAATGCATTTAAGTAAAATTTAGCCATTTGATAAAATAATTTTTTTTTAGTATACATACTCCTGTAATTATTCTGCTTAAAAAAATAAAATATTTGTATTCTATTAAAAATAGGAAAAATAAGATATGTAAAATCTTGAAGTTCAAAATTAAAATTTTGTTTGAATTAAACGTAAAATTAACTTTCTTTTTAATTTAAAAGAATAAAATAAAATATGAAGAATTGCTAGGCAGTGAATTTGGGGGAGATGCTGGGGTGGGTGGAGCCGTGGTGCCATCGGGAAAAATTTAGGTGAAGTTACCTGGGGTTTTTCTGCTCCCCGTTAGGAAATATTTTTTTTTATAAAATGTTAAATTTGAAATTTAACTGATTTTTTTTTCTATGCATACGCACACAAGCGGCTCAGGGAAACCGCGCCCTAGCCGGGACTAACTTCGGTGGTCAATACCGAAAGTTTTATTTTGCGAGTATTCTCTTTTCTTTTGTCCACTTCATGTGCCGCGCGTAACATCATATAAGGTAAAAGCATCTTGTCAAAAAATGAAATTGCAACACTGAGAGAGAAGTGCTAGAAAAGTCAAAATCATTTAAAAATAAAATAGTTGTTGTTGTTGACAAAATCATTACGTGTTGTTTGACATTTCCAGCACTCGAAAAAGAGGCAACATTTTTCAGTGCAGTAACCATGTCAGTTAAATCATGCCCTATACTTAACGTATTGCAACAACTAGGTGGTGGTTTTTACAGGCACAAACTTTTTGCGGTCGCTCTTCACATGAGTACAAAAATGCGTAAAGAGAAAAGTGATAAGTATTTTTGCGATCGCATTGTGTAAGTATAACAGAACTATAAGTAAAAATAACACCGCATAGTTTTTGTGGCGGTGTTTTGCATACTCGGGTATGAAAAATAAGCAATAAGCAGTTCTCTGGTATACTTATAAGTACAGTAGAATCCCGATAATTCGTAATCGCAAGGGATCGGCCTTCTTTTACGAATAACAGGGGTTTTCGATTTAACGAGGTTTTGATTTAGCGAGGTTAAAATAAGAATAGTACGAATTAACGAAATTTCGATTTAACGCGGTTAAAATAAGAAAAATACGAAATAACGGTTTTTTTTAAATTTATTTAATAAAAATAAAAAACCAAAACAATTATTTATTTAGCTGCAATATATACAAATCGCTCATTTACTTCAAGACTGGCATAACTCAAAAAACATAAAGTGAGAGAAAAGTGCATTTAAAGTTTACAATAAATTAGTTTTTATATGAAAATAATGAAAAGTATGTCTACATAAACTCTTCTCACAAGACAACTTTATGAGATACTTTTCTGATTTTTTCGCACAAAATAAAACATGAAATGGCGGATATTTCTGCATCATTAACTCAAAAATCACGGTTTTAGAGTAATGCCTGTCTTGAATTAAATGAGCGATATGTACTTATTCACACATCTCTGCTGTGACGGACAAACTGACCACGAAAAACACCAAAATTCAAAAAAATAGTAATCCGTAAACGTGACGTAGCTTCCTACTATGATTGACTTTTTTTTTCAAACCATAGTTCCGTAGAACGAATTATAAGAGGTTGTCAAATCGAATTACGATTTATAAGAGGTTAAACAGAACCTATATTGAAAAAAAAAAAATACGAATTATCGAGGGGACCGAAATGTATGGAATTTTTACGAATTAGAGCGATTTTTTCAAGGGACCAACAGTTTGTTACGAATTATAGAGATTTTCGAATTAACAGGGTACGAATTATAGGGATTTCACTGTATTGAGTTTTAGTAAGTATATGAAGCTGAAAATAAGTATGATACTTACAAAGTAAGTATATTTGGTATCATTAACCATAACCGTGAATATGAATACCTAATCTAGTAACCCTAAGTGGAATGATTCACCTTACTTCTTATTGGCCGCTTAGAATTTTAGCTAAGGCAACAAATACAAACTGGACAATTTTTCATCAACTTAGTTCAATACGACGGTACCGGAAATATCAGTTAACCTCCTAATGCATACCACCGTCTTTTGGCGGGCTATATCTGCATCGCTAAAACTACCACACCTAGTTTTTTTTTTTTGTAGTGTTAGTTCAGTACGGCCCCTAGTAAAAGTTTCAACTTACATATGTGTTGGTGCATATCGTGCATCTTCTTATGCTTCGTTTTACAGTTACGTTAGCTCAAAGCGAATATAAAAAACTAATTATTTTTTTGATTAGTAATAAATAATATTATTTATTTTTTAAGAAAGTTGATTTTTGCGACTGATTATTTTTATTATAATTAAACATTATTTAGGGCCGGTTTCACAGTGTTTAGTTAACCAATTAGTTACCTAACTAATGTCTGTTAGTTAACTACCAAATTTATGTTGTTCAGTCCATTGGTTAACTAATGATAATTTTTTGTACAAAATATGGCATCACTGCAAAAATAATAGGTTTTTTATTTGACATTTGATATTTGCAAAGTGAGTATCAATGAGGCATCTCCTTAGGTGGTTCTTTGTGATTTGTTCACCGGCTCGGCGATTATGTGGTGTACTGAGTACATTAGTAACTGCATGATTTATTTCGTTTGAAAGAAGTGGCGCATCCTTCTCTTTGTTGAGGCAGCAAATATTGTGTAAGACTGCCGTTGCAACAATTATGCTCTGAACTTTTTGCAAATGCGTGCGTATTCCCAAGGAATGCACTGGGAATCGGCGATTCCACACACCATATGATCTCTCCACACAATTTCGAGTTCTAATTATTGATTCATTGATTCCATACTTCTTCAATATCTGAATCACTATCAATTTCGCAATCCCAATCAGAATCCATATTTATGTAGGCATTTGCTTTGTTTTGTTTTTGTTTCTTATTATGAATTTGAATTGAATTCTTTATTATTTTTATTTTACGTTATGACAGCAATCAGCTGTTAGTTAACTAATAGTTAACATGCCAGATTTTGTTTGTTAACTAATTGCTAAGTTTTGCTATGAAATTGAAATTGGAAGTTAACTTCAAATCTTAAGTTAACTAAACACTGTGAAACCGGCCCTTAATCGAACTTACAGTCAAATTTTAGCAAAGATCAATATTGTAAATTTTTACTTAGTGATCACATGCTATTTTTTTCTTCAACAAACATGACAAAGATAACAAATGGAACAATTTTAACCTGGTAATTGGTGACATACTTCGGTTATTACCAATAGCCTTATCAGACCAGTTTTCTGTACATGGACTCGAACCCCTGACCGTTCATGCATTGCAATTGCATATTTTTGCGACGGCCGCTCTAACACTTGAGCTAAGGAGGAGCTCCCCTTGAGGTGTACAGAGTGCGTATATTACATTTGTTGTTTATTTAAAAAAAATTATTGTCTCTATGTATTTGCTATTGGTACCAAAATATTATATTTTGAAACCTCCAGTATGACCCACATTATACTTGATGAGATAAAAAAAATTTTGTCTTATATAAACTAAAATTTCTACTAATCAGAAAACGTTGCAAGATAAACTTAATAATTTTTATAGCTGTGAATATTTTGTTATAACTACTGATTACTTCATCGGCCATGAAATTTCATAATTTACTTAAAGATTTCATTATGAAACCCTATTTTTCTATTGTGGTTTTAAGCAATTATGAAAAAAATTAATTTAAAAGTTTTGGGAGGCATCTAATTTCGATGATGTAGCTATTAAAGTCATGATAATAACACAAGTCGACAAAAAATTCCAGAGTTTAAGATTAATTTCCTGAATGCTTTTCGCCCGCTGCTCCCTAGATTGACAATGCAAATGCTGAAAAAACGATTTTTTTTAACTCGTCGTAAAAACTTTTTGTAAATCCCTGAAAAGTTAAGGGAAGGGAAAATTAAATAATTTGTAACAACTCTTGCAAATTAAGATAGCGTGTTAAGCAAATGTCATGTTTATTAAAGCTTAAAAATTTTTTGAGTTAGAACTCACCAGGCACGGTTGGCAGGAAGCTTCAAAAGGTAGCTTAAAAATGTGGACAAAATCTGGAAGCAGGGCTGTATTTGTTTATGATTATAGGTGAAAAATCCCTTTGAATTGAAATCGTAGCTGCTCCTATATAAAAGATATTTATATTTTTATATTTTAGATGGGGGAAAATTTGAATAAATATGAAAGTGCTTTTCTCAATAGTTAAAATATTTGTATGTGTCAAATATTTGAAATCTTATGATCGTGCATGCTTGAGTGAATGCATGTGCGTGTATGCTATTACCAAACCACTTTATGTAAGTTTTTAGCAGGTTTTAATCGCAACTTACTTTGTACCTCTTTCTTGTTTTTTTTTTTTTATATTTTAAAATTTGTTTTAATATTTGCTAATATTAAATTTTCTACAAATAAAGTTTGTAAATTAAAATGTGCTGTGATGAAAATGCTACGAGTGCTTTCTTTAAGCAACTCACAAAAGATGGTTCATCAAGCAAATTTATTTTAAATCTATCCCAAAATTTATTGAACTCCCTATGAACTGACTCCCCAGCCTGTTCGGACCATAATCCTAAACCATCATTATTCAAGAATATGATTGCTTTCTCCAAATGCTCAACTGGCCTGTTTTTAATTCCATATTTAGATGTTTCCATTCTCTTAGGTTTTTCGTACAAATGTTGGTTATAATCTGTTGGAGCCGATTTTCTACCAGTAAAACTACGAATGAAGTTTACCAATTTTTTCATGTAATTATTAGACGATGCAGTATTAGCTTGGAAGTAATCAAAACTTTGAGCAGAGAAAATTACTTTTGTTTCGTCCTTTTTATTTACAGTAATGCGAACCTTAGATCCCAAAGAATTTAAAAGAAGCTCATTTTTAGCTTCTTCGTCATTTTTCGAAATTTTTTTTTTAAAAAAATTAGTTACTATATATTTGGTTCTGCTGTTTTTCGGGTAACTTTTCTACCATATTAAAAACATTATCACGTGCACTAGAAGAAGAACCTCTGCAAAAATGTGGAATGCCTTTACCTATTTCTTGAAAACAACTGTTACATATTTGAATTTAAGTTCTAGGTTTGGTTGCCTTTGCCTCACTTTTAGGAACTGAAGTATTTTGTTGCGTAGTACCATCCGTGTCAAGGCCATCCTTTACGTCAACTTTCCTTGAGAAATCCCAAACATGAGCTCTACCTTTTTTCGTTTTTAAATGGCTAGTAAGTCGTGCTGTTAGACAAATGTAATAGTTACAGTTCATCGTTCTAGTTTCTTTTGCCAAATTAAGATCTTCTTAATTAGGCATATTTGGACGAGGTCTTTTGAAAATACCTTTTTCAAATGCATTTATAGTAAGTCGGCAAGAGCTACATAAATTGTTTTGGGAATTAACTATTAGAAATATTAAATTGGCCATTAATATACTCCTTTATAACTTCAATATGTTTTCCAGACAGCAAAAAATTATGGGAAGGTTTATTTTTGAAAATGAGTTTTTCCCCACACAGAGCACATACTTTTGTCCGATTTTCTTCATGGTCGCATTTATAATGTGGATGTGAAATAGACATTATTACAGAAACGATGCAGAATTATGCAATAACATGTATCGGTGCAAATCTAGAAAATACAAGTCCATCGACCGTAAAGCTCTTATATTTATATTTAAACTTAACTTTTTTAACTGCGGAAAACACATGATTGTCACTCTGCCACCTAGGGATGTTTAACGTAATTATTTTTATCATTTCGTATTTGAAAATTTTCGAACGATTCGCATTCATATTAATATTAGGATTTACATATAAACGTAAATATACACTTGTACAACATATGCAAATGGTTTAACGATTGAGAAAAGCACTTTCATATTTATTCAAATTTACCCCCATCTAAAATATAAAAATATGAATATCTTTTATATAGGAGCAGCTACGATTTCAATTCAAAGGGATTTTTCACCTATAATCATCAACAAATACAGCCCTGCTTCCAGATTTTGTCGACATTATTAGGCTACCTGTTAAAGCTTCCTGCCAACCGTGCAGTCAAAATTCACATTATCCCTATGACGGACCAATTGAGTTAGATTAAGACGTTTAGATTTTCATATTGAGAAATTTGTTCAATGAAATGTTGAACTGAGTGCAAAGAACCAAATCAGATTAGATTATTTCTGTATCTGACAATTCCCACTATAGTGACCTTTTAAAGACGTCGAAATAACGTATTTGGTGAATTACTTAAAGAGTTTGCCTTAAATCGAAACATAAGTATAACAATGGCGAAATTGGGAATTCTTATATGGGCTATTATCCCGAAATGGGTGTAATGGATGTCTGTGAATAGTTCGGTCAGATGCAAAGACTCAACCATTTTTTTTTTTCGCAAATTATTCTCAAGATGAGGTAATTTTTTTTCCATCATGCGCATCGATATTCAATTGCTCTAATAAAAAGTTATACTGCGAGAATCAACAGATATGTCGCCTCCGTAACCTGTCTATTTCCCCTCGTTCAAAATTTCGAGCGCGGAATTTCTAAAATAGTAGTAGTAAGCTCGCGCACCTAATTGCCGCGGAGTATCAGTTTACAACAATCCTCCCACTCCCGCGCTACAGGATTGAAACTTGTCCATCGATTTTTCTATAATACATATGTATGTGATATATCCTGAATAAACAAGACGATAAACGATTTTTGTGGGCTAATAATTGCAAGGAGGAAGTGTCAGAACATAATGCTACAAAATCGGGTGGGCATCGCAGATATTAAAACACTCAAATCTCATTACCACACGACAAGAGTTCGTAAAAACGATATGAAAAAAAGAATGTCGCTACCGTAACCTGCCTGTTTTTGCTTATCATGCTATGAATATGTTTCGTCTCTTCTCTCAGATCCAAGACGCATATTTCAGTGAAAAGTCGCCTCCGTAATCAATAAAATGTTTGTCGCCTCCGAAGCTCTGAGTTAGTGTATTTTGCAGCAAACTACCTTTTGAGTACTCTTACTGTAGATCCAGTGATAAATATGTTAAAATAACTTGAAAATGAAATAAATAAAAAAAACTAAAAGTTGTTACGATGAATTTTTTTTTTGTTCTCTATGAGTTCTAAAAATCACCCGTTTCGTGACAGTAGCCCATATCATAGAATTTGATACGAACATTTTTAATCAATCTCGTTTTAATATACTTTTTAAAACCCAATTTTCTTGCTAAAATCTCCACTCTTATAAGTTTTTGCTGACTTACTCAGAAATTATACGTTAAATCCAAATATATGAGCCCTTTATTATGAAAGTGGTGGATTTCTTCATTATTTTAATATGTGGCAACTCTACAATCACACACATCATATTTATTTATTGATTTTTTTGCAATATTCTGGCACTAGTGGCTCATCGGCTTTAGTTTGGAGCTCGAACAAGGTCACTGGAAGATTGGGCTTATTTATATCGCCGGCAGTCTTTCCGGTTCATTGGCCACGTATTTGTTTCAGCCGCAATTGTCGTTGCTGGGCGCTTCAGCTGGCGTTTACAGCTTACTGATGAGCCACGTTCCGCATTTGATGAAGGTAAGTGAAGTGTATTGCCATTATTCAACGGTTGCTACCATTTTAAATAATTTTATCATGTCTTCTAATGATTTTTATTGGTTTTTTCTCTTTTGTTTTTGTTTTTGTTATTTTTTTTTTGTTTTTAGAATTTTTCGCAACTACCATATCGTTATTTTCGTATCGTTGCCCTAATTGTTCTGTGTCTGAGTGATGCCGGTTTCACCGCGTTCCATTTTCTGGTTAATCATAACGTGAGCCCGCGTATATGTTTGGATGCACATGTCGCGGGTGGTGTCACTGGATTTCTACTAGGATTCGTTGTATACATGAGGGGTGGAAAAAAGTATTGGAATGGCCATAATATGTTGCAATATGACATTTGATATTATAATTTAAGTTTTTCTAAAAATTCAGCTGTTTGGATGTGAATAGATGACAAGTCAGATATTTCTTTCATCCTGAAAAAGCTTTCATTTTACTTTTTTCTTTTATTGGTAAATTTCTTATATTTATATTATTTATTTTAAGTCATTAACAATTTTTATTACATAAAGAATCTTGCAAAAGCCAATTATTCCGCGTCAATAAGATATATTCTATATGAAGTAACTTCAAAATCTAAAAATCTGCTACGAAGTTCGTAATTAGAAATTTGCCTCAGAAAATCAAATTTTATTCATCCATAAATGCGAATAATACTTTATAAAGCTCAATGTAAAATGTGCCTGTGTATGTTGCTAATGGACTCCTAAACCGTCCAACCAATCGCCGAAAGATTTGGCACATATGTTTCTTATGGTCCGAGGAAGGTTCGTAGCATAGATTGGTTTGGATAAAATGGGCGATGCCGCCTCCCCATATAAAAAAATATATAATTCATCATATCTTATTAACTATTTGATGCAGAAGAATGAAACTTGGTACATATATAAAAAGTAGAGACATAAATAAGATTTAATGAAAAAGTGGGCGGTGCCACACCTACATATGAGAAAAAATCAAATTTTTTACATCTCAGTGACTATTTGACGCAGATGAATGAGATTTGGTACATATTTTTATCATAGTTTGGATTGGAAAGGGGGCAATGCCACGCCCTCCGCAGATAATGAAACTTGGAGAAGAAAGAAAGCAGTAAGATTCAATGAAAAAATGGCTAATTCCACGCCTCCAAAATGAGATAATTTTTTATATCTCTGCTACTTTTTGACACAGATGAATGAGACTATAAGGACTATAACCAAATTAAACTCATTCAGAGGTGCTGATTCCACGCATTCCAATGATTATCACCATTAGTTGTTCATTTATGCACCAAAGGGAAAACCAAAAACACTTTTATCCACTCGCATTAAGATAAAATTTCAATAAAAAAAACTTTTTCTTATTTAGTTCAACTTAAAAAAAAAACACTACATTTTATTTGTTGAGGCGTAGCCGGGACTTGCTAGTGTTTATGTAAAAAAGATAATTTACGAAACTGGAGCATTATTAACATGAATGCATAAACCAATTTTCCATATAAAATAATTTTATTCTACTCAAATAAAACTATTAAATACAGCTCATTCTGTTTTTACGCGATAGATACGTTCCTGAAAAATCCGCGAAAAAAAATTGCGTAAAAAAGATACAGTATCCATATAAAAGCAGGGGATTGTTTCCACATTTGAAAAATCAACAAAAATAATAACATAAAAGTATTATAATAAATTATCGGTCTTACAAGCGCTGTGACCAATTTTATTTAAGTAGCTTAACATATGTTTATTAATAAATTACATAGAAAAAAGAAAAAATGCAATAAAAGTAGTAATTAATCAAAAAGAAAATTCATACAATATATTCATATTCATATACAAAAAAAGCAGTTCATTTTAATAAAATAAAAACAGGTAAAAAATATTGTGTATCATTATTTAACCGGTATTATTTTCTGATAAAACGCGCATTCTTTTTTGAGAAACTTGAATGTCATTGTCATCTTATTCGGATTCCACGGAAAATTTTATTTTAGAAAATGTTGACGGAATCCGTTGTGGAAAATCTTGTTGAGTAGTGTACATTACGTGATTCAGTAATTAAACGAAATGCATATTTTTGTCATCCATAAAATCTTTATTATGATTAATTGTCATTTTGAAAATTAGCTTGGCTAATAAGTTTTAAGGAATACAGAACATATTTGTGCAATTCGATTGCGAGTGTGGTTTCACACGTTATAAGTAACCAGGTGGCATTACGTCGCACAACTATTTAGTTGCATATAAATATGTATGTACATTAGGGTGATTCAAATTTTTTTAATTTTTTTAAGGTGCTGTTGCTTAAAAAGTAAGTTTATGAATTAAGAAAGAGTTCACGAAAATTCAGCTCTGTACCTCAATTTTATAAGGTGGCGCCGAAGCCTGTTAGTTTTACATGTAAATTGTATGGAAAAATTATTTTTTTACTAAGGGGGTATCTGAGGTGATTAATGTTGTTGGACTAGAAGGTAATTTTTGAAGTAATTTTTTGCGTTGAATCCGAATCTGGCCTCAGAATTGACCAATCATGTCAGAAATCTGAAATATTTGAGGATAAGTACCTGTTTTTGGTCTACTTTCGAGGCAATGTATAGGATTCAAAGAAAGTTCATCAGCTTATTTTTAACAAAAGCATTATTTAGAACCGTCATTGCCCTTTAAAATGAGCTTTCAAGTGGTGCTCTGTGATGTTTCCTTGCAAAGTTATAGCATTTTAAAGTAACATGAATTTGATCCTCTATTCGGTACCATGACATAACCCCAACGGTCATAATCCCAATTAATTTTTTTGGGTTTAAGTCCCTCTTGTATGCAGTCATAATCCCAAAATTTCTTCTTGAGATTATGAACCTTGCCAAAAGGGACATAAATCCAATTGGGTTAATGTTCCTTTGGAACTATGTCCAGATATAATAGGGACATAATCCCAACGTTTTTCCCTTAATGAATGCTAGTAAAGGAGAAAATAATGAAACTAAAAGAAATATTTTAAATGAAAACACGACAGGTGTTGGATATATTATAGACTGATCCGCGGCGAAGCCGGTGTTGAATTTTTGGGGGTTGTAAGTCCTGAGCTGCGGCCAAAGGCCGCCCACTTACCTTAATTTTTATGTATAATTACTTTGGATAGCGAAGCCGGTGTTGGACATGCTATAGATCATGGTGCCACGGGAGTCGTAATTATATGAGGTCATAATCCCAAAAAAAAAAAAAAAATTAGGGTTATGTCTGCAATTTTTTTGGGATTATGGCCCCCTTCGTGGAGTGTCACAACCCCAAACAAAAAATTTGGTATTGTTACCTCCAGAGGAGGGGACATAATCCCAAAAACTCTACTTGGGATTATGTCACGTCACCTTCAAATTCATGTCACCTTGAAATGGCTGTAACTTTGCAAGGAAACACCACAGATCACCACTTGAAAACTCATTTTAAAGGGAAAGGACAGTTCTAAATAATGCTTTTGTTAAAAATAAGCTTAAGAACTTTTTTAGAATCCTATGCCTCGAAAGTAGACCAAAACATCACGATTTAGGTACTTAACCTCAAATATTTCAGAATTCTGACATGGTGGGTCAATTCTAAGGCCAGATTCGAATTCAGCTCAAAAAATTTCTTCGAAAAACGACCCTCTAGTCCAACATCATTAATCACCTATTCATTCAGATACCTTTTTAGTAAAAAAATAATTGTTGTGAATTGTGAACTCTTTCTTGATTTTATAAACTTACTTTTTGAGCAACAGCTCCTTAAAAAAAAACAAAATGAAAAAAATTTGAATCACCCTAATGTACATGCACTCCATAACACGTAATCAAAGTTTCTTCTCTAAGTTATTGAGTTAGAAAAGAACACAATTCCTCTTATAAACATGCGTGGTCAGAGCTACGATAACGTGTCGAATATGAAAGGTTGTAAATGACGCGTGCAAATCATCAAAAATTGCCGTAGATATATTTTTTTTTTTTGATAATACAGTGAACCTATAACTTTCTCAACGGTTTGACGTGTCGTTGGGCAGCTTTTTTTACGCCACAATTTAACCTTAAAGCCACTATAGTCCATTCTGTGAGTCGGAAAACACCACCATCGTGTTCAGCATCGTCGAAAATGGGGGGTGACCAATATTATACCGATAAACGGTGCGATATATGTGAATTGCCCATTTAAGGGGTGTGGCATACTCGAAAAAAAATTTGAACACCACTGTCGTGTTCAGCATCGTCGAAAATGGGGGGTGACCAATATTATACCGATAGACGGTGCGATATATGTGAATTGCCCATTTAGGGGGTGTGGCATACTGGAAAAAAAATTTAAACACCACCATTGTGTTCAGTATCCTCGAAAATGGGGGGATGACAAATATGCCGATAGAATAGGATAGATAAGTGCGGAATATGCAATTTCCCCATATTTGGGGCGGTTTTTTGAATTTTTTGCATTTGCAAAAAAAAATTTAAACACCGCTATCGTGCTCAGCTTCTTCAAAAGCGGAGGGTGACAAATATTATACCGATGGAAGGCGCGCAATATGCGATTTTCCCCTTTTGGGGGCGGTTTTTGGCCATTTTTGGGGGTGTGGCATGCTCAAAAAGATTTTTAAATACCACGATCGTGTCTGGTTGCTGCTTAAAATATTTGTATTTTTCGAGGTTTTTTCCGACTCACAGCACTACTTGCTCGGAAAGCAGAGTTGAATCAATTCATTTCGTCCATTTCGTTATGTTATTTGAAATCAGTCAAGATACCTCATATGATCCTGTCTCAAGATTTGAAGCAGAAGGTCTCTTACGAAAAATGCAATCTTTCTCGTTTTGCTTCTGCATTCTGCTATGGCATACTGTTTTAAATCAAATTAATATAATAAGTCCTTACAAGTCATTGACATCGACATGCCGGGAGCTGTTTCCTACTTAACAAGGGTTCTTGAGTTTTAGAAACATTTTCGCTCAGAAGTAAACTACGAAAACATGCTTGAATTTGCAAGACTTAGCAGAAGAAATTGACGAAAAGACGTTTCAGTTAAATCCTCCCATCAGATCTCGCAAAAAACAGCAAATGTTTTCATACCAGAAGATGAGCCAATTTTGGATCCTAAAAGCAAGTTTAAGATAAAGTGATACTATACAGTGTTAGAATCTGCGATATCGTCTGTAAATCAACGTTTTGAAGAATTAAGGAATCATGAGAACTCGTTTTCTTTTTGATATGACATCGGATCCCTTAAAATTAAAAATGTTGACATACGCGCAAAATGTCAGTAACTAGCCTTAACCCTTACTGAAAATGATAGCCGTGAAAAACCCTTGCGAAACGTTTGATGAATTAACTGCGCTATCTGAGTTAATAGACCAAAAAAGTACTCCATTAAAAACATTAGAATTTATATCTAGCCTAAAGTTGTTTGCTGCAAACAGCGTTGCCATATTCACAGTTTTAACTGCAAATACAGTTTTTTAGACAACCTCGCAGCTTTTTTTATAAATTACAGTTTTTTGAAGTGAGAACTTCTTTAGGCACGTTGTGCGGGTGAGGAAAAATGTATAAACTGGCGACAGGACACCGACATTCATGACGTCACAATGACAATATTTTTAAAATTATGTAGCATGCTTTAAGGGTATGTTGATAGATCAGTAGCCAAGACAACAACCATGTGATGACGTCATGGTTGTTTGTATATGGTAATTTTAGAAATTTGCTGCGTGCTTTTGGGCGTATGCATAAATTGAGTTACGACACAGGATGACACTGGATTTTAAAAGCTGAAAACTTGACATTAACTTTCCTCCATTTATTTTTTCTTTACTGGTGTGAAAGAGACAGCCATGAGTTGCTTGGTGTGGTGAAAATTATTCCATAAACATTACAAAACATCATGAAAACAAATTTCAATTATATTATTTTAAGTTCTCACTTCTGTCGGCACTCCCACAGTGCAACCCGCCGTTTTTTTTATAAAATTAGGGCCAACTTTATCCTAAATAAAATTATGAATTAAATAATAATGATAATAAATAAAATATGCTTTAAAAATTTTATAAAAATTGTGTTTTGTTTTTTTTTTATTATTTTACTGAGCTTACTGTTATTTAATTTTAAATGTTTCTGATTAATAAAATTAAAGAAACTTATGCCCGGTTTCACCAAAATCAATTAATATCACTTTTAACTAACAGGCTTTTAGAGTTTATGAAGCTGTTAAAATTAATTCTGTTTCACCAACATTAGAAGTTGTACTTTTAGCTAACAGCCTGTTAGCCGAATGAATGAAACAGAAATGCCTTACACAAATCTCTGATTGTATGCGGAAGAGTGAAACTAAAAAATTTTTGTTGATTGACAAAATATGTCACATTGGGCACATTCATTCTATGTGGATTAAGATGTTTTAACAAAATCGTTGACATTTGATAATTGATATTTGATGAGACGAAAATGGGTATAAATAAAATAAATTATTGACAAAAAGTTTATAAGTAGATATTATCAAGCAAATAGCATAGTTGTTTAACTATCATGTTCAGAATAATGAAATAATGTCTTATCTAAGAAATTTTTTACAAATCGGATAGGTTTTGAAATGTTATTTTAAAGAATTGTTCGCTAATTTTTTTTAACGTTTCTTTATATGCAAAGGAAATGAAAGTTATTTGTGTCAATGAATATATGACAAATCATTAGTCGACTCTTCCGCTGTATTTTTGGATACAAATTTAACTAACTGATTAACAAGGTAGATGTGACGAGGAAGTAATTGAAGTATAAATAAATATAAATGTAAGTAAAATTTTGGTATTTGCTATTTTTATATTGTTATAAATATTAAAAGATGAAAGAAAGTGTTTAATATAATAGAAGTGGAATAATAGAAAGGAAGGTGGGAGGAGTACGGGGGCACAAAAAAAAACCCTATTCAGTTAATTTATTTACAAAGTGCTGAGCAGCAAAAAAATATCATTTACTTTTTTCTATTAAAGAAGTTAAATTTTACTAAAAATGTCTTCGCTTTGGAAGATAGCAGTTTTTTACAGTTTTTTTTTTTTGGGAATTCGCAGTTTTTCAAAGAAAATAATCTGGCAACATTGGCTTCAAATGTAGCTATTGCCTTGCGAGTACGCAGCATTCCGAAAATAAAATTAAGAACAAATTATTTACGATCTACAATGTCACAAAAAAGGTTGTCCGGTCTGGCTATGCTGGGCATAGGAAGCGACATTTGGTAAAAAATTCATTGCGATAATCTCATAACAACCTTTGCAGAAGCCAAAACTAGGAAATTTTAGAAGTTCTTAAGTACAAGCTTATCGCTCCATTGAAATTCGCAAAAATGTTATTTTGTTCAGTTTTGAAAGGATTTTTAGTCACTTCTTTTATTTTAATGAAACTAGCATTATAGTACTAATTTCTAAATAAAAGCTTTATGTTTTGTTATATATCAATGGATGCGAAAGCTGGCCGCGGAAATATGATCTCATTTTTCATAAACAATTTAAGTCCTATTTAAGTACAACATTTGTATCTTTTCTTAGTTATAAGTTCATTTAATCTTTTCTTATCTTATATGTTATCGCCCATCTCAAAATGCGAGAAACTTGATTAAAAATGTTTTTATGAGTACTTTTAGGTGTTTTTATTCTCATAAACACTTCAGAAATAAAATAAAATAACATGAAAAAAACATGTGCAAATGGCACCGTTATCTTGAGAGATGTTTGTTCTTGGAACTTAACGATCAGTTAAGGCCCAAAACC
Organism: Meiosimyza platycephala; assembly: GCA_963662105.1. Lineage (NCBI taxonomy): Eukaryota > Metazoa > Arthropoda > Insecta > Diptera > Lauxaniidae > Meiosimyza > Meiosimyza platycephala. The sequence continues at coordinate 38,636,490 of OY759210.1, read as the reverse complement.
ACGAAGGTGGCGCATTCCGATTTAGTAATTTGCATGTAAATCTTAAATGAAATAGCTAAAGTAAGTAATGACATAAAATAATTGCTAAGTTATTGTTTCTCTTTTTTTTATTACAGCGATTTTAAGCAAACTCGACAGTAAAATTCGTCATATCGGGAGCGATACTAATTTTTTTTAAATAGAAGCACTCTTAAAAACATTAGTTAATTATAATTTCCTACAGTGTTTTATTAAATTAAACTAAGTGCAAAAGAAAATTATGTAAAAATATGAGCGTATTTCGAAAAAAAAAAATTAAACTGAAAGTCAAAATGATTATAAGTTCCAAGTTGCAAGCATTAAAGTTACTTTACTAGAGAATCCGAATGACTTGAAAAGTACACTTGGTTAGGATCATAACAAGAACTTTATTGTCTTTGTATGTAAGAATTTATCCGCTTAAAAATAGTATTTTAAATTACTAAGAAAAAACAAATAAAAGTGGCGTTCCCGATTATGATATAGTGTTCCCGGAATGACTAAGGCATTCACTGAATGATGTAATCGGGAATTTGTTACTGCTAAAGGTGTTTCTTTTTAAGTAATAAATGTTTAAATATAGTTTTGTAGTATTTAATCAATCCTTGTTACGTTATATTATAGAATTGATAATTGCAAAACCAAAACAAAAAATTGAATTTTAATGACAAATCAAATCAATTTAACAGTCACACATTAAACTTTTAAGAATTATAATAATAAAATAAACAAAATAGGTAATTCAACCGTACACATTTGAAAAAATAGATGAATATTTTAAGACCTTGTGCGTCTTGATCGGTCAAGGCAATTTTTAAGGAGGTAGGTGAGCCGCTTGACGTGAAATGTTTCATATATATAATACTAAGTTGACCAGCGGTTTTTCCGCGCACTGTCCGTTGTACAACCTCGTCTATATTTTACGCAGTCTTTACTGCAGACAATTGGGTACAAGTACAAAATATCAAAACTTGGTATAAGTTCCAAGAATAGCAAGGGTTAATAGTTAAGGGTTTTTGTTGAATAGGAGAAGCTATGACCCATTATAAAACCCTGTTCACATTTTGCGAGGCACAAACAATTTACATTTCCGTATCAGGTTCCACAGTAGTTGCGATAGATGCCAAGATATGGCCTTTTAAGTATTTATTATTTTAAGTATTTTGTATTTTGAAAGCTCTGGCTGAATCTCGTTCTCGGCAATAATTTAGTGTCTATAGAACGATCAGCATTACATTATCGCCGAGAACGACATTTTGGCCAGACCCTACACTAGGATGTTCATTTTTCCAAAGATGTGATTTTCATGTGATCTTGCTCACGCCCCGAGTCTCAGTTGTGTAAAAGAAATATATGCCAAATTTCAAGAAGATTGAATAATATTTAGGGGTTGCACATCTAGATAACTCAAATTAACGAAATTTCTAAAATTGAATTGCTTTGTACTAACAAAACTGATCAAAGTGTGCAACCTCTAAATATTATCCAATATCCTTGAAATTTGGCATATATATATTTTACATTACTGAGATTTTCGGCAGGAGCAAGGTCAGTAAAATTTTTCATTTTATTTTTTGTCTTACAAAATGAAACACCCTACCCTACACGTTCTCGTCCTTGGTCATACGAGAAATAATTTTTTTGATACCGCCTCGTTATCGTTCTCGGTCCCTGTAGCCACTATGTACACGATTACTGGCAACTCCTTCAACAACTCAAGAATGGGTTCGATTTGAAAAAAAAACAACATTTCTAAGCAATGGCTTGAAAAAGTTTAACGTTATTTTAGTTTCTTAAGATTTATACAGTTATTGTTAGTCTCCAAGCGAGTTGGTTCAATAAATAAATAATAAGTTTAAAAAAAATGTTTGCTGCAAGTAAATATAAAACTCTAATATCCACAAAATACTAATTTAATATTCATTCAGCGCTAATAACGTCATATCGGGAACAACAAAGTCATTTCGGGAATGTGTTATCATGTTCGGGAACGTTGCCATAATGACTGACTGTTCCCGAAATGACGTTTTTAAACTTTCGCGCGCTTTATTTAGACGTCCGCCATCTTAGATGCCTTATTTAGAGCTTAACCTCAATCTAACAATAATAATTTTAAGAAATACCTAAAGGTACGGTCAATATAAAATGATTAGAACTATTGTATATTTGCGAACAAAACAAATAACGCCAGCCTCACAAAACACCTGTCCACTACTGTAGCGCACTAGCGCCAAAAGTCGTGTTCAGAAATAAAAATTTTGCCTATTTATTGCTTTTTTCACGGGTATGACGTTACTTTGTTGGACAAGTTTTTAGCTAGTCCTTCGTTTAAAATAAATTTATTTTGTCTATGTTAGTTTAAAAGACTTATTTTTAAGGGACCAAAACACTTATAATGAATGTTGAAAACATTTAAAGTTTGATTTTACTACATTTTTAAGTAGGTTGAAGTTACAAGGTGGTGTTTCGGACGCGTTCCCGAAGAGACTTTTTAACGTTGTTTTCTGTTAAATTAATGACAATTACTTATTTATGAAACATATTTTTTAAGGTATAGATTTATCCGACTAACTTCAATAGTATTAAATGCTAAAATTCATTCAGAGTTATTTTTTTATGAGTTCCCAAAGCAAATTCGCCAACTTCGTGGTTTGGGCCTTAGAAAAGAGAACATTTGACATGAAACTGTGCTATTTAAATTGTCGCGACTGTATGTATTTATAGGTACGTTTGATTGTTTATGTTTTACAGATGCACTCTATAAATTAAAATAATTAGAATAGGATGTAACCCAATTAAAATTAAAACAGGCTGTGGTTAAGTCAAACATTACTCTAGTTTGTAAAAATTAATAAAAAAACGAGACTGCTAACTTAACAATTTTGAATTATTTTATTGTTGTTGTTGGGCTTTTTATGTGTTAAAATAATTAAAGCCGGATGTGGTTAGGTCAAACATTACTCGAGTTTGCAAAAATTAGAAAGACGCAAAGTTTAACTTGACAAATTTGAAATATTTTATTGTTGTTTTCATGCTTTTATGTGTTAAAAAAAAATTAAAAATGTAAAAATTTAATTATTTTATTTGTTGTTGCTGTACTTTTCTGTAGAACAACAAGTCAAACAGAATTAGGATGATGTATAACTCAATAATTTCGTTAACTTAAATTTTTTATTTGTGTTTCTTTTGAATAATTTTGCAATGGAAAAATGCAAAATTGTGTAAATACACTGGTTTTACACATTGAACTATTAGTGCTAGAAGTATTTCTTCAAGACCCAATTCGCTTTTCTTCAAAACCCAGTTCGCTGCAAAATTATTTCAAATTAAGCTAAAAATTTTTTATGGATATATAAGAGGAGTTTCAACAAAAGGAGCGGGTCTTACAACAAAGAACAACAACAACAATAGAACAGAAGTTTTAACTACAGGTGCGATCCTTATACCAAAAATATTTGCGCTATTAAAAAAACAGCAACAACTATAATAATAAGCGTGAACAACAGCGAAACAGCTATTTTAACAAAAAGAACAACAACAAGAGAAACAACAAAAAGTTTTTGTAAGATGGTTCAACACATTTGTAAGTTATGTCATAAGACATATAATTCAAAGTATTGTTTAAGTAGACATATAAGTATTACACATGAAAAAACTATTTTACTTGTAATTATTGTGGTATAGTTTATACTAGAAATTTTAATTTAAAAAAACATATTGCTTTAAAACATTCGAATATTGAAGCACCCTTTCTAAGCTCTTTACTGCAAAGAGGTGATACAGCATCTACTAGCGATGCAGTTCAAAAAGCTGTGGAACCATCTACTGTAACCGTAATATATAGATACATATGCCGCGTCTACTCTGAATAATTTGGTGCATTGCGATTAGGGTTGCCAGATGGGCTGGATTGGTCTGGATTGTCCAGAGTCCAGACATTCAGAAATATGTCCAGATAAAATTCGAACAAGGAAATAAAAAGACTAGGTACAAAAAACATCTACTGCATGGATTAAAAATGTCTTTACATCCGTTATGTTCAGAATGTGCGAACTGCTCGTAAAAATTTGACATTTCTCAAACAAAATATGTAAACAATGATGACTTATATACAGACTATTATTGCTTACTATGTATTCCAAACGAAAAAATTTGTGGAAATTTTTTTTCCAAATTTAAAAATGACGAAGTGAAAAACTTAAGAAAATTGAATCGATTTATTTTTTCAATTCCGATAACCAACGCTTATTTTGATAAAGTTCTTAGCCTTTTACATAGCTTGTACTCTAGAGAAAGAAATCGGATGTTGGTAGATCTCATAAAGTCAGAACTCATTATAAGATTAAACTGTACGAAAAACGTCAATCATTTAACAACTTTTAAGAAACACCAAGAGGAAGCAAATATATAGAAGCAGTTCGATCTAATAATAAGTATTTATGAGCCTTATTTAACGTATTTAAAAAATGAATTTTTGTTTGAGTTAAATATATGTGTATGTTTTTCTGAAGCTCAGCTTGGGTTTTCTTTTTTGTCCAGTAAAATCCCGATTTTTTGTGTTTATTTTTTTAAATGTCCAGGTGAAGCACAATTTGAATCTGGCAAGCCTAATTGCGATGGTGCAGCAACTCTACATCCTTTAGCACAAATAGATAATGGGGAGTCTCCTAGGACCTTTGTACAAAATTCCGATATGGCCTCATGTAGTTATAGACATTGCGAATTTTGTAATAAAAATATTCCACAACGTTCTTGGATTCACCATTTAAGAACCAATGAACATACAAGGAATAGTTGTATACGTTTAAACGACGATATACAATTTGTTCAAAGTATATTTAAAAATCGTATTGCAAAATTCATATACAAAAATAAGGATGAAGGTGTTATTTCTCCAACACTTTTCTTCAATAACTCATATAAAAACATTATTACGTTTTTGAGAGACACTTTGTCTACATATAGCTCGTTTAAATTTAATTTGGAATTATTTGTGGAATACATATACTAAATTTACTAAAAATAATGATGAGGATGAGGCTTTATTAGAACTTAGCATCAAATCATTTCAATCTAAAATGTTATTAGGTCAAAATGCTGATGAAATTTTTGATAGTTATGATACTCATTATCAAAATATAATTAAAAAAATGGATGAATTCCAGGAGAGGGACAGTGGTTGATCACTAGTTCGTATAGTGAAACTAATAAATATAGTCCTATAAATGCATCTAAATATATTCTTCTACCTTCATTCATTGCAACAAAAACATGCTTGCGTTAATGATAATAATTCGAAGATTATTGTTTTAAATTTTCATGCATTTCCGTCTTAGAAAATAGAGCTAGAAATGAACAGAGATAATAACTCTAGCAAATAATGTATTCATATTTACTTTTAAATTTGGTTTTGTATAATAAGATCTAAGTTCTTGTATAATACAATATTTTGAACAAAAATTAGTATAGGACATTTAAGATAACATTTTAAATCATTTAATAAATATATAAAATTAAAAAACCTTTTAGTTTGTAACAAAAAGAAAACTTAAAATTTAAATTTCAATAACATAATTAAATACAAAAAAGAAAATTAAGCTGTTTTTACTTAAGAATAAAAAGATTAGAACTATAGATAAAAGTATAGATTCAAAGATAATTGGTTACTGAGCAAAGCTCTCCTGCATAGTTCTGAAGCTATTTGGAAGAGAATTCCAAAGTCTAATTGCCTTTTTAAAAATAGCCTTCTTGAATTTAAATAGTTAAATTTTGGTATAATAAGCAAATGGCTCTTAGCTCATTGGCTTAAAGAAAGCTTTTCAATTAGTGTACAGTGGCGTTTTGTTTGCATACGTTTCTGAAATAAGACACAATTTCTATAGCTTAAGTACCTGATTATATCACAACCGATACTTTTTTTATTAAAATTAGTTACATGATCATATTTTCTTAAGCCGTATACATAACGAGTAGCATGATTAAATGCAATTTGGAATTTTAGTCTCAGAATACGTAATAATTGGTACAATTAACTGTAGAACAAGTTTGCGTTTGGTTTCAACAGGCGTAAAGTCTGCAGATATTCTTAGGTTACGTAGTGCAGTATAAACTTTTACGACGACACTGTTGATGTGGCCAGCACAAGTAAGGGAAGAATTTAGACAAAAACCAAGGCAAACTGCTTTATTAGTGAGTTGCAGGTTTTTATCTGCTACATATAGACTAGGAATGTTTTCAAAGTAATTTTTATCCTTTGCAAATGGTAAAACAAATGATTTATTAGCATTTAGCTGAAGATAATTACTAGCAGCCCATTCAGTAATAGACTGTCGATACTCATTTAGTTAGCAGCACAAATTCTCTATTAGACCTATTCGCCTGGATAAATGTAATTGTAAGTCGTGACCATGACTGAAGCCCGATTGAAGAGAGTGCAAAAGTTTATTGTCATATAACAAGTTGGATATGTGAGTTGCCATAAGAGCTTCACAAACTATAGACAAACACGGCAATATGCTTATGGGACTAAAGTCGCGTGGCTCATTAGGCGAGGTTTTCTTAGGCACAGGTAGAACTAAGACCACTCAGGGGCCGTTCTTAAATCATATACCTGCGTCCAGGTCCCACTTCTTTTTTCTGACTACGTCCTCAGTAAATCCTGCAACTGCATTCCAGTTTTCTTCGCTCTGCAGAATCCTTTCGATCACGTTGTCAGCGGAGCACTGGCGGACTGATTCCTGTAAGGACGCGGGTTCGTTGTCCCATCGACTGCAGTTGAAGAAGGTGTACTCTGCGTCCTCTTCATCCACGTCTCCATATATACAGAAAGGGTCTTCTGTTTTGCCCATATGGTGGAGATACTTCTGGAAGTATCCTTGGCCCGATAAAAATTTAGTGAGGTAATAATTAACCTCACCAAAGTCTCTTTCTAACCATCTTCTTTTGCAAAGGATCAGTCTTTTTGTCCACTTCCAAGCGATGTCTGTCCTGCCACTTAAAGAGGGTTTGTTGCCTTGCGTCTGCAGAACTTATGGTCAGGTTTCCCTTCTTTTTTGCCTCCCAAACCATTTTACGTTCGCTGGCTAATAGGTGTATGGGGATAGCCCCGCTGCACAGCTGCTACGGAGACTGTGCGGTATGTACATGCAACTCTGAGCGCAGCAGTCCTTTGCACTGACAGTAGCGTCTTTTGCCGACATTTCGCCTCCAGCCCATATTTCGCTGCCGCAGAGCAATATCAAGTTTGTTGTCGTCATTAGAAGTTTCCGTTTACTTTGCCTTGGTCCACCCATGTTCTCCATGAGCTTACTAAGCATGCCAGTTGTCTTGGCTGATTTTGTTGCTGCGTGTTGTAATTGAGCCCAAAATGTCAATTTTGGGTTAACTCTTACGCCGAGGTACTTGACTACCTTCTTTGTTGTAAGTATGCTGTCGCATACTGGCAGCTCCAGCTCTAACGGTATGTGGCGCTTTGTAAGCAGTATAACGTCCGTCTTTTGGCAGCAAGTCGGAGTCCGTGTGTCTCCAACCATTCCTTTGTCCTTAGCATAACCTGGTGTAATTTTCTCCTGGCCTCTTCGTGGTTGCGAGCCGTTATTACAGCTGCAATGTCATCTGCGTACCCCACCATATATGTATCATATGGCATTTCGATTTGGAGGATGTTATTCTCTTTGTCTTTCTTCCTTTGCAGGTGTCATAAATGAGCTCCCGATCCCTTATATAGCTCTGCAGGATCCTCAGCAGTATTGCGGAGTAGCAAACCTTAACTTAAGAGCTTCAATAACATCTGACCACCTGAGGCTGTTAAAAGCGATGCGGATGTCTAGTGTTGCCAATAAGACAATTCTCCTGGAATGACGGTTCCCTCGTTGTGCGTGTTCTACGCTAGACACTACATCTTCTATAGCGCTAAGGATTGACCTTCCTGCTCTGAATTCATGTTGTCGTTCCGATAATCCACCAGCGTCTACAATAACTGCGGATAAGCGAGTTTTATAATCTTCTCTAGCAGCTTCCCAGCGCTTTGAAGCATACACAGTGGTCTGTGTGCTGAAGGTTTGGTAGAATCTCCTTTGCCTTTGCTGATCAATACTAGTTTTTGCTGTTTCCACACTTCCGAAAATAAGCCTTCCTTAAGGCACGCATTATAGATCGACAGAAAGGCTATTGTCGCTACTATTTTCAGTATTTCTGCAGGAATCTAATACTGGAGCCTTGCTGCTCTTGAGAGATTTTGATGCTCCTTTTAGTTCTTCCTCAGAAAATAATGGGGTTGATCTGACAACTAGCGCGTCTTGTTCTTCCTGCTGCAGGTTGTGCGTAGGAAATAAGGCATCAACGATGTTGCTCATGGTTTCGCTATCCATATTTGGACCAGGAATTTTAGAACCCAGTTTCTTCATAACGATCTTATAGCCGAGACCCCATGGGTTGTTGTTCAGATCGTTGCGAAGTTCCTCCCATTTTTCTTTTTTGCTACGCTCTATGACCAGCTTCAAGTGTTTCTTGGCTTGCCTGTAGTTTTCGGATTCATTTGTAGCGGCGTCTAGCCGTCTGACTCTAAAGAGTTTCCTCCTCATCCGTAGGCAGTTTCGTCTGATTTCCGCTATTTCTTCCGTCCACCAGTATACGACATCTTTCCTGTGACTTTAGGCATCAATGCGTTGCAGCTTTGAGCTAATCGCTACATAGTCGCATTCCTGAGAGTTCTGGCGTCCTTAGTTGTGTGAGTTGGCAATGATTTTTCGTCGATATTTGCCAGTAAATATTCGACTTTAGGTTTCGCTACATTTCATTTTTGCTTACCTCTTCTTGTTGGTGCTTGGATGGGGCGACTTCCTGAATCTAGATGGTAAATGATATACTGGTGATCCCTACCAGTAAAATCTTCTAGGACTCTCCATTCTTTAAGCATTCTAGCTAAGCTCTCTGACACTTAAGTGATATCCAGTGTGATCGCTTCGCACTTTGGTCTCCTGAAGGTCGTAGCTGCGCCAATTTTAGCGATGGCTAAGCCCAGACTAGCGGCCATGTTTAGCACGCGCCTGTGTCTAGAGTTGGTTGCTGCCACTCCACATTTGACAGCTTTAGGGTTGGGACCTCCGATTTCCAGCGCTTTGTCTTCAATGCTTTCAAGTGTTTGGGGTTAGGTAGCAGCTGAGAAAAGTGAAGCTCGTGGTTTGCACATATACGAAGCAGTTTCCTACACCTTTAAGTGCATTGTCAAACCATCTTCACCTATAGAGTCATTAATTTTGCTTATAGATCGATAAACCTCATATTCGCTAACCGCATCAAAGAGAAAGGTTTGATTAAAAAAACTAGCCAATGACAGAAAGAAATTATTTAAACATCTGCTGACACACAACAAGTATGTAAAATTTTGTTTTTTCTTAACACCTAATCTTGTCAAGTTTTTCCACAGCACTTTAGAGGGAAGAGAAGAGTTTAATTTAGTAGAGCAATAATCAATTTTAGATTGTCTTGTGATTTGATTAGAGGTATTTCTGGCCACCCTAAAATTTTCCAAGTTTTCAGGAGTATAATTTTTTTCTTCAAATATTGTGTAACTTATTGCGCTTTTTAATTGACTGCTGAAGTCTTGAAATAAACCAGGGACAGGACATATTTTTGACTGTGATCGTTCAAACTGGGACGTGTTTTTCAAAAATTGGGCTTAAAGAGCTCATAAAAGTTTTAGTTTTTCATTTACAGTCTCACCAAACCAAATTTTGTTCCATGATGTATGGCAAAGATCGTTGTAAAGCTCAACATAGTTAATAGATTTTAAATCACGATAAGCAATTCCATTAGAGATTTTATCACGACATAAATTTACATTTAACGTTTAAAACAACAGGTCATGATCAGACACTAAATAGATTTGGTCAAAAAATAAGACAGAAGATAGATAAAAAATCTAAACACACGGACAAGCATTTCATTCACTACTGACAAACCAACAGAAGTAACATTTTCACGGAAAGATTTCGATGCACTGTCACAGGACAAAAGATAAATATTGAAATCACCACATATTACAAAGAAATAATAATCTACTAGGAAGTTATTAAAACAAGAAAAGTATGAATCTAGTTTCTTCCACTTACTGGGGTTATATACAGTGGCGAACAGTGAAATCCGGACAAACAAAAAAAATTGAATAAAATCCTTAGGATCTAAATTATTTATCGATTCAAAAATCTGATGCAAGGATCAGAGAAGCAAATAATTTTTATTGAAAAAATTTTGCTGTAGGTCGAAAAACCACACCATAAACATATATTTTTAGCAAAAAAAGTGAAATACAGTGGTCGGCATATATATTTTGACAAATATGTGCGTTTTAGTGTTCTTTCTGCAATGGCAAATTGTCAATGCTAACGGTACTATATACTTATGTAAAAGAAATAACACATGCTAGGTGTCAAAAAGAACAAAAAAGCTGCGTATTTTCTCTGCTAATTTAAGTGCTGCAGTATATTTAAAAGATAAGAAACCATTTTGTGGGTGGCATAAGTATTTTGACAATTTTTATGGCATAAGTTTACTTTGGGAGTGCCGCTCATATTTCAATAAAATCCAACTTTCTTACGAGGCTTTCAATACTGAACACGAATATGGAATCAAAAGTTGGGTGACGCATCTATATTCGGAGATATAGCCATCAGAAGTCGGGGATATAGCTTTTAATGAAATCATTGTCATAATTTGGGAACCCCTGGATCAACTTTCAAAATATGGATGTCATATGAAAGATAATTTAATGAACTATAATATAAACTCATAAAAATTTTAAATTTCAGCTATAGTTTTTGAAAATTTTCGAGATATTACAATTTATTTAAGTTTCTGATCAATTTATTTTGTTAAAAAGCGTTATTTTTTTGGAAAAGTTTTTATTCAGTAAACATTTGAATTAATACATAAGAAAGCGCATTTTATGTCCTTTCAAATGGTGTGCTATTCTAAGCTGGTTTTCTTGGATTTCCGGATTTTTTAAGGAAGGAAAGTGAACGAGATCTAGAAATTTACTTGAAATATTGGATCGCTTAATTTTTTATTAAAATTTTTAGTTTTTTTTTGAAAAATAACACCGCAAACAAATGTGTTATTGTTTTTATTATTGTTATTGTTGATACTGTTGCTGAAGTTGCTCTTTTATTGTCGTTGGTGGTCTTGCTTTTGTTTTTTCAACAAATCCCAAAATTTCAAGTAAATTTCTAGAGCTCGTTCACTTTCCTTCCTTAAAAAATCCGGAAATCCAAGAAAACCAGCTTAGAATAGTACACCCTTTGAAAGGACATAAAATGCGCTTTCTTATGTGTTAATTCAAATGTTTACTTTTCCAAAAAAATAACGCTTTTTAACAAAATAAATTGAGCAGAAACTTAAATAAATTGTAATATCTCGAAAATTTTCAAAAACTATAGCTGAAATTTCAAATTTTTATGAGTTTATATTATAGTTCATTAAATGATCCTTCATATGACATCCATATTTTGAAAGTTGATCCAGGGGTTCCCAAATTATGACAATGATTTCATTAAAAGCTATATCCCCGACTTCTGATGGCTATATCTCCGAAAATAGATGCGTCACCCAACTTTTGATTCCATATTCGTGTTCAGTATTGAAAGCCTCGTAAGAAAGTAGGATTTTATTGAAATATGAGCGGCACTCCCAAAATAAAGTAATGCCATAAAAATTGTCAAAATACTTATGCCACCCACAAAATGGTTTCTTATCTTTTAAATATACTGCAGCACTTAAATCAGCAGAGAAAATACGCAGCTTTTTTGTTCTTTTTGACACCTAGCATGTGTTATGTCTTTTACATAAGTATATAGTACCGTTAGCATTGACAATTAGCCATTGCAGAAAGAACACTAAAACGCACATATTTGTCAAAATATATATGCCGACCACTGTATGTCCTATATTGAAAAAAAAGTTTTTGGTAAAATGTTGTAAAATTTTATTTTTAAAGAAATAATTCTAAAATATTTACAGCAGGTATTTAGGATTAAAAAAAAAAACAGGTATCAATATTGTGTTGTACCTCCCTTCGCTATTATGGCCGTTATAACTCGCTGCGGCATGGAAGAGATCAAATTTTTCAAAAGATCTTGCGAAATGCCTTCGTACCAATCATTTTGAATTATTCTGACTAACTCACGTAAATTAGTGGATTTGTGGCTTGTTACCTGCACCATAATTATGTGCCAAAGATTCTCAATGGGGCTAAGATCGGGACTAATGCCTGACCACGATAAAGTTGAAATGCAAATTTCATTCAAGTAATTCCTTACCTGTAAAAGAAGAAGAAGAAAAAAGGATGAAAGTTATGGGTTATTATTAAGTACAAAATAAGGATTTACAAAACACTAATGCTTACCAATTGCGCTCGATGACAATGCGCAGAATCATCTCGAAAAATCACGTTGTCCACACGCGAAAAATGCTCTTCAATAGAAGGTTTCAAGTTTTCTATCAGGATGTTTTTATAGTCGGCTGCTTTGACAGTTTCTTCAATTAAGGCCAGTTGTCCAACTTGGTAAAAAGAAAAGCATCCCCAGACCATTCTACTAATCGGTTGCCTAAATGTTCTTTGGGTGCACTCGTCGCTATAACGCTCTCCAGTTTTTCGGCGCGCGTCCAGCACTCCATCGGAGCCGGATATGTTGAACTTTGATTCACCTAAGAAGATCACATTCTGCCAATCGGATACAGTTCACATTTTGTGCTGTTTGTCTCACTCCAAGCGTTTCCGACGCATTTAATTGGTCAAAAAAGGCTTTTTAGCTAGACGATGTGCAGATAAACCAGCACCATGGAGCATTCGTCACACAGTCATTAGAGAAATTTTTATTACTCCACATTAAATAAACTTTTTTCTAATTTCTACAGCGGTTTTGAAGCGATTTTTAAGACTAATCTTTTTTAAAAGTCGATCATCAGCTTCTGTAGTCTTTTTTCGCGGTTCTGATCCTTCTTTTCATCTTAAAGACCCAGTTTTAGAATACTTCTTCAAAAAAATCGGCTTTTGAGAACTTACTGCAGCCTCCTCTAGCAGAAATTTCCCGTATCGTTAATCTATCGCATCGAAACGCCAATATCTCGCGCATATCTGCTTCGTTCCGTTTTATATGATTTGGCATCATTTCCAACACTACAACACAAGAATGATTAAAAACGAAAAGTATAACGTCTATTTATACTAAGATATTGTCCTACCTCTAAACCGTACCTACAAAACAAAGAGGTTGACGGGATCTTAAAAACCATTTTTTAAAATTTTTTTGTTTGTCCGGATTTCACTGTTCGCCACTGTATATACACAAGACAGAAGGACTTTTGTACTATTGTCAAAAATACAAAGGTTTAGAAATTCATTACTGTTGCCTGGCTTGGACTTTTGAATTCAACTCAATTCAATCTTTATATATAATATATTACTTAAATTTATATAATTATAATTCAAAGAGTTCAAGAATTTTTCTTATTCTACTTAATTATAACATTTGGTTTAGAAATATTTTAATGTACAAAATTACAAAATGAAGGCAAAAATTTCAAAAACCTATTTTTAAACCTAATAATTCTAATTAGATGATACTAGCTCATTAATATGACTATAATCAGAACCTAAGCATCTAATATTAAAATTTTGTGTAATTGTTCCGATCCTATGAGCCATTTTACATGCAGTATATTAGTGGAATAGAACCAAGGCAGATTAAATATTAGTTTCAATAGCTTATTTTGTGAAACTTGAAGTTTGAACACTAGCACTCGTTGACCAGACTGGGGCTGCATAGAACATGACTGCGTGAAAAATAGAAGTCAAAATTAATTTTTTGTTGCTGATGGTAAGACTTGAATTTCTATTAATAAACGGATATATTTAGTAATCTAGTTAATACATTAACCTTATTTATAATATATGGTATGTGACGCGCTCAGGACTAAAGTGACCCATTTTATTAGCTATTATATTCTATTTCCATAAAATGGATGTAGACAGTGAAAATATTGAGTTTCCAGAGATTCTTGATGAATTTATTCACAGTGAAAAATCCAAAAAAATATGAGCAAGTGCTTTGGTTTTTATGGAGACGTGGTGTGTAGAAAATGATTTAGTCTCTCAAGAAAAAGCAACGACCATTCCATATGAAGCAACGCAAAGAAGTTTATTTCATAATAAATTTAATAAGCGAAAAACAGCTAGTTTTATGTGAAGACTTAATGCATGAAAATTAATTTGCACCAGGCTCATCAGCAAGTTCTGATTGTGAAGCTAGCAGCAGTGAAAACACCCCGTCAAATGCATCAGTTGAATATGTTCAAGAATGCAAAAACAAAAATTATATATCTATCGAAACGAAAGTAAACATCGCACACTGGGGTAATTCGTGACGATTTCGGAGATTAATTCACAAATGAAAATTAAAGGTACATATAACACTGGGTCGAAATATATAAAATTCTCTATCAATGGGTTAAAGAATTGTAGCAAAATAATTAACCATATTCCCGCAATGCACTCTGAAAGTTTGCATTTATTTTCATTTTGTGTACGCACAGCGATAGACCTGATTTTTTCATTACTTTAAAACGATTTTTCTTTTGGAATTGGCAAATTAACTTTAAAACGATGATACAGCCTTCTTGTTCAGGTATTTTAGTAATAAAGTGTGTCTTTTGGTTTGTTAAAAAATGTTTAGAAATATTTTATTTTGTGTTTTTTCCGAAAGCTTATAAATTATCATATTTTGGCCCTATTCATGGACATATAGTTGAGCTCCTTCGGGGATAGGGCAAAACTGATTTCTTTAACGGAATATATAAATATTCTAGTAACTTTCTATGAAAAAAAAAATTGCGCGAATGTTGCGCTGAACTCAAGGGCCAAATATGCATGCATTCCGCGAAGAAAAATAAGAATGATAAGATGAAAATCAAAAAGTAAAGTCTGTTATTGTTTTTTTTTTGTTGTTCACTCACTGTTTTTTAAATTAATTAAATTTATTTAGAAGTCAGTCACAATTTGATTTTAACAATTGATTGACGGGAAAGTATGTAATGTATTAACTGACACGAAATCAACACAAAAATGCTACTTGTGTGGGGCCACTTCTAAAGACTTCAATAAAATGGTTAATAGAAAATCTACAATTTGGGCTTTCTGTGCTTTATGGATGGATTCGATTGAATGCCTGCTGCACATAGCATACAAACTGCCAATAAAAATTAAGCAGGCTCGTTCAGAAAGTGAGAAATTTTTAGTAGCTCAAACTAAGTACTGCATACAAAAAGAATTCGGAGAAAAAATTGGACTGATTGTGGACATACCAAAGCCCGGATTCGGTGACTCGAATGATGGCAACACTGCAAGGCGATTCTTCCAAAATACCGATGGATCAGCGAGCAGGACCGTATCTAGGGGGGGATTGGGGGGTATAGAACCCACTCCCCCGAAATTCTTTGACGGACACTATGTAGAAACGATTTTGCAAAGAATAGACACTATGTAAAATTGACTTTGAGAGGAAAACACAATACAAAAACGGTTTTCTCAAACGAACACACTATATAAAATCGATTTTGTGAAAAAAAGTCTGAAAAAAAGGTCATCAGATTTTTTAAATGATTTTTGATCAGAAGTAGTTGATAATCATCGATCTGTATTAACTTATCTTTATGTTTTAGTACCGTCAGTATGTGGGACATGCAGATTTAACTTGAAAAATGAAAATGTTTGTAGTTATAAGCAGGGCAACATAAAATATTTACGAAAAACCTACGAAATATTTATGTAAATATGGACGAAAAGTAGGCAAATTATTGATGATATTTACGAAAAAAAAACATAAATATATTTTCTTTAATTTATTTTATTAATGCTCAGGAAAGTCATGGAAACGCTTACGATGAATGAGAATAAGTTTTCTCAAATTTTCAAACAAAAATGATCAACGGTAATCTTCCAAGGTTCTGATATGCGCAGCAAACGTACGTTTAACATCACGCGATGCTTAAGGTACATATCTGAATACTTCATTCCCACGTCGGAATCGTTGGATTCACCCGTTTTTGGAATGCCTACAATTACTTTGAATTTGACAAGCCCAGTATTCAGATCGAACACATAATTGAATTTCCTGAAGAATTGTGATTTGCTCGAAACTGCCTCAAGTCTAGGGCGGATTGATTCAAATGCTTCCAAAACATCAGTGAGAGATTCGCCCTTTGTCTTTGTTTTGGTTTGTGATTGTTAGATAAATGAACGCGAAAAACTATTTTTAGATCGCGAATTCATTTTTTAGATTCGGTAAATTAATTGTCTTTCGAGCTTTGTCAGTACATTTTGCTTAATTTTCATCGAGAGTACCCAGAAAACATATCTTTGAAATGACTTGCGAAATAAACAGCTGAATAAACCCAGGCACCTCTGTGAGTTGTAATCGGTTGTGGAGGCAATGGTCTTTGAGGAAATATCGATTTGAGTAGCTATCTTCGAAAAGGAGCTTACAATTATATTAGAAAAAAGAGTTCGATAAAATTTAATCATTGCAATGTCTCGTTTCGTCGTTGTCGAAATATTTGTCCGAGAATTGAAATGAGAAAATATTGATTTTGAAGCTTGAAATTTTCTGAACAAGCTCTAAATTTTTAATTGAAATCAGTTTACATGTGTCAGTTTTCAGTATGGTCTGGTTATGGTACGTCGCCAATGGACAGTGGTCGGAGATCAGTACTCAAGTACTTGAGGCGAGTATGCCTCATCATTACAGCAAAAAGCGCCCTGGTAGAAATCATAAGCATTAAAAATGTCCACTGGCCAAGAAATGGCCATTAAAACTGGCTAGTTTTATGGCATTTATGAAACGGTTTTTCTAACCTTTTTCAAGCATATAATGGCCACTAAAACGAAAATAGGTAACGGCCATTTAATGCCCAATAAATGCCGGAAAAATGCTCTAAAACTGGTCATTAAATATGTCAATATTAAAAATGGCCAATAAATGCTCGAAAAATGTTCTAAAAATATTCCAAAAATGCTCGAAAAATGATAGAAAAATTTCTTAAAAATTATAATATTACCGATGTATGATAATTTAATGAATTTGCATGCTGCTATAAGAATGCTGTTGCGTGAAAATACTGTCCAAATAGTGCAAGAAGCTGATATATTTTTAAATAATTTCGTGAAAAAAGCTGCAGATATGTTTGGTGAATTATTTGTAATACTCAATATAAATAATTTATGTCTTAATTTATACTTATAAATAAAAATACTGGCCATTCAATGCCCAGTTTTTGGACATTTTTAGAACATTTTTCTAGGCATTTTTCCAGCATTTTTAGAACCTTTTTCGAGCATTTTCTAGGAATTTATTGGCCATTTTTAATAGCGATATTTAATGACCAGTTTTAGAGCATTTTTCCGGCAATTATTGGGCATTAAATGGCCATTTCCTATTTTCGGTTTACTGGCCATTAAATGCTCGAAAAAGGTTAGAAAAACCGTTTCATATATGCCATAAAACTGGCCTATTTTAATGGCCATTTCTTGGCCAGTGGACATTTTTAATGCCCAGTTTTTGGCCAATAAATGCTTATGATTTCTACCAGGGCGGCCTCATAAATTATTTAAAATGTTTTAAGTAGCTTAAGTCACAAAAGTGTTCACTATAAATAAGTATAAAAAGAACTACCCAAGTTACTGAATATATGAAATAATTTAATTTTTTTAGCTAGAATAAAGGATTTTCAAGTGTTCTCTAAACGATTTTTTTAAAAATTTTTGTTGGAAAAAAATACAACCTTAAAACCAGAAACATGTTTTTTTTTATAAACGAACTAACTGTATATGTACATATCGCTCACTTACTTCAAGACTGGTGTAACTCAAAAAAAGTAATTTTTGATTTACTGATGCAGAAATATCCATTTCAAGTTTTATTTTATGTGAAAAAATCAGAAAGATATCAAATAATCTTACCTTGTGAGAAGAGTTTACGTATGTAGACATACTTTTCACAATTTTCATATAAAAAGTAACTTATTGAAAACTTTAAGATTTTTCTCCCACTTTAGGTTTTTTGAGTTATGTCAGTCTTGAAGTAAGTGAGCAATAGTGCATAGCATACTTAGTGTTTACAAAATTTGAAAGTGAGTTACTTTAAGAAAAAAAAGGTCATCGGTTTGAAAAATTAAAGATATTGCTGCAAAAATTGATTTACAAAAATCTCAAATCCAAAACCCCCCCCCCGAAATAAAATCCTGGATACGGCCTTGTCAGCGAGCATTACCAAAATCGACATCAATTTGATAAGAAATATCCACAATATTTTAATTGTTGTTTCTAGTGGCCATTAAATAAACACGGAAAAGTTTCGCAGTTTTGCTTTAAATTGTGCAAAATCTTTTGTCAAGCACTATTCCTGGAATAATATGCCAACAACACTGCATAAATATGTGATTCACGGTCCAGACGTCATTGCCCATGCATTATTGCCAATCGGTCAATTATCCAAAGAAGCTCAGGAAGCCAGAAATAAAGATTTTAAGGCTATCGGGGAACATTTTTCTCGGAAATGTAACAAAGAAAAAACAAACGAAAACATTTTGAATAGGGCAACTGATAAGAGCCTATTATATTCAGTAAAACCAAATTGCCGCAGAAAAAAGTCAAGCACATGCCAACGGAAGCATTGGAGTTGTTAATAATAGCGAAAGAAGAAGGTAATGATATAGATTAGAGATGCGGTGCCAAAAAGTCGACAGCGCGCTGACGTTTACAACAAACATTTCGCGCTAGTATGTGTACAAATGTGTGAAGGTATTCCAACGAAAAAAAAAATGAAAATAAATGTTTGTTTGAATGTTCGACTTTTTGGTTAAATTTATTTATGCGAATAAAAACAATTATTCCATATTTTTCCCGACGTTTCGTTGCGAATAAAAACAATTATTCCATATTTTTCCCGACGTTTCGTTGGGTGTTTTCCAACTTCTTCAGGGTTTTTTATTGAATCTATAATTCATTTAAAAAATCGTTATAAAAGTGGCATATGTACATTTTTACTTTAAACTTACAATGTATTTATTTCATATTAATTAAGTTTATTGCAGCATTCCCTAGACAATCACTACACTAAACATAATTAAACGGCAAAAAATAAATATAAAATTAAAATTCAAAGGCAAATACAAAATTAAATTTTTAAACAATAAACACTTAACACTTAGAAAGTAGTACGAATATTAAACGAAGAAAGTGTAATTCGAGTTTAGGTGATCTTTGTCTTCTTTTGTGTTCATTGTTGTTGATAGTTTTTGCTGAATCCTCAAGCTTTCAAGAGTGTAGCGCGCATTTACTCTCCTTTCTTTATTCAGTATTTTTATGTTTTAGAAATCAGCTGTGTGCTTTTTCTCCAATATGTGCTGATGATGTGTTTTGTCTTTTCCACGTAATGAAAAAATTACCCAGTAGAAATTCGTGCATCACTGATGTAAATAAATAAAAATAAATGTTGGCATATAAAACAATTATATTTTTATTTAACAACAAAAAGAAAACATTTCATAAATCTTATACATATTATTTATACATATGTACGTTATACAAACATATTAACAGAGTTTACTTAAAATAAGACTTTCAATATCTGGTGATGACGCCAGACGCAATATTGCTGACAAATTAGTCTCTGAAATGCGATTCCTTATGCGCGACTTGTTGAGTTTTAGTCTTGAAAAAAACTGTTCACAAGAAAACGTAGTTCCAAACATAGCAACGATACTCGCTGCAAAAATTCGTTTATTTTGAAATTTTTCTATACCTAATTGTTTGTAAAAATCAATAATGGAATATAATATAATATAATATAATATAATATAATAATATTTCAATAATACATGCTTAAAAAATTGACTTTCGCATAAATAATGTTTTTGTTTGCATTTGTTTTGATTTCGCACGTTTGATTCCGACTGGGTTTCTCGCATATTCAATTTTGAAGCGAATCAGAGCGTAGAAATCAGCAACTGCACGGCGGGACGAATGATGTCCCGTTTCATTTAATGTGACCGCGGGAGGGTAAATGGCCAACACTAATATAAATGATTATTATGATGGGAATGGTAATGATGTAAGCGAAAGTGAAGATGAAGCTGAACACGATGATGATGATGATGATAGTGATCATGATGATAACTAATTTGCAATACATATAAGGAAATCACTAATTTTAGTGAATTTTTAAGATTAGATAACACTAGCCGACTTTTTTGCCTTTTTTTTTGTTCCCCGAACTTTTTTAATTTTTTATGGTGTAATTAGGAATCCACAGAGACTACTTTCGAGCAAACGTATGATGATGTCGAGAACAGAGAGGATAATCCCATCGCAGATGATGTGGAAAAAATTTCGATCTGTGACGTTTCAATCGGTTCTAAAGACAATGAACTCGTAACACCTGGTCCATCAAGAACAGCGAAGCGATGGAGGATGCGCTCAGCTTCGAAATACTAAATTGCATATGGATTAGGCCTACTGGGGATACCACGATAAAAAATATGCGACGCTTACTCTACCTCAAGGTGGAGTGGAAATGAGTGTTTTGGCCAAAACGTGTGTGGAAGTACAATTTGCGGCGCTCGTACGCTAAAACTATTGATTTTACGAAAAAAAGACTAGGACATAAATTGTAGGTAATTTCTTCTAATTTAATTTTGTATACACGTGTTTTCATCGTCAAATGAGTCGGAAAGTAGATATTGTCAAAAAACTGATTTTTGGTGCCATTTTTCCAATATGACTGCGCGAGAGGCAAAAATACGAGGTAGCAAAATTGATATTCGGAAAGAGCACATCGAAATTTGTAAAATTACCTATTTTCAAAACTCCCGGAAAACTTTACAGGTACCCTCTTTTTTTTAACCAAATGACTGTACTAATAGCCTATGAATAAGAAAAAACTGAAAAATTGGTAAAATGAAATTATGACAATTTACACTAAATTGGCTATAACTTTGGCATTTATGAACGGATTTTCAAAAACTTGGTATTATTTTCTTTTGAAGAGTTTCCTCTTTGTAAGTAAATGATAAATTGATGTATTTTTAAATATTTATATTTTAAACGTTATTTTTAATTGGATACAAATTTTAAAAAATCAATTTTTTCAAATGTGTCAGCTTTTAGCTCGTAACCTGTATATTAAAACCAAAACTTTTCTTTTCTTGTGGGGAATTTTATCACCTTTTTTTCAAAATTTATTCGAACAAAATCGGTTTATATTTGGATGAGATATAGCTGGAAATACACTAAAAAAAATTTGAAAAAAAACTAACCGTGAGAAAAATCTATGAAAAATTTTTTTTAACTTAGAGGACCTAATTACATCATAAAAAATTAAGAAATATCATGGAATATTTTGGGTGTCGGCTAGTGTAATTAATTAATTTGTATGAGAATCCTCAGTGCGTATTTTGTATTTTTGATCACAAAAAAAAAATGTTCTGAAGTATTATAAATTGCATTAGTTTTTTACTACTTTTTATATAATTAACTATAATACATAATTATAACACTACTAAATACTCTGTGAGAATTAAGCGCACAGATTGATACCAATTACCCCAGTGTGCATCGTCCAGGTAGCACGACAGAACTTTATCCACGTTACAAACAAACGGATGTATAGTTTTAAAGCGAAAACATAACCTGAAGAAATGGGAGGAAGATATACTAAGAGGAGGTTCGGATACGGACAAATGTACAAGTATCGATTCATGGACTTAGGACAGATTTGTTGAAGCTCGACATTAATATCACCTGGTAACAACAAAAAATTTACAGCAATGGGGACAAGATGTTGCAACCTGGTAGTCTCCTTGTGAAACGGATCTGCTACGGATCCGGAACGGACTTCATTATGGAATCGTTTTTTTTAACTAAAACGGATCCGTTACGGACTTGGTTTTTTTAAATAAAACGGATGCGCCGGAATTATTTTTTTTAACAAAAATGGATCCTTTACGGACTCGGAATGGACTTCTTATACGGGTCCCTTCCGGACTCGTATTTTGTGAACAAACTGGATCCGTTTCGGATTCGTTTATTGTTAATAAAACGGATTCGTTCATGATTCCATTTTCGTATGAAATTCCTCTCGAAAAACCGGAATCCGCTTTGTTGGATCCGTCTCGAACTCGGAACTGACTTCATATACGGGTCCGTTCTGGATACGTTTTTTTTAATAAAACGGGTCCGTTACGGACTCATTTTTTTTAAATAAAATTGTTCCTTTACGGGTTCGTATTTTTTTAATAAAACGGATTTGAACCGGACTCGGTTTTTGCTATTAACATAAAAGGCAGTTTTCAAGATATACAAATACAGCTCTCTATCTCTGTTTTTTAAATATGTACCTTTAAATTAATAAATAAAAAAATATAAGAAAAAATCATGTCTTCGCCGGGATTTGAACTAGGAGCTTCTCTGATTATAAAATGGTTGTTGCATGCGCCGTTTAACGACATCATTTTGGTATGTATTAAAAATGATGACAGAAGCTGAGTTGGTTAAGATGAGCATCTTTGAACAGTGGCCTGGCGCAGGACACAGATTCAATTCTGATCGGTGACAGGTAAAAATTTAAGTTCTATTTTGAAGTTTTAAAAATGTATTACATATATAAACTAATACAGTGAAAGCTCGTTAGTCCAAAGGCGTGTAATCCGAATTATCCAGTAATCCGAATTGAATTTATGACGCGTTACGTATTCTATAGTCCACATTGATTGAAGCTCTGTAAACCGAATCTTAATTTTTTTCTTATTTTTCTGTTTTTTTAACTTCTCTTGAGAAGTTATTATAATAGGTCCGAAAATCGAAATAGGTAATTTTGTGTTTTCTTTACGTTTCAAGACCTCGACAATCGTTTACAAGTATTTTTAGAGTGATGTCTGTGTGTGTGTGTGTACGTATGTATGTATGTATGTATGTAGTACATACTATGTACGTACGTATGTAGACATATTTTGGCTTTCGTTTCCTCAATAACTACCGGACAGAATTTTTTGATGACCATATCAATCGATACGCCACGTCATGACTTAGATCTGAAAGGAGTCTGGAAAAAATCGGTCCAGCGGTTCGTTTTTTATTCATAAAAAACTGACTTTTTTATGCACGCAATATAAATTTCATATATAATTTCAGGTACATGGTTATAAATTAATGTTTAATGTTAATTTTTTTTTTTTTCAATTTTCGTAGTGCCATATTGTAATCATAAGATATTCTCATATGGTTTCCGAAGTATCGAAACATTAAAAAAAAAGAATTGTTCTCAAGAGAAGTTGCTTGTACGGTACTTGCTGCCGAACCGATTTTTTTTAATGTTTCGATACTTCGGAAATCATTTGAGGAAATCTCACCAACCGACTTCATGGGCGGGTTTTTGGGATCTCTGAAGAAGAAACTATTTTCAGACTATAAATTCAAAATGGCGGATCCAAGATGGCGGACAGTGTGACATCAAAAAATCAATTTCTATTGATGGATTATCACAAAATACGAGATTTGGGGTTTTTTGAGGTTGCTAATTACGATTATCGATTTCGATGTTAAATTTTCCGATACTGTCTCACCGTTTCGAAAAAACAATGGTTTTCTAACCTCAAAACACGTGTTAAAAGAGTAAGTTAAAAGAAAAAACTCATAAAAAGTCAAAAATCGCTGAAAAAAGTGGAATAATTGAAAGAAATCTCACTAACCGATCTCCATAAGGGAGTTTAGGGGTCTCCGAACAAGAAATTGATGTCAGTGTTTAATTAAAGATGGTGGATCTAAAATGGCGGACAGTGTGACAACAAAAAGTCAATTTTCATTGATATATTTCTACAAAATCAACAACTTGGCTAATTACGATTAACGAATTTGATAATTGATCAAAAAGCTGTAAGGCTCATCACTCCCCCTTCCCCCCACCCTTCCCCCGCAACCTTTCCTAGTGCTATCGGGGTTGTTGATTAAGCCATGACAATTATCATTTTCTAATGACATGAAAAAAAATGCAAACCACTGGTCACCAAAATAGAGTGAGAAATAATTTAATAAAAACTTAAAGATTTAAATTGTGAAAATGATTACTGTGAACTGTAAACCTTGCCTTCTTACATTCAACATAGAATAAAATAGAATAGAATAGAATAGAATAGAATAGAATAGAATAGAATAGAATAGAATAGAATAGAATAGAATAGAATAGAATAGAATAGAATAGAATAGAATAGAATAGAATAGAATAGAATAGAATAGAATAGAATAGAATAGAATAGAATAGAATAGAATAGAATAGAATAGAATAGAATAGAATAGAATAGAATAGAATAGAATAGAATAGAATAGAATAGAATAGAATAGAATAGAATAGAATAGAATAGAATAGAATAGAATAGAATAGAATAGAATAGAATAGAATAGAATAGAATAGAATAGAATAGAATAGAATAGAATAGAATAGAATAGAATAGAATAGAATAGAATAGAATAGAATAGAATAGAATAGAATAGAATAGAATAGAATAGAATAGAATAGAATAGAATAGAATAGAATAGAATAGAATAGAATAGAATAGAATAGAATAGAATAGAATAGAATAGAATAGAATAGAATAGAATAGAATAGAATAGAATAGAATAGAATAGAATAGAATAGAATAGAATAGAATAGAATAGAATAGAATAGAATAGAATAGAATAGAATAGAATAGAATAGAATAGAATAGAATAGAATAGAATAGAATAGAATAGAATAGAATAGAATAGAATAGAATAGAATAGAATAGAATAGAATAGAATAGAATAAAATAGAATAGAATAGAATAGAATAGAATAGAATAGAATAGAATAGAATAGAATAGAATAGAATAGAATAGAATAGAATAGAATAGAATTGAATAAAAGTATGAGGGGAGTACAAAGCCTCCGGCACGTAGACTCTTAGTTCATTGTTCCTGCCTCGCTTACGGTATGCTACGGCAGGTCAGCTTCCTTCCAGAAACCTAGCAGCCTGCTCGCTGTTATGTCATTTATATGGCCTGGGGTTTGGAAACGTTCCCCCAGCCACTTTAGACGCAACCAAGCCCAAGCGGGGCAGTCCGTGCGGAGATGGAGAGGTGTATCATCATCCTCCCGACACCACCCGTACTCCCACTCGTCTAGGAAGCCCATTTTGTGCATATGGTACCGCAGGTACCCATGCCCTGTGGCAATTTGAGCCAACAGCCTAATATCCCACCTATTGCTATTGTAAATGAAGTTGGTCCGGCCCCGGTTGCCCTGGGAACCCAACACATGCTTTGCCTGCCTACAACCAGCTGTTAACATCCACCACATGGAGTGCTTTTCACGAAGCCACTCCCTGATGGTGGACTTTGCCCAGCACGAAAAAGGTCAGTCAATATCGAAAAATTCAACATTGAAATCGCTAATCGTAATCAGTGACCTCAAAAATCCCAAAATTTCGTATTTTGTAGTAATCTATCAATAAAAAAAGGACTTATTTATGTCACACTGCCCGCCATCTTGAATTTAAACACTGACATCGACCCCTAAACTCTCTTATGGAGATCGGTTAGCGAGATTTCCTTCAATTATTCCATTTTTTCAGCGATTTTTGACTTTTTATTAGTTTTTTCTTATAACTTACTCTTTTAACATATGTTTTGAGGTTAGAAAACCATTGTTTTTTCGAAACGGTGAGACTGAATCGGAAAATTTAACATCGAAATTGATAATCGTAATTAGCAACCTCAAAAAACCCCAAATCTCGTATTTTGTGATAATCCATCAATAGAAATTGATTTTTTGATGTCACACTGTCCGCCATCTTGGATCAGCCATTTTGAATTTATAGTCTGAAAAAAGTTTCTTCTTCAGAGATCCAAAAAACCCGCCCATGAAGACGATTGGTGAGATTTCCTAGCAGCATAACACATTTTTCGGCGATTTTTATCTTTTTTTTAATAGCACTTTCTCTTCAAACACGTTTTTTGAGGTTAGAACGCTATTTTTTCGAAAAAGGTCAAACGTCATCAAGAAATTGAGAAAATTTCCGATTTTTTATATGCTTGAACATTTTTTTTTTTCAAAATTGAAATGGGCTGAGGGGGTGGCCTTTTTGACAAAGAACTACCCATATATATATATACATAAAAACAGCCTATCCAGTAATCCGAATATATCGTTAATCCGAATTAGGGTCTGCAATCATTAATTCGGATTAACGAGCTTTCACTGTAATAAGTTATAACAGCATTAGAGAAATAGATGGAAAGTAAAAAATCAAAAAAAAAATTTTGTTTGCGTTAACCAAATTGTTTTTTTAATTGTGTTCATTTTATACAGTAAAATCCGAAAGAGCTCGTCTCGAATCCGTTTTATTTAGAAAAACGAGTCCGGAACGGAGTTCGAAATGGGTCCGTTTTATTAACAAAAAACGAATCGGAAACGGATCCGTTTATGAAGTCCGTATCCGTTTCGGATAAATAATACGAAGAAGAGGATCCCTAACGGATCCGTTTGGCACACTGGGTTCGTGCGTATTCGGTTATTTCGCTGTAGTCGGCAGCAATAATAAATTCAGTTTTCGCAGGTTCCTGATTTTTTTCTTGTTTCTAATAGCACAAGTAACCAGCATAACTATCAACCCTTATCCTGTATACATGGGTCAAAATTGCCCAACGACGTATTGTTACTAAAATACTACTAGCCCTGTACCATCTACATGTATGTATAAGCTTTTATGACTTTTATTCTTTTGAATATATAAGCAATAACTTAAAATAAAATAGTTTCTAGCTCGTTTAGTTTGGCTAGTATATCAAAAAAATGCCGTTCACCGTCAACATGGGTCAAAATTGCCCAATACAATTTTGCTACATTATATAGATTCACAGCACACTTGACACTGAGTGTAAGTTCCGCTTATCGAAATATTACTTTTACCGTTGTTTGGGAATTCTTTGCAACTTTGGTCACACTGTGTATCGCTGCATCCAAAACGGGGATTTCCCGTTTTTAGAAATCTGGTTTGCTTATACTGTCATTTGTATTGATTTCGAGCGTACTGCACACATAATTGGCCGGCCTATTGTATAATAGTGGCAGGGGAATATCATGGACGTGAAAAGGTTTGAAGAGCTTATGGGATACTAAGAAATGTAAGCCCATCTTCAGATGTTATGAGCCCCCACAGATTTGAGAATATATCACAAGCTCTGCGCTTTGATATGACAAATGTTTGGGACAAATGGGAATGCAACTCAGAAAAATGTAAAGCCTAGATGAGAATGTTGCTATTAATGAGCAAATATCAATTCAAGCAGTGTAATCAAAACCTGGTAAGTATGGAATGAACATTTGAGTTCTTTGTGATTCATAAAGCAGTTATACTTGGTCGCTATAGGTTCATACGAGAAGAGACGAAAACTGTCAAAGAGTAGTCAAACATGAATATCCCGTAGTATTAAACTTCGTGGAAGACTCGAAGAGCCGAAATATAACCTCCTATGAATTTTTAAATACACATGAGTTGGAAATTGAACTACGGAAAAGAAAACTCCTTTTGGTAGGTAACAATCTAGTTGATGCATACAAGTAAAAAGAAACCAAAAATAATTGGATTCTATTATCATACTAAATCTGGTGTTGATACGCTTGATCACATTCTCAGTCACTATTCTTGCAAAAGAGAACCAAAATACGGCAGTAACTCAGTGATGGCATTTTCGGTACATTTGTACTTTTTCGGTACATTTGCGTCCCGAAAAATCGTTGTCAGTACATTCGACAAGTTTTCAGTACATTCGGTACATTTGTGGTATTTTCAGTACATTCGCCAAATTTTTAGAACATTTTCAGTACATTTTCAGTACATTTGGACAATATTTACCTTTTGTTTTTGTTTTTTAGTAAATGAAAATAACCGCAATGAGTAGATTTATAGTAATTACCTTTATATAATATAATAACCCTATTATATTAATTACGTTTTTTTTTTGGTAAATGAAAATAGTCGCGCAATGTGTAGATTTTGTAATTAATTTAATGAGAAATATATCTAATTTTGCTAGGGTTTTTGAGATGGGGAAAGTGAGTGAGGTTTTTTTTATAGTAAATTTTAGAATAATATCGTACATTTTAGGAAAATTAGGTGTTCAAAACAAAAAAGTATATCCGGGATCTAAAAAGTACATTTGAAGTCTCGATTCAGTACATTTTCACAAAACTCAAAGGCCATCACTGACGTAACTCTGTTGTACAATGTATTGAATATATCAGCCTACAACTTTTTATATACATACATCCGTAAACACTGACTGGAACAAAGGTAAGCATTTCCAGCGACGTATATTTCTAGAGGTATTTGGTCTGTCTCTGATTCAGCCAGAGCTATCTTGTCGATCGACTCTACCTAAAGGTCCAGCAGCAAAGTTAGTTCTGCAGGAAATTCAGAAACAGCGTCTCCATGTAAGGACATCTTCGATGGGAAGCTCTAAAGTAGGGCGTCAAATAGCTCAAAATATTCACTAAAATGCTCTCCTTGTGCTAATTTCATTTGTAAAATTCACACAATTGTAAAAATAACCTGTTAAAATTGCACTGATTAAATACGTATATGAGTAAACTGCATTGGGCAAAATTGACCCACTAATACAGTGAGTGTTAGTTTTTTTGAATACAGGATAAGTGTTAAGGTTCTCGCAAGCTATTGAGCGTCAGAAAGCTTGAGTGTCAAAATTGATATTCAAAGCAAAAAACGAAAAAAAATCTAATACAATTTGACACTATACCTACATTTGGAAGAAGCAGCATTCCATTTGTAATGGATTAAAGTTTGTTTATTTGATCATATATTTCCTTTTTTTAAAGAACGTTAACAAATAACTGCAATGTTCATGTGTGAAACTTCTAATTTATTTTATTTACATCCCCATACATAAATACAAAGAAATAAAGAAAAAGTGTTTTAAAAACTAAATTTTTTAATTGACTACAAGAAAATAATCAGGAACCTGCAAACATTGGATTTCAAGTTTGTGATGACCTCAAATTGATCTGCTTTATTCTTGCAACTTCTTAAGTTTGAAATTAGCTCAAGTGTTAAATTTTTAATTTCTTGCATAGAAAATAATTTCCTGTAGCTGCTTAAGCTGTTTTCGTTGTTCCCGCTACGCATATGCCAGGTTGGTGTTATAGTTAGTACACCCGTAGTGTATTAGGGAAACTGACGTTATAATTCCTGTTAGAAAATTCACCGTTACTTATATTTACGGGACGTCTTGGGCTTGGTTGTACTCGCTGCCTTATTTGAAGATAGCTCATCTTACTAGGACACTGATTGGAAACCGATTTGTGAAGTCCATTGCAATTTGCACATTTTTGTGTTGATTCCTTACAGTCTGATGTCTTATGTTGACCTGCGCAATTAGCGCAAAAAGTTTTGACTTAACAGCGACTAGAGCCATGGCCAAACATTTGGCAGTTATAACATTGCGTTACGTATTTGAGATTGGTTGGGTCGTTGAAATTCCCATCAAACTTTGACATAATCCATAACGGAATGAGTTCAGTAATTGTAATTGACTGCCGCTGAAAATAAACTATGTATAGTATACAATTATTTGAATCAGTTTTATATATGAGTTTAACATCTAAACACTTTAGACCCATTTCAGTAAGTTGCTTTTTAACAATTTTTGGATCTTGTTTATCCAAACCAAACAAAAGAGCTTTTTATGGTTTCTCAATTTTGGCTGCGTAAGCGAAAAACTCATAATTGTTTTCAAGTTCTTTGCAAATGGACTCAAAATCAGCAGTCGATTGTAAAAATAATTTAAGACCAATTTCTAATGGTTTGCTCAATTTGTCTCATAGTTTGCAATTTTTTTAGAGTTGGCGAGATCATGTCTTCGATTTTAATTTTCAATATTGTTATTGGAGGGATATATTCTTTCACTAACTTATCAACTATAATTTCATCATTTATTTCGTTATCATTCACTGTTTGTAGGGGAGAAAAATAATTACTCGAATGTGATGTGTTTGAGGCAGCAATACTGCCGTCAGAAGCGAATAAGGCGTATCTCAAAAAAACTAGTATCGAGATAATTGATGTTTTGTAAATGCCGTTTTCTTCTTATTTTCTCTACGGATTTTTTAATTTATTTTTGGCAATTTAAATATCATTTTAATGTTATTTATTTATGATTAAGGGAAAATATCAAAATTTCATGTGTTTATACGTTTTTTATGAGATACGTCCATTTCGCTAAGTATTTATAGCTTTAAAAATGTAGATACGCCATCGTACTTAAGACTTCTCATACAAACTTTCATACAAAAAATATAATATTTGCTATTGCATAAAATACAGATTAAATGAAATAAAAACTAGAATCAAATTATATTTTAAGAAATTATATTATATTTACTGAAAGAAACATATAAAAAATTAAGCATACATTATTGTTACGATGGTAATCTCATGCCTTAAAAGTAGGGAGTTTTCTCCAAAATGACATCATATTTCCTGAAATAACAAGAACTTACAACGACAATGGCAACATGATCCAATCAACGAAGCTTTGCGCTTAATGTCCGTTATTTATAAAATTATTAGTCGTATTCAAATATACGACCATTTACCTTCGTATTCTTGACATACGTCTAAATCGCTAAGTAATTTGGGGTAAAATTGAGATAGAA
Source organism: Meiosimyza platycephala (assembly GCA_963662105.1). NCBI lineage: Eukaryota > Metazoa > Arthropoda > Insecta > Diptera > Lauxaniidae > Meiosimyza > Meiosimyza platycephala. The sequence goes on along the minus strand of OY759210.1, from coordinate 38,605,679 downwards.
AAAATATTCTTAAGGGATTTTTTATATGTTTGAATTAAAATATCTATTAGTTCATTAGATGCGTACTTTCTTAAGCTATCCAATGCCATAAGAAACTCGAATATCAATTTTTTTGAGATACGCCTTATTCGCTTCTGACGGCAGAATACTTTCTTTAATTTTTTTTTTTTTCATTTTGTTATCGCGACCGAAGTTTGCATCATTATAAGCTAGGATTGCCAGATGGTCTGGATTCGTCGGGATTGTCCAGATTTTTAGTCCCATGTCCAGAGTCCCGACAATCAGAAATATGTCCAGATAAAATTCGAACAATGAAATAAAAGAAAAATAGGACTAGATACAAAAATATCTGCCGTAGGCATTAAAAATGAATTAACATTCGTCACGTCCAAAAGGTACGGACTTCTCGCAAGAAGTTGACATTTTTCAAACAAGAAACGATGATTTATAAGGATGTCATAAGGTCTTAATCCTCCTGAACGCGACCAACAGCTACGTACCTTTAAATGAAAATAAGTGTGCAACACCATGATTTAACTAACATGGTTATTGCACTGACAAATGCTCCCTCTTTCTCTTTTATCAAACAATACGTAATAATTTTGTCAACCAGAATTGAATTCTTAAAAAGTTGTCTTAACTATTTAGAAACCCGGTATGAATATAATGACGTTTCAATTAAAAAGTATCCTTATTTTTTCTTAAATATAAATTAATTTCCTGGGATGAACTACAAACAGCAATAGGAGTCTTAGGCTTAGAAAATTATGTCAACAACGATGAACTATATACAGATTATTGTTGCTTACGTAGTGTGTATGAAAATCTACCAAAAAATATTCCAAACGATAAAATTTGGGAATCATTTTTTTTTTCAAATTTAAAAATGACGAATCTTAAGAAAATTGATCTCATTTATTTTTCCAATTCCAATAACCAACGCTTATTGTGAAAAAGTTTTTAGCCTTTTAAACAGCTTATACTCTAAAGAAAGAAATCGAATGCTGACAGATCTGATAAAGTCAGAACTAATTATAAGATTAAACTGTACCGAAAACTGTCAATCATTTGGTAACATTTTAGAAACTCCAAGTGGTAATAAATTGATAAAAGAGTTCGGTCTAATAATAAGTATTTATGGACTTAATGTAATTTATTTAAAAAATCAGTTATTTTTTTAACTGAATTGTTATGTTTTTGTTATGTTTATTTTATCTAAATAAAATATACATGTTCCTCTGACACTAAACTTTAGTTTTCTTTTTTGTCCAGATAAATCAAGATTTTTTTTTTAAATGTCCAGATAAATCCCGATTTTATTTGTCTTTTTTTTTAAATGTCCAGGTGAAACACAATTTGGATCTGGCAAGCCTATTATAAGCACATGAACGCTTAATTTTATTCTTTCTATTACTATTGTTTTTAGTATAATACTTATTTTGTTTTGGAATAAATTGTATATTGAAGAGCGGTAAACACTATTTAGCTAAGCAAGCGACGAGAGTAAATTTAAAACACGTCACGAACTAATTGTCTTGCTATCATTGCAATGGACTATTAGTAATTAATCCTCATTTAATTTTTCAAATTTGTTTAATATTTTAAATAAAACTTTATATATTTTTTTTTCGAAGAAAAAAGACCAGCACGCTACGAATTCAAAATTCTAATGCTTGAACTTGTTCACAATTTTTGCATTAAGATTATTAAGACAATTTATAGCTACTCCACCTTCTCGTTTCCCAATACGATCATTTCGAAATAGTTTGAACTTGTTTAAGACAAAGAAGGAATCATTAACATCATCAAAAGACCATGTTTTAGATATACAGTAGGTAACGGATATAAGAAAGTCAAAAAATCCCGCAAATTTCTTTCCTATATCAGTTTTTTCTTATAGAAGTACCACGTATATAAGAAAAAAATTTCCTATATACGTACTACTGATATAAGAAACTTTATTTCTTATATCCGAGTCGCACAAAAATCAGCAGTGAGTAATAAGTGCGTTCAGCAATTGCAATCGTTATTTTTTTCTTAAGATTTTTCATATTGGTGCTTGGAAAAAGCTTTCTTTTATGCGTTTTTTTCTTATAAGAAGTTTCTTATATACTTAGATTGTTTTTTACCTCAAAACATTGGGAAAAAACGCGGTGCTTTCGAAAATGTTTCTTATAAGCGTTCCTTTCTTATATGAATTGTGCTTATATCCGTTACCTACTGTAGTATACAAATAACGTCAACTGATGAGTCGGCAACTCTGTTCGAGATAGTAAACAAACATAAGTGCTCTCTGTAAAAATAGTTTCAAAGTGTGGTAAAAAGTGCAAAGCTAGTACTGAAAGCTGGCACATACATAAGTATATCCGGTGCTGCTTGGCGACTGAACTTTGAAGCTTTTGCTCCGGCGGCGTTTTTAAAGGTATTTGGTTTTCTGCAATGATTTTTGGAAGGTTGGCGCTTCATTGACGAGCAAGATTTGGACTTTGATCTGGTAAACATCAACGAGTTACTGACTGTTATTCTTAACAGTGATCAGCTTTCAAACAGAATAGCATTTACATCCAAGAAAAGCTTTAGTTTAGCGAATACAACAACCACTTTTGCTTAAAAATCTCACCACTAACTAGCGAAAAGCTTAGACTAAATGCTATACTAACATCTATTTAGTACAAAATAAGTCAGCCTAAAAGTATACAATATGAGTTTGAATGCCCCAAGAAGTAAAAATACAGTCGTGGCTAAAGGTGTTGGTGTTAACAAGCGTTTTTTAGCAGAAATATCGCCCTATGCTCAAGATTATGGCGGACTTAAGGTGGTAGAGAATGTTAAATTGGAAGAGTTAATGGGACATATGCATTCGTTAATTTTGGATGAAAAAATTAAAAACTTACCGACAAAGGTTGATCTTGAAGTCATAACAAATGAAATGATTGGCCTATCGGCGGAAGTTAAGCATCTAGCAGACGAAAACCGAGAGATGAAACAAGAAATTCAAAAATTAAAAGAAGAAAAACAGCGTGATCACCAAGAGCTAATGAGATTGCTTGATGAAAAGAAAAGAAAAACCTAATACAGTAATCCCCGCTTATATGCACGCCGTTTATAAGCATTTCTCGCTCATATGCATCAAAACTTGTGCAATTTCATTTCTCCATTTAGATTTGTTAACACTTTTCTCTTTTATATGCACACGCTTATATGCATTTCTCGGATATAAGCCCCAAAAAATCTTAATTTTTTTCCTCCATTCACGCTAATATGCACGAGAGGGAAAACATTTTAGTCTTTTTTTTTGTCAAAAAAATGTTGATAACAAACAATCGTGTCATTCCTATTGTAATGTCAAATGTGCTTAACAGTAGCTTGCCATGCTCGGAAGATTTGAATGAAAATTAAATTGTTGCCCATATTTTACAATCGGATGATAAAACAGAGGATGATGAAGAAACAGACATTGCAGCTGAAATAGATCCAATTCCTTCATTGAGTGCAGCTTTGGCCTCATTAGACACGCTTCGAAAGTTCTTTTTGCCAATAAATAGGTTTATTTACGAACTTGATGACATTGAAGAACATATTTTTAAGGGCTGCAGTCATATTCAATCCAAGACTACTCGTTTTTTTAAGAAAGAATAATTTTGCAATTTTATTGTATTATGCGAGATTTTTTATTAAAATTGCGATTGGCGAGTGGTAAATGACCTCAAAAAAATCTGAAAAAATTCATGAATTACTTTTTTTTATAATAAATCGAATTTCGGTTTAAGGTTTGAATTTGAAGAACCTTTAAAAAAAACTAAATAGCATATTTGGTAGATATAGCCAAATTTTTATATATGCACTTTTCATGCATATAAACGAGTTTTTCTAAATGCATTTCACGCTTATATGCATCAAAAATCAATCATTTTCAGAAATGCTTATAAGCGGGGATTACTGTATTCAAAGGGCTAGAGAAAAACATACAGCCGGAGGAGTCAGTCAAAGGAGTTTGCATAAACATGCTTGGACTAAAACGAGTTGATGTTCGTCGTGCTACAGTGTTGTATGAGCGTGGAGGAAAAGTCGGTGTGCTGGCAGAAATGACTTCGGAGCATTCCGTGGGTGAAGTGCTTAATAATGTAAGAAAATTAAGCGGATCTACAATATCAATTGAAAGAGACTTAAATGTTGATCGTCAGAGGAATAAGCAAGTCGTGTTGCAGCTAAAAAAGGTTATTTTATCCCGGAGCAAAAAGTTTATGGTGACTGTTAGAGATGACAAGATTAAGATTGGTGACAATTGGTTGGTGTGGAGCAGAGAAAAAAAGCTTGTATGCGGTAAATTTGAGGCTAAAGTAGTTATTGAACGTATGTATGGAAAAGAATTAAGTGATATAAATTTCATATATGATGATATTTTTATGAAATTAAATCAAAATAATTCGAATGTAAAAAACTAATATCAGTCGGTAGAAGAATTAAAAGTAAAAGTAATACTCTGTTTGTTAAAATAAAATAAATATATATAAATAAATATAAATAAGTCAATTGCAAGAAATATATGAAATATATAATATTGTTACGAAATGTCGTACCACTTTATCATTTATAGTACTGAAAACATGCTACATGTCGCTAGATGGTGTTATTTTTCTACGGTCAGTGATGCACGTATTTTTCTACGGTCAATGATGCAAGTATTTTCTTACGGTCAATGATGCAAGTATTTTCTTACGGTCAGTGATGCACGTATTTTTCTACGGTCAGTGATGCAAGTATTTTTCTACGGTCAGTGATGCTAGCTAATATCGTTTAATAATTATTACGAGAATTTTCTGACATAAACCAAATTTCGCTACACTGCCCTCCGCTTAGACTTGTTCGTCCCGAACAAGAGTCTCTCCATCTCTAGTATAAGGTGCCAGCCTTTCGATGTGGACTACCTTTAATTTACCTTTGTTGCCGGGGTATTTTTGGATTCGATACACAACATCATTAATCCTTGTGACGATCCGATAAGGTCCCTCCCAATGAGTCTGTAATTTAGGAGACAAGCCTCGTTTTCGTTGTGGGTTGTGTAGCAGCACTAATTGACCTTCTTTGAACCCTTCAGTATTTGCTCGCAGATCATACCGAGCTTTCATCTTGTCGCTAGCCAATTGAGTACGTCTCCTGATGAGCTCGTGTATATCTGCTAGTTCTTCTCTTTTCTGCGATATGTAATCGTCAGCATTGGTCGTTTCTGGGACAGCGCTTACTCCGTACTTCAAATCTGCTGGAAGCCTTAAGTCCGTACCAAAAATTGCTTTTGCTGGCGTGACTGTAGTGGTATCGTGTACTGACGAACGATAAGCCATCAGAAATATTGGTAGATGCTCATCCCAATCTTTTTGTCCTTTGTCAACAACCTTTTACAGCTGCTGCAACTCCTTCTTTAGTTGATCCACTTTTAGTTCGTCAAACTTAACCATTTTTTTTTATATTTTTTTTTTTTTATTTGATTGTCAATTCTTTTTACACAATCCCACTTCTGACACCAATTGTTACGAAATTTCCTGTCCCTTTGACAGTAATTTCAATCTCTTACACTTTTCTGAGTTCGATCACTGGATTGTGTAACAATCAAGAAAAACGCAATCTTTATTTAATTATAAAATGGTTTATTTAAATCACAAACGTTAGTTTTTACACAGTACAATTGTTTATTTAATCTTTACATTCAAATTGTATACACAAACGTTATACTTTATTACTTAAAATCCACTATATCACTTTAGTACTTAAATTCAAATGTTCTCACTTAAGATCCACTGTGTTAAACTGTTCAATATCAACTGTGTCTCTGCTGCTCATATGACAGCCTTTTATACTAAAGTCTTCATTTTCTCGAACCATCTGCCGTTGTCTTAGAATATCGTTTCCAGTGCCTTCTAGATGGCGATAATGTCGTACCATCCGCCATTATCCAGAATGTCGTTTCCAGTGTCTTCTAGATGACGATTATCGACGTTGATAATGTCGTACCACTTTATCATTTATAGTACTGAAAACATGCTACATGTCGCTAGATGGTGTTATTTTTCTACGGTCAGTGATGCACGTATTTTTCTACGGTCAATGATGCAAGTATTTTCTTACGGTCAATGATGCAAGTATTTTCTTACGGTCAGTGATGCACGTATTTTTCTACGGTCAGTGATGCAAGTATTTTTCTACGGTCAGTGATGCTAGCTAATATCGTTTAATAATTATTACGAGAATTTTCTGGCATAAACCAAATTTTGCTACAATATAAATATTTTATTTATATTTATGTGGGTTCCCAGACTTTTTTGAATATGTAGCACAATGTGATATATTCGTTATCTTAGAAACGCATGTAGTCGAAGAAAAAATCGAACAATTTAAGAAATATTTTGCTAACTTTGATACGTATTATATACCGGCAAGTTGCACTAGTACATATGGGAGAGCGAGTGGAGGTTGTGTGTATGGTGCAATACATTCTTTTTCCAGGAGCAACGGTGTTGATAATATCAAAATCACATTTAAAAATTTAATTATGCATATAAAAGGAACCAGCTGGGCGGAAGAATTCAATCTAATGAGGGATTATTTTAAAGAGAATTCCTTGCAAAATTGTATTTTTATTGGAGATATGAATGTTAGAATCGGTGAGCTGCAACAAGTAGTAGAAGACAGCTATGAAACTATGTTTACAGCTGGCGAAGAACATAGAAATTCGCAGGATAAAATAATGAATGGGAAAGGCAAGCAGTTTTGGGAATTTTGCACCGATTATGGACTTGAAGGAGTACAGAAAACGGCAGGAGTCAGAACTGAAGCAAAATTTTTTGGAAGCGAAATGCAGATATAACCAAGTTTGTTCGGTTAGAAAGGCGGAGTACTATTGTCAACTTGATAAAAAAAGTAAACATGGTGTACTACAGTAAGCAGTGGTGGAAGATAGCAAAGAGATTAGCGGGCATCAAAACTTACGTAAAATCGATGTAACGGCATCAGAACTGAAAAATTACTTTCAATCCTTGTTGAATCCTCAAAAGTTCGGAAGCGATATTTTATATGCACCTATGCTATGTGAAGATGTATTTTTGGACAGAAAAATTGAAGTGGAGGAAGTAAAATATGTTCTCAGGAAAGCCAAAGTAAACAAAGCTCCAGGAGTCGATAGAGTGCCGTACGAATTTTTTAAGAATGCAACAGAAGATTTTCTACTCAAGCAAAAATTTTTATGGGTGCTTTATGTGAAAGACTCACGACATGGGTAGAGCGGCATAGTATTTTGAATGAATACCAAACGGGATTTCGTAAAGGTTATTCTACAGTAGATAATATATATAACTTGGCAACTGCGGTTCATTTGAAATTCCTTGAAAAGTTTACGTATTCTTCATTGATTTTAAGGCAGCGTTTGACTGTGTGCCTAAAAATCTATTGATATACAAATTGCAAACTATGAGTATTTCCGCTAAAATAGTAAACATTTTGCAAAGCATATATACAAGGTCAACAGTGTGGACTGGAAGTGAACTGTCTGAATCCTTTCAGACGCATTCAGGTGTTAAACAAGGTTGTCTACTGTCGCCCTTGCTCTTTGCTTTGTATATTAATGATCTACATCATCGATTCTTAAACTATGGCCATTCCAGGGGTCCGCGAAACAATTTTGATATCAATAATCTTACACCATCAAACTTTTCACTGTATTTAAATAACTCATTTATTAAAAATTCTAAAAGGACATGGCTTTTTGAATGATTGCACATATTTTTTTAAACAAAAACTGTTCAAGCAGTTAGATGCCCACTCCACTCTTCCCACTGTTTGACAACATCATCAATTTTTGTAAATTTTAATTTGAGCCTACGAGGTGCAGCTTCAAATAAATTTAAAGTTGAAGTTAAGAGCTAAACACAGTTGGGACGTTTTTCCCTGTTCTGATTCTGGCAACGACTGGATCAGGGATCCCTTCGACTTTAGTATTGCTAAGCAATTATCGATATTAGAGCAAGATATACTCGTGGCTATCCCTTGCTATTGAAACTAAAGTTCAATAAAATTGAACTAACTAACTTTTAGTTACTCCTAAAATCCGATTACTCTGCACTTGCAAATAAGGGCATCCAAAACTTGATGCCGTTTTGTACGAAGTAAGGAGTGCATTGAAAAATAAATATATCTCAATAACCACAGATTCAATTTTCAAAAAGGTCATATTTTTTTAATGCAAATTTAATTCAAATGCAGAAAATAATATTAAAAAAAAATATTAATTTTGAAGCGTAAAGTTTTTTACTTTCTCTGGGACACCTCTTATTAGTGTTTTGATGGTATTTTTTTGGATTTTTTGGCCTGAGGCGCACCACTTGGCTTCTTTTACAACAACTGTAAATTGCTCACCAAACAAGAAATTTTCTGGGAAATTTTTTATTTATTTTGTGTTTTAAATTTTTTGGGATATGTCCACTAGCGTTGGCAAAATAAATTTCTTGGTCAGGAAACTGAAAAATGTCGGAAAGGACGAACGTTTCGACATACATAATGCCACATTCGATTTTGGACACAAAATCTTTTCTCAGTTTTTGAGCTCGTATTATTGCTTCGAAATTGTTTTCAGCATTCCGATCTGGCACTTTCTGAACTTTTTCATTTTTCGCACAAATGATACAGAGAAATCTGCTAGCTGAGCGATTTTTTTTCCTGAAAGGTTTGGAGTTTTCTTCAGCATGGTTACGACCTTCTTTGCGTTATTACGGTCACCACAACCTTTTTTCCAGAGCGTTTCCTGCTTTTTATTCATGCTAACGTCTGTTTTAAAAATTTTCATTACCCAAGATACCGAATTTATGTTAACTTTAGCATCCCTTGCAATCCTCTTGAAAGCATATTGCAGGTTATTTAAAAAAAATTTTAATTTTTTTCACGCATTTCTATTTTGCTGCTCATGTCTTCGCAAAGTAATAGATGAGAATGCAAAGTGATATGAAATAGTATTTGACATGATTTTCTAAGCTAACCTGATCAAAATAATTTAATTTTTTTTTTAGTTATAAGCAAAAACGTTTGCACATATTTCTTATGACGCACTCCTTATTTGTGTGAACAGGCTTTTTGGTACTATTATATAGGTATATAACATCAAATTTTAGAAATCAGCTTAATGTAGAAGCAGACCTGAGAATAAAACTTCCGAATATAGAGCCCGACATTGTGGATTTGGTTTCAAGAAAACAACATCATCCATCTCATTAAGTAAAAACTTTTACAGAAGAAAATATAACAAATTTCGCTTATAAAATGACCAATAATCACTAAAAAAATAATTTTCATTTTGAGCTTTATTATTATTATATTATTTATTAAAAAAGATATAAAAAAAAACAAATTATTTTCTAGGCTTTATTTTGACCAAGAAATATTTGTCTGAGTTTAATGTACATATTTTGACTTGGAACTTTTTTAATTCTGTTACATTGCCCCAATTTTTATTCATTTTGTATTTTTATTACATGAAAATCCTAATAAAAAATGTTTGCCTCTATAAATGCGCACGATTGGTTAAATATTTATTCTAAAGTAGTGTCTGCATGCTTTTGAACTTCTGGATCTTCAAAAACTGGACATACATAACATACATAGTGTTGAAAAGACCTTTAAAATAAGACCGGAAAAATTAAAGCAAAATAAAAATTCCTTGTTCCTTAACCTCGTCAGATAACCGGACATTTTATGTCTGGTTGAGTTTGACATCGGTTGGCAAGCCTGAGTGTCTTTGTCATTATTGAGTCAGAAATTAAGCTTAGAACGACTTCAAATGTCTAGAGTTGCGATGGGGTCCGCACAAAGAAATTTAGCTCGATATGGGGTCCGCGGACTACATAAGTTTAAGAACCCCTGATCTACATGATTGCATTGGAGGAGGAATGAATGTGTGTGGCATAAACCCGCGACTATTATTATATGCAGACGACATCGTTTTGCTAGCAGATGGCTAGAAAACTACTGTGAAAAATGGAATCTGATTGTGAACATGCAAAAATCCAATATCATAGTATTTCGTAAGGGAGGTCGGTTGGCAAAGAATGAAAACTGGTGTTACAAAGGCGCTGCTATTAAAATAAATTACGAATTTACATACCTGGGGATGATTTTTACGACAAAGCTTGAATTCAAAATGCACGTAATCAATAGGAACAATTCAGCGAAAAATAGTATTAATGCTACTTGGAAAAGCTTTATCAGTAAACCGGCGGCGGCTCTTCCATCAAAATGGAAATTGTTCCAAGCAGTTTGCAGAGCAGTCCAGTCATATGGCGCCCAAGTATGGGGCTTCTCATATTTCGAAGAGGTAAATAGCCTGCAACGATTTTTTATCAAGAGGATGCTGAAGCTGCCGGATTTTATACCAAATTATGCTTTGATGTTGGAGACGGGGGTAGAAGATAGTTGTATGTACACGCTGGCACTACACATGGGTTACGTCACAAAAACCGTTTACGAATACCCGGAGCATCGCTTGCCGCACAAGCTTTCGATTTTAGATAAAAGGAAAAAAGCATTTTGGGCGAAAGAGTAGAGCAACTTGGCAGCAGATTATGCAGTTGAATATAATGCGTCTGACATAACAGGAGCAGTTTGGATGAGCAGTGTGCAGCGATTATCAGCAAGATCAAGCAGAGCAACATATGCAAAGCGCAGGAAGCAGCGAGGGCTAGTAGTACGCAAATCTATAAATACCTTGATTTTTCGAGAGGGTAGAAATATTTGCAGAGCGACATGCCGCAACACCACAAAGGGTTGATATTCAGAGCGCGGTGTGACACGTTGAGCTTGAAAGTCAGTATGTTTGGTCGAGACAGACTCAGGACCTGCGTGATGTGCAATCTTCAAGAAGATGAAACGATGCAACACTTTCTGTGAAAATGTCCAGTGCTAAAGGAGTTTAGGGTACAATTTTTTGGCAAAACCGTTCTTAATAAAATAGAATGTATCAATTTATTAAATGGTAGCGGTACTAGTTTAAAAATTGTAGCTTCATTTAAGTATTATGAATATTTTAAATTATAGAAGTATTTTATTATTAGAGTATGATATTTAGTAAAATTTATTGTTTCTTTTTGTTGCAACTCAACTACCGACTGACGACATTTTAAGTCATAGTCGTAAGTTCCATTTCAAATGTAAAATTTGTTTTATTGAAAATATATAGAATAAAGAACTATAACTAACGTCAACTGATGCACATATTTCAAACGCAAATCTTAACTAGTCTAATTTACTTACGTTGAGACTCCTTGCGTTGAAATGAACTACTTTCAAGACACTTTTTTGAGCACATAGTACATCAATTAGAGTGTTGGTACTATTCTTAATACCATTAGTTAGGCTTTCAGAAGAAATTATTTATCACAGCATAAATAAAGCAAGTCTGGATACCCACATGTACATTGTGAGGATGGAAGTCGACAGCCTCGTTTCCTTCCTCAAAAACCTGTACAAACGATACAAACAAGCGACGTAACCGCCGCGTCACCGCTTTATTCTTATACTTTATTTCTTGTTTAATATAATTTAAGTCTTCTGAAGATGTACAACTAGACAGAATGTATTATTTTTTTTATTTATATTATCTAACTTTAAAATGAAAATTAGTGCTTAAAGAATAATAAGACGCACATGTGAACAACTTATTATTAAAGTTGGCATAAGGGCATAAAGCAGTAGTTAAGACACTAGGTTAAGATATTCAGTCATCTGGCACCACCAATTAAAACAGCTGACGTAGCAGAAAAAAGAATCAGCTGATGCAATCGACACTAGCAAGAGGTTGGGTGTTAAATGGAAACCAAAAATTTGGACATTCAATCCGGGTCCGCCGCAGCGAGCAGTCATCAGTCCAGCACCAGTGGTAATATTCACTAATCAATAATTCTTTTCTAACTTTCAGCTTTGACTTGAACATACAAGTACATTTTCGGTTTTCACTGAGGTGCTTGAGTGTTAGGAAGTTAGCATAGGAGTTGCGTATGAAGGTTTCGGCTAACTTCAAACGCGTGAGTGTGCTTTCGGTTTTCACTGAGGCACTCATGCGCTAGAACGCAGTCAGTTCAAAATCGACATACGTACATAGTAGCTCAGCGGTCATACAGGCAGGGACTAAATTTTGGTTTGGCGGCCATTACAGCGTTCGAACATACAAGTACGCTTTCGGTTCTCACCGAGGTACTTGGCTGTAAGAATTTCGTATAGTCGCTCTGCCGAGGTTTACTTTCATAGCGTAGGAGTTGCGTATGAAGGTTTCGGCTAACTTCAAACGCGTGAGTGTGCTTTCGGTTTTCACTGAGGCACTCATGCGCTAGAACGCAGTCAGTTCAAAATCGACATACGTACATCGTAGCTCAGCGGTCATACGGGCAGGGACTAAATTTTGGTTTGGCGGCCATTACAGCGTTCGAACATACAAGTACGCTTTCGGTTCTCACTGAGGTACTTGGCTGTAAGAATTTCGTATAGTCACTCTGCCGAGGTTTACTTTCATAGCGTAGGAGGTAAGAATTTCGTATAGTCGCTCTGCCGAGGTTTACTTTCGTAGCGTAGGAGTTGCGTGTGAAGGTTTCGGCTAAATTCAAAACGCGTGAGTGTGTTTTCGGGTCTTACTGAGGCACTCACGCACTAGAACACAGTCAGTTAAAAATCGACATACGTACATTATAGCTCAGCGGTCATACGGGCAGGGACTAAATTTTGGTTTGGCGGCCATTACAGTGTTCGAACATACAAGTACGCTTTCGGTTCTCACTGAGGTACTTGGCTGTAAGAATTTCGTATAGTCGCTCTGCCGAGGTTTACTTTCATAGCGTAGGAGTTGCGTGTGAAGGTTTCGGCTAAATTCGAAACGCGGGAGTGTGTTTTCGGTTTTCACTGAGACACTCACGCGCTAGAACGCAGTCCGTTCAAAATCGACATACGTAGATTCTAGTTCAGCGGTCACACGGGCAGAGATTTATTTTCCTAGCATAGGAGGTGCAAGTGGAGGTTTAGGCTAATTTAAAACGCGTGAATGCGCTTTCGGTTTTCACTGAGGCACTCATGCGCTAGAACGCAGCCAGTTCTAAAACCGACGCACGTACAGTTAAACTTAACAGGCATACGAGCGACAGTAGGAAAAGTTGAGTTAACATTACAAAAGGAGTGAAAAGACACCTCGGTCGAACCCATACAACAGACAGAGAGCGGTATAAGAAGCAGCGCCGGCAGTACCAGCGTCAGGGCGTAAATTTCCATAAGTATCAAAGAAACTTATTTTGTATGTAAATTAAGAATCTAAATTTTATCCTTTTATTAAATAAACAAAGATATGTAAATATTTAATGAAATTTGCGTGAATTAAAAAGAAATGAAATTCAGAATCTAAACCACCCGCGTTTTTAATAATTTTAAAGAAATAGCCAACCTGCGAATATAAATATTCTGTAGCGGAACCTTGGACACCGGCGAGCCAAGACCCTGGCCGGAAGGTTCGTCACAGTGGCGCCCGAGCAGGGACCCTGGCTATAAAATAAAAAATAAAAAAAACTAATACTAATTAAACGCGGCTGAGCGGTTTATTTTTTCTAAAAACGGTTAAAATTTTACATATACATCGGAAGCAGCGAAGCCCAGTACGCCGTTAGAAAATAATTACATAGCAAAAGAAAAAAACAATAAATTATTTAAAAAAAAAAACTAGTGCTCGAACAGTGAACCGTTCCTTTTAGAAACATTTAGCCTGGACAGACAGTGAATCGTTCTCCAAAAGAAAAATTTTACCCAGACAAACAGTGAATCGTTTTTAAAAAAAAAAAAAAAAACACAATAAAAATATATTAAATATAACTAGTGCTCGGACAGTGAACCGTTCCTTTTAGAAACATTTAGCTTGGACAGACTGAACCATTTTTCGAAAAAAAATAAAAATAAAAAAAAATTATTGCTCGGACGGAGAGACAGCGCAGCTTATTTTTTTTCCTGAAAATAAGTATAAATATTTTTCATACAGCGGGAAAATTTATTACTCCGTGAACCCAAATTAGTTAAATAAATTTTATCTATTTCCGAGGAAAGAAAACAGCGCCGACAGTACAACAGCAACGAGAATCATAGACTATGTCACAGGTGCACTTGAGCCACAACCCAATGATCATGGAGCAGGTACGAAAATGGGCCGTAAAATACGATGGGGGCAGAGATCCTCTTATGTTTGTCGAGCGAGTAGAAGAACTGACCCAAGCCTATGGATTAGACATAGACCACCTTCCGCGAACGATGCCAGAATTACTAAGGGACAAAGCTCTAACATGGTTGCGCAATAATAATCAACAATGTGCCACATGGACATCATTTAAGTCAAGTTTTTTAGATTTTTTCTTGCCTCCCCGATACTATGAGACACTAGACGATGAAATCAGGAAAAGATGTCAGCAGCCACGGGAAAAATTTAAAGACTACGTCCTGGATCTACAGACAATGATGCGTCGCGCGCTTTATACGGAAACAGAACAGCTCGAGCGCATTTTCCGTAATTGCTTACCAGAGTACCAATGGTACATCAAGCGCCGAGAGTTTTCTACCCTAACAGAGCTGATCACGTTAGCGGAAGAGCTTGAATGCATTCAAGAAAGACAACCTGCGCGACCGACAGTACCAAGAAGTCACCCTGAGCATCACCGCATGATGGAACCAACCACCGTCGAGCGTATCAACGTTCAAACAGCTTGCCGGCGCTGTGGTCTGGATGGTCATATCGCTAGAAACTGTCGAGGCCACCAAAAATTATTCTGCTGGATTTGTGGCAAAGTGGGAGTGCGCACTCTAGGTTGCTGTCGCCCTCCGGGAAACGCAGAAGGAGACCGCCCAGAGCTAGGGGGGGTGAGCGCTCCAGAAAATCGGCCCCAGCAAATGTAGATCACTCCAAATTTTACTGCAAAAGAGTTTTTGCCAACATAATCGTTGGCGGAAGGGAGGTGTCGGCCACAATCGACACAGGAGCAACGGCGAGTTTCATCCGAGAAGCATTCGTAAATTTAATCGGGAGAAAAGCAACGCCAGTGGCATATGAAGGTGAGGTGATTTTAGCAGATGGATCATCACGGCCATTAACCAATGCTGTAAAGACACGAGTTCAATATGGTAACCGCAACGAAAATTTCCAATTTATTATCATGCCTGACGCTACGGATGACGTGGTTCTGGGACTCGACTTTCTCACACAAAGTGGTTTCACGATTACAATGGGAGGAGACTCAATCACCTTGGGTGAAGCCCCGCTAGAACAACCCGAGAAATGTATGGTCAGTAACGTAAATCCACACCAGCAGCCACAAGACAACCATCGGCATGAACAAAAAAATTCACCACCAGAACCACCAACCTACCCACCAAAGCAACGACAAAATCACAAGCGGAGGAGACAACAACAAAATCTAGACGAGTTACAAAATCCAGCAAGAAGGGTAAAAACACTACCAACAGCAGAATCCACCCCAATAGAGCCTAAACCCACATCAGCAGCAGAGTCCACCCCGACAGAGCCTAAACCCACATCAGCAGCAGAGTCCACCCCGACAGAGCCTAAACCCACAGCAGCAGCAGAGTCCACCCCGACAGAGCCTAAACCCACAGCAGCAGCCGAGTCCACCCCAACAGAGCTTGAACCCATACCAACGGCAGAGTCTAGCGCGTCATTCGCAGGGGAATCCGAAGGAACGCAGGAAAAAAAATATCCAGCAGGTAATTAACAAATTTTTAGCCGAAGAAATCCCGAAATTTGATGCGCTACAAGGGACGACCCATATAACCGCTCACAGAATAGTCATGATGGATGACCGCCCCGTTAAACAGAGGTATATCCCGCGTAATCCCGCAATGCAAGCCCTCATCGACGAAGAAATAAATAAATTACTATCCAAAGGATGCATCGAGCCGTCACATAGCCCATACAGTGCACCCATCGTATTGGTACGCAAGAAAACCGGCGCCTGGCGTCTTTGCATTGACTACCGTCAATTAAACAGCCGATCCGTCCCCGATGCCTATCCGTTACCCCGGATCACACACATCTTAGATCGATTAAGAAATGCAAAGTACGTCAGTAGCCTGGATTTGAAGGATGGCTACTGGCAAATACCAATGGAGGCCACCAGCAAAAAATTCACGGCGTTCACAGTACCTGGCCGAGGCCTCTTTCAATGGCGAGTCATGCCATTTGGCCTTCACTCAGCTCCCGCTACCTTTCAACGGGCCCTTGACCGAGTCATAGGAGCAGAAATGGAACCATTTGCGTTCGCCTACCTTGACGACATTGTGGTTACCGGATCAACATTTGAAGAACATAAGGAAAATTTGCGGGAAGTATTGAGACGATTAAGGGCAGCGAATCTCAGGATCAACCCCGATAAATGCGAGTTTTTTAAGACCAGTATCAAATATTTGGGTCACGTTGTCAGTGGAGAAGGTATCCACACTGACCCAGAAAAGGTTGCTGCCATCCGTGACTTAGCGCCACCACAGAACATACGAGGGGTACGGCGATTTTTGGGGATAGCATCATGGTACCGTCGCTTCGTGCCTGAGTTCGCTGCAATAGTTCAACCATTAACATCACTATTACGAAAAGGTAAACATTGGAAATGGGGAACGGAGCAACAGCAGGCGTTCGAAATACTAAAAGAAAAATTAACCAAGGCCCCAATACTGACGTGCCCGGATTTTAATAAAACTTTTACTTTACAGACCGATGCCAGTGATGCAGGCCTCGGAGCCGTGCTCACGCAAATCACCAACGATGGAGAACGGGTGATCGCTTATGCCAGTCGCAGCCTGAATAAAGCCGAGAAAAATTATTCTCCAACGGAAAAGGAATGTCTGGCCATCGTCTGGGGAATTCGCAAAATGAGACCGTATTTGGAAGGCTATCATTTTAACGTGATCACCGATCACCTCTCCTTAAAATGGCTGAACTCCATAGAGAGTCCCGCGGGACGAATAGCACGCTGGGCATTGGAGCTTCAGCAGTACCAATTCACTATCCAATACCGCAAGGGAAAGAGTAACGTAGTGGCCGACGCATTGTCACGACAGCCTCAAGAGATCTGCCAAATGGCAACCATAAGTAATAACGCCAACACGGAGTGCGCTTGGTTAGAGAAGAAAAAGGCAGAGGTTCGGAACCTACCAGAAAAGTTTCCAGACTTTGCAGAGGTCGGCGGTCAATTATATCGTCACTTACCAGGCATCCCAGGAGATGAAGACTGCGCCCAATGGAAATTATGTGTGGCAACCCCACTACGGAAGCGAGTCATGATAGAAAACCATGATAGTCCCAGTGCTGGTCATCTCGGCATCCGTAAAACTATAGCGCGAATAGCAAATCGTTACTACTGGCCAGGCATGTTTCGAGACGTAAGTCGATACGTGAGATGTTGCGAATCATGCCAACGCTACAAAGTCAGCCAGCAGGCACCCGTAGGCGAAATGTTAATAACCATCCCAGACGAACCATGGTCAACAGTGTGCGCCGACTTCATTGGGCCACTCCCACGATCCAAACATGGACATACGATGCTGCTGGTGTTTTTCGACCGACTTTCAAAATGGACTGAATTGTTGCCTCTAAGAAAAGCCACCGCAGAGAGTGTGGTAAAAGGTTTCCGCGAAAGAACTCTCGCCAGGTACGGCGTTCCAAAAACTCTCGTGACGGATAATGGCACACAATTCACCAGCCGAATCGTCAAGGGTTACCTTCAGCAGATCGGAGTGCAACAGCGTTTCACCGCCCCCTATACGCCACAAGAAAACCCTACAGAAAGGATGAATAGGACCGTAAAAACCATGATAGCCCAGTTGGCCAACAACGAGCAGAAAACTTGGGACGAGCACTTACCGGAAATAACATTGGCCATTAATACCAGCACTTCAGAAACCACTGGTTACAGCGCAGCATTCCTAACACAAGGGCGAGAGCCACGGTTACCACAGGCACTCTATGACGAGGTCACACTAGGTACCGGAAAACCACAACAAGCACCAGAGTCCCGAGCAGCACAGCTACAGGAAATATTTGAGATTGTAAGGCATAACTTGGCAAAGGCTGCTCAAAACCAAGCAAGGCACTACAACCTCAGAAGACGGCAATGGAAACCAAAAGTCGGAGAGTCAGTATTGGTCAGACAACATTCTCTGTCTAAAGCTATTGACAGCTTCGCGGCGAAACTCGCCCCTAAGTATGCGGGGCCCTACACAGTGCTGAGTTTTATCTCACCAGTAATTCTAAAATTGAAGAAACCCGGTGACAAAATCATACGAACGGCTCACTTGAGCGAGATAAAACCTTTCCACTCCTGAGTGTTTTAATTTTTTTTCGTGTTCTCCTCCAAACAGTATTTAGAACCAAAATTAATCTTTTGTTTCTCCTCCACAGTCACACCGAAAGCACCTACAGCTAGCACGGACCATTGAGAATCGTTGCACAGACATGATGGTATTTCGCAACAGCACTACCAAAATAATTTTGCCTTCCGGAAAGTAAGAGGGGAGTGTGAGGATGGAAGTCGACAGCCTCGTTTCCTTCCTCAAAAACCTGTACAAACGATACAAACAAGCGACGTAACCGCCGCGTCACCGCTTTATTCTTATACTTTATTTCTTGTTTAATATAATTTAAGTCTTCTGAAGATGTACAACTAGACAGAATGTATTATTTTTTTTATTTATATTATCTAACTTTAAAATGAAAATTAGTGCTTAAAGAATAATAAGACGCACATGTGAACAACTTATTATTAAAGTTGGCATAAGGGCATAAAGCAGTAGTTAAGACACTAGGTTAAGATATTCAGTCATCTGGCACCACCAATTAAAACAGCTGACGTAGCAGAAAAAAGAATCAGCTGATGCAATCGACACTAGCAAGAGGTTGGGTGTTAAATGGAAACCAAAAATTTGGACATTCAATCCGGGTCCGCCGCAGCGAGCA
The DNA here is from genome assembly GCA_963662105.1 of Meiosimyza platycephala. Classification (NCBI taxonomy): domain Eukaryota; kingdom Metazoa; phylum Arthropoda; class Insecta; order Diptera; family Lauxaniidae; genus Meiosimyza; species Meiosimyza platycephala. Next base: position 38,586,661 of record OY759210.1, on the reverse strand, counting down.
GTCATCAGTCCAGCACCAGTGGTAATATTCACTAATCAATAATTCTTTTCTAACTTTCAGCTTTGACTTGAACATACAAGTACATTTTCGGTTTTCACTGAGGTGCTTGAGTGTTAGGAAGTTAGCATAGGAGTTGCGTATGAAGGTTTCGGCTAACTTCAAACGCGTGAGTGTGCTTTCGGTTTTCACTGAGGCACTCATGCGCTAGAACGCAGTCAGTTCAAAATCGACATACGTACATAGTAGCTCAGCGGTCATACAGGCAGGGACTAAATTTTGGTTTGGCGGCCATTACAGCGTTCGAACATACAAGTACGCTTTCGGTTCTCACTGAGGTACTTGGCTGTAAGAATTTCGTATAGTCGCTCTGCCGAGGTTTACTTTCATAGCGTAGGAGTTGCGTATGAAGGTTTCGGCTAACTTCAAACGCGTGAGTGTGCTTTCGGTTTTCACTGAGGCACTCATGCGCTAGAACGCAGTCAGTTCAAAATCGACATACGTACATCGTAGCTCAGCGGTCATACGGGCAGGGACTAAATTTTGGTTTGGCGGCCATTACAGCGTTCGAACATACAAGTATGCTTTCGGTTCTCACTGAGGTACTTGGCTGTAAGAATTTCGTATAGTCACTCTGCCGAGGTTTACTTTCATAGCGTAGGAGTTGCGTATGAAGGTTTCGGCTAACTTCAAACGCGTGAGTGTGCTTTCGGTTTTCACTGAGGCACTCATGCGCTAGAACGCAGTCAGTTCAAAATCGACATACGTACATCGTAGCTCAGCGGTCATACGGGCAGGGACTAAATTTTGGTTTGGCGGCCATTACAGCGTTCGAACATACAAGTACGCTTTCGGTTCTCACTGAGGTACTTGGCTGTAAGAATTTCGTATAGTCGCTCTGCCGAGGTTTACTTTCGTAGCGTAGGAGTTGCGTGTGAAGGTTTCGGCTAAATTCAAAACGCGTGAGTGTGTTTTCGGGTCTTACTGAGGCACTCACGCACTAGAACACAGTCAGTTAAAAATCGACATACGTACATTATAGCTCAGCGGTCATACGGGCAGGGACTAAATTTTGGTTTGGCGGCCATTACAGCGTTCGAACATACAAGTACGCTTTCGGTTCTCACTGAGGTACTTGGCTGTAAGAATTTCGTATAGTCGCTCTGCCGAGGTTTACTTTCATAGCGTAGGAGTTGCGTGTGAAGGTTTCGGCTAAATTCGAAACGCGGGAGTGTGTTTTCGGTTTTCACTGAGACACTCACGCGCTAGAACGCAGTCCGTTCAAAATCGATATACGTAGATTCTAGTTCAGCGGTCACACGGGCAGAGATTTATTTTCCTAGCATAGGAGGTGCAAGTGGAGGTTTAGGCTAATTTAAAACGCGTGAATGCGCTTTCGGTTTTCACTGAGGCACTCATGCGCTAGAACGCAGCCAGTTCTAAAACCGACGCACGTACAGTTAAACTTAACAGGCATACGAGCGACAGTAGGAAAAGTTGAGTTAACATTACAAAAGGAGTGAAAAGACACCTCGGTCGAACCCATACAACAGACAGAGAGCGGTATAAGAAGCAGCGCCGGCAGTACCAGCGTCAGGGCGTAAATTTCCATAAGTATCAAAGAAACTTATTTTGTATGTAAATTAAGAATCTAAATTTTATCCTTTTATTAAATAAACAAAGATATGTAAATATTTAATGAAATTTGCGTGAATTAAAAAGAAATGAAATTCAGAATCTAAACCACTCGCGTTTTTAATAATTTTAAAGAAATAGCCAACCTGCGAATATAAAAATTCTGTAGCGGAACCTTGGACACCGGCGAGCCAAGACCCTGGCCGGAAGGTTCGTCACAACATTATATGTGCATTTATCAGGAATCGGCACATCCTTCAGCCATGACTGTCTTGAATTAATATTCAAGGTCGAACATTTAAAATTCAGATAGCCATTTTTTTAAATTGCATTTAAAGTAAGAAATATGTGTAACTTTTCATGTTTTTTAAACACGGTGTGCTTCAAGCAACATCATGATCGGAAAAAATAGTCAACCAAATCTGACAATGCACGATTATTATTTAGTTCCGGAGAATTCAAAAACATAATACGCAAAATTGTGCCTGATCATTTACTTGTTTTATGGCCATTTTAAGGTAAACTCTTTTACCGATAATTTTAATAAAAATACGTTCCATGAAAAATTGTGAATAACACGATAAAAATTAAAATTTTTTTATTTTGATTTTTTTGTGGGCTTGGTAATCAAAAATAATATTAAAGCCCATAAAACAAAAATATATAAAAATTATTTTTCATTAGAATTAAACATTATTTAATCAAACTTACAGTCATTCAGCAAAGACCAATACTGTAAATTTTAACTTATTGATCAATGCTATTTTTTATTCAACAAACATGACAAAGATAACAAATGGAAATAATTTTAACCTGGTAATTGGTGACTTGTTTCGGCTATTACCAATAGCCTCATCAGACCAGTTTTTGGTTAATGCAGTACATGATCTCGAACCTCTGACCGTTCATGCATTGCAATTACATATTTTTCCATTTGTTATCTTTGTCATGTTTGTTGAATAAGAAATAGCATTGACCAATAAGTTAAAATATACAATATTGGTCTTTACTGAATGACTGTAAAGTCGATTAAATAATGTTTAATTATAATAAAAATCAACTTTCTTAACATTTTTCATTAGGTTTTAGGCCCAAAACAATTTTTTAAATATTTCTTTTTTTTCATGAAAAACGGTGAATAACACAACAAATATACAAGTTTTATTATTTATTGTTCTTTGTAAGCTATGTAGTCGAAAATACCTCAAAGGTCCATAAGACAAAATTATAATTTAAATTATTTGTCACTTATTTTAAGGCCTAAAAGAACTTTTTTTTAATAGTTTCAATTCTTTTCCATGGAAAATGATGAATAACGTAACATATAAAAAATTTTTATTATTTTTTTCTCTTTGTGAACTTTGTAGTCAAAAATACTTTTAAAGCCCACAAAAGAACATAAAAAGAATTTTTTTTCACTAGTTTTTAGGTCGACAAAAAACAAATGGTGAGTAACCCTAAAACATTTGCATATTTGCAAAATAGAAACTATTGTCATAAGTAGCATATTTTAAAAGTAAATATACATTGCACTTGATCTTAAAAGCATGAAAAACTGTACACGGTTCGCTTTATGATGCTATAAAAATTATCGGTGTTTACCTTAAAATGGCCTTAAAATATGTTAATGATCAGGCACGATTTTGCGGATTATGTTTTTGGATTCCCCGGACACTTAGTAATAATTGTGCATTGTCAGATTTGGTTCAAAATTTTTTACTCATATTTCTTACTTTAAGTGCAATTAAAAAAAAATAGCTATCTAAATTTTAATTGTTCGACCTTGAATATTAATTCAAGACAGCCTTAGCTTCAAGAAAAACCATGCCTGAAGGATGTGCTCCAAAAAAAAAAAATCGAAAACAAGGCCAGCTAAAATGCCGATTCCTGTGGAAATGCACATATGTACATACATATAAAGGAACAAACTGATTGCGCCGTTCACAGGTATGATCTAGAAAGCTGAAATTTTGGGAGTATTTCCTTCGGATCCAATGCTAAATAAAAAATGTGGATGTAGTTTGACAACAGTGGGTGGCATCTTCCATACAAATAAAATACCTAAAACCCTATATCTTAGCACCTAAGGCAAACTTTTTCTACGTTTTAGCAAGTCGATTTTTTCGTAAAATTTCAACGAAATCGGACATAAACTCTGTCCGCGCCGTATACAGGTTTGTGATAGGAAGTTCAAATATTGAGATAACTATTTTTCTTCCTCAAGCTAAAATATATGCAAAAAAAATAAAATCCATCTCCAAAACTTTGAAAATAAACACCCTAATATGTATACTAATATTTGAAATTATTAAGGAACTTGGGATTTTTTTTAAGTAAAATTATTTAGCTACACGTTTGTAATAATTAAGTTTCCTCACTTTGTATAAATTACGTAATAGTTCAGGAGAAATAGGCTTTGAACAACAAAAAAATTCGTTACAGCAATCTGATAGTGGAATATTGTCGAAAAAGCTCTTGTAAAATAGGGCAAAAAATCGAACCGACAGCAGTTATCCGGGGTGGAATGGGGTGCATTTTTAAGGGTCGAACACAGTTTTTCATGATTTCTGGCTAAACTGTGCATCCTATCGAAAAAAAGTATTGTGTGAAAGTTGTAGGAAAGAAAGAGATCTACATTTTTGTGTATACCATTTTCACCGTAACCTCAAAACTTTTCCAAAATATTACGGAAAACAGGTTTTTTCGTTTTTTAACTTTTTTTCTTTGACAATAAAGCTTCTATGAAGCTGAAACTTGGGCGAAAGATACTTCTTAGTGTTACACAAAAGCAGTAATTTTTTAGACGGAAATAGTTAGAGGTTTTTATTAAATTTAATTTTTAAAAAAAAAAACCGAAATTTTTAACTTCGATTCCCCTTAAAACTACACCTGCTACGTATTTCTGTTTTGGCTCACTTACTCGTTGCTATTCTACTTTCGATAAATGGGAAAAAATAAAGTATACTGCAATGGAAAAAATGACCGAAAAATTTAAAAAATTTATTTTTTTGACCGCCTGCACCGCCTCTGAAGAGGGCGCCGAAAGCGCCAAAAGAGGGATCCAAACTGAGCCAAACGAACGCACCAAGCGAGAGCGCCTTCCAAGCCTTCATTTGTATCTAGGCTTGGCAGATTCAAATTGTGCATCACCTGGACATTTAAAAAAATATACATAAAAAATCTGTATTTTTCTGGACACTTAAAATAAAAAATCTTGATTTGTCTGTACAAAAAAAAAACACAAGTTGAGCTTCAGAAAAACATATACAAATATTTAATTTAAACAAAATAAAGAAAAATTTATTTTTAAATAAGTTAAATTAAGCCCATAAATACTTATATTAGATCAAACTGCTTCTATCAATTTGCTTCCTCTTGGTGTTTCTAAAAAGTTGTTAAATGATTGATAGTTTTCGTTACAGTTTAATCTTATAATGAGTTCTGACTTTATGAGATCTACCAACATCCGATTTCTTTCTCTAGAGTACAAGCTATGTAAAAGGCTAAGAACTTTTTCAAAATAAGCGTTGGTTGTCGGAATTGAAAAATAAATGGCTTCAATTTTCTTAAGTTTTTCACAAATTTTTTCGTTTACGTAAGCAATAATAGTCTGTATATAAGTCATCATTGTTTACATATTTTGTTTGAGAAAGGTCAAATTTTTACGAGCAGTTTGCACATTCTGAATATGACGGATGTAAAGATATTTTTAATCCATGCAGTAGATGTTTTTAGTACCTAGTCTTTTCATTTCTTTGTTCGCATTGTATCTGGACATATTTCTAAATGTCTGGATACTGGACTTGGGACTAAAAATCTGGACAAACCAGACCAATCAGTCCATCTGGCAGCCCTACTTGTATCTGATGTAAAGACAGTTCACAAGCAGTGGTTTGTATTGTTGTGTGCGCCACATTCGGATGGCCTACAAAGAAACACACTCAATTGTATACTTTTGGCATTGAATTTTGTTTCAAGTCAACCTTGTAAGTAAGCACATTCAGAAAATAACTATCAGCTTGGAAACAGCTATGAAACTAATAAAGAGGGTGAGATGCTTCCTGAAAAAGTTAAGATCAGAATAGGGTTTGAATAGCGTTATCACTGATGGACTTGCTGAACAGATTGATGCGAATTCTGATTTTGAGATAGAAACGAATATGCACCCAAGGAGAATCTAATGCAATTTGATTACGAACAGTTAGATGAACCAAGAACTTCTGGGAAAAAATATTTTGAAATCAATTTGATCTATTCAGTTCTGGATGTAGCTTGTCACTTGACGACAGATTTCAGCAAATGAAAAGTCATAGTGATAATTTTACATTTTTATATGATATCCAAGCATTATCCCTTTGTTGTCAAGTTCAACTTTAAAAAAACTGCCAAAATCTACAGAAGATTCTCACACATGGAGGGAAATTCAAAAAGAACTAAATGTCCTATCGCCGATGCTGCCATCTGGATCTACTACAATAAATTCACTTAGATATGGGTTGTAAAGTAAAAGGAGGTCAAAAAAATGAAAAGACCACAATATCTCGAAAACTATACCATTCAAAAAATTTTTATTTTCATTTACGAGCTCAGCAGAAAAAATTATATGTATAAGAAAAGTAACCTTTCATCAAAGGAACATAGAAAAATCAATTTGTAAACTAGTGTTATTCAAGTAAAATTTTTCTAAATTGTCCGAAATAAATAATTTGTTTTTTAATCTATCAACACGGGTACTCATTTTCTAGATACTTGCCAATTTCTTTAATTAACTTACAACATAGGGTGGGGGGCACCAAATTAGCTTTTGCCTGCAGCTTAAATTGACCTTCGTCCGCCCCTGACCACGACACCAATAAATATCTTCCATGGTGCTAGAGTTCTCCCAAAAACGAAATCACTTTTAATTTTGTTCGTTTTTTTGGTTTGTTCATACATACACCTCGGGAAATATATGCAAAGAAAAATGTAGAAGCCCGTTTAGAAGTAACTATGGCAACTACGACATAACGAACTGCTTACTACGAAGTCTCTCCCGCAGCTACATTAAATTTTGTTTATATTCAAAATACCGCAAGAATATCAAAATATGAGACAAATTCGGTTGCGCTTCACAACTAAAGACGTTGAATCTTTAATACAAACACAACTTAACAAGAAGAAAGCACCTGGATATGACCTAATAACTGCTAATATCCTTATTGAATTACCTTGCTGTGCAGTCAGACATTTAACCATACTTTTCAATGGTATTACTCGATTGGGCCACTACCCAGAAATGTGGAAGATGTCGCAAATTACAATAATTCCTAAACCTGGGTAAAATCCTACACAAGTTGCATCCTACCGGCCAATTAGCTTGCTGCCCACCACATCAAAACTCTTCGAAAAGCTGCTACTTTCGAAAATTATGCCCCACGTAAACCAAATGAGCATAATACCCCAACACCAATTTGGTTTCCGCAAAAAACATGGAACTATCGAGCAAGTTCACAGGATAGTAGCACAAATTAGAAAGACATACGAAGATAAAAAATATTGCTCTGCAGTGTTCCTTGATGTAGCGCAAGCTTCTACAACTCAAGACTGAGTTTGATATGAAAAAAAAAAACAACATTTCTAAGCAATGGCTTAGAAAAGTTCAACGTTATTTTAGCTTCTTAAGATTTATTCAGTTATTGTTAGTCTCCAAGCGAGTTGGTACAATAAATAAATAAAAAGTTAAAAAAAAAAAAAAAAATGGGGGTGCCAAATATCTCGATTTTATTCTAGTAACAAAATATGTTGTACGGTAAAAACCAATTTTCATATACTTATACAATTACATGTAATTGAATTATTTTAATTAAATAAACACTAATCCAGATGGAAGAAGTACATTCTTGTCTACTTTGTGGGAGTGGTGATGGTACTTATCAAACGTCGCGCGATTGGTTCTCTGATAAGATGTAGCAGAGACAGAAGAGACAACAGATTCAAAACATTTTAGAAAATTTTAGAAGCACACATCTACGACAGTTGTCGAACGTCGTACAGCAAACCCAGTTCGATTGCTATGGCTGCAGAAGAAAAGTTCTCAAGAATATCTGATGGTAAAAGGGTTGTAAAAGAAGCAATGCACTTTGATTTTGAGAATTATTCTTTATTTTGCCCTGAATCTTGTAATAGAAACAATGATTTTTCGTACCGTTAAAAATAATGATACAAAAGAAAAGATGTTATCCACTTTGAGGGGAAGGAATGTGCCTGATACCTGATCATAAAACTTTGCGTGCTCGAATGGATGGTATAAAAGATTCAGATGACATTTCGGCTTGTTATCACAATAAGTGCATGACAGCTTTTTATAGAGGTAGTACTTCTAGCTTTTCGTGCCCGGGTCGTCCTGTCAGTAAAACCACAACAAATTTTATAAATCATTGCATTGATTGCATTAAAATAAATCCTGGTGAATGTCAATTTTCCCTGAATGAAATGAAGGAAACATTTGTGGGCGAAATTCCAACATTCGCACAGTGTTGCGTCTAGTGTATGCTAGCTGGAAAAAGTGATTCTCTCGTTTAAAGAAAATAACGGTATAGTTTTACAACAAATACTCTCAAAGCTAGGAAACCAACAAATTTTTTTGTTTTTTGTAAGTAAATTTACAGTTTCAGACTGTTGAAGTGAGTGAACTTGTTTTCTTCAACTTTTAATTTCTGAAAAATTGTGATTGAGTAGTCGTAATATTAATAAAATATTAATTTTGTTATTTTTCAATATTAAAGAAAAGTTTTTTTTAATGGATTTCAAAGTTGAAGGTAAGCACTAATGAAATTAATATAAAAAGTGAAAAATAATTTCATAGTTATTTATTGAAAACAACAACAAAAAGATTTCTTAATAAAGTTAAATGATAAATTTGGTTTCCTAACTTTGGGAGAGTAGAAAGTATTTGTATTCACGTGTATTCAGCCATTTTATTTTTTCTAATGAAAGTTATTATTTCACTGCTTCTTCTGAAAACAATATCATTGTGTACACTTTTGCACATATATATTTTTTTTGTTGTTTGTTTTTGCACATATATATTTTCTATAAAAAAATGTGAGTTATACCAAGAATGGGAAAAATTCGCAAAAAACGATAAAAACCTTTAATATAAAAGCTAAGTGGTGTATAATCGGTGTGAATCGATTAACTGGTCTTCGTGAAAATGATATTTTAAAAATACATTTGTATCAGGGCCACCCTAAATATGCACCCTTAATAAAAGTCTTATAGCCTAAGCTATGCATTTTAATATAAAAGACACTTGGTGTAAATTCCATGTGAATCGATTGAGTGGTCTTTGTGAAAATTATATTTAAAAAATATTTTTGTATGGGGGCCACCCTAAATAAAAATTTTTTAATCTATAACACCCACATGATCGATACCAATATACTGTAAAAATTTCATCAAAATTGGCCATACAGTTTTCGCGTCCATAAATTGACCCGTATCGGCCCAGGGAGTCGTTTGCGACCAGGCCTCCCATACAATTATTTTTTGTTTCGATCCAACAAATGCAAAAACGCAAAAAAATAATTTTGTCCAGCTAGATTGTTCTAGTCGTAACACTGTGATTCGGTACGATACAAAAACAACTCGATATGTATACATTTTCAGGATTATCTCGTTTTTACTTCGACAAAAGTGATGTGGCCATCACATTTAAAAAACATGCTGGGAAACAACTGGTATGAATCGCGATCCAAAAACATAGACGATGAAAAAATGAGAATTGTTGAAATGGCTGCTAATATCATTTCCGAAGACATTAGGTCCCAAATTTATGATAAAAAAAAAATATAAAGTGTTAAGTGCAGAAAAAGAAAGTAAGTTTGATGATGTTCCTGCAACATTGCTCAAAAGTAATTGGTATTTGCCGGTTCTGGCACACTCCAGGCATATGCTACAGGCAGAATTGTGACTTAGAATCGCTCCAGGCAGAGGCTACAGGCAGAATTATGAGGTTGAATCGCTCCAGGCAGAGGCTACAGGCAGAATTGTGACGTTGAATCGCTCCAGCTGAACGAAAATTAAAATTAATGTAAACCAAAGAGTGTAAACTTTATAAACTTTAGAAAACTGACTTATGTATACAAATGAAAATCAACAGAACCAAGTGAAACACAACAAAAAAGTAGAGAAAATAGAAAAAAATTAACTGATGGCACGTATACACCAAATTGAGATAAGGATTTTTGTTTTGGTTGAATTTGAAATTTAGTGCGCTGATCTACATTAAATAATAACAAAAGTATTAACTAGAATTTTTTTTTATAAATTCTTAAATTAAAAAAGAATATATTAAAAAAATTGATTATATTTTTTAACAATTGTTTTTTTTTATAAAAAAGGTTCTTAAAATTTATTTTTTCGTACATACGAATATAAAAATGTTTCTTATTTCATCTCAGACTGAAATTTTGCTCATCGATATTTTTAAAAGTTGGATAAGGATATTTAAATATCTAAGTTGTGTTTATAGTCTTCAATATCGATTAAGGTCATATTTGAACGAAGTGTGGGTTCATCCTCAATTATAAGTTCAATTTCACCATTACTTAAAATTCTCTCATTTTGAACTTGTCGATATTCGTAACAAGAGAACCTTAGTATCCGTCTATCGGTAACTATCATATCGCTAGCTTAGAGTGCAAAGGCGCTAACTGCACTTTTTGAATTTTTTGAGGAGAGACAAAAAACTGTATAAAGAAATTTACATTATATTTTGTAAATTTTTTTGAATGGAATTTTATTTGAATTGTTGTTACATACATATACAGTAAAAAAAAATTTTAAAAAAAAGTAGTATCTTTGATTTAGAAGAATTTTTTTTGTCATTTAGCACCCTTTCTGTTGCTATTTTTGATTTGCGCGTATCATTTAGCACCTTTTCTATAAAAAATTATATGAACATTTTTCTTATTTGATGTTAGAAACAGCAATAAATTAATTTTAACGGAGCGCGAACGCACAACCAGCCCAATTTAGCAACAATCACATGTGTTTAATGAACTTAGCGCGCGCTTTTTGACAGCTATGTACATGGCACTTTTGCGCATCAACACGAAACCATATGAAATAAAGAGTAACCAACCTTTTTTTTTTTTTTAACGATGTATTTTTTAATTCTCTTTTGTTCTGCATTAAAATCTCAATTTTGTAAAAAAGTGCAGTTAGCGCCTTTGCACTCTAAGCTAGCGATATGTGAATCGTATTCTCAATACAATATCATCTTTATATTGTAATTGGCAATGCCTGTAAAATGGTTTTTCACTTTCAATGATACCCGATATATTTTTTTTTTTTTTCATTAAGTCTTGCCTAAATGCTTCTATTGCTTGTACTACAGTAAAAATCTTTTTTGTGACTTGGGGGTTTTCTGTAGACGACTCAAATTCAGAGTGATTTAATACTTCATGATTTATACTAGGAATCCATTTCAGAATCCTAAAATTCAGATATATGTTTACAGGGTCATTATTAGGTAATTTTATTACAAAATCAGTATTTTCAAATTCTTTTTCATTCAAATTAATAAGTATTGTGTTAGATAATACTTGTACAATACAAATATATGAAAATACTATAATAAAATTATAACCCATATTTGAAATATTATATTGTTTGATAGAGGTGTTATCTTGTAGACAGTTAAGTTAATAATGGTATGTTTTACAAACCATAATTTTTAAGCTTTTTTTGTGCTATATTATAATAAGAATCTTCAATTTCACCAGTTTTCATGTTATCGGAATCCCAACACCAGCTATCATCTCGATCTGTTACACATCTATATATTATGGCACTTTAACCTTAAAGGTATATATGCAAATGAATATCTTAAAGTTAATTATCCTTACCTACAACTGGCCTCAACACATAAATCGTAATAATAAAATTTTTATTCAAGTTTATATTTAAAATTTAAATGATTAATGTGAATTTTTATGTGGTGATAAAAAAAAAGCGCGCGAGTGCGATCTCTTTTGATTACATATTTCCCATATGACTATGAGTTAAAAAAGGGAACACATTTTACAAATTTTTTTAATTCGCGATAAGATACATAGTTAGTTTAAATTATAAAAATTATATGCATTCCTTTTAATCACCATAAACAACAAGAGGGCAAATACAATAATTTCAGAACTAAAAAATATGCGGTAAGCACCAACAATTGAAACAATAAACCTTACCTTCTGACCTTTACACATAAAACGTAATATTCAAATTTGTTTCATTCTAAATTTTTATTCAAGTTTATATTCAAATGTTTAATGCGAATTGTTATTTGGGGATAAGATTATATCATAATCATCATAGGCAGCCTATGTTTTGTAGTAACTAGATAGTTAAGCTGTAGTTACCATACTAATATATTAAAAGCTAAATTTTCTTTTTATATGGTTATAAAGACATCAAAAAATAACGACCATTATTCATATCATCATCTTTACTAACAACAAAGAATCCATATTTTTCGTTCCAACACTTTGAGCATAAGTCTTAAAATGTTATATAAGTCATGTCAGCACCCACATGATCATTATAAATGTGTCTAACATTCATTTCATCTTGCTTAAACATTATAATCATACAGTAGACGACGGATATAAGAAAGTCTCTTATAAGAAAAACACGGTTATAAGAAACACTCCCAAAGGCACCATGCACACTTCCATATAGCTACGTGCTAAATAAACCTTATATAAGATAAACGCATATAAGAAAAACACTCCTATAAGAAACATATTTTGACGAAAAATTATATTCTTTACATAGAAAATTAAACGTGTATAAGAAAGCGTTCTCCGAAATCAATTTTTTGTTAATTTAGGAAAAAATATATTTTTTTTGGGGATGTTTACAAAATTGTAAACACATATGGGAACACTGATCCGTCATTAAATAGAAATGAAAGCGAATGTCAAATGAGAAGTCAACAAAAGAACGAAAACAAGATACGCGTAAATTGCTGCGAAATTAGCCGGCTAAATTTTTACATTCGTCTTGCAGTGGGAGGCCTTCGGCCGCTGCTCAGGATTTACATCCTCCAATATATCCAACACCGGCTATGTCCATCCTTAAAAGTTGTCATAAGCCCAAAACAAAGTGGGGCTATGTCCAGTAACCCTTGCTACTGAGTCTTATAAGAAAATATCTTTCTTATAGGCGTGTTACTGATATAAGAAAATATCTTTCTTATATCCGTTCTATTGTTTATAAAAAAACACGGATATAAGAAAGAAATTCTGTGCATTTTTGGACTTTCTTATATCCGTCATCTACTGTATTAAGTAGCATTATCTCGGATCAAATGCTTGGGAATACGTGTATAAGTCTGACACAAATAAAAACTATCTATATTCTTATGTCTTCCCATATAAAAAAAAACAATTGTGCAGTTCACACGCGGTAGAAGTGAAACTGCGAAAAAATGAGATGAAAATGTTTTATTAAAATGATAAAAGTTGACGGGATCTAGAATAGGTACAAGGTACAAGGCTTTAGTAAATAATCAGTGAATTACAGTAGAATCTCGATAAAATCATCTTTCCAATAAACGCAACCTCTTCAAAGCTACCACGTGTTACTCTATAAAAGCAACTTTTGGTTGCAATTATAGAGCTTAAAAAATTTTTGAGCATTTTTCGAACTTTAAAAGTTGAAAGTAATCTAAGTAGCCATGCATTTCCAGGAACTCTGTGCAATGATTGTATACAGCGTAGTTTTTTCTTGTGATTTTATTCTGTACATATTGTGTTTTGTTTGGAATTGATTTCTTATTTGTTATGTATTTTATTTATTTCTTGCTATAAAATTATCTCTTATGAATTCCTACATATTGATTTTCAATAAAATATGAATATACTATGCAAAATGTTACATAGTTTGGATTTTTTAAATCTGTCCAGTAATTGCAACTTTTCGATGTTTGCAACAACCCCTGTGACATTTTGGTTGCTTTTATCGAGATTACACTGTACTTGAAAAAAGTTAAGAAATAGCAAATCTTTCCACGCTTATGCCTCAGCTTTTGATTAACCAAACTCGAAGCTGATAGTTTTAGTGCACTTAGCTCGATGAGTACTTTAATTTGACATATCATTTACTACTGTAGATATTCTAGATGTCCTCAATTTTATAATTTTAATAAACATATTCGTCGCATTCTACCGCAGTTTAACAGCCAGATTATGTAAAACTCAACGCGACGCGACGAGTCACATTTTCGTGTGAATAGCCAATTTCGTATTATATAAGCTCGCTCACTCACATTCGCGTCAAAATGTGACGGTTATCGTGTGCCTTACGTTTTTTTGGTATTATACAACACGCAAAGAAGCACAAAAACGCACTTCAGCTTTCAAATTTGTCACTTGAATTTATGTTTGCGTCGCCTTTTTAAAATTTGATATTTCATTCAAATTTTTGTTTTATTATTTTGAATTAACTGAATTGAATTGAATTCTTTATTGAGACTAAAAAGAAAAAAAAAATGTAAGTATTAAATGGAAAATAGAATATAGTTAATAGAAACATTTTATCTTTTTGTCGTAGTGTAAAAAAAACCACATTTGGGCAATTCGACTTATTGGTGAAGGAGATGGAGACGAATGTGGAAGTGGCCAGAGGAGCACCAGTTTATGGTGGAAGTCGTGCCCAATTCGAAAGAAAGTGGGAGGAAATAACAGAACGACTCAATGCTGTTGGTCCTCCACAAAGAAATATAGCTGAGTGGAAAAAGGTATGTATTCATATCACGTTGATCAACATTATTATAAGCAATTAAATACTTCAGGTTTGGTCCGACATGCGAAATCGCACAAAAAAAAAAGATTGCCTCAAACAAGGCACATCTTAAGGGAACCGGAGGAGGCATGTTTTCCGAGAATGCTCTTGGGCCAATGGAGCAATCGGTTGACAAAATTATGAACTTGACGACAGCGGCGGCACCAAGCGGTTTAGTTTTTGGCGTTTCGTCTGACGAGTGCGTGCAGTTCATGCCTCTGTCTCCTGTACTACTACAAGAAGAAGAAGTGCATGTGCCTCCTGCACAACCGGCAGTGCCAGCGCCATTGGCACTGCTTGCTCCAACGGAACCGCCAAGAGCGCGTAAGCGAAAGCGGGTGAATTTGCTAACAAAGCAAATTGAAAATCAGGCCGAGCTGTTGAATTTTGAAAAAAGAAAAGTAGAGGCGTTGGAGAGGCAAGCTGAAGCTGCAGAAAAGCAGGCGAATACAATGGAGCTCATACTGAACCTTCTCAGTGCACGGAATGACAAAAAATAAGCTGAAGAACTCGTCGATTGGACTTTTTTGATTTCCGACACATCAATATATAATTTTTTTTATTAGACCAATTAACCTTCAATGATTTATGAAATCACATCAACTTGTCAAATGCTACCCTCGAGGTACAACTCCTTTTTTAGCAACAAAGTAATTTTTTTTAAGCTTTTTATTATTTGTTTCTAAAACAATTATTTTTAAGTCTTCTTAATAACACAAACCTATGTTCCTGAGTTATTTAAAAATGAATAAGCAAATGCATAAATCAATAAAAATTGTCATTTATTGAATAAAATTGTTTTTTACATTATACTTTCTGCAATTCTTCGCCTTGTATTAATTGCCTCTGTTGCGAAATTTCCATCGAATACATCTTCAACTTCTAATTCATTATTATTGTTGACATCGTCAACTTCAGGATATTCATCTTTATAAAAAATGCAACTATTGTGCAACGCGCAACATACATTTATTATCTGTGTTGTTTTTTCAGGACTATGTGTAAGCCTCTTTCCCCAATAATGCATCGAAATCCATTTTTTAGTACTCCAAAACATCTTTCAACTGCATTCCGAGCTTTGATATGCTTTTCGTTAAAACGAATCTCACTTTGAATGCTGGGGCTACGAAAAGGAGTCATTAAATACGGCAATAATTGGTATACAGAATCTCCTAAATTAATAGAAACGAAATATCTTACAAATTAAGAAGTACTACAATGACGTACAATTTTAATCAAAACTTAAAAACGTCCTTATTATTGTCCTTGATATCTCAACGTTAGTGCTCCACAGAAGTAAAAGTTAGGACTATGTATAGAAAATTAAATTTTAGTTTGATTTCATAAAACTTAAAAGATATACGCCGTTTACATCTGGGATAACTAATAATTGCAAAAGCTACATTTATACAAATATGTCGCTAAATTTTCAGTTAAGTTAAGTTTTATAAATTCAAACCACATATATTTTTTTCTTAAAATATCTCATATAAAACTTAAGCCTCGTACGGGAACGTGTTATTATTGAAATATCAAGCTCAAATTTAATAGAATTTTTTTTTTTTATTTTATTGTAAGAGCATTTTGTAAAAACGTACATTTACATATGTTATTAACCGCCCTATTATGTAAGGCGAAACAAGTGAGTGAGTTATAATGACGCATTCATAACTGCCGTTTACAATTTTTAATTAAGGTCTAGCTCCAACTTTTACGTTCATTTGAACATAATTTGAAAAAATAGTATGTATATACTATGTAGGTTTGAACTTTAAAGATAAAGAGTGATTTTTGTAAAAACTTTCCGGAGATACCGGCCGATATGTTGGAGAGAGTATGCCAAGATTGGACGCATCGTATGAATCATTTGAGGCGTAGCCGCTGTCAACATTTACATGAAATCATCTTTAAACATTGAATTTCATACATTTTTCTAAATTTGATGTGTTTCTTTTTAAATCAAATCCGAAAGCTCTTAAAAAATCACCCTTTATTACCCTTACTTGTTCCTCCTTACATAATACGATGGGTAAGTTTTTCAAAAGTCTACCAAATTTGGAACAAAATGTATGTATGTAAAACTGATTCTTATCTTACCCAACAACCAAGAACTTATTTTACCGGAATTATAAACCGACCTGAAATGCATTTCTGCTCTGCTTGCATTCCAAATAAATGCGTCGTGGTTACAACCTGGATGTCTGGCGTCAATAAACTTTATGACCAGCTTATGATCACAAATCTAACGAAATTCAAAAATTAATTTACTGAAGTAAAAAATAGCAACAAAACAACTTACTACCATCGCATTAATGCTATAATAACCTTTTCGATTATAGTACAAGTGCTTTGTGTCTTCACTTGGGCATTTGATCCGCACGTGAGTTCCATCGACACATCCTACAATACCGGGAATTTTGTATTTCCTATAGAAGTGCTCCCTCACTTCAGTTTCTTCCGCAGCCGTCATATTCAAATTTATCCATTTTGAGCAAAAGTGGCTTTCAAAAATCGATAGACATTCAGCAATTATGTTGCTGCACATTGGCTGAGAAATGCTGCAAATAAATTCATTTCCTACAGCTTTCTGATAGCTGCCAGTAGCCAAAAATCGCAAAAGTGCAGCAAGCTTATGAATTGGGGCCACTGCAGAACTTCTGTAACATACTTTCATATGTGGCGCAACTTCCTCCAAAATGATTTTAAAAACTCGCTTCGAAACGCAGAAATTTTAGAAGAATCTGTTAAAACGTAAAATTTTCTTTACCATAGCCAAATTTTATAAATAATTTACCAGCAAACTTACTCGTTTTCTGGAATATCAAGTAAATTTGAGTTGTCCCTAAGTTTGCGTTTTCTTAACCGCATGTAATTAGGATTCTCTTCATCAGTATCATCGCTGTCGTCCCAAAATCCAACTAAGGAAAACATTCTAAGAACATGAACATTAGAAAAATATTCGGTATCATTTTTTTATAATTTTAAATACCTTTCTTTTGCACAATTTATACGAAATCAACTTTTTCTTTGCAGAATTTATTTATGTATATTTTTCTTTAATTTATATGGACACTTTTGTAGTGTTATCAACACGTAAAAATATAGGAATACAAAAATTTTAGTACTGCAAAACTTTGACTTTTTGTAAAAAAAAAAGTGGCATTATTAAAACGTAAAATGTTACGTTTATAGCTGACAACTCCAGTGACAACCAAACTGGACGAACGAAATAACGTAGAAAATTATATAATACGAACTTATGACGCTAGGTGCCTGAAAGTGCCTCGCACGAAAAGTGTCACTGAGTTTTGCATAATCTGGCTGTAATTTTCTTTTCTATTTAATTACGTCTATTTTTGTTTTTTCATTGCATTTATGTAAGTGCACGCAATAAAAATAAAATAAGCTAATGCGACGGCATTTGATTCAAAGCTCTTTGTACGCACGAAGTGTGTCGACTCTTGCACGATTTCCGACCGGTACACGGTAAAACGAACGAAGTTATCGTATAAACATAGCCATAGAAAGCAATCAACGTAATTTTCGTCGCTATAGCAAGGCTTTGGTAATTGATCAGTGCATTGCTTGATAAAATTGAAAAAATGGAAAATCTTTCCACGCTTACATCTCAGCTTTTCGTTACCCGACCTCAAAGTTGATAGTTTCATCACACTCTGCTCAATGAGTACTTTAATTGATTTAATTGATAGTACCTGGAGACCGACCACTGTTCGGTTTTTCGTTTTGAGGTTGAAAAAATCGAAAAAATATGGAATTTGTTGAAAAAAGTTGACTAATATTGAATAAGTTGAAATATTTAAAAAACATTGAAAAGAGTTGAAAAGCCAAAAATAAAAATTAGGAAAGTTGTAAGAGGTTGAAAAACGTCAATAAAGGTTAAAAAAGTATGGGTTGAAAAGGCGAAAAATGTTGGAAGAGTCGGAAAAAAATGGAACAGCAAAAAGTTGAGAGAAGTTGAAGTATGAAAGTGAAAAGTGTTGAAAAAGTTGAAAGAGGTTTAAAATCTCCAAAAAGTTGAAAATCTTGAAAAAGTTGAACGATGCTGAAAGTCTAGAAAAGTTAAATGAAGTTGACAAAGTCGGAAAAATATGGAAAATGATGACAAAAATTATAAGAAGTTGTAAAATGTTGAAACAGTTGAAGGAAGCTGAATAACTCAAAAAAAGTTGAAAGAGGTTGAAAAAGTCGAAACAAGCTGAATGTCAAAGCAAAGCAAAAAGTCGGAAAAATATGGAAAATGTTGAAAAAAGTTGAAAGAGGTTGAAAAATGTTGAAACAGTTAAAAAAAGTTGTATAATTCGAAAAAAGTTGAATGAGGTTAAAAAAGTCGAAAAAAGGTGAATAAGGTTGACAAAGGCGGAACATGTTGAAAAAAGTTGAAAGAGGTTAAAAAATGTTGAAACGGTTGAAAAAAGTTGAATAACTCTAAAAAAATTTAATGACGTTCAAAGAGTCGGAAAAATATGGAAAATGTTGAAAAAAGTTGAAAGAGGTTGAAAAATGTTGAAACAGTTGAAAGAAGTTGAATAATTCGAAAAAAGTTGAATGAGGTTCAAAAAGTCGAAGAAAGTTAAATAAGATTGAAAAATGTTGAAACAGTAGAAAAAATTAAATGAGATTGAATAAAGTTGAAAGAGTTTAAAAAACTCGAAAAAAGTTGAAATATCTCAAAAAAAATTTGATGAGGTTGAAAAAGTTGAATATGGTTGAAAAAGTCGAAAAAATTTAATGAGGTTGAATAAAGTTGAAAGTGTTTGAAAAACTCGAAAAAAGTTGAATATCTCTAAAAAAATTTAATGAGGTCGAAAAAAGTTGAATGAGTCTGACAGAGTCGGAAAAATATGGAAAATGTTGAAAACAGTTGAAAGTGGTTGAAAAATGTTGAAACGGTTGAAAAAAGTTGAATAACTCTAGAAAAGTTGAATGAGGTTCAAAAAGTCAAAAAAGTTGAATAAGGTTGACAAAGTCGGAAAATGTTGAAAAAAGTTGAAAGAGGTTGAATAATGTTCAAGCAAATGAAAGAAGTTGAATAACTCTAAAAAAGTTGAATAACGTTCAAAAAGTCGGAAAAATATGGAAAATGTTGAAAAAAGTTGAAAGAGGTTGAAAAATGTTGAAACAGTTGAAAAAAGTTGAATAATTCGAAAAAAGTTGAATGAGGTTAAAAAAGTCGAAAAAAGGTGAATAAGGTTAACAAAGGTGGAAAATTTTGAAAAAAATTGAAAGAGGTTGAAAAATGTTGAAACGGTTGAAAAAAGTTGAATAACTCTAAAAAAGTTGAATGAGGTTCAATAAATCAAAAAAGTTGAATAAGGTTGACAAAGTCGGAAAATGTTGAAAAAAAGTGAAAGAGGTTGAAAAATGTTGAAACAAATGAAAGAAGATGAATTATTCTAAAAAAGTTGAATGACGTTCAAAAAGTCGAAGAAAGTTGAATATGGTTGAAAAAGTCGAAAAAATTTAATGAGGTTGAATAAAGTTGAAAGAGGTTGAAAGTCTCGAAAAAAGTTGAATATCTCTAAAAAATTGAATGAGGTCGAAAAAAGTTGAATGAGTTTGACAAAGTCGGAAAAATATGGAAAATGTTGAAAGAGGTTAAAAAAAGTTGAACCAGTAGAAAAATATTTAAATAAATCACAAAATGACCCACTTGCAACATTTTGTTATAGTAGGAAGTACCACGCCCACTGATGCAATCCCGTCGAGGTCCATTTAATTTCAGAGTTTTCACTAACCGACATCTCTATACCAAATTTTAAAAAGATAACTCTCATAGCACACTAAATATAACACAAAACGTGTTTTGCTTGTATGGGAGGTGCCACGCCCACTGATTCAATCCCGTCGAAATCCAATTAATTTTAAAGCTTATAGTAACCGACATCTCTATACCAAATTTCATTAAGATTACTCGTGCAGTTCACCAAATATAGCACAAAACGTTTTTTGCATCTATGGGAGGTGCCACGCCCACTAATGAAATCCCGTCGAAATCAAAATAATTTCAAAGCTTATAGTAACCGACACCTCTATACCAAATTTCATTAGGATTACTCTTATAGTTCACCAAATATTGCACAAAACGTTTTTTGCTTGAATGGGAGGTGCCACGCCCACTAACAAAATCGTGTCGAACTCCATATAATTTCAAAGCTTTTAGTAACCGACATCTCTATACCAAATTTTATTAGGATTACTCTTATAGTTCACCAAATATTACACAAAACGTTTTTTGCTTATATGGGAGGTGCCACGCCCACTGATGCAATCCCATCGAAGTCCAATTAATTTTAAAGCTTATGGTAACCGACATCATAGCACCAAATTTAAGAAAGTTAACATTAAAAGCACACTAAATATAACATTTAACGTTTTTTGCTTGTACGGGAGGTGCCACGCCCACTGGTACTATTGCACCCATTTTTGGTTAAAAATACCTTATAGCAAGTATACCTACCATACTAAATTTCATATCGACTGCATTGTTAGTTCTCCTATTATAACGTTTATAAATATTGTGGGCTGTGCCACGCCTTTCAACGAGTTTTTCCAGTATAGTGACATAGCATGTTATGATGACTGTTTTTAGTGGTATTATCTATAAAATTTTTATGAAAATCGTCAGTGCCGTTTTTGAGAAATATTGAATCAAAATTTTCAATTATTGAAAAGTGTTACGCCTACTTTTCCGATTCCGCCCATTTTTGGCAAAATTTAAGACATTTATGATCTGCATCTGTGTACCAAATTTTAATACAATATCTTGAATGGTTTTCGAGATATGACCTTATGAAAATAAAAGTTTAGGGCTGTGCCACGCCCCTCCAGGAGCCTTTGATAAGTTAAAACCCAGCTCAATCCTAATTTTTTTCACATATGTACCTAACCCCCAAGTTTCATCAAAATCGCTGCACCCGTTTTGGAAATAAAGTCTGAAAATATATATATATATAAATATATATATATAAATATATAAATACATACAATTATTGCTCGTTTAATAATAGTAGATATAATTTATTGCTGTAGCTATTCTAAATCCCAATAAAAAAAACAGCGTTTCAAATTTTGCGTTACACAATTTTTCAAATGACTGCCACTAAAGAAGTTTCACTTCAAAAAATCGTACATGATTTTGTTTCTCGCAAGCAAAATCATCAAATATAAATATGGAGTTGGGTTTCGCTCCATCTGGTGATAATACATCGTCATTATTTGAAAATGATGAAAAATTTATCTTCTCAATAGGTTTTATTAAACGTTCTAAGTACTTATATTTCGGTTGATGTGTTGATTTTGAGTATAAGTAAATATTTTGAAATTTTAGTCCATTCGGGCTTTCAATAAGGCTAATCATCACATTTGTTTGTCCATAATTCGAAGGGCCAACAATTAGAGCTCTAATAGAGTTCGGCAGTAATGAGCTATGTCGAGTTCTATTTGTTGCATTTTGAATCAATATTTATTGACTTATGTTGTATTAGAAAACTCATTTTGAATACTTAAATCAAGTATTTTTATTGATTTGTCGATCACTTCAGTTTTATTAGTCAAATGGAAAAGTAAAATGGTTGTCATTTATAAAATGGAAATCAGTTATAAGCCATTCGTTATTGGGGAATGTGTTCTTAATAATACTTATAATCAATAAACTTCCAATCGAACTTCATTAACCTGGCTATCAGTTTTGTGGCCCTGGTACAAAATTAAAGAACCGATTAGCTAGAGGTGATCAAGGAATTAACCCACTAGATCAGGGGTCGGCACGACATAGCAGAATTGTGCGCTCAAATATTACATGCATTCTTATGCTCTTTCATTCAGTTGTCGAAAAACCATTAACAAAGCAACATCATGCGCAGATGTAGTTATTATTGTCTGTTATGCACATAGAGAATTTTTTTTACAGCTATGCCAAATGAACGAATTTACAGCGAAAAGGCATTACGAATCATTTGAGATGCCTTTTCGTCGCCAATTCGTTATTTTCTTTTGACAACATATCGTTCATTTACTTCAAGAGTGGCATAACTCAAAAAACGTGATTTTTGAGTTAATGATGCATGTTTTATTTTGTGTCAAAAACTCAGAAAGATATCTTATAAACTCGCTTTGTGAGAAGAGTTTATGTAAACATACCTTTTTGAATTCTCATATAAAAAGTAACTTATTGAAAACTTTAAATGCGTTTTTCTTCCACTGTATTTTTTGAGTTATGCCACTCTTGAAGTAAACAAAAGTATAACAAAAAATGCATTGCGCTCTAATTTTTAGAATCAAAATACCTTTTTAATCTTTTTTTATTTTTCACTTTCTGCCGCAATATTTATTTCGCAAACGATTTCTGCGAAAAATTTCCTGCGGTGCAGCCTCTCTCCTCTCACCAACACATCACACTTTTAAATTTGCCGACCCCTGCACTAGATGCTGCTTGCAGCGAGCACGATATAGCATACTCAATTAATAAAGAGTTGGAGAATCGACATATGTATAGCTGATAGAAACTTAACTGAAAAAGCTTGGGTAAGAGTCAGTGGCGGATCTAGAATTTTTGATTGAGGGGGCCACGAGTTTTCAAGTGCTTCCTCTTCCCTGTTTAACCAACATTCAAACCTGCCCCACATTCGGTTTCGCTCGCCATGTAATACAGGCTTTACTAATCGCCTAACCGTCATTAAATCAAAGGCTTTACCCGTAGATTTTTTTCATTCAATCTTTGATTCTACACCTAACTAATGGGTCAATTCTGATGCCAGATTCAGATTCAGCGCAAAAAACTACTTCGAAAAACAACCCTCAGCAGCTCAACATTATTAATTAACTATTCATTCAGATACCTTTTTAATAAAATATAGTTTTTCCATACAATTTACATGTGAAACTAACAGGCTTCGGTGCCACCTTATAAAATTGAGTTAGAGAGCTGAATTTTCGTCAAATTTTTCTTCATTCCGTAAACTTACTTTAAAGATAACAGCACTTTAAAAAAAAAAAACAAAAACAAAAAATTTAATGTAGGTACATACTTAACATATCTTAAAAAAAAACTGAAACACTTCAAAAAAAAGGTGATTTCCCATCCTATATGTATATTATATATGCGTAGTAAAATTACATGTGTATCAGTTCATGTGAATCATTGAAATACAGTCAATGGACGGTGTCGTATGTCAAGATATTTTTTTAGCTCTAACCTTTTTTAAAATTTTTTATAATTTCATATTTTTTGGTGTAAAAAGTTCTAAGTGAACGACAACTATGGCTTTGTAGCATTTAATAATTTAAGTACAATTTTTTGCTAATAAATGACTGCATTCAGTACATTTGAGGTTGTTTTCGTTTCACAGGGTTTTTCATGTAAAAGTTTTGTTTTCCATTACCACGGTTTTCTGAGGAACCAACACCATCGAGCTTCAAATAATTCTAATTCTTCAAATATTTTAATGTCATTCACATTTTTCAAATATTATAATGTTCAATTCAAGTATTTTAAAAGTCATCCGAATCTAGCTTGTCGTGTATACACATAAGACGTGTTCAAAAAACTCTCATACTCTAGAATTCTTCGGGAACACCCGAAATTTGAAAATTTATTAATATTTGAGTATATCCTTAATTAAAAAAAAAAATTCTAGGGTTGATACCAGAGCTGCAATATTTGCATTTTTGGGAATTTGAGTAAAAAAATTAGACTTATTTCTTATATAAAATTTTTTTTTTTATTTTTTTTTTCACACATACATGTACACATACATGTATTGTCTCTGCGCAAGTATTGGTATTTCTTGTGTAACAGCTCAAATCCTGTTTTTATTACATTCACCTTAATACACTATAGTAGGAAATTGTGAATGCTACTACATGAACTTCTCTTAAAAAAATAAATTTAATTTTTTGAGATTGTTTTGAACATGTCTAATACACAAACACTTGTAATATTAAAATTTTAGTAGTTTTTCTTTTTGAGATTCAAGCGCGATAGATCTATATATAGATACACATGTAGTTGTGTTCTGATAAAGAATTAAATAAAATTAATTAGTTAAATTTTTTAAGAGAAGATCTGTCTTTAAATCTGCAAATCATTATTTCGTTATTTGAGTGATTCATCTAGAGTGGTTGGGGGGGCACGTGCCCCCATGGCCCCACCCATGGATCCGCGCCTGGTAAGAGTTAAGGCGAAGGACAGTAATATTAGTGAAAAAACAAATGCCTATATCGTTACCAACGCAATGAAAGTAAAAACAAAATTCGGTATGGGGAACGTTAACAAAAAAAGCATGAAATTTCTAAAAGTTAATGGACGTAAACTTTTTAAGGATGCTTTAAAACAGGGATGGCCAGGTCGAACAAAATTTAATTATTCCTGCTCATTCCCAAATATGATGAGCTCTCATATAAATTTGATGGATAATGTCATTTGTAGATTCCACAAAAGGTAAAAAATCTAAACACAAGCAAACAACAATAAAAATTAAATTTTGGTACATTTACCGTTACTCCAGTTTTTTTGTCAACATTTATTGTCACTATTCAGTTGCTCATTATCAGTTCGTGTTTGTAACTCGTAGAGTTATAGTTCTGGGGTTCCTTATTTAAAACACATCTCAAAATTAAAAAATGTTTAATTTAAATTCAAATGTAGGTATATTAATTGTAAGACTATTTTTTGTACAAAGCAAGTAGCAAAATCACAAAGAAAACGCAGCGACCGATCGTGGCAATGGTTGTCGTTGTACTCAACTCAACTACTGATGATAGTTAAAACGGGACCAAATTTTTGCAGAGCATAGGAGAGCAATAAGGGTATACATAATTATATGGAAACCGTACATGCCGCCCCCAATGCTGGAACCAGCATGATGACCAGATGACCATCGACCTGGGTGAAGTCTTCGGTTTCGTGGATTCACTCGTCGTGGTGTTAAAGATGAAAGCGAAATGTAAGAGGAATTAAAATGTGTGTAAAGTGTGCTAATTTAATTGGATTGAGGGATTTCGTCGGTATATGTCGGAATCCGTAGGCGACAAATTTTTGAGACACATCGTAAAGCCCAGATTTGGTGCGCACTGTAACAACTCGAACTAATTCATCCATACCCGGATGCAGCTGGACAATACGTCCCAGTATCCATTCGTTTGCCGGTACGCGATCGTCTTTCACTATAACAAGATCATTCAGTTGTAGGTTTGGGGTTTCTTGACGCCACTTCGGACGTGCTTGTAAATGTGACAGCCAGTCTGATGTCCATTTTGACCAAAATTGTTGAGTCATTTTTTGAACAGTGAGATAGTTTTGACTCATACATGGTTGATTTGAGGGAGAATCAGGTGGTGACAACAAAGAATCACCGATTAAAAAATGACCTGGCGTAAGTACATCCAAATCGTCAGGGTCAGCGGTTAATGGACATAATGGCCTCGAGTTAAGGAACGACTCAATTCGCACGAGCACTGTTGAAAGTTCTACGAATGTTAATCGTGTACTGTCGATGGTACGCTTTAAGTGATTTTTTACCGACTTAACATTCGCCTCCCACAGCCCTCCAAAATTTGGAGAATGAGGCGGATTAAAGTGCCACTGGATATTTTGGGCAGCCAGTTTGGGTACAATTTCACGTTCAACGGATTCAATAAAATTATTGCGGTAAGCTTTGAGTACTTTGTCAGCTCCGATAAAATTGGTACCACAATCGCTGTACAAGTCATGGCAAATTCCTCTGCGACCTATGAATCGCTGCAATGCCCAAAGAAAACATTCGGTAGACATTCCTGTGACCGCCTCTAAATGAATAGCTTTAGTAGCCAGACATATAAAAATGGCAATGTAACCCTTGTACGTTGTATGTCCACGATATTTTGAAGATTTTAACTCAATGGCGCCGGTGTAGTCAACACCTGTCGCTAGAAACGGTCGTTTTGGTGGATTTACTCGATGGTATGGCAAATTACCCATGAGCTGGTGGCTGACTACTGGTTTGTTTCGGAAGCAGTTTACGCACTTACGCAGTTGGCTACGAACAGTTTGTCTTCCTTTCAAGATCCAAAACTGTTGAAGAATATTGGACAGCGTGAGTTGCGTGCCACCATGTAAGGTATTGTGGTGTGCATTACTGATAACGAGCTGCGTAAAATGATGATCGTTTGGCAATATTATTTGGTGTTTTTGACTGTAGGGCAAATTTGCACGCTGACAGCGACCCCGCATTCTTATAACATTGTTATCGTCGAGAAAAGGTGTAAAACTGCTAAGTTTGCTTTTGTTTTGCAATGGTTCGTTTGATCGTAGGCACTGTATTTCTTTACCAAATGCCTCTTTCTGTACCAAGCGGACGAGCTGTCGTAGACTTTGCTGTAACTCATACACCGTCAATGGTCCATTCCTTTTGCTGGCTTGATTTATTTTTCGAGTGTTATGGCAAAAACGTAAAATGAAAGCATTTACGCGTAGCAATTTACAGTATGATGAATATTTAAAAATAACTGATTCTTTACCGATTGCAAAGTGTATGTTCAACTGGAGCGGCTTGGCTTCAGCCACTCCATCATCAAATTTAAACTCGGTGATGTTGTATGTTGGCCAATTCGACTTCGATTCTGCTAGCCACTGTGGGCCCATCCACCAAAGATTAAAATTGAGTAGTTGCGCGGGAGTTAGACCGCGAGTTGCACAATCTGCAGGATTATCGTCGGTTGAAACGTGACTCCATTGGTTTTGTGTAGTTGCTATTAATATTTTTCCGATTCTATTGGCCACAAAAGTTTTCCATCTGTTAATGTCACCATTTATCCAATATAATATAATTGTTGCATCGGTCCAATAAAAAATAGGAATATCTACAGTCGGTACATGTAACTGTTTTTTAACCCAGGTTGCAAGTTTACTCGCAAGCACAGCGCCACACAGCTCAACACGAGGTATCGTAATTGGTTTTGTTGGTGTGACCTTACTCTTGGCGACCAGCAGACGAGTGTAGAGTTTCCCGTCGTTGTAATTTGCTGCGTATGCGTATGAAGATCCATCACAAAATGTGTGTAATTCGATGGATTTTATATGTTGTGGTGTAAAATGTATCCATCGTGGAATGGTGATTTGTTCGATCGTTGCCAAATCATTAAGAAATCGTTGCCATCGCATAAAAAGCAAATCAGGCAAAACTTCATCCCATTCTAAGGAAGTATTTGAGTGATCTGCGCGGACTATTTTGGTATTCCAAATACATTTTAAAATTATTTTTGCTTAACAATTATTGGACTGATCAGACCTAAAGGATCAAAAAGACGCGCAATTGTTGATAAAACAACGCGTTTTGTTGGCGTTGAATCGATTTTAAAATTAAATTTAAACTTAAATGTATCGGAGTTAGATTTCCAGCACATGCCAAGTGTTTTCACCGTATCGCTGTTGTTAAGTTGTAGAAGTGTGCTAATTGACTGGTGCTCAACGGGAATTGATTGTAATATCTCTAATGAGTTGCTTGACTATTTTCGTAACTTCATCTCAGCGGAATGCAGTGCTGAAATCAGTTGATTTCGAATTTGTAATGCAGAGTGAACAGAATGACTGCCGGTTTGGACATCATCAACATACATTTCGTGTCTTAAAACTCTTTCTGCCAATGGATATCGGTGTTTTTCGTCTTTTGCAATCTGGTGCAAAATTTTGATTGCAGTGTATGGAGCCGATACCGTACCAAAGGTGACTGTTGTCCAGCAAAATTCTTCTATATTTTCAGCTTTATTTTTCCATAAAATACGTTGGTATTGTGCATCCTCCGGATGCATATCGATGCAGCGATACATTTTTTGGATGTCGGCTGTGAATACATACTTATGCATACGCCAGTTAAGAATGACAGCTGAAAGGTCATTTTGTAGAGGTGGACCAACCCATAATAAATCGTTGAGAGATCTTCCGTTGGACGTTTTTGAGGATGCATCGAATACGATTCGAACCTTTGTAGTCAAACTTTCTTCCTTAATAACCGCGTGGTGCGGTAGAATGCATGAGGTAACCGTTGGCTTGTTTGTCTCCGTTATAGTGCAGTGTTGATTTTCAGTTGTTGTAGCAGGGATAATTTGGTTAAGTTCAAAATACTCTTGAATACCGGTAGCGTAGCGTTCAAACAGGTCGGGGTTGCGTTGTAATCGACGCTCTAATTGATGAAATCGATTGAGAGCGATTTGTTTGGATTTTCCCAATGTTTGATTTGGATCGTATATTGATTTTAATGGAAGGCGAACCATATACTTTCCATTTGGTTGACGAATATGTGATTTCTCGAAGAAATCTTCGCACCATTGATCTTCTGTCGAGAGCATTCGTTCTGGAACCTGTTCTAGTTCATAAAATTTCTGAACTAGAGACTCTAGTTCAATAGTTGTGTGGTTACAGCGAAATAAAACTGAATGGGTGGCTGGTGGTCTGGTGCGACCGGAAAGAATCCAACCTAATTGAGTATTCTGAGCGATTGGTTGATCCGGAGCACCAATTCGAATTTCCGGTAAAATTATATGGGACATCATATCCGCACCAATAATTAAATCTATTCGTTTTGGTTGGTTATAATTTGGGTCTGCTAACTTTAGCCCGTGAATGTGTGACCAATTTTGCAATTTAGTCGTGAGGGAATCCAATACATACGCGTTATCTACATTTGCGGCAAACTTCAAATTGATGCACGATCGCATCGTAAAACCGACAACAAACTTACATTGATTTGGAGCGCCTTGTCCGACTCCAGATATTTCAGCTGAAGTATATCTTCGTTTCAATTCTAACGATTGAACGGCATGCTCCGAAATAATAGTCCCTTCTGAGCCCTGGTCTACAGTGTGGTAATTGAATATCGACACTAGAGCAGTCGCGAGAAGAATCTTTCGCTGAGAAGTAGCTGTTGCCGTGGCAGAGATTAATTCACTCGTATTGAAAACAGAAGTCGTATGAGCATTCAGACCGCAATTAAAGTTCGAGTTTTCACTGACATGGGGGTTTGATGTGGATGTGCTGGTACTGTGATAAATTTGCTGAGTTGACAATGGCATGTTGACGTACATTATTATCGAATGTTATCTTTAAATTAGTTGGAAAATGCAGGGACGTGTGATGTCGCTTGCCGCATTCTATACAATTTTTCGTGCTGGTGCACTGAGAAAATATATAATTTTTGCTTAAGCAGTTTAAGCAAAGTTTAGCTTTGTCAACATGGCCTTCCTCTCAAAACAATCTTTTGAAAGATACGTGGGACACCGACGTAGGACATGCGGTTCTCCACAATAAACGCACTTGTCAGCGTTTGGTTTTGCAGTAATATGAAATGTTTTAGTGCTGTTTTTAGTTGAGTAAGGATATCGCTTTGAATATTTTAATACGCCAGGACTATGAGTTTGCTTAGTCGAATCATTCGTTGATTTCGATGACATGGGCAGATTGTTAGTTGTGCATCGGTTTTCTATTGCATCGATAGTAACCAAACGATTATTGAGAAAATTTTCAAACTCAGAAAATGTTGGAATGCCTTTCTTGCTCCCCAAACTTTGTTCCCAAGCCTTGTGGGTTTCTTGGGATAGTTTGGTCGATAGGTAATGTGCAATCCATTGATCGCATTGGGAAATGGGAATATTTAGACGTTTAAATTCATTTATGCATACGTTTGCGACATTCAGCATCACCTTGAGATCTTCCGAATGCTCCTTTATTTGGCATGGCAAATTGTACAACGTATTCATGTGATGCATAAGTATAATTCGGGGATTGTTGTAACGCTTTACAAGAGTATCCCAAGCCGTACTATAATTGGCTTCAGTCAACAACAGTTGTTGGATGTCCACGTCACGATCAGCAGGCAGTGACCTTTTCAAATAATGAAATTTTTGAATCGAGTTAAGTTCGACATATAAATGAATTAATCGATTAAAAGAATCGTGAAATCCCGACCATTCGGTAAATTTACCAGAAAAAGTTGGTACAGGTAAATTTGGCAATTTAACAGCCGATGAGGTTTGCAGCACTACCTGCGTGTTATTTTGGTGAATGATGTCCGTCTCTGTAGCGGGATACATTTTTTCACAACTTTCTGATATTGCGCAGAAAGTTTCCAAATAAAACTCTTCGAACTCAAATGATATTTGTTTTTTTGTATATATGATGTCGTCTTTAATGTCTGAGCAAATGATATTATGATGCGTTTCCGAGAAAGTTTTGTGCAAGTCGTTTACCATTTTCAAACGCTGCTGATGATATATTTTGGTTTTGCGCGAAGACGAATCTTTTTTGAAGTTTTTTAGCATTTGTTTTATGGACTCCAATCGATTGAGTTGAATTTTAATTAGATCTTCGCTCGAAAACGAAGTGTCGCCGTGGTCACTCATTTTAAGCTCTCTCTACACCAACGAGGCAGCAGTTATTTCTTCTTCGTGATAATCAAGCTGATGATGGTCGAAATCGTGTTGTAATATCAAGTTGTCTCTATGTTAGAATTGTGTTGATGCAGTCGTTAATCGGTGAAATAATAATGGCGCAATGTGCAGCTGAACTGCGTATCGCTGTTGCACTTGTAAGCGATGCTTCACTTGCAGAAAAAAAATGATGGAATTTATGTGAGATTTACCGACGCAATCGCAACAACAACCATATGCAAACTAACGGGCGACTTTTTTTTTCTTTTGCCTTTTATTTTAGCGTCAAGGTTAACAGAAATTTGAGACAAATATGTAATTGTACTTGCACTGATTTTAATAATTTAATTGTGTATATATTTTTTTTATTTAAGGCTCCCCCCATGGGCCACCAAAATGTTTGTAACTCGTAGAGTTATAGTTCTGGGGTTCCTTATTTAAAACACATCTCAAAATTAAAAAATGTTTAGTTTAAATTCAAATGTAGGTATATTAATTGTAAGACTATTTTTTGTACAAAGCAAGTAGCAAAATCACAAAGAAAACGCAGCGACCGATCGTGGCAATGGTTGTCGTTGTACTCAACTCAACTACTGATGATAGTTAAAACGGGATCAAATTTTTGCAGAGCATAGGAGAGCAATAAGGGTATACATAATTATATGGAAACCGTACAGTTCGTGTTTTTGTTTTTTTCTATTTTTCAAAACATAATGCAATAACTACAATACAGAAAAATACGAGCTACTGCCGTGGCTCGACGCTCGCAACGAAAAATGTCTCAACACAATTGACTTCATGCTTGTGCATCGAAAGGAAATGTACGCAATTGTTGTAGCGATCGCATATCGTTTTTTTTTGACTTTTTGCAATTCTTGGAATTAGATTTTGCAAATTTACGCATTTGCTCGCTTAATCAGGTGATTAGCGATTTCCTGCTCCCAAACTCTGCTCTTCTGGCCATTCCTGCTTTAAAAAGTGCGAGAAGAAATATAAAGAAAACTAAAAATTTTAAAGATGCAATAAAAGTATCAAGAAAGGTTGTAAATAATATTTTCAGAGGAAAAAAGCCTTTCATCGAAACACCGCGAGTAATATCATTACCTAAGTCTGGAGGTTTTCTCCCACTAGCACCAATATTCGCAGCACTTGGTGCGTTAGGTGGTCTTTAATATTTTTAAGGTCATATTTTAAAATTTAATTTTATAAAAATATTTCCTGATAAATAAAAGACTTGATTACTTTAACGTATAATAATGAAAGTACAGTAATCCCCGCTTATAAGCATTTCTGAAAATGATTGATTTTTGGTGCATATAAGCGTGAAATGCATTTAGAAAAACTCGTTTATATGCATGAAAAGTGCATATATAAAAATTCGGCTATATCTACCAAATATGCTTACATAGAATCGTAGTTTCATTTATGCTGTTACTTAACGCCAACTAACTAGAACCCTACACAAATATTTTTAAAGGCAAAAAGCTGTGAAAATAAACATTTGATATTTTATGAATATGTAATCCAGTAAAAAAATAAAAAACAAATCAAAAATATATGTTGTATATATAGTACTTACATATGTGTATACAGAGTTCATGTGATCATGTAGAATCTACATATATAGAATAGCAAAATTATTCTTTCTTAAAAAAACGAGTAATCTTGGATTGAATATGACTGCAGCCCTTAAAAATATGTTCTTCAATTTCATCAAGTTCGTCAATAAACTTATTTATTGGCAAAAGGAACTTTCGAAGCGTGTTTAATGAGGCCAAAGCTGCACTCAATGAAGAAATTGGATCTATTTCAGCTCCAATGTCTGTTTCTTCATCATCCACTGTTTTATCATACGATTGCAAAATATGGGCAACAATTTCAGTTTATTTAACTCTTCCCAGCATGGCAAGCTACTGTCAAGCACATTTGACATTACAATCGGAATGACACGATTGTTTGTTATCAATATTTTTTTGACATGAAAAAAAAAACTAAAATTTTTTCCCTGTCGTGCATATAAGCGTGAATGGAGGAAAAAATTGGAGATTTTTTGGGGCTTATATCCGAGAAATGCATATAAGCGTGTGCATATAAAGGAGAAAAGTGTTAACAGATCTAAATGGAGAAATGAAATTGCACAAGTTTTGATGCATATAAGCGAGAAATGCTTATAAACGGCGTGCATATAAGCGGGGATTACTGTATTTAAAAAAATTTGTAACACTTAACAAAAATTTAAGTTTTTTATATTATATTTTATTTTTGAAGTGAAACTTCTTTAGTGGCAGTCATTTGAAAAATTTGTAACGCAAAATTTGAAACGCTGTTTTTTTTTAATTGGGATCTAGAATAGCTACAATATATGTGTACATTATATATCAAATTAAAGTACTCATCGAGCAGAGTGTGATGAAACTATGTGCTTTGAGATCGGGTAACCAAAAGCTGAGACATATGCATGCGTGGAAAGATTTTCTATTTTTTTAATTTTGTCAAGCAATGCTCTGATCAATTACAAAAGCCATGCTATACTGCCGTCAGAAGCGAATAAAGCGTATCTCAAAAAAATTGATATTCGAGATTCTTATGGCATCGGATAGCTTAATAAATTAAGCATCTAATGAACTGCGTCTATTGCCGGTATCTTATTTCAATCCCATAAAAATTCGCCTAAGAAAATTACCTATTTCTCAATTTTACGTGTATTTCAACAAAGTGACATAAACAAAACATCAATTATCTCGAAACAAGTTTTTTTGAGATACGCCTATTTCGCTTCTGACGGCAGTATAGCGAGGAAAATTACGTTGATTTCTTTCTATTACTATGTTTATGCGACAGCTTCGTTCGTTATACCGAGTATCGATCGGAAATCGTGCAAGAGTCGACACACTTCGAGCGTTCAAAGAGCTTTGAATCAAATGCCGTCGCATAAGTTTATTTTATGTTTATTGCGTGAACTTACATAAATGCAATGAAAAAACAAAAATAGACGTAATTAAATAGAAAAGAAAATTAAACTGCGGCAGAATGCGACAAAAATGTTTATTAAAATGATAAAATTGAGGGCATCTAGAATATCTACAGCAGTAAATGATATATCAAATTAAAGTATTCATCGAGCTGAGTGCACTTAAACTTTCAGCTTCGAGTTTGGTAAATCAAAAGCAGAGGCATAAGCGTGGAAAGATTAGCTATTTCCTAACTTTTTCCAAGCAAGCGCGGATCTACGGGGAGGGGGGAAATATGGGAAATTTCCCCTATATAGGTGAAATTTTCCCCCCCAACGGCCTCAAAAATACACTACAGAACTTCAAAGTTTTAAAAAACGATGCAACATCTGAGAAACAAAGAGAAAATTTTGAAGTGACTAGTAATGCCAGAGATATGTAATTTTTGAGTTTGTTCATTTTGCTGTTCAAGTTTCAATCAGAAACGTTTGTAAGCGTTCACAGTGTATGTTCAAAACGGAGTCGAGCACAAACTTGATTTTTCATACAAGAAGCTGAATTATGAGTGGCCATAGTGAAAATCGGAGCTGAAATTCTGCTTGTCGTTCGTATTTTGCTGTTAACTATATACACAGAACAAACAAGATTGGTAAAATCAAAGAGTTGCAATTCTATGATTAAAATTTGTGGAATTCAACTAATCATTTCATTGAATCCAAGAAAAAATTTGCAAAATCAAAACACTTTGTTGTTTGTTTCACTGATATTGCTAATAAAAAACTTCCATTGTCTGATCAGGGAAGCTTCGGTTCAAACCCCGGCGACGACATAATATTTTTTTAAATTTTTTTTAATTTAAAGGTATTTAAAAAACAAAAAGAAGTAGAGAACTGTATTTGTATAAATTGAAAATATCTTGAAATATTCCTTTTATGTTAATAATAAAAAACGAGTCCGTTATTTTTTAATATAAAAGGCAGTTTTTAAGATATTTTCAATATATTTATAGTTCTCTGCTTGTTTTTTTGCTTTTTAAATTAAAAAAATTAAAAAAATAAAAAATTATGTCGTCGCCGGGATTTGAACCAGGAGCTTACCTGATTAGACAATGGTTGTTACATGCGCCGTTTAACAACTTTATTTTAGTATATCTGAAAAATGATGTCGGTGGTTGAGTTGGGTAAGATGAGCATCTTTGAACAGTGGCATGGCGCAGAACACAATTTCTGATCGGGTGACAGATAAAAAAAAAATTAATTTCTTTGAAGTTTTAAAAACAAACGTATTATACAATTAAAATAAGAATGACTGATAATAAGTACAAACAAATAAGAAAAATGAGGAAATAGAGAAAAAAAAAGAAATAGAGGAAAGTAAAAAATCAAAATAGAAAAATTTTTTTGCGAATTTATTCTAAGTTTCAACAAAAACTTTAGGAAAATTAACAACTTTTTTTTTTAAATCAACGAATTATTTTAAGTTTCAATAAAAACTTTAGGAAAATTAACAAATGTTTTTTTGAAATCTACTAATTTATTTTAAGTTTCAACAAATCATCTTTTGTTATATCAGAGAAACTGTTTCTCTGATTGAAAATCATACACAACATTCGTTGAAATCGGACCCGAAATTGTTTGATATCAGCGAATCTTTTTTTTCTGTGTACACTTGTGCTCACATGATTAAGTCATTCGTATGCTACATACCATTTTTGTTAAAATTTATTTATTTTTTTTCTGACTCTTACATTATTATTTTTTATAATTCTGCTATGTAAGCATCAATTTACAGCAAAGAAATCAAAGTAAATGTCTTGGTCCTATCCCGAAAAATGCAAAAAATTTCAACAAAGGTCATATATGATGTGCTCATATAACAGGCCCGTGCAGACAAAAATTGTTTTATGTTTGTATATATGGTTATGTGTGTATAGTATATACATACATATTGTAGCGAAATTTGGTTTATGCCAGAAAATTCTCGTAATAATTATTAAACGATATTAGCTAGCATCACTGACCGTAGAAAAATACGTGCATCACTGACCGTAAGAAAATACTTGCATCATTGACCGTAAGAAAATACGTGCATCACTCTGACCGTAGAAAAATAACACCATCTAGCGACATGTAGCATGTTTTCAGTACTATAAATGATAAAGTGGTACGACATTATCAACGTCGATAATCGCCATCTAGAAGACACTGGAAACGACATTCTGGATAATGGCGGATGGTACGACATTATCGCCATCTAGAAGGCACTGGAAACGATATTCTAAGACAACGGCAGATGGTTCGAGAAAAATGATGACTTTAGTATAAAAGGCTGTCATATGAGCAGCAGAGACACAGTTGATATTGAATAGTGGAATACAGTGGAACTTAAGTGAGAACATTTGAATTTAAGTACTAAAGTGATATAGTGGATTTTAAGTAATAAAGTATAACGTTTGTGTATACAATTTGAATATAAAGATTAAATAAACAATTGTACTGTGTAAAAACTAACGTTTGTGATTTAAATAAACCATTTTATAATTAAATAAAGATTGCGTTTTTCTTGATTATTACACAATCCAGTGATCGAACTCAAAAAAGTGTAAGAGATTGAAATTACTGTCAAAGGGACAGGGAAAATTGTAACAATTGGTGTCAGAAGTGGGATTGTGTAAAAAGAATTAACAATCAAATAAAAAAAAATAAAAAATGGTTAAGTTTGATGAACTAAAAGTGGATCAACTAAAGAAGGAGTTGCAGCAGCTGAATCTGCAATCATCTGGCGGAAAGTTGGAGTTACAGAAACGCTTACGGTAGGCTCTTGAGGCTCAAGGGGTAAACCTGGAAGAGCATGAATTTTATAGTTATGCCTCAGAATCAACAGCGAAAATGAAGGAAGCTTCTGGAACGGCTGCAAGTGGTGAAGTTGTGGATATGTCGAAGTTCGAGAAAATGTTAATGGCGATGACGCAGGCAATGAGTCAGAACGCGCTGCAGATGAATAACAATATCCAGGCCGTTCGGGAAGAAATTGGTCAGAACGCGCTGCAAATCCAGACCGTTCGGGAATAAATTAGTCAGAACGCGCTACAGATTGATCAGAGGTTGAGTCAGAACGCGACGGAGATCCACGAGGCTGTTCAAACGGAGGTTGCCAAAATGGTAAATGGCCTCGATGCAAAAGTGATTGAGTTACGAGACGACTTTGAATCATTCAAGGAAAAAGCTCAAGATAAGTTTGAAAAAGTTCAAAGTAATCTTGAAAAAGTTCAAAATAATGTTGAAGACGTTAACAAAAGGATTCAACAGTTGGAAATAAGCGGACCAACCACTCAAGTGATAAGAGAAATTAGCGCAGAGAGGCACCCACGTACGATGGAACAACGCCATTTAGTGTTTTCAAGCTCCAGTTCGAAACAACATCTACTCATAATCGCTGGGATAACGATAGCGCAGCAGCAGCGCTAATTGTGGCATTAAAAGGCGCAGCTGCAGAAGTATTGCAAACGGTCCCAGTGGCGGAGCAAAAGAATTACAAGGCAGTGATGGATGCCTTACAGCGAAAATATGGCAGTGACCACATGAAGCAGATTCACAGACTGGAGTTGAAAAGTCGTGTCCAAAAAATCTGGTGAGTCCTTGCAGGAGTATGCTGCGGATATTGAACGATTGGCACACCTTTCCTATCTTGACGAGTTAAGTGTCGTAGCTGAAAAATTCAAAATAGAGGCGTTTATTGACGGCATACGTGACTCAGAGACAAAACGTGAGACAATGAAGAACCCGAAGATTACATTTAATGAAACAGTCACGGTTGCTCTCATTCAAGAGACGATTGCGTTGACATGCCGCCCATCATTGAAAACTCGTCGGATGGAGGTGGAGGCTGAGAACAAAAATTCGTTGTTCGCCAGCAGTAGCTTCAACGGAAATTGCTATAACTGTGGCAAGCAGGGACACATGGCACGTGACTTCAAATCACGTCGTAAACGTTCCGCATCACGTTCACCAAGAAGAAAAATTGGAAATAGGGTGAGCGATGGTGAAAATGGTAGTAAACAGCAGTCGTTAAAGCGAGTCAGTACAGCGGGGCGTGAGCTGACTTCCACTTATGATTGTCCCAAAGTCTTAGTTACGAAGCTCTGCCGAACTTCCAACTGCCTTACCATCGGTGGAAAAATCAACGAAAGACCATGTGAGCTGACTTTGGATACAGGCGCATCGCACTCAATTGGGAGGAAAGATTTATTTAATAGACGACGAGTAATGCCATTAAATGGAATCCAATTGAGAACAGCGACAGGAGAAATTGCGCAAATAGAAGGAAAAATTACAGCGAGTATTCTTATCGGCAACAAAACTGTGGAACATGATTTTATTGTTGCAAACATCACCGATGAGGTTATCATTGGCGTGGACTTTATGATTCGACTCGGGTTCAATTTAGATCTAAAGAAAAAGACGTTAAGGTATGCCAATGTAGAGTCGCCTTTGAACATTGGCTATGGACAAAAGTTAACAACTGCAGGAGTCTACATAAGTGAGCTCTGTCGAATTGAGCCCAACACTGAAGAAACAACGAGTGAAGACTGTGGGACAAGCCATCTGTGGGTGGTGGAAGCAGATAAGAAATATTTAAAGAAAGACCTAATTATTGGAAAGACCCTAGTAAAAACAAGAGCGGACAGCAAAATACCGGTACGAATTTTTAATCCAACAAATAAGCCGAAATGGATGCAAAAAGGTGAAGTAATAGCGCAATGTGAGAAAGTTACGGCTGTTATAAATTGTGAAAATGACCAGCAGGACACAAAAGGTACAGCTTTGACAAAATCATCGGCCTTGGAAGTATTGACGAAAGAGTGGACGAAGGAGTTGTCTGCCCAGAACAAAAATAAAGCAAAAAGGTTCCTGCAAAAGCATTGGCAGATATTTGCGTTCAAAGGAGAAAATAATGGCCGAACATCAGTTGTCAAGCATCGCATTGATACAGGTGATTTTCAGCCAATTCGTCAACCCCCAAGGAGACTAGCACTCGCTAAGAGAGAGGAAGTAACGGGCCTTATAGAGGATATGGCGCGAGAAAAGATCATTGCACCATCAGAAAGCCCGTGGAGTTCACCGGTCGTGCTTGTCAAGAAAAAGGACGGAAGTATGCGATTCTGTGTAGATTACAGAAAATTAAATGACTTCACCAAAAAAGACAGCTACCCGTTACCCAGAATCGATGATACACTGGATACGTTATCTGGAGCAGCATGGTTTTCCAACCTGGACTTACAAAGTGGATATTGGCAGGTGGAAATAGATGATAAAGACAAGGAGAAAACTGGCTTTAGTATTGGGAATGGTCTATGGCAGTTTAACGTCATGCCGTTTGGTCTTTGTAACGCTCCAGCTACGTTTGAGCGGTTAATGGAACGAGTGCTCAAAGGACTACATTGGAAGACCTGTTTAGTGTATCTCGATGACATCATCATCATGGGAAAAGATTTTGATGACCACTTGAAAAATCTGGAGGAAGTGTTTGAGCGCTTGGAGGCAGCTGGACTAAAATTAAGTGCGAAAAAGTGCTCACTTTTCCAGCGTGAAGTCAAGTATCTGGGGCACAAGGTTACGTCAGAAGGAATACACACAGATGAGGATAAAATAAAAGCTGTGAAAAATTGGCCACGACCATCTAATCTTCATGAGTTGCGAAGTTTTCTGGGCCTATGCACTTACTACAGACGTTTTGTTCCTGGTTTCGCAAATGTCGCAGGCAGTCTACATGAGCTGACACAGAAAAATCGGAAATTCGAATGGAGTGGTGCACAGGAAACTGCATTCCAAAAGCTGAAAGAATTATTGTCTACGGCGCCTATACTCGCGTACCCAATACCCGGCGAAAAATTTGTATTGGACACCGATGCGAGTGGCCATGGTATTGGAGGAGTTTTGTCCCAAGTCATCAATGGACAAGAAAAAGTCGTCGCATATTTCAGCAAAGTTCTGTCGAAGCCTGAGAGGAATTATTGTGTAACTCGGAGAGAGTTATTGGCAGTAATGGAATGCGTGAAGCACTTTCATAAGTACTTATATGGACAGCATTTTCTCCTGAGGACGGACCATGCGGCATTAAGGTGGCTACTTCAATTCAAGGATCCTGAAGGTCAAATCGCACGGTGGATAGAACGCTTGCAGAGCTATGATTTCACCATAGAACATCGCAAAGGAAGCCAGCATGGAAATGCGGATGCACTTTCCCGTCGTCCATGTAAAATTGAATGCGGTCATTGTTCACGAACGGAAAGTAAAGCTGGAACAATTGATGTGCGCCTTTTGAACATTTTGCCTGAAGAAAAGTGGACAAAAGAGGAGGTACAACGGGACCAGCGCAGTGATACAGATTTGGCAACTATAATTAAGTATAAAGAGCTGGGTAGGAAACCGGCGTGGCAAGAAATATCAAGTGAAAGCCAAATCTGTAAAGCATACTGGGCGCAATGGCAAAGTTTGGAGTTGCATGATGGTTGCCTCTACCGAATCTGGGAAAGCGAGGATGGTAAAATTCGTTCAAAACTGCTGGTTATTCCAAAGGAAAAATTTAAGGAAATAATCAAGGATTATCACAATGGATCGAGTGGTGGACATCTGGGCGTAACAAAAACCACAGAGAAAATAAAGAAACGGTTTTATTGGGTTGGATGCCAAGAAACAGTTGCTGACTGGATCCGCCGTTGTGACCAATGTGCAATTGCTAAAGGACCAAGGCACCGCACTCGGGGAAAAATGCATCAGTATAACGTTGGAGCTCCCTTTGAGAGGATAGCCATGGATATAGCGGGACCTTTTCCAATTAGCAATGCAGGAAATAAATACATCCTTGTGGTAATTGATTACTTCAGTAAGTGGCCAGAAGTATATCCCATTCCCAATCAATAAGCAAAAACAGTGGCAGACATTTTCATCAAAAATTGGATTTGCCGATATGGAGCTCCACTTGAGTTGCATTCCGACCAAGGACGAAATTTTGAGTCGGCACTTTTTAAGGAGGTTTGTGACA
This sequence comes from Meiosimyza platycephala, assembly GCA_963662105.1. Lineage (NCBI taxonomy): Eukaryota > Metazoa > Arthropoda > Insecta > Diptera > Lauxaniidae > Meiosimyza > Meiosimyza platycephala. Next base: position 38,545,793 of record OY759210.1, on the reverse strand, counting down.
TGCTTGGAATACAGAAGACACGTACCACAGCATTGCATCCTCAGTCCGATGGCATGGTCGAAAGGTTCAACCGTACTCTAGAGGAGCATCTGAAAAAGGTTGTTGACAAAGGACAAAAAGATTGGGATGAGCATCTACCAATATTTCTGATGGCTTATCGTTCGTCAGTACACGATACCACTACAGTCACGCCAGCAAAAGCAATTTTTGGTACGGACTTAAGGCTTCCAGCAGATTTGAAGTACGGAGTAAGCGCTGTCCCAGAAACGACCAATGCTGACGATTACATATCGCAGAAAAGAGAAGAACTAGCAGATATACACGAGCTCATCAGGAGACGTACTCAATTGGCTAGCGACAAGATGAAAGCTCGGTATGATCTGCGAGCAAATACTGAAGGGTTCAAAGAAGGTCAATTAGTGCTGCTACACAACCCACAACGAAAACGAGGCTTGTCTCCTAAATTACAGACTCATTGGGAGGGACCTTATCGGATCGTCACAAGGATTAATGATGTTGTGTATCGAATCCAAAAATACCCCGGCAACAAAGGTAAATTAACCCTTTCGTTGTTTTTGTACAATATATTGTACAAAAAAGTGATCGCATTTCTCTACTTCTTCTTTTAAAAATTTCGCAGATTTTGAAAAAACAAAACCTAATTTTTAAATTAAACATGCTTTTTCTTTATAAAATTTAAATTGGAAAAACAAAGGTAGTATGGTTAGTTTTTTATTTGACTTTGAAAAACAGTCTGCATTGCGTCCGTGTATTTTCAAGAAATGCGCACACAAACATTAGATTTTTGAAAAGGTAATGAACATTTTTTTTAAAATATCATAAGTTTAAATTAAAGTTAAAGAACCAATTCTTAGTAGGAAATCAATATTTCAACAGAAAAACTGGAAAAAAAAATTGTTTTAATAGTTTAAAAAAAGTGTACAATATATTGTACAAATTTCGCCAATGCTAATGTACAAATAAATAATTTGGTCAATATATTGTACAAAATTCAAGAAAGGTTGTTGTTTTTTTTATATATTTTCCGCGGCCTACGATGAAAAAAAACTGTTATTGTTCTGCTTTGTATGGCTTTTTGAATATTTTAAGTTTAAAGAAATACTTTTACAATGAGTTTACGCAAATGAGGTTTATGAGCATAAAAAATTAATGAATTTTTGGACCTGATTGAAGCAGATTTATCAGATTTTGAGAAAGAAAAAGATGAAAATGGGGAACGAGGTCAAATTGTGTAAGTTGCCAACATCGATTCCGATGATGAGATTCTTATAGACTTACAACGTAATAATACTAATGAACAAATTTACGGATACGGTACGGATTCCCAATAGAAATTGTTTTGTACTTAAGTAAAATATTGACAAATTCCGGTCATAATCTGTACTTCGGCAACTTTTTTAACTCTTCCAACTTACTTTTAAGCCTACAATAAATTTTCTGGAGTCTAAAATTTGAGTTTTTATGCTTTTTAGGCTGTACCTTCGATGAATTTTAATATCTATGTTTGCGTTTTTCAATAAAACAAATTTTAAATATATAAAGATTTTATTAAATTTTTACTCCCTTGATGCAGTTTGGTCAATATATTGTACAAATTTCCCAAAGGTCTATAGCCTTTCCCAAAAACTTTTTACTATAATTCTTTGTGTTTTATTGCTAATTAAACATAAATCTGTGAGAATAAGACAAGAAAAAATTTTTTTGACTCGAGATGAAAAAGTTGATAAGAAAGGGTTAAAGGTAGTCCACATCGAAAGGCTGGCACCTTATACTAGAGATGGAGAGACTCTTGTTCGGGACGAACAAGTTTAAGCGGAGGGCAGTGTAGCGAAATTTGGTTTATGCCAGAAAATTCTCGTAATAATTATTAAACGATATTAGCTAGCATCACTGATCGTAGAAAAATACGTGCTTCACTGACCGTAAGAAAATACTTGCATCATTGACCGTAAGAAAATACGTGCATCACTCTGACCGTAGAAAAATAACACCATCTAGCGACATGTAGCATGTTTTCAGTACTATAAATGATAAAGTGGTACGACATTATCAACGTCGATAATCGCCATCTAGAAGACACTGGAAACGACATTCTGGATAATGGCGGATGGTACGACATTATCGCCATCTAGAAGGCACTGGAAACGATATTCTAAGACAACGGCAGATGGTTCGAGAAAAATGATGACTTTAGTATAAAAGGCTGTCATATGAGCAGCAGAGACACAGTTGATATTGAATAGTGGAATACAGTGGACCTTAAGTGAGAACATTTGAATTTAAGTAATAAAGTATAACGTTTGTGTATACAATTTGAATATAAAGATTAAATAAACAATTGTACTGTGTAAAAACTAACGTTTGTGATTTAAATAAACCATTTTATAATTAAATAAAGATTGCGTTTTTCTTGATTATTACACAATCCAGTGATCGAACTCAGAAAAGTGTAAGAGATTGAAATTACTGTCAAAGAGACAGGGAATTTTGTAACAATATGTACATTTCGGCCATTCTTTTAATAACTGCACACTTTATTTTTTATTACCTTTTTGAGCATTTTTTGAAACGAAATATCTCAAAAACTATATGAGATAGGATAAAAATAACGGAATCTTTTTTGTTAAGAAATACTATAACTTTATAAAAAAAATTTAAAAGATTTAAATAAATTTATTGAAACATTAATTTTTTTATTTAAAAAAATTTTTCTCGAAACAACTTTAACATAACATGTTTTTTTATGATTTTTTATGAGTTATTCCTCAATCAAACCTAAGAATGCATGTACTTTCATATCGAAATTCCCGACACAGCTTTGGAAAATATCATAAAATTCATACCTTTGAAAAAGTGTCCCGTTTGCGAACCGACGACTTTTTTTGATGTTTTTCGAGGACCTTTCTAAAAAGCCTTTCTTCCTGAAAATTGGTTCACTATTTTATAAATTATAGCGTTATTTCGCTACTTAAAAGCGAAAGATGTGATCATAAAAAACTTCAAAAATCGATTAAAAAAAATCTGATGTGTTGGTGAAAAACCACCAGCCACGTAAATTTTTTTTTAACGTCTATTACAGAATATATTGAAATTTTTCATGGGTGCAATAAAAAATTTCATTTTGTCGAACCGTGTTATACACACTAAAAAATAATCGTGTAAATTTACGATCATTAAGTATGGATATTAGTTACCTCGCTTAATGGTCGCAATTTTACACACGTATTAATTCCAAAACTGATGAATAATCGAATGTTAATTGTGTAAGTTTAAACAGTAATTTACTCAAAATCTGTCTACATTTAAAGTTCACGTGTGCAGAATCTGCACAAAAAATGTTTAATTTTAATCCATAATTCAACTTAATGTGTGCAAATTTAAATTTCATATACTTAATTTTAAGCATATTTGTTTTCATAATTTCTTATATTTTTATGATAAACATGATACGTTTTCGATAGGAAATTTGACGTAGAACACGATTCTGACATTAAAAATTTGATACAGGGTGGGAGCAACAGTTTAAAATTGATTTAAACATTTAAATTGTTTATAATAATATAAATTTGTTTATAATTTTTTAAAAAATTACTATTTTATTTAAGTTCATATTTTTACCTTTACAATGAAATTAATTTCAATTTTATAGCTTTGACACAACCGGAGCTATGAATTTTTGATAGTGAGTGTCCAAGCCAAAAATCGCGAAATTCAAATTAAAAAAAAATACGTTTTCGATAGAAAATTTGACGTAGAATACGATGATTACATTACAAATTTGATACAGGGTGGGTGAAATTTTTAAAAATGAATTTAAATCATTTAATTGCTTATAACAATATTAATTTGTTAATAATATTTAAAAAAAATATTTTTTTATTAAAGATAATTTTCTTAGCTTTAAAATGACATTAAAATCAGCTATAAAAGAACCGGAGTTATGAATTTTTGAAAGTGAGCTTCCAAGCCAAAAATCCAAAATTCTCAAAATTTGAATTCGCTCTATTTGAAAAAAAAAAAATTTTTTTTCCAAAATCCTCGAATACGTATCTCTTCTTTTTCGATACAGAACCAAAAAAAAAAATTTCAGCCAAATCAAAAATGTGTCGGTCAATTTTTGTCAAAATTCGTTCGGTTTTTAAAAGACTGTCCCATATAGGTATGAAAAGTTTAATTTAATTATATTTTATGAAAATAAAAAAGGAATACGTACAGGAAAAATGTTACAAAACTTTAACTTAGCTTAGAAATTAGGATAAGTACTTTTAATTCAGTTTTTAGATAAATACAAATCTATGTACATAAATAATGCGTTCAATAATTTCTCAAAACTGATTCCGATAAACAAAAAGAACTATAGACGTAAAAAAATACATGAGTAGGTATCGATTTTATTTACTGATACTTATTTTAATATATTTGTGCATTGTGCAATGATTTTAATATTGAAATTCAATTTTAGTTAGTTAGCTTAGACATTAGAGAGTTTTCTTTTTGTAAATTATTGATGTGTTTTTTATGACCGCGAATAAAATTGGGATAGTATTTGTAGTAAAAACGTACAAGGAACTCCATGAACTGCGAAATCTCTAAGGGATACAACATATTGAATGTATATTAGAAGTTAATAACTTGCGCCAAAAGATGCAAAAGATCAATATCTTCTCTATTGATTTTCTCAACTCAACATTTTTTCGATGAAAATGTAAGCGAATTTTTTTTCTTTCTAAAAAGAAAGAAATCAGATTTTAAGTGTTGCGTTTTGTTTCTGTTAATATAAAAATAAGGCTTAAAAACTTACTGACAAATGCTACGAATGGTGTATTTGTTGAAATTTTTTGAATGATGCTTTCCATTTTTGTACCAAACTAATAGAGACAAAAAAATTAAAGAAGAATTAATTTCTAAAGCTGCAATCAATGTGCAATGAGAACTCACCTAAAAATTCATAAATAAGTATGAAGTGTCTTCTCCAAAATTCCAGATATTATGGCCATCTCTTGGAATGGTTAATTTAAGGCGTCCAAGATATTCTTATTGTTTAATTTCCTTAAGAAAATCAATATTTTTTCTTCGCTACTCTTAAAGTTTGAAATGAAGACATGTGAATCAATATTAATAAGCTGCGAAAAGTGCTGATACAAGTACTCTTTTTCAAAAATATAAGGCCAGCTTTTTTAATATTTTCAATAGACGGTACAAGATCCATACTATTGAAGTGCTTTCGTTGTAACGCAAAGCAATCTTTTATGTACATATGTTTTAATTGTCTGCTTTTGTAATGCGCCCACTTTTGTACCATACAAGTCCATTAACTGATTTTGCTTGTATTTTGCGGATGACATTGTTACGGGTGGAAGCATATCCGTTGGTTGCAAATTGGCACATGTATTTTGCAACAAATTTGAAACCCTTCTTTTTTTAAAAGGTATTTTTTTAGCCTTATGAATGTTAAGATGTTTTTGATACAAAACTATGTTGTTAAAATTAATTCCTCAAATAATACAACCGAACATCATTATACACACAAATATAAATAGGCTTAGTAACAAATTACTTTTTCTTTTTTTTAAATTTTGCAAACTTAATTTAAACTATTTAAATAATACTTTTTACGATATTTTGTGCACGTGTAAACTTCACTTAACTATCACTTTCACAAATGATCTTTCAATGCTGTAACGTCGCGACGCGTCGCCTACTCGTTTAATATTGCATATTTTTTCCTGCAAAGCTACATTCAAATGTTTACGTTTGAACATTTGGCAGTTAAAAACTACATCACTTGCGTATTTTTCAACTCTGTGTTCACTTTTCAGCATTAGAAGCATCATAGTTTAACATTTTGTGTTTACTTTTAAACAAAAATTATTTAATACTGAACAAATTGTTTGTTTTCTTGTATTTTGTTCATAAAATTGAATATTGAGTTCGTACATTTTTTTTTTCACATACTATATGTACGTGTACATAGTCTGCTTAAATTTACATCAAAAATTACACCCTTTTATAGTGTATGTTTACAAGCAGTTTTTACAGTGTACTGAGGAATTCTTTAAATTTTCTGGTTTTAGACGTGCTCAGATATGGGAAATTTAAAACTGAGGGCACACATCTGAAACCATTTTTAATCCATAGTTTGGACGTTTCTAAACAAAATGACCAATTTGACACCTGAATTTTCGGGGGGGAACACACCATCTCCCCCTTCCTCGACTAGTTTAATTGAAATATTAATTCCTCTTAAAGTTGTTAACATAAAATTATAAAATTTGGTACACATGTTAACAATTGATTGCACTTTCTATTCATGATAAGAAAAAATTTTATAATTTTATTTTCCTATTTGCTTATAACTTTTAAATAAACATTCGATGATAATTTTGCCTTCCCAATACGAAAAATTAAAATTTGTATTTTTGGTGTGAGCCTTGAATATTGAAGATTGAATATATGTGAAAAAATTAAGGGGTAACTCATTTCAATATAAAAAAATTGTATATCGAACGACCTACGACAAAATCACATAAAGTTTTTTTGGACATAAATTTAATACAACTAATTTCCCCCTCCCCAAAAGTGGCCCTGGATCCGCGCCTGTTTCAAGTACATACTTCACGGATTATTTGCCAAAGCCTTGTTGTACCTATTCAAGATCCCGTCAACTATTATCATTTTAAAGAAACATTTGCATCTCATTCTTTCGCAGTTTCACTTCTACCGCGTGTGAACTGCACACATCTTTTTTTTAATGTTATGACGAAGTTTTTAGTTTTTCTGTTTATTGTTTTAAATAAATAATATTGCCCCGTTATAAATAGTCAAATAATTTTAAATTTTCCCGAAGTATAGGTCCATTTATGTTAATAATTTCAAAAATTTCTTAAATCCCGAGACTGTCCCGGGATCCCAAGATCACATTTTCAATTCCCGAAAATCCCGGGATCAAAAAAATTCCGAAAGTTCCCTAGTATGTATGTACATTAGAGTGGATCAAAATATTAACGTTGCTCCGATCTTCACTTCCCGGGCACCAAAAGCTTCGTATTGGTGCCAATAAGACCCACGTAAAATTTGGTCCATTTCAGGAAACATTTGATGGGCCCGCGACCGTTTTGAAAACTGGAAAATGGTCCTTAATTTATCGAAAATCATTAATATCTCCCCGAAGCTACCTCGTAGAGGGATCAAATGTAGGACAAGATCCTATTATTTTTTCTCTTCCAATATTTTTTCCGAACATACTTACCCCCTATCACCCCCCCTTAGGGGGGCTCCCCTGCAAAAATTGCATTTTTTTTAAATTATGAAATTGACTCCCCCTCTTCTCAGATGCCTCTGGAGGGGTAAAATGAGGAAAGGATAGAGGAGCTGTTTGACAGGCCGATAATTTCAAACAGCCATACCTTAGGGTTGTCTGGTGCACCTATAAATGCTCTTAAAACCGCTCCACTATGTCCCTCACCAGATTTAGGAGAAGATGACGAAGCAAATGAGCATGATGAAAATATCGACATTCAATCTTCTTCAAGCTCCACAAAAAAAGCCCAAGAATGACGAAGGAAAAATACTTGGTAGAAAATGAAAAACTGCCCGGGAATACACGGAAAAGAAACTAAGACTTAAGCTAAGGGCAGAAGAAAGAAAAGAGGAACGTCACCAGGAAAGAGTTATATTCCTAAAAGAAATAATGAACAACATAAATGAATAATAATAACAAGTAAAGGTTTTTAAATTAAATTTTTATTTGTTAGTTCTTGTATTAGTTGCTCACGTCAGTAATTGTATCGTTGTATTCGATAGATACATATGTTGTTTAATATACAAGCTGCTATTACAATATTGACGATTGTGTTGATGTCACGATGCTCCATAAAAAATTGGATGCGTCGAAATCTTGTTTTAAGCAAACCAAATGTATGTTCGACTAAAATTCGTGTGCAAGAATGTAAATAATTAAATCTCTATTGAGTTGAAAATAGGTTTTCATTATTTTTAAATGGACAAACTAACCAATTCAAGAATGGATACGCAGAGTCACCAATTATAAGAAAAAATCAAAATACGCTGTTGTTGTTGTTGTGCATTTTCTGATATATTGGTGAACGGCGCAACATTCGGCTATCGTGTATAGAGCCTGGCTGACCACAAAATAAATCTACGAAGTTTTTATCGGCATCCACTATTGCTTGCAGTTTTATACTGTAGAAGCGCTTGCGATTGAAGTAGTCTTCGTGGTTAGCTAAGGGAGCGTTAATGTGAGTGTCAGTGCAGTCGATAGCATCAACGTCTCCAGGTATACCAACTCTGCTCTCAAAATTTTCCGCTACTCTTTGTAGATCATCAGGCCACTTAACATAGTTATGGCCAATCGAAATTAACCAGTTGCACACTCTCTTAATACTTCTCCAAGCAGCATCTTTGCAAGCCCCGAACAAATTTGCTACTGTTCGGAATGGTTAAGTGTTATCCATGTAACATAAAAACATATGTTTATATTTCCTTTTCCGCACTAATCCGCTTAAGCCGGCCGGTATTGATAAATTTGACCAAATAAGCGCTGGGACAACTATAAAGTTCTGTTAAAAATAAGAACATATGTACATACATTCATAAGTATATAGCGAAATTCAAAATTACTTGGACCACCTAGACCAGGGGTACACAAAGTGCGGCCCGCGGCGATGTATCGTGTGGCTCGCAACTCTAAAAATAATTTTTTTGTTTTTCAAGTTCCGTCAATTTGAAAATTTAAGACAAATATGTTTTCTACTAATTATTATACATATGTACATAAATATAAGCAATAATAAACATTTGATTCATCGTTTCCTTCACTTTAACAAAAAAATCGATAGAAAATAAAAACAAATTTAAATTTTAGCATGGCTTACTGCAGGCTCTTTACAACAAGTCCATAAAAAACACTTGTCGTAATTTTACCCGCATAATAAAAAATTTAAATTTTATCATGGCTTGCTGCTAGCTCTTTGGAACAAATACACAAAAAAAACCTTTTTAAAATTTTGACCTCATATACATACATAGATTATTCAATCAGTTTTATTTATTCAGTAGTGACCAGGGATAATATTGGCATATTTGTAAAAGGGCAAAAGTTCGAACTAAAATAGGGCTTTTTTGACATAAATAGGGCTTCTGTAAATCAAATCGTATATAACCATTTATATTATAACCAAATTTTTTCTTTTTATGAATTATTTTGTTGTTTAAATTTTATTGTAAACGTAGTAAAAAAGAAAACAAATAAGTAAATAACCGTGTAAGTTGTAATTCAATTTTGAAGATTTTCTATTTTTATATACAGAATAGAACTTATGTATTTTACTGAGACCGATTTCAAATCACTTTATAAAAATTTAAAATATTTAAATAAATGACCAGCACACAAATGATATTGTTTTAAATGTCTATTCACAGATGACACCGCCGAAAGAGCAATTGGTCTTTGCAAAATTTCAACAAACAGATAATGAAGGACGAAGATCAGTTTTAAAAATTATTTTAAGTGGCCGCCGAAAACCGGAAAAAATCTACAAAATGAACAAATGTGAAATATTAGCGTTTCTTGAACAAATATAAACTAAAAATCTTTATTTTCTTATGACGAAAATGCGTGCTTTTATTAATCAAATATTTCTTCCGATCGTATCGTTGGTACAAAAAATCTTTGACACATCGTTTTCTGTGTAAAAAAAGATTACCAATCGATTGCGCATAGTGCCATGGCTGAAAAATATAAAATAGGTATCATTTCGAACGGGCAAACTGGAAGTTTGTGAGATTTTTACTATTTTTCACAATCGTATCAATGAATCAATACTCAAATTTGTGGCGATTTTCTAATTTACAATTTTCCACATACATATGTACATCATTTCCAAATTTCACCGAAGTGATTTAATTTTTTTCGGTAATGAAAGGATAATATGAAAAAATTTTGTACAAATGATACATCATTTTAAAAGGGAACCATGTTTCTTAATATGTTAAATAAATTACACTAGTCTACAAATTTGGGCTTCATCTCGAGATCTGGTTTCTCATAAAATTTTTACGATGTATTTTGGGGCAAAGATTCCAAAAATGGCAACCATTTTTTTTTTTTAAGGATCGTTTTCGAGATATCCCCAAAAACCCGTTTTTTTGGCAATTTTTTCATTTATTTGCCCATATCTCTATAAATTTTCAACTCAAATACAATATATGTACAGTATTTTATAGATATTTTTGTGTTTTTTCTAATGATATGCTTTTTGAGAGAACCGAATGAGAATTGATGGAGTTACAAGTGATCAATGGTTAAAAAAAAGTTCCTTTTTTGGTCTTTTATAAAAGTCACTAAATTTTAATTGCTTCGTTTGAATACAAAAAGATTTGGGAACATTTGTTTTTAAGATTAAAAATGAAAGACTATTGTCTTACAAATATTTAGAGTGTGATTTGGTCCAAGTCGGACAAAAACTGTGAGTGCTATTTCAATGAAAATAGGTAATTTCCATATTTTCATGCATTCCCGTATTTAGCCCATTGACTATGTAATTAAATAACAAACTGATTCGTTAAAGATATTGTATTGTCTTATATGTTCAATTGTACCCTATAAAAGATAAATTCAAAAGTACTATTAAATTTAAGCTTGGACTTTTGAGGACGGTGCATATTTGTCCCATTTTTATTTTTTTAATTATAACTCAGAAACTATACACTTTGGGGATATACTGATTAGGAGATTTTTTGTTGGGAATAAAATTTCCTATCGAAATGAACCTTTATAAAGTCAAAAACTTTATTTGTTCACCAAAATAACTTTAAAAAACTATTTTAAAAAAACCGAGAATTTTATTTTTTTTTCTTTTTTTTTTTTAATTTTTGAGAATAATTTTTTTTTGAATGGAACTAGGGGTCTTTTTACCACAAAAAAGAAGGCTGATGAATGAATGAATTAGTTTCTGATGAAAATTGGTTGAGGTATAGACGTTCAAAGTGCCTATTTTTGTATGATTGTACAAATTTTTACCGTTACACCATGCTAGTTTCAGTTTTTACACACAAAAATATTTTTTATTCAATAAAAAAGTTATTTTCAGCTTATCAATGATAATGATGAAGGTATTTATTCAAAATTTCGATATAAAATATATGATCTTAGATATAAAAAAGCATCAAAAAATTTATATTTTTCGGATTTTTCAGATTAGTTTTTTAAGGTTATTTTGTTGAAAAAATAAGATTTGATTTTATAAAATGCCATTTCGACAGGAAACTTTATTCCATACAAAAAATCTGATAATCTCTATATAGTTTTTGAGTTATAATTAAAAAAATAAAAAAGAGAATAGGGAAGAGAAAAAGGGAAAACAAATTTTTTTCGACTCAAATACAAAGTGTACCATTCTAAAGATATTTTTGTCTTTTTTTAATGATATACTGTTTGAGTGAATCGCACAAGATTTGATGGAGTTACAAGCGATCAAAATCCAAAAAAAGTATTGTCTTTTTTAACAGTCACAATATTTAAATTGCTCCGTCGAAGTTCAAGTTCCAAATTAGATGCGATTCTAAGTCGTCATGTTCCAGTTCGTAAAATTCAAGTTTCTAATAGCTGTCCTTGCTTTACTAATACTGTCATGCTTTTAATCAAAAAATGAAATAAACTTTTTTCTAAGTTGAAAATAAACTGTTCTGATGAAAACTGGGATACATATAAAAGGGATCGAAATGCAGCGACAGCGTTACTGAGGTTTGAAAAGAAAAAATTGTTCGCCTCTAAATTGAACTCAAAACTAAACTCCAAACAATTATGGCATAATATCCAGCAATTGAGAATAATTGGCAAAAAATCTTCCGAGTGCAGTTTAGACCCAGATGTCATGAACAATTATTTTCTAACCAGTGCCTCTTCTAGTCTCCCTAACTCTGTTAGCAATATTGATTTAATTGATTCAGTAAGTAATTTTGCCTTTCATGCATTTGAATTTTCAGCTGTGAATGAGGATACTGTAGCTAAGTGCATATTGAAATTGAGTTCCAATTCGGTAGGATTCGATGGAATTCCTATAAAATTTATTAAGCTAATTTTACCATATATAATTGTGCCTCTCACACATATTTTAAATCACTGTATGACATGTTCGCGATTTCCTAACTTGTGGAAGGTTGCTATAGTAACTCCTATTGCTAAGAAAGTAAATGCGAGTGAACCCAGTGACTAAACAGAAAAAAAAGATTCGCTGATATCAAACAATTTCGGGTCCGATTTCAACGAATGTTGTGTATGATTTTCAGTCAGAGAAACAGTTTCTCTGATATAACAAAAGATGATTTGTTGAAACTTATAATAAATTAGTTGATTTCAAAAAACATTTGTTAATTTTCCTAAAGTTTTTGTTGAAACTTAAAATAAATTCGCTGATTTCAAAAAAAAATTTGTTAATTTTCCTAAAGTTATTGTTGAAACTTAGAATAAATTCGCAAAAAAAAATTTTCTTTTTTGATTTTTTACTTTCCATCTATTTCTTTTTTTTTCCTCTATTTTCTTATTTGTTTGTACTTATTATCAGTCATTCTTATTTTAATTGTAATACGTTTTTAAAACATCAAGGAGAGATTAAATTTTTTTTTACCTGTCACCCGATCACCCATGCCACTGTTCAAAGATGCTCATCTTACCCAACTCAACCACCGACATCATTTTTCAGATATACTAAAATCATGTTGTTAAACTGCGCATGTAACAATAGTAGGGGAGCCCAAGCGGGGATTTCGGGATTTACTCGAGCGCGTCAGATTAAGATATGGGGGATACCTTACACCTTGTTGAGTACATCTACCGAATATTAGCCCTCTATATAGTGCCGCGAGTGAAGGGGAGCCGGTCAGAATAGTAAAAAAAAATTGATAGCTGGATTTACTCGAGCGCGTCAGATTAAGACATGGTGGGTTAATTACATGCTAAAGAGCCTACATTTTACTTATCTGACGATTTGACCGTGACGCAAGGGAGTGGCAGGGTCACAAACTTGCAAAAAAAAAACGTCACCTGGATTTACTCGAGCGCGGTCAAATTTTTTTTATTTTGAAGGAAATAATTCAAGGATAACGGAAAATATATAATCTGCCGATTTCCACAAGCCGAAGCAACAAAAATCGTCATTAAAGTTTAGCGCGTGTAGCTAAATTTTTTGGTTTTTAGGAACTTAATATACCAATAATTTAGTTGTTCCTTATTATTTTTAGCTGTTCATTATTCTTCTTTTTTTTACGTCCCGTATTTCTTAAAAAAAAAAAAATCTGAAATATCACACTGAAATACAACACTGTGCCGGGAACGGATGATCACCTTATGTATTCCCCACTCCGTGCCTATCTCTCTCACACTCACGCACCGTCCCCACCAGTGTTGGCACAGACGGTACTTTAGTACCAAAATTGATACTATTTTCATAGCTAAAATACCATAGTATGGAAACCCATCTTTTTTGGTACTATTTTCGTTTGCGTCAAAATGTATGTGGAACATAGGAGGAAAGATAAATTCAAAATGTACTTATTACCAATTTCGAAATTTATATTGCCACTATAAAATGAGATAATGTCCGAAATTTATCAATAACCGATTTTTGGTATAAAAAAGGAAGGTTGATTAATAGTTTTCATGAGCATCTGTTTCTAAACGTTTCGAGGATTGCTAAAGGGCTTTTATTCATACGCCATTCTTCAGCGAGTGCGTTCTAAGAAATCGTCATTTTTAGTACATTTAAATAATTTTCAGGACATTTTCAGTACATTTTCGGTACATTTGGAGAGTTTATGATAATAATCTTTTTTTCTAAATAATCGCAATGTGTGCATTTTGTTAAGGTTTTTCAGGTGGCAAAATGAGATTTTTTTTTTAGAAACTATAGATAAATCTAATTAAATTGGGTGTTCAAGACAAAAAGGACATTCGGCCTCTAAAAGTACATTTCAAGTCTCGATTCTGTACATTTTCACAAAACCCAAATGGCATCACTGATTGGGATTTTTAAAATTTTTAAAATTTAAGAAAAAAAAATCCTGAAAAAAAAAATTTCAAACGGTCAGATTAAGCAAACTCCTCCAGATAATCGTTAGATTATGGATCAGCATGACCAGGACATCAAGCTGAACCGTCTGTATAAAAATCTGACGCGCTCGAGTAACTACATATATCGTTTTTTTTGCATTTTCGAAAGGTGGCCACTCGCTTGCGTCATATCCGAATCGCCAGTCTAAGGAATGGGAGCTTCGTTTGGGATCACTTAACTTCCCCTATGAATATCTGACGCGCTCGAGTAAATGTTTTTTTTCCATTTTTAACTCATCCGTACGGCTACGCCCACCATCCAAATCGGCAGATTAATATATCTCCGTCATCAGAGGCTTGTCCCAGCATATACACCATCAATATCTGACGCGCTCGTTGTAAACAGTATATCATCAGCTGTAAGAAGAGAAAATCCAATGATACGTACTCTCACTAAGGAGTTGCCATATCAAAATGTCGTTAATATCGGGAAAACAAATACAACTGAGAAACATCAACATCAATTGCCGAGTGCCTTTCAAAAAAATCAGCAGGTAAACTCAGCTGGTGACTATCAGTTGCCGAAACAAGCAATTACGTTAGATGTCCTATACAACGAATTAATAACAATAAAAAAAATGCATGAAAGTTCGCTCTCACTAATAGCAATATTGCAAGACGATAAAAAAAGTGTTGCTAGAGAAGGTCAATAATCTTCAAGAACAAGTAAATTCTCTACAACAAAAAGTGAACTCTCAACTGCAACAAAAAAATGATAAATGTATAGAAGTTTTTGATGTTCCTGATTATAGGTTTCTTTGGATTGGAAATGGAAAGTTCCTCATGCGTAAAAAGGAAGGTGATGATGTCGTAGTTATTAAATCGTTGGGGGATCTGAACAAAATAGTATAATTTTAATTTTAGATACTTGTAAATAATGAATAATGATATCTTAGATCTGATAGCAATTTTAGACACCATCCCTTCCGTGCGCTGTAAAAATGTTTTTTATGACAAGATTTCTTGCTCTAATTTCCATCCAAATAATATTTATCTAGTACACCAGAACGTAAGAAACTTAAGAAAAAACTTTGACAGTTTAATTTTGCAAGTTAGTTCGTTTATCAATAAGCCGGATTTTATTTTTTTAACCGAAACATGGATTTTTGATGAGGAATTGTCACTTTATGAAATTTCAGGTTACAAACTATTTGCTAAATGCAATAATAATTACTCATCAGGAGGTGTAGCTGTTTTTGTTAATAATGATTTTAACTGTGCTTTTGATTGCTTCAATTTGTTTAGTGCTGATGTTCTGAAAATTAAGTGCAAAATAGGTACTAACAACTTTACTTTTTTCTGTATCTATAGATTTATTAATTCAGCATCAAATGAAACGTTTTTAAATAAATTAAACATGTTATTGTCGAGTGATAATTCTGAAAATATTGTGTTACTTGGTGATATAAATCTGAACTTGCTTATTGATTCTGATTTCTTAGATAGATACTTGTTAATCCTCTCTTCGTTTGGGCTTGAATCTTGTGTTAATATCCCAACGCGTATTACTGAATCTACGGCAACTTGTATTGACCACATTTTTGTGCGTCTAAGACAGCCAAGTAACATTTCATGTTACAGTTCTGTTGCAAATTTCGGTATATCGGATCACTGTATGATTTTTTTAAGCTTTCATAACGACATGAAAATAAATAATAATGCAGCATTAAATAACCCTACTTACGTAGAAACTGATTTTGCTATGCTAAATGAATTACTCAGATACGAATGTTGGGAAAATGTCTTCGATGAGCCGGATGTGAATAAAGCTTTTGTCATTTTCAATGATATTTTAATTGGTCATGTAAATGCCTGCTCTAGAAGTAATAGAAAAAACAATAGTAAATTAAAAAAGTTGAAGCCTTGGATTTTCTTGGAGTTATTAAAGAGAATTAAGAAAAAGAATAAGCTGTTTAAGAAGTTTATTAAACATCCTACAAATCTTATAATTAAGGCACAGTATAATTCAATGTGTAAACAAATAATCACCGAAACAAAAGTCTGCAGGAATAGCTATTACTCTAATGAGTTTCTTAAAGTTCAAGGTAAAAAAAGTGGAATCTTGTAAATAACTTGTTAAATAAAACATTCTCTCAAGAAGAAATTGGAAGGTATTCACAGTTGATAATGTTCATATCTCAGACACTATTAATAAAGCAAATGCTTTCAATAAATTTTTTGTAGAAATAGGTAGTGATGTTGCTTTAAGTAATGGACTTAATATGTCGTGCAACTGCCCCACTGAAGAGCATTGTGTTGAATATATGTTACGTTTTATATAAAATATTTAACTAGTCTACACACCTGCAACAAATACACTTGTTATAAAATAAAACTAAGAAGATTAGATTTTATGAACAGACATTTTAATTTTGTATCGAAAATTTGTTCATTCCATAAATTTTTACTGAATAAAATTGAATAAGCTTTTAAGAATTTTATTTTAATTTCCAAAAGGTTATGGGCCCAGAGCCGAAATAAAAAGTAATAATTATTTAAAATTGTAATACTTTGTAAAAGCAATAAAATGGCGGACTATAAGGCAAAAATCGAAAAACTAGATAATTCGAACTATACCAATTGGAGATTCAAGATTGAGTTGCTGCTGAAGAAGGAGAATTTATGGAAAGCAATTTCGACGGCTAGACCTGAAATTTTAGCACCTACGGCTGCTGTTGATGATAAAAGGGTAAGAGAAAAAGAAATTACTGATTGGGTCCGTGCAGACGAAGAAGCATTTTCAATTATTGGACTTTCAATTCAAGACGATCAAATTGTACACATAAGAAATGAAACCAAGGCGCTTGGAGCATGGAATTGTTTAAAAAATTACCACGAGAAAGCGACCCTTAGTAATAAAGTACATTTGATGCGTGAAATTTGTTCGTTAAAAATGGCGGACAAAGGGGTCATAGCAGAACATATTGCTAAAATGCAAGATTTATTTGTGAAATTGCGTAGTATAAGTGATGATGATTTAACTGAGTCATGGAAAGTAGCAATGTTACTAAGCAGTTTGCCCAGGAGTTATGATACTCTAGTTACAGCATTAGAAGCGCGTGATGAGAAGGAATTGTCTTTTATTTTTGTTCAACAAAAACTGATTGCTGAGTGCGAACGTCGAAATCATGGTTACTCATTAATCAAATCAAATGACAAATTGTTGAAGATTGGTCAAACTGATAAAAATAATCTGAAAACTGGAACATGTTATTTTTGTAAGAAGTCTGGCCATATACGTAGAAATTGTTCTCAATTTAAAAGGTGGAAAGCTGAAAAAGAACAAAATTGTGAAACAGCGAGAAAAACTGAGAATGTAAAAACTCTGCAAGGAGGTGATTTTTTATTTACAACTGGTAAAAGTAAACACAGTTGGTTGTTGGATTCGGGAGCTTCTCGACATGTTACTAACAATAAAAAATTTTTCTCGATTCTTGATGAAACGTTCAAAAGTGAAATCGAAGTGGGCAATGGAGAAAAGGTGGAGGTAGTTGGCATGGGAAGTGGAAATTTAGAATTTGTCAATGAATTTGGTTCATCGTTTAAAGTAACGGCTAAAGAAGTTTTATATGCACCAAACATTAATGGTAATGTATTGTCCATTGGTAAAATTGTTGACAATGGTTTCAGAGTAATTTTCAAAAAACACTGCTGTGAGGTTTATTGGAATAATAAACAAATTGCAATTGCTGATTGTGTCAACAATTTGTACGAGCTACGAATGGCAAACAAAATGAATGCAATAATTACTGGTCATAATGACAAATTTATTCATTCATGGCATCGTATTTTTGGTCATCGTGATCCTGAAGCTATAAAACGAATGGAATCAAAACGCTTGGTGACTGATTTACAAATGTTTTTTGGGGTGAAGCTGTCAATACAGCAACATATATTTTAAATCGAACAGTTACACGAGCAACAAATTCTATTCCGTATGAACTTTGAAATGGGACAAAAGTTTCAGTTAAACATTTCAAAGAGTTTGGATGCAAATGTTTTGTACATGTTCCAGAAGAAAAGAGAAGAAAACTCGATCAAACTGGTGTTGAAATGATATTCGTTGGATATGATTACCAAACAAAAGCATATCGTTGTTATAATCCAATCACGAAAAAGTTGGTTATCAGTCGTGATGTGAAATTTGATTTCGTTTCGAACAAAATCCAAAAAAGTTTGAAAGTGTCAATAGAAGACAACATTAAATCATCGGATCAACAATCAATTGATGTTAAATTGAACTCATCAGCGAAGATATCTGAAAATTATTTGGTTCAGGAGGAGCATTTGATTGAGGAAGAGGGAATAGAACATGAAGCTGAAATCGGAAGTGCTGATCAGAATATTGTGCAACCACGTCGTTCGGAGCTTACAACAAAAGGCATGGCAGCGCGTCGCTTGATTGAAGAAATATTCCTGATGAAACATGAAATCAAAGAACCAAAACATTATGAAGCAGCTATTTCAAGTAATAAGAAAAATGAGTGGATAAGTGCTATGAACGACGAAATGAATTCACTCAAGAAAAACAATACATGGAATTTGGTGAAACTACCAAATGATCGTCAAGCCATCGGATGCAAATGGGTGTATAAAGTTAAATCGAATGCTGATGGAAGTATTACGATACAAGGCTAGACTTGTAGCTCAGGGCTTCTCGCAAAAATTTGGCACTGACTACAATGAAGTTTTTGCACCTGTTGTTCGTCAAGCAACATTTCGAACATTACTTGCTGTTGCGTCAAAAGAAAAAATGATGGTAGCACATCTTGATGTCAAGACTGCATTCTTGAATGGAAACCTAAATGAAGATATTTATATGAAGCAACCACCGGGTTTCATTAATGATGATTCCACTCTTGTGTGCAAATTGAACAGAAGTCTTTATGGTCTCAAGCAACCTGCAAGAGTATGGAATGAAACAATTAACAACATTTTAATGGTAGCTGGTTTAAATCAAAGCAATAATGATCAATGTTTATATTCAAAGCATATTAACAATAATTGGTGTTACATATTAATATACGTTGATGACATCATTATTGCGTATAAATCAGCTGAGCAATTGAATTACTACATCGAATCAACGTTGAAGAAAAATTTCGAAATCGAGAATCTGGGAAAAGTCAAATTTTATCTCGGAATTGAAGTAACACAAGACAGCAATGGTTTCTACCAGCTATGTCAATCCAACTATATTGAAGAAATTTCACTGAAATTTGGATTACAAGATGCAAAAGGTATGAATTCACCAATGGAAGTTGGTTATTACTCGTCGCCTTTGGATAATTCAGGTCAGTTAATTGATAAAATTAATTATCAAAGTTTAATTGGCAGCTTATTGTATATTTCGGTAAATACTCGACCGGATATATCGGCAAGCATCAATATACTTCCACAAAAGGTGTCTAATCCTAGTCAAAATGATTGGAATCAATTGAAACGAGTCGTTAAATATCTGAAGGCAACATCAAAATATAAATTAAAACTGGGAAATACAAATAATCATGAAGAAGGATTGATTGGATATGCAGATGCAAATTGGGCAGAAGATAAAGCCACACGGAAATCAAACAGTGGCTGTTTATTTTTCTTCAATGGTGGTTTAATCAATTGGTACTGTCGCAAACAATCATGTGTATCATTGTCATCGACTGAAGCAGAGTTTATTGCTTTGTCAGAGGCTTATCAAGATGCTGCTTGGCTCAAAAGATTGTTAAATGAAATGCATCAAAACATCAATCCACCAATATTGATTTATGAAGATAATCAAAGTAGTTTAAAAATCATCAAGGAGGAGAAGTTTTCAAACAAAACAAAACACATTGATACAAAATTTCATTTTGTGAAAGATTACATTGATAAAGGCATTGTTACTTGCAAATATTGTCCAACTGAAGAAATGATTGCAGATTTATTAACAAAGCCATTGTCAATTGCAAAACACATAAAATTGCGTGAAAAATGTAATGTAGCTAAAATTTTTATTTCAACGAGGAGTGTTGAATATATGTTACGTTTTATATAAAATATTTAACTAGTCTACACACCTGCTGCAAATACACTTGTTATAAAATAAAACTAAGAAGATTAGATTTTATGAACAGACATTTTAATTTTGTATCGAAAATTTGTTCATTCCATAAATTTTTACTGAATAAAATTGAATAAGCTTTTAAGAATTTTATTTTAATTTTCAAAACATTGGTCCTCTAATAGTTTCTTCTTTGATCCTATATCTTCTCTAGAGTTGTACAAAATCATTAATTGCTTAAAAAATTCTAATTCTTGCACAGAAAGTAGTTTTTCGAGTGTATTTATTAAAAAAATAGTTTTTAACATCGTAGATGTTCTTTGCGACCTTTTAAATAAAAGCATTTACTCAGGTATTTTTCCGGACTTGATTAAAAAAGCTGAAGTTGTTCCTATTTTTAAAAAAGGGGATAAGACTAACATCAATAACTATAGGCCTATATCTATTCTTCCTGTTTTTTCTAAAATATTTGAAAGGGCAATTAAAACAAGAATTCTGAAATTTCTAAAAAAAACAAATTTTTTAAGTTATTCACAATATGGTTTCCGTGAAGGTATGTCAACAGAAGATGCTCTTTTGAATTTTTGCAATAATGTGTACTCAGATGTTAATCAAAAAAAGGCCTGTGGTGCTCTTTTTATTGACATTACCAAAGCGTTTGATACCGTAGATCATGACATACTGTTGAGTAAACTTTATAAGTGTGGATTCAGAGGTTCAATCCATAATTGGCTTAGTTCTTTCTTGTCTAATTGAATGCAGAGGGTTAAAATAAATAATCAGTATAACAGTTTTTTAAATATTAATATTGGTGTTCCACAAGGGTCTGTACTAGGTCCTATCCTCTTCCTTATCTACATAAATTCAGTTTTCTCTTTAAACTTCTCAAGCAAGATAGTAGCTTTCGCTGATGATATGGCTTTTACGTACTCAAGTGTTTCTCTACATAGTCTTACTGCGGACATAAATTACGATTTAAGCTTATTAAAACATTGGTTTTCAATTCATAATCTCGTCCTCAGTGAAAAAACAAAGCTAATGTATTTTAATACATCAGGTATTGAACGTAAATTTGAAAATTTTGTATTTCATTGCTCTGATTGTAGGAAATTTCTCACTGACAAGACTATCTGCAAGTCTTCCAATAATGCACAAACATACTTTCAACGGCTCTATGCAGATAAATGTTTTTCGATCGAATGGGTTGAGTCATTTAAGTATCTTGGTCTAGCTCTTGATTGGAAATTTTACTGGAGTGACCATACAAATATTTTAAAGAGATACTTGCTGGCAGCTACCCGTCAGCTGTATCATTTACAAAAGCTTTGTAGTAAAAAGTTACTGACACAAATTTACTATGATCTTTTCCACTCTAAGCTTTAATATGGCTTAGTTTGCTGGGGTGGCTTAAGTTGTAATAAATTACTTCCTCTGGTAACTGCTCAAAAATATGCAATTCGAACCGTCTGCAAAGAAAACCGTCTAGCAAGTAGTTTGCCTCTTTTTCGTCAGCTAAAAATACTTCCTTTAAAGTATTTATATTTTTTCAAAGTCCTGAAAGTGTTTTTTATAAAATCCGGATATTTAGTCAATAGATCTTATTCTGCCTATGGACTTAGAGCTAATAGTCTGAATCTTGTATCAATTCCGAGCCACAATTTTCAGCATTTTTGTAGATATTTTTTATCTGTCGTACCCAGACTCTATAATCGTCTTCCTGAATTTATCCGGGGTATACGCAATCCTCGATTGTTTCTTAATTTGGTTAAGTTTGATTTAGAATACCAAGAAATTGATCGCCTTCTTTGCATTCAGGTATAGCTTCTCACGTTCTTATGTAATATTCTGGTTAAACTTTCGTATCTTTGAATTTTTTCTTTTTTTTTCTGATTTTTTTTTATTTTTTTTCTTTTTACGTTGCTCAATTCTAAATTTTGTTCAATTCATATATTTATCCATATATTTTTTGCTTAAATAAAAAATTAAGTTAAAATTAATAAAATTTTTAGACCCCATAACTTTACTAAGTATTTAATTAATGTTATATCTGCATCCGCCACTAGTTCTTTAGAGCTACAGGTTGTAGAGAGTTATTTAAATCTTTTTATATTTTTAATGTTAACTGAAATGAATTTGTATGTAGGAATAAAATGATTGAAATAACAATAAATAAAAAAAAAAAAAACCATGTGCATGTTTTTTTTACATTTTTGAAAGCCTTTAGTGACTTCCCCCACCGGTGAAGGGTTAAACATTATATAACCTTTTTTTCTTCCTACCACCTAATCTTCAAAATCCAATAGGTCCCCGCGACGCTCGAGTAACTCCACATTTAGCATCGTGGGCTCCTCTACTACAACCATTGTCTAATCAGGGAAGCTGATTACGCTAAAATATTTTGTTGTAAAATCAGATAATTTGAATTTGCAAATCCAAAGAACAAAGGGTTTTGATTTTGCAAATTTTTTCTTTGATTCAAAGAAATGAATTGTTGATTTCCACAAATTTTAATCATAGAATTGCAATTCTTTGATTTTACCAATCTTGTTTTTTTTGTGTATAGACCCATTAGTATTCTGCCTGCGTTGGGAATGAGTCTTGAAAGGATAATGTCGGACCAAATAACAATATTTGAACTTGAATAGTTTGTTGTCTCCTCTTCAGTCTGGATTTCGCACAAGTCATAGTTGCTCGACTGCTATATAGAAAATAACCGATGACATTAGGATATCTTATGATCAGGATTTTTTAAGCCTCCTTTGTCTTATTGATTTCACCGAGGCATTTGATTCTGTCAACCCTCCTCTGCAAAAAACTAAAATATTTTTTTAACTTTAGCGCTAGTGCTACTAAACTAATATCTCACTATCTAGAGGGCAGATTGCAGCAGGTTAAGGTTGGAAATGGATATTCTTCGCTAAAGCCTATCTGTACTGGAGTGCCCCAAGGATCTATATTGGGTCCTCTTTTGTTTGCAGTATTCATAAACGACGTTTTCTCAGTCTATAAAAACGCAGCAATACATGCTCTTGCGAATGATATCCAAATCTATCTTTCACGACCTATTGGCTTAGTTGAAGACTTAATATACAGACTGAACTCGGATCTTTCCTCTTTGAGTAATTGGGCTGTCTCCAATCTATTACTTATTAACCCCACTAAGTCTAATTTACTTCCAATAACGAGGAGTGAGGTTAGCCTTGCTAATATTCCGCCATTGTATATTGGTAAGGTCCAATTAGACTTTGTCCAAAAAGTTAAAAATCTGGGCTTCTTCTTAAACACTAAGCTTACTTGCACTGACCATATTAATTTTAATGTAGGGAAAAGATATGGAACTTTACGTTACTAACGAACATCTTCAGAGTATACTCCTCCTGAAATAAAACGGCGACTTGTAGTTCAATTGATTGTACCGCATATTACATTTTTTGATATTGTTTTTGGTAAACTTGATTCACAATCACAGCAGAAGCTTTTGGTTGCGTTTAATAATGCTGCTAGGTATGTGTACGGAGTTCGAGGGTTTGAACGTATTTCCGAGAGAAGTAAGGGCATACTTGGGTGTGGTTTGATTGACTATTTAAATATTCGCAATTTGATGTTCCTACATAAGCTCATTTATACTAAAAGTTCTGAGTATCTATACGAAAAACTTAATTTTTCTCGTTCAAATAGATCTCTGAATTTGATTGTCCCACGGCATAGACACCTAAACTGCAGTAGATTATTTTTCATAAGCACCATTAGATTCTGGAATTCATTACCCAATATTATAAAACAAATAGCCCTAAGAAACAGCTTCAAACATGATATTTGCATTTACTTTTCTAATCAAAGATAAATTACTTTTGTTAAATTTAAAATTTCTAATTATAGTCGTCAGTAACTATTTTATTTTTCTTTCTTTTTTTTAGTGTAATAAGTCATATCATATTTTTTCTTTTTTATAAGTTTTATTTTATTTTATTTATGAAATTACCTCCAACAGAAGATGTACTATAAAAGACTTACTGTACAAAATTTTATGATAATAAATTAAACTAAAATTAAAAAAAAAAATAATAAATTATACTAATTTTATTTGGCAAGTTATAATTATTAAATTTAATGTAAACATTACTGTTCTGCCTGTTCAGCTAAGATCGTTGAGCATGTTTTGCACCAATATAATTGCGTTGAGTGTTCACCACAAACGGCTTTATTTCAGGAAAAATAGTAATATCGGGTTTTTTCGCAGGAGCCCGCAGTCCTTACGACATATCTCACATGACGGCCGATTTGTACGGGGCGCAAACGGAGGTGCACCTCCAGGTGTTGGTCTTGTAACAACCTAAAAAATTTTAAAAAAAACTCAAACTCAACCCGTTTTTCAATGATGGTTGCTTCGATCACATCATACCAACGATTTGTTGAACGTTTGCATGAATAAGTGCCAAGCATTTGATCCATTGTGTTCACTCCAGACTTAAGGGCATTCTAGTCCAGAATGACTGCTGGTTTTCGCTTATCGGTTTCATTATCTATTTCATAGTCGCAATGCTTAGTAGACAAGAGCAAGACCGATTTATTCTTCTTCGGTACATATGAACACAATAGAACATCCCTTTCGTAAAGGCAAACAACGAGCTGAAAACAGGACGCTTAGCACTTTTCAAAAACTCAGGGGTAGCGAATGTTTTATTTGCGCTTACCGTTCCAACAAATGCAGTTTTTGTCTTATCAATAAAAGTGCCACGCCCAACGTTGAGAAGAAATTGTCAGCATAAATTGTGCGACCAGTCTGAATTGAGTTAATTTGATAACGACATTCTGGCCTTGATTGATCTCGCGCTCCTGACCTGGCACTTTACCACAATAAATAATCCCTTTTAGAAAGTAGAAGGGCTTAGAATCACATAACCACCATAGTTTTATCCCGTACTTGGCTGGCTTAGATGGAATATATTGCGTAAAACGCGTGCGGCCTCTTCTATAGGGAAATAATTGCTCATCCACAGTCAACGAATCGTGCGGATTGTAAGCTGAACACAAATTAGACTGCAACATAAGCCAGATATCATCGATAGCAGCTGCTTTTGAACTACGATTGTATATTGTTTTTCGCTAAAGCCTCACAAGGTCCCAAGGGACCTAACCGCTTACATATTAGCGTACTTAATGCCTTTAACCCTCTAGTGCATAAATTTTTGATTCTCTTATAAAAATTAGACTGGACTAATTTAATGCTAAAAAACTCAAATCTGACATCCGTTTTCAATTTGAATGAAGACTAGGCCTTAAAGAGAAGTCTTTTGGGTCACCGCCTCAAGACGGGATCATATAGCAATTGGAAAAAAAATTGTGATTTTTGTTATAAAATAAATGCTTTATTTTGAACGAAATTTATAAAAAATATTCATTTTTAATGCACGTTTTGTAATTTGGCACCGTGGCACAAATGAACTGTGTCTCAGCCTTGCAGTCAGAGTACTATAAGCTTTTTTGCCAGATCGATCCAACCATTTGGCTCAATGCTCGTTACCATCTTCACGGACATTTGTTGGCGGCAAGTATGTCTTCTGGCTGCTATCGGAAGAGAAGGAGGAATGAAACTGCTGCGTGGACGACCGACAGCCTTTTTGGCTCGTGAGTCTGGTATTAAAGCTTTGGCACAGAGCTCATTAGCAACTTATAGTCGAAACTCTGGCAACTGAACTTAGTGAATGCTTTCGTCTCCTTGGTGGATGCGGCGGTACAGTATGTAGGTATTCAACAAGTGAAACAACACGATTGCTCCATTTCATCGTCATATACGAATGTGGTAACGTCCAATCAGACCATCCATGAGATCTAAACCGCCCATGTGTGCGTTGTACTCACGCATTATGTTTGGGCATTCCTCACAGGTGTTTCTATTGTACCGAAAAATTTTTGGAGTACTCTGCCTAGTTGAGGCTGGCTTAATGAAAGGTCCAGTGCCTGTATACGTACATAAAAGACGTACACATCTGCTGTCCTTCCACATTACACAGTTTTTAGGGCAACCTAGTTCTTCCTAGGCCAAACTAGTTCATCCGAAGCATGTTAGGTCTCACTCCCGATTTTCTTGAAATTTTAGTACGTTAGGATTAGTGGGCGGCGTTCGGCTGCAGCTCAGAGCTTACATCCTCCAATATGTCCAATATCGGCTTCACGGAGGCCCTCAGCTGCGGTTCACTATAATATGTCCAACATGGTCTTCGTTAAAACACCGACGTTGGATATACTACATTGAACCGCAACCGAAAGCCGCCGCGAAGCCGGTGCAGGATTGTAAGCTCTTAGTTGCGGCCGAACGCCGGCCAATTAGCCTAATATACTTAAATTTTCCTAGGCAAAACTGGGTTATCCTAACACGCTTCGGGTGAACTAGTTTGGTCGGTAACTTAAACAGTGGCGAGCATAACCGAGTAAATGATTGCCTTTGCCGCATGTCTGATTCTGTAAAAATTTTATTACTTAACCAAATGAATCGAAACTTTCAGGAAATAATTATTATTATTTATCAAAGAAAATGCAAAATGTAACATTTCACAATAATATTTGTTTTTTTAATTAAACAAGTTATTGTAAGGATACCCATATTTTCTCAGTTTTGCACGTTTCGCGAATTGCATTAAAAGCTGCAATTGTTCAGTATTTGGTCCATATTCCTATATTTTTTATGACGGTTATAATGCGATTAGGCATATTTTCTACAAGCTTTTCAATAATTTCGCTAGGTATTTTTGTGGTGCCATGACATAATCCCAACGGACATAATCCCCATTTCGTAAATGGGGACTATGTCCGCAAATTGATCGGACATAATACCCATTTTCGGTATGGGGGTTATGACCGCAACATTTTAGGACATAA
This sequence comes from Meiosimyza platycephala, assembly GCA_963662105.1. Taxonomy (NCBI): domain Eukaryota; kingdom Metazoa; phylum Arthropoda; class Insecta; order Diptera; family Lauxaniidae; genus Meiosimyza; species Meiosimyza platycephala. The sequence goes on along the minus strand of OY759210.1, from coordinate 38,518,731 downwards.
TCCAAATAAAACAGCGGACATTATCCCCAAAGCTATGGGGATTATGTCCGCATCAGTTTCAGTCATAACCACCATTATGTGGATTTTTTGAATAAAGGCACCATTGAAATTATGTCCGTATGTCCAACACCGGCTGCGCTAGCTATAGTGATTCTACATAAAAGTTAAGGTAAGTAGGCGGCCTATGGCCGCAGCTCAGGATTTAAAACTCCCAAAAATCCTACACCGGCTTCGCGGGTCAGTCTATAATATATCCAACACCTAGTTTGGTAGCCTCAGTAATTTTACATAAGAGTAGGGGGTAAGTGGTCGGCCTACGGCCGCAGCTCAGGATTTAAAACTCCCAAAAATCCAACATCGGCTATGTCCCTCCTTAGAAGTTGTCATAATCCCAAAACAAAGTGGGGATTATAACCGGAAAAAAAGTCGGACATAAGACCCAAAACTGTTTGCATTAATCCCCATGGGGGTTATGTCCAAAAAATTTTCAGTCATAACCCCCATACCGAAAATGGGGAATATGTCCGAATAATTAGCGGACATAATCCCCATTTACGATATGGGGATTATGTCCGTTGGGGCTATGTCCGGTAACCATTTTTGTTCCATTTAGCTTGGACGCGACACCATAGCTTGTTTAGCTTTTCAGGTGCTAACTCGTTTTTCTCGAATCGTCTTTTGATTATTGCACGCAAATTCTTAATTGGATTGAGATCAGGACTTTGTCCTGGCTAGTTTACTACCCCAAATTTTTGCAAAGGCAGCCATTCTTTAACTATTTTGGTGGTGTGCTTCATGTCACCATCTTGTTGAAACACTACTTCATCTTCAGGGAAAGCATTCGCGCAAGTTGGTACGCAATATATGCAAATATGGAGTGGTCCATGAATTGGTCCATTGAGTGGTCGAATGTGCCACCATGAGAGCAACCCCACATCAACAAACTGCCTGCACCATGTACATCTATATATACCAAATTTAATGAAAAAAGATTTAAAAAGATGCTTTGGTAAAATTTTATGGAAACAAAAAATTTTTTGAATTACTAACATGATACCGCCTTAAGGCTTCAAGTTATTGTTTTTTTCAAATCTTTATTCAATCTGATAGATTACATTATAAATTACTTACCAATAATTTTTTTGAAGTTGTTTGATGCCAGGAAGTATTTCATTTAATTTTTTTAATTTCACAAATAATTAAATTTTTAAAAATTTACATAGACATGTTCCTTATAGTCGGGGAGGCGAGCGACAAAACATTGCAAGCATTTTATAAAATCTGAATTTTTGATATTATGTCACATTTGTTGTGTAGAAACATAGCCTGCCGTCAGTCAGCCTGGTTCCTTAGCGTTTGGTGCGGGGGCAGCTTTAAGTTTGTATAAAAACCATAGACCTTGCAACTAATTTATAAAATCTCAAAATTGCCTAATTTCATCGTGCTTAGTACCAAATTAAAGGTATTTAAATGTCCAATAAACATGTATTATTACATATCCCATAGAGTAAGCGGTTCAAAAGATATCGATGAAAACAGGGCAATCGACTTCCACATACTGCTTTGCATTTTTTCGTAGCGTGGTGCTTTTGCTACTTGCAAGTTGGGATATAGATACTGTGGATGATCCCGAAGGTGCGTCAAGTGCACTGTTCAACGAACCATTTACTTCATTGGTAGTAAACGAATCATTATTTTGCATGTCTCTGATGCATTCTTCGTTTTCCGAGCTAATTGCTTCTGGTACGTAATTCGGATCATTCTCTTCATCGTCACTACTGAAATCTACTTCTAGGCGCATTGATTCCATAAGTCAAACATCTGAGCATCGGTCATATCGTGTAGTTTGATCCGTCTACCTGCCATTTCTATATGATTTAATAAAATAAATAGACAAACAATGAAAAAAACCATAGCAAAGGGTGAAAAACAAAGAAATGGAATGTGATTATAAATTTACACTGGAACCCGCAACACTGCCCTGAGGCACGCTTCAGTCTTTAGGTTCTCAACAAAAATTATTTTCTTTTTCACATTCACCAGTATATAAATAGAAAGTAGACAACCTTACCTTATTTGTTTTACTTAGATCGGACAACTAAAAATCGGTGTAATTTGGTCTTAATAATTTAAAATTTCGCGCACAAAATTTCACGTTCTAACAGTCTGACTTTCCACACACGTGTTAACAAAAACGAAACGTTAAAAGCGCGCGAATCCACAAAGCAAAGGTCACTAAATATGTTTCTCAATGCACCGTTATCAGTTTGAATAAAAATAAAAATTAATTATCGAAAAATTTCAAATTTTGCGAAGGATGCCCTGAGGCACTCTTGCGGGTTAGAGGGTTAACCCTGTTAGGTTTCACATTTGGAAAAAGTAGGAACCCAACAATTGGTGACCCCGTACGATTTGAAAGAAAGACTTAAAATAACTCACCTGAAAACTAAATTCAAAATAATTTTACATTCTATTTTTTTTTTTTTTTTCTATTCAATTCTTTATTTATTAATCAACGTAAGAGTAAGCATAATAAAATTAATAATTTTTACTATATATATATAAATATAAATTGATTAACAAAACTGCAATCTGTTGCTCAAAGTGAAAAAGTGGCGAAAGCAGTAATCCTAAGATACATATAATCCAAAATACAATAAATTTCGTTTAACAGTGGGGTCTTGTTGTAATTATCAAATTTGTTGCGGATCATACAAAAGTTAAAAGTCAATGCCAGAAAACAGTTTACATAAAAATTATAGAGATGAATATACAGGAAACTGTTTTTATTACGAATACACCGAATTTTATACGGTAAGTTGTTAAAAAGCCTGGGGGCAGCGCATGAATAAAAGTTGAAAAAGTGATGCAAGCTATGTGGGGGAACCATGACAAAGTTTTCATTATTAATTCTTAAACTGTAGCTCGAGCAATAAGTACCGGATTTATTCGCATTAGTGCCTTCCCAGCATACTATGCCATATTGCAGTTTAGACTGAAAAATACCCTGATAAATGCATGACATCAGTGAACAAAAAGATTTTAAAACGTATAATTGTCTAGTAGCTCCTATGCGGTACTTTTTAAGAGCATTTGTATGTTCAAACCAGTTAATTTTCCAGACAATTATTATACCAAGGTATTTAAACGATTTAAAGCAGTCAATTGTAAAACAGTGCAAGGCACAATCCTTGGAGTCATTATATGTTGTAACATGCCGAGCAGTACTACAAAACTCATTACTAATTAAGTACTTCTTACATCCAGTACAATGATACGTAAAGTTTGTGCAGTCCAGATTATTACCAGTTACACTAAAGTACATTATTTTAGTTTTGTCACTCAAAACTAGTTTGTGTGACGAAAACCAATGTCGCAGAAGACCTAAGTCATGACTAATTTCACAGGTTAGGCTAAGCGCAGATTCACTTGTGAAAGTACAAGCCATATTGTCTGCACAAGCAATGGTTTTACTTTTAAAGGGCTGAGAAAAAATAGAATTAAAAAATACTAAAAACAAGATTGGTCCCAGGACCGAACCCTGTGGAACACCTATATTTATATTCAAAAAATCGCTGACTTTACCATTTACTTTTACACTTTGCATTCTATTAGATAAATAAGATTGAAACCAATTGAAAATAGAGCCTCTGAAGCCACATTTGTATAATTTATCAAGTAGTATTACATGGTCTACTGTATCGAAAGCTTTTGTTATATCTACAAAAAGCGCAGCGGAAACTTTCTTATGATTCAAACCATTATAAATATTCGAGCAAAAATTTAAAACCGCATCTTCTGTAGAATAACTCTCTCTAAATCCAAATTGACAACTATTAAAAAATTTTTTTTTATTTAAAAATTTGAGCATTCTCACTTTCACAGCTTTTTCAAAAACTTTAGAAAAAACAGACAGCAAAGAGATTGGTCTGTAATTATTCAATTCGGATTTGTCACTTTTTTTAAAGAAAGGAATGACTACTGATTTTTTGAGTTCTTGAGGAAAAATTCCAGCTTGCATACTTTTGATAAAAATGAAGCTGAGAACATCCACAATATTGTACACAATCCTCTTTACAAAAGCATTTGATAAAGTGCCATCAGCACTAGAGTTTGTGTTTTTGAGATTCAAAATTATTTTGTAAATTTCCAAAGATGAAAAGGGCGTAAAAAAAGCACTATTTGGGTAGAATGGTTCTTTATCTAAACAATTACAGTAAAATTCATTTATTCCATTACCCGTTACTACGTCATTACCTATTTGAGCAAAGAATTTGTTGAATAAATTGGCTTTAACGCCAGGATCAAATATGCGTGTACCATCAATGTTAAGTTCGGCAGTTTGTTCATTATTTGAAGACTTATTTAAAATATTATTTACAACCTGCCATTCTTTTTTAACATTACCCCTTATTTTATTGAACTCATTCACGTAATAATCAGTTTTTGCAATAGAAACTTCAAAAGATACTTCTTTGTTAGGTTGTAAAGAACACTTTTTTGATAGTTTGTTTTTATATTGAATTTTTGTTAGTAATTGTGCTGACATCCAAGGTTTCAGCTTTTTAGGCCCAATATTACGTTTATTAATTTCAACACTACACTCATTGAAATGTCTAATTAATATACTTTGAAATAAATCAAAAGCGTTTGATGGATTAGATTCATTATAAACAGCTTCCCAAGACTCAAAAGTGAGATTCCTATTTAATAGGATTTACAAAAAGTTCGGTTCAAGTATTTATTCGCGTGACCATACAAATACCTAGCCTCGAATTGCATCATATTTTTCGCATAATAAGAAAAATAATTAGACTCGAAGTGCCTTTATCGCTTAAAATATTCTGGCAGCAGCACTTTACCAGTATGCATATGAATATACAGAAGTGCACTTAGTTAACCTTGTGCATCTTCCGTTATCCAATTGCATTGCTTACCAACATCAACGTCGCACAGTGTAACAGTTTCATATAAGCTGCGGCCAAAACTATGAGGAGTTGTCGTAGAGTAATGAAGGAAAGATTAAGAAATTTTGTGAAAATTAATAAAATCGGTTCATAATCAAGCATAGCTCTCCTTTTTTTTTAAATTTTTTTTTTAGAAAATTTCACAAGTAGGTTTCTTTCTTCTTTAAAAATAAGGCTGAAAAAAATGTGGGAAAGTTTTTACCTTGTTTAAAAGGAAATAAAAAACCATTTAAGACCAGTTAACAATTTTCACGTATTTTTGTAATTTTTTTGAAAATTCGTACGTATATTTCAACATAAATTGCTCTGAAAACACATGGAATTGAGTACTTTAAATATATTTGATCCATGCATCTAAAAATATGATTCGGTAGTACCATTTTCTGTTTATATAAACATTTTTGTATCCCTTGTTATTTCTGAGCTATTAACGTGTGAGCATGGACTGTTACGTTACATAGTTTTGGAAGTAGATTTTGAAGTTGCCTCAGATTGTTGAAAAAGTCTGCTCTTTTGGTGGCCTACTTTCAATGTGAATTTTATAATTTCTAAGCTTTAGAATGAAAGTAATAAATTAAATTTTAATTACACTGAAAATTTTGTTTTTGAGTGCTGTAAAAGCAAAATTGTTCGGACTGTTACGTTACACGAAAAGACTGTTACGTTACCTTTGCGATCTATGTTCGCGTAAAAAGTAAAAAAAAAACATTAAAATGGCTTTAATTGTTTAATTTCACAATAGATAGCATTGATTCAGTGGTCTAACGATTAGACGTCCCAAAAATTCCAAGTAATTGACGTTGAATTTGAAGGAACCAACAACACTGTAACTGCACTGTGTGCAAAAATTATTTCTAAAATTTGGGTAATCAGTGTAATTTGGGGTCACTGAGCTCGAATCTGCCATCAGATTTTGGTCAAGACTTCTGCGTATTCAGATATCGGTAAACTAACTGGTAATTGACACAGTTAAACGCTCTTTACGGCTTTTTTAATTCAAGTCTAAGAGATTTGGTTTCTGAGGAAAAGTTGTTCCTCATGAACTTGTTTCATTTGCACTTAATCCCTCTATAGAGAATGCTATTGAGATTTTCTGAAAAAAATTTACATACGAGAGATACATTTAAAATTATAAAAAAAGTATCGCTCGTTTTCTGGAAGACTGTCACAACTCAAGAAAACCAAAAATTGGAGAAAAACGCATTTAAAGTTGAAGATGAAAATAAATGAAAGTGTGTCTATATAAACTCTTAACACAAGCCAAGTTCATTAAATACCTTTACGATTTTTCGACATAAAACAAATGTAAAACTGGAAACATTTTTTTTTAAGTTATAACGGTCTTCCAGTAAACGAGCGATATAAAGGAATTGAAAAATTTATTTTTGTATTTTACTACCATACAGATGAGCCTGAGGAAGTTTTTTTGTTAGTTTTTTATGAGGAATATTTTTTCCTAAGACCGTATGAAGAATTCTCACTCGTTTGACTCGTATGTTAATTTTTTCAGAAAATTTGGCAAAAATGTTCCATAAGGGGACTAAAGAGTGGTGCTGGAGAAATTATAAAAATGTAAAACCTTGCTCAGCTTTTCACAAACATCAAAAATATATACATTTAAGGTGAGAAAATCAACATAGCTCTTATAATATTTGATTATCGATTAAAAAAGACTGTTACGTTACAAATTGTTTTCGGCGCTGGACAGCCATATAAGTAAATGCACCGTATAGAAAATATACTAAAACTGCTCGAAGAAAATGAGGTCTTTCTCTTTTGTTGGCGTGTTAGATTTTTCGCCAAAAAACTTTCTGGGATTTTGGACTGTTACGTTACATTAAAAAATGCGGTCGAATTCTTTTTTACACAAAATGTTGATAATATTTTTTTCCTTCAAATATTTTATTTAGTTACTTTCATTAGACTTAAGTAAAGTAAAAAATAACATATATTGAATACAACGTACCTTTTTGTTTCGTGTTGTATTTTTGTTCATTTTTATTTAACAAGAGGCAACCAAGAAACAAGTCTAAATTCTCGCAGAAAACAACAGATTTCGGGTTGACATTTGGGTTTCTCGTTACCTAGGGATATGTATAGCCAAAAAATAATGAAGAACCCGCGAAATTTGAAAAAAAAATTTTTCTCCGTAGTTTACTTTTTTTGCGTTTTGGTCCATATGTATGTATATATGGGTCGCTGAATACGAATCCAAGGTCAGAAATATAAAATTCAAGATGGCGGACCGAAAATGGCGGAAATTCAATACCCTAATCCACCATATTGGGTCCGCCATCTTGAATTTTAAATTTCTGACCTTTGATTCGTAATCAGCTTCCCCAGAAACACCCGTATACCAAATTTGGTACTAATCGGTTAATTTTTAAAAGATTTGTAATCGGCGATCTTAAAAACTCCTGTATAACAAATTTGGTACAAATCGGTTGATTTTTAAAAAATAAATCAGCCATCTTAATCCGCCATATTGATTTTGTAAATTCTGACTTCGGATTCGTGATCAGTGTCCCCCAAGATCCTTGTATACCGAATTTGGTGCAAATCGGTTGACTTTCAAAAATTCGGCCACCATATTGGATTTTTGACCGCCATATTGGATCTGCCATGATGAATTCTGTCAACCAATTTGAGCTAAAAAACGATCCGATCACGATCACGATTGGAATTTTCCCTGGCTGATGTACAAAATTTGAAGATCTTAAGCTTAACATATAATTTGTATGGATTTTAAATAGAATTTTCCATATTTATGTGGTAACTTTGTATGGGTGGTAGGCATGGTTTTCGTTCGAATTTGATACAACTAAAACGTGAGAGTTCACAACTAAAATCAAATTATATGTGACCAAATCCATCTCAAATTATGCAGTCGGAGTGACTTCAAATTGCGGAATTGGTTGCCGATTAAATATGTTGTTTTTCAAAGTAATTAAGAAAATATACCGTTCCCCGATTTGATTGAAAATTATTTTTTACGAAGTTATGCCCAAAATAGCCGCATTTTCATCCAAATCAAAACAATTAATTTTTGTCTTTTGATTCTAATAGAACTTCTGATTCTCTGTCAGAATCTTTAAGAAATTTTGAAAATTGTTGAAAATTGGAGGAGTTGTAGCGGTTTGTATGAAAAAAAAAACAAGGCTGACTTTCTCAAAAACCCCAATATTTTTTTCCCTTAAAATTTTATTGAGGATTTGTATTAATATGATAAAGAAATGACATGAGTTATTAAACTGTTAACCACACATTATGTATGTATGTATTAGTTTTTAAGAAATTTTGAACTTTTTTTTCCTTATGGCCGCTAATGTTACTGTTTACGTGTAAACATTAACAACACGTAAACTTATAGAAACGGTGTAACGAGCCTCAGCAGTTATATTATTTACTTTCATTATTTCACACATGAATATATTAGTTAAAACCCGTTTCATTAATTTAATAGCCGCTACTGTAATGTTCGAAACTAAAACATAGTCAAATAGTTAACGCAAACGTAGATCTCAATAGCGCATTCTTTTGCTCTTCTTGTTTTGTTTTTTGTTAAATTTGAATTCCATTGAATTTTGTTACTATAACTTTCGATAATAGAAACATCAGTTCGACCAAAGGCTAAGCATAAATTGTCATTTTTCATTTTATTCATTCATAAATTATTTTTTCATTTTATTCATTCGGTTACTAACTCTCATTGAATAAAGTTGATTCTAAAACTAAAGCTCTGAATATTATTATTTTTTTTTTCATTTGTTTCCTCGGCGTTACAATAATAAAAAGAAAAGCGACTATACACTAGCAGACAGTAATCTGGCTCAAGTGGAAGCGGTTTTCATAATTAAATAAAATATTATTGCCTAGAAAACAAACAACGACGCTTGCTCGTCGGGTTTGGATCAGGTAAAAATATAAATACATAACCTAAACTAAAACACACAAATAACTAAAATAATAACAATAATAAGATTAAAAATATTAAATAAAGTTTCATGTTTCAACGGCAACACTTAAATGCAACTCGTCAGTTTTGATCTCAGAACTTGTCACATTAAACAATGCTCAACACTCGAAGCTGATATGTGTTGCCGTCCCTGTCGCTCCACTGCGAAAGATCGCTCACCATGACATTGAATCACGGTCATTCCCAAAATGCAGATTCAACGTCGGCAGAGAAATCACTCGTTTCTGCAACCTCAATGTGTTTAGTAGTTAAAATCTTAAAACTAGTTTGCTTAATTCTAAACTTAAAATTATAATACTAAAAATTTACTTAAGTACTCCTAAAGACACTTAATATTAAAATAAACTTAAAACTAGAAACAAATAGTGTTTTTTACTGGTTTTTTGGAAACTTTGCTACACAGCATTAACCAGTAGCACACCAACATCATCGCCTCCAGAGGCTCAACAGTTTCTCCAGGAACATCATCGCCACAAGCGTATCACCCCCAGTGAAGCACCTGCAAGCGGAGCAACAACGGCACCACCATCATCGCAGCACCAGCATCGTCATCACAACAACAACGCATTGACCGCAGAACCACCATCCTCTCAGAGGATAACAGGTATTTCCTTTGCCATTAAAACAAAAAAAAAGGAAGTTTAGGCCCCGCCTAAACAGTTACACTGTGCGTCGTACCGTCGATCATCTCAGTAATTACCGCTGCAGTTGTCGTACTCACCAACCGTCATCGCTGTTTAGGTTCTTCATAGCTGCATACATATATTAACTGCACTTCGAACTTCGTTATCGACCTACCATCGAACTTCAAAGCAGCATCAATTACAACTCAGTGCAGCAGTAAAACTCTTCGTCATGCAAGCAGTGTTTAAGATAATTATATAACTTTACTATATATAAATACTAAAGTTTTCTTTTTAAAACAATTGTAAATATAATTATTTAAATTCTCCTTTCCACAGTGTCATATTGAATGTAATAATTATATAAAATTAATCTTCTTCTTCGGATGACCAAGGCTCGCTAAGGAAACCACTCATATTACAAATTTTATATTTTCTATTTGATTTGATTTGGTAAGTGATTTCAATTTTTATAGTTCGAATTTTTGTAAATTTGACTTACATTCACATGACGAACGGAAACGGAGATACAAAAACTGAAGTGGTGGCAAGTGCTGTCGCAAGAGTTAAAATGCCAAATTTTTGTCCCTCAAGTCCTGGAACATGGTTTAGCCTTGTGGAATCAACATTTATAATCAATAATTTTAAAAGCGATGATTTAAAATACCACCATGTCCTGACAGCACTCCCCGAAGATATTTTGATGACGATAACAGATATAATAAATAATCCTCTATCCAATGCTAAATATGGAACGCAGAAAGACACTGTTGTCAACAGACACTCTGAAAGTGAAAACTTAAGGCTAACTAAATTGTTAGGCGGCGTTGCAATTCGTGATAAAACACCGTCCCAATATTTCCGTCAGTTTCAAATATACTTCCAGTTAACGCATTAACACAAATTTGGTTAAACGCCTTACCTACACATATTAAATCTATCTTGGCCGCAGCAACAGATTCAGATGTAAGTGCACTTATGAAGATGGCCGATAAAATACACGAAGTTGGTACTCCCGCTGGTGTCGCAAGTACTTCGGTCGACTTAGTGTCGACCAGACTTCAGGCTATAGAAAGCAAATTAGATAAGCTTTCAATATTTTCCACTGAGAGTCATCGTAGCTCACGATCACATTCACAAAGCAGAGTCCGCAACCATAACTACAGTAACAGTAAAAGCAGGAATGAAAAACAAATCGCAAAATACCCTTTCTGTTATTTTCACAAGCGATTTGGCAAACTGACCAAAAAATGTAAAAAGCCCTGTGATTTTAAATATGACAACTCAAAAAACTAGTTGAGGCTGCTAGTGGTATAAACGCTAGCAGTCATATAAGCCGCCGATTATTTGTTAGGTGTAGGAATACTAAATTAACATACCTAATAGATACTGGAGCCAAAGAGTATAAATAAATAAATATAAAATGAAATTTCTATACGAACGAAAATAAAAACGATTGCAAATAAACGAGTTTAGTTAATTCTCCTTTTTCAATTTCGCCGTACTATGACGTATTCGACTACTTTTTTGAGTAAAAATTCTCCTGTGGATCTTGATTTCACGGCAAAGTTTTCGACCATTTAAGTACCACACCGCACAATCGCAACATTTTATGCTTAGACACATCCATGAAATCTCTTTTTATTATTTATACTCTTTGCTGGAGCTGACGTATCTACCATTCCTTTAAGTTTTTTTCCAGGGGGTAATAAAGATTCAAATTTTAATCTCTTCGCCGCAAATGGTTCAGCCATTAGCACATTCGGCATGCAGTTGCTCAAATTGGGCTTAGGGCTACGAAGGGATTTCACCCACGCTTTTATAGTAGCTTCTGTCAATCATCCAATAATCGGGCCAGATTTTCTTTCAAAATTCAACCTCATGGTCGACTTAAGAAATAAACGCTTAGTAGACAGTCTCACTTCTATAAACATAAACGCGACTTTACTAAATGCAAGTTCCCCTACACCAAAGCTGATGGAAATAAATAACGAATTCGGGAATATTCTTAATGAATTTAAAGAGTTAACTTCACCCCCAGACTGCAATTTGGAGGCATAATGTTACACATCACATTCATACCACCGGTCCATTACCATTTTCCAAGCGGCGAAAACTCGATAAGACAAAATTAAAAATTGCCAAAACAGAGTTTGATTATACGCTAAAATTGGAAATTTGTCGACCGTCTTCTTCTCCAGTATCTTCACCATTACATTTGGCCAAGAAAAAAGACGGCGATGACTGGAGATCATGCGGTAATTACCGTATCCTCAATTTTCATACAATACCGGATCGTTATCCGATTTCTCATATTCAGGATTTTTCTACAAATTTGGAAGGGTGTACCTTATTTTCAAAAATTGATATTTTTAAAGCCTTTTTCTTAATTGCAATGGCAGAGGAAGACATCCATAAAACGGCCATTATATTTCCTCTTGGTCTTCATGAATTCTTACGCATGCCTTTTGGCTTAAAGAATGCTGCTCAAACATTCCAGCGCTTCATCAACGAAGTTGTTCTTATTTAACTGTAGTCTGTAGTTATTTTGTCTTTTAATTTTCATTCTTAAAAATGCCTGTTGCTGCTGATGCCGTAAAATCCAAAAGGCAGAATTGACAATGGCACAAGTTAGTCTCATAGGTATACATTAGTGTTGGCCATTTACCCTCCCGCGGTCACAATCAATGAAACGGGCCATCATTCGTCCCGCCGTGCAGTTGCTGATTTCTATGCGCTGATTCGCTTGAAAATTTAATATGCGCGAAACCCAGTCGGAATCAAACGTGCTAAAACAAAACAAATGCAAACAAAAATATTATTTATGCGAAAGGCAATTTTTTTAACATGTATTATTGACTTGTATTATTTAATTGTTGTAAAAAAATTAATTTTCATGGAAAAATAGTTTTAGTTCTAGGAAAAATAGTTTAGTTTTAAGTAAACTCTGTTAATATGTTTGTATAACGTACATATGTATGTATACATAATATGTATAAGATTTATGAAATGTTTTCTTTTTGTTGTTAAATAAAAATACAATTATTTTACATGCCAACATTTATCTTTATTTATTAACATCAGTGATGCACGAATTTCTATTGGGTAATTTTTCTTTCCGTGGAAAAGACAAAACACATTTATTTTCATTTTTTTTTTTCGTTAGAATTTCTTCACACATGTGTACACATACTAGCGCGAAATGTTTGTGTAAACGTCAGCGCGCTGTCGACTTTTGCGCACCGCAGCTGGCCATCCCTACCTAGCAAAAAATTTCAATGCGCATTACTTAGATGCAAATAAAGAGCATTTCATTCTCCTTGCAAATAGTGGTGTTTGTGTGGCGCTATATTTTATACGCTACTATTTCATATTTCATTAAGTGTTTGATTCGAAAAAAAAAAAAATAAAGTAAGTGTAAATAAAAACAAAAAAATATGAGCTATAAATTGTTGGGGTATATCAACGAACGCAGAAATAGAAAAGAACGAAGTGCTCGGCTCTCGCTACGATTTCATATTTTCTACAGCGAGAACGGAGCGCTTACATCTGATGACATGCCTATGTTAAAAAAGGCGATATACGCAAGGAGAATGGAGCGCTTTACTGCTCTTTTAGAGCGCTTCAAATGCGAATATGGAGCGCTCGCTTCCCTGCTGGGTAGTATATGATTGGTACATGATTGAATAATATAGGTTATCGTAAGCTGCCAAACTCATAGCCTGAGTGTCAAAATTGATTTTCAACGCGAAAAACGAAAAAAAAACTAATACAATTTAATACTACATATCCCACTGGGCATTAAAATAATCTGCAGCTTTCGATGAATTTTCGAAAGCATTTAATAACCATTTATGAAGCTCTTTATTTATACTAGAGTATTTATTAGCCTCTTAAAAGAATAAAATTAAGACTTTCGATGAAAAATATTTATGAAGCCTTTCAAAACTGTAGATTAAGATGTTAACAAATACCAAAATTACTTAAAATTTTAAAAGTATTTATCAAGATCTTAACTACGTCTTGTGAGAGGTTCTTATAACGTCTGCAAATATTTATTTTTTGAAAATAGGTAAGGTTCTTATAAAGTTTTAACAAGCATTCGGAAGATCTTCATAAAATGTTTATAAATATTTTTGTTGTCTTTAAGAGCTATAAGTTTTACTGAGGTCTTAAATTTCTGATTTTTTAAATGCTCCATAATCTTCAACTCTTACGTGGATTTATAAAATACCTCCGTAAATATTAAAATTTATGGTAAAAAATTCGGAGACAGCAACGTACGTTTCGAATAGTATGCTTGCCAAACGTCCGCAATGTAATACAAATTTGTAAATGACATTTACTATTAAATATAAAAATTATAATTAATTTATGAGATGAACATTTTTTATAAAATTAAAGCTTTTAGTACGGGAGATAGCGTTGCATTTTTCGAAGTGGAAACTCCGGTCTCACAACCAGCCCCACCACGATTCTGGCGACTGACGCTTAAACTATCATTTGCAAAAAAAAATAACTGGGAGGAAATTTCTTCGAAAAATGCAACGCTACCTCCCGAATTATTTGGAATTTGTTAAATTTGATTTGATTCAAGTGCCCAAAATTAGTATTGCTATTTTTGACTTGTAGGGTAAACAATATCACATTTTCGCAAAGTTAAATTATATTTCATTCGACAATGCTAGTGATGTACGTAATAAAAATGGTCCCAAGCCTCCACCCTGGATGTCCAGTGCCGAAAATTGGTCCATTGAAGATGCCGAAAAAAATAATTTTGCTCAATAACTCGGAAAGTGAGCGACAAAAATTAAAAATTATCATTACATTACATCGATTTCATGTCCAAAAAAATCCCCAAGCAACAATATTTGACCCCTTTTTCATAGCTTCAAAATTTCCATTAACTATCGCCATTTTCGAACAATAGTAAGTATTTTGGTGAAAAATATTGTTTTTATGGAAAATTTTACGGAAATATTACTTGTTCAAATTTGAAAACTGAACTTTGCGCCTAAAATAACTATTTTTGTTTAAAATTACATTATTTATTGCAAAATTTTAATCAAAATTTGGTCAAATCCTATCACATGAAGATTTTTTGGGTATAAAATCGATGTGTTTTCACCTCTAATACAACATTCGCCTTCATATATTTCTTTTTGTGGCTTTCTTTACGAGTTATTGAGAAAAACTCTTTTTTCAACCAGTGTGCGTGCAGTCGACTATATTTATTACAGCACTAGCATTGTCGAATGAAACCTAATTTATCTTTGAATTACGAAATTGCTACAAAATTTTGAAGATTGGTACCTTTAATCAAAATTAGCCGTTTAAAAATGAAATACAGTAGACTTCCAATATAACGTATAACGATATAACGAATTTCCATTTTAATGAACAGTTTTTCAAATTGAGACTTTTCCATTGATGTCTCTAAATTAAGAACGCTAAAAATGTTTTCCGTTCCTAATAACGAACATTGTTTAATTCAAAAATAACTGTTGAACTGAAATAACTAAAATAACATAAAATGGCGTCATCTGCCATTTTTTTAAAACAAAATATTTACAAAATTGCAACAACAACAAAAAATTAAAATGCTTTTGCCAAAAATGTGATTTTTTCTGTACTAAATCTTTCTATTTTGACATGCTTTTATCGAAAAAATCATTTTAAGATATTTTCAGACATAAATATTTACGGAAAAACTGAAAAAAAAAATGTCCACCCAAATATATTATTTTCCTAAAAGGCAATATTTCCAAAGAGCGCTAAATTTACCGAACCAAAACCCCAAACTTCACGATAAATCTGTGCTCGCACGAAAATTTTGATAAATAATTGTGCCGAAATACATAATTAATCCTTGCATCATATTCAATTGTCATTTTAAATTTCCATTTGTTATTCTCCTTTTATCTATTTAATTTATTTATACTGCAAATAGTATGTATGTATAACAAAATCCAAATCGTAAAGATAAAATAAACCGCATTAAATTTTTTTTTAAAAAAAATTGTGTATAAATATTTTCAAGTGCTCAAATTATTTATGGACCTCTAGGTGTATAGATTTATTAACTTCCTAAAGAGGTTTTGAAATCGTCACAATTAACTATCGCATAAACCTCTGGAAGGGCTCCATAGAAGGTGGCCTTTTGGTCTTAAATAGGGCTTATTCTGTATTTTAAAACCTCTTTAGTGAATATTTTTAAGAGTTCTGCTCTTAAAAAATGGTTATATAGAACTCTTAAAGAGCCTAATAAATGCAAAAATGCCTAGTGCATTTCTTTTCGCAGTAACCTATATTATTTAATCTCTGTATGTACACATACAGAGTTGTCAGTACTGAGAATGGGTAGCACTGCATTAGGGGTCATGCACACAAAAAAAAGAATTTGCATTCTAACAAGCCGCTTGATAGATTCCAAGATAAAGCTTGCATGTCAGCTGCTGGTATCGGAAATTCGGCTTTTATAGGAATATCATGAGTATGGATATGTGTCTTCAGATTATAAGTGTCAATTTGTTGCAGTGCCGAAAATCTGGGCATGCAGAAAAATTTACGGTTTTACCAATATAAAAACCCGAAATACAATAGGGTTTAGTTCAATTCTGGTTAATATACAAGTGCCCTTACTTGATGGCATCGGCAGTATAGTCAACTGACCTAAATGTGCATGTAAATTTATGGCCAATTTTGGAAAAATATATATTTATTTATTTATTTATCCGAATACATAACATTTCAAACAAAAATGACCTAAAAAAGGCACATAAAATTGAGTGGCGCTATAATTCACCAGATGCCAATAACAAATTTGCAGATTCGATACCATACCGACTTTAAGCTGTAGTTGACCAAAAAGGCTACCACACTACATATTTAAAATTACAAAATCATTATTTTAAACAATGTTTTTACAATTTATACATGTTTGCATGAAATAAGCTGTGACATGAAATTTAGTAGTACATTTCGATTTTCTATTATAAAAATTTCAGGTAATATTTTTTAACAAACAGTAAATATTTTTTTCAAACTAGAATTTGTGCTCTTTCAAATGATATAAATTTTTTTTTTCCCCTATTAGTTTCAAAATTATAGAGTGTTGAAGTTAAAAGTATGCACTGCATAAAATAAGCTGTGAGCCACTGTACATATATTCTTTTTTATTTAATATAGGTCAGAATTTAAAAAAATTTTCAAGTTCAACGTAAAAGTTCTGATTAATAATTTTGTTATTATTTAATGTAGATCAGCGCACTAAATTTCAAGTTCATCTAAAATAAAAATCCTTATCGCCATTTGGTGTGTACGTGCCATCTGTTAAATTTTTTTTATTTTTTCTACTTTTTTGTAGTGTTTCACTTGGTTCTGTTGATTTGCATAAGTCAGCTTTCTAAAGTTTCTGGTGCTCTGATTCAATAATTTCAATTCAGCTCAGCCTGGAGCGTTGAATTCTGCCTTCAGCTCTGCCTGGAGCGATTCAACGTCACAATTCTGCCTGTAGCCTCTGCCTGGAGTGATTCTACGTAACAATTCTGGCTGTAGCCTCTGCCTGGAGTGTGCCAGAACCGGCAAATACCAACTTCTCTCAAGTTTTTAAACATTATCATAAAGATACACAAAAAGAGTCAATAAACAAAAAGTGGACCAGAAGAGTCGCAACGATAGTCCATTGTTTGATTTCATCTGCGTTGCCACGATCTTTTTTATCTCCTATTTTAGTAGACTTATCGGCAATGTTGCATAAGAAACATGGATCTAGAGATACGATTGATTTATTAGCTTATCTAGGATTTTGTTCGTCATATGAAGAAACTTTACTGTTCGAGGCATCGATAACAAACGACCCTGATAATCACACTTTTACCGAAGATACTCTTGTTCAATATGTATTTGACAATGTAGATCACGATACGTGTACCATAATTGGAAAAAATACATTTCATGCGATGGGTGGAATCGCGATTGCAACAACAGCATCTACGGTGATTACGAAAAAAAATTCCGGGATTAAATAAAATTCCAACTTCAGTGCAGATCGGTGGTCATGGCTTTATCAAACTGAAAGAAAACATTCGAAGGGTTTGAAAGGCGTCGTTATTGAAAACGTTTTTTCAAATACAGACGAAAAATTAGTGAAAATGCCGATTTCAGATTTTATTTGGCTGTGCACTAAATCTTGTAATACCAATACCAAAAGGCTGGAATGGTTTCATGGAAGAAATTTAAGGTAACGGTCGCTATGAAACTTCGAAAATTATTCCCTTGCCTTTTGTAAATAACCCTCTAAGTAATTACAATACTATTTACACCAGAGATGTGCACAAAAACTTTTTCGCGAGCTGGTTACAACAACATCAATTCTGGTGAAAAAACTCAAAAATATTTTGGAAAAAAATTCCTAGTATTGAAAAATTTTTGCGAAAAAATTCCTAGTATTTATAAACATTTTTAAGTAGCTGCGGCAAACTAATTGCATGAAAACAAAAATCTCAAGCTCAAGCAGCAAATGAATTGAACACAAAATCACACAAGCAATAAAGTGCGTTGAAGACAAAACTACAAAAACCAAAACCATGCAATGAGCTGAACGAGTCGATGAGTTGAAGAAAAAATTACACGAACAAAATACATGCGGTGATTGCGGACCAAAATGATTTAGCTCAAATAATGGAGTGAGCTCGAAGTGAGCTGAGTATTTTTTGTCATTGTTGTAAGAGCTGGAAGAGCCAAACGTGCTATGGGCTGCACATTCTTGATTTACACTGTTCTATTAAAAGCAGTCAAAAATACAAGCAAGAGACTTGCTTCGTGACATTCGATCAGCCGCGTCGTGAGATTTCAGCATGCGAAAAAGATAAAGATGTCAATTTGTTGTCAGCGATACAGGTTAAACTTTGAGGATTTCATACAATAATGTAATATTTGGAAGCGATAGAATTCATTATGGACGGAAGCGGCCTTAAGGAGGCACTGTGTATAATCTACGCAGAAAAATCTGTTGAAAAGCTGCTTACCGGACATGCTTACAGCAAAGCTGTTTGAGGTCATTTTTTAATGCATCAAGTTTTATCCAACATTGCATTGGAATCATTGAAGTTAAATGAATCCGAAAAAGAACTATAACCTTTTACTTGATGTTCAACACGAAAAGTTTTGGAATGACATGAAAAAAAAGAGTTCGTGGCAATAAGAAACAAATATTCAAACCATTTGGAAGAAATAAAAAAAAGAGGACCCACAGCTGAACTCTTGATTCAATACATGGAAATGGTTCAATTAGTAAAAGATTTTATAAGAGCAGAACGTTCAGGTAACTCTCATTGCACTTGAAATGCGTTGAAAAAATGATTCCTTACTTCCATGTGAGTGGACATTTTTATATGCAAAGTCAGCTCACCTTTATCTACAGTAGTGTTGGCCATTTACCCTTCCGCGGTCACATTGCCCGTTGCGGGCCATCATTCGGCCCGCCGTGCAGTTGCTGAATTCTATGCGCTGATTCGCATGAAAATTGAATATGCGAGAAACCCAGTCGGAATCAAACGTGCAAAAACAAAACAAATGCAAACAAAAACATTATTTATGCGAAAGGCAATTTTTTAAGCATGTATTTTTGAAATATTATTTAATTGTTGTAAAAAAATTAAATTTCATGGAAAAATAGTCACCGATATTGCGTCTGGTGTCATCACAAAACCATATATTGAAAGTCTTATTTTAAGTAAACTCTTTTAATATGTTTGTAAAACATACATACATATGTATACATAACATGTATAAGATTTTTGAAATGTTTTCTTTTTGTTGTTAAATAAAAATACAATTATTTTATATGCCAACATTTATCTTTATTTATTAACATCTGTGATGCACGAATTTCTACTGGGTCATTTCTTCTATACGTGGAAAAGACAAAACACATTTATTTTCATTTTTTTCTTCGCTGGAATTTCTTCACACATTTGTACACATACTAGCGCGAAATGTTTGTTGTAAGCGTCAGCGCGCTGTTGACTTTTGGGCACCGCAGCTGGCCATCCCTAATCTACAGGATATGCAAAAGTTGGAAACGACAAAGGCTGACAGTGAATATGCACGGTTCGTAACAGAGGGTTCTTACGGAAGTACGGCTTTCATGCAACTTCTGCTCTGGAATATGGTCTGACATTACCATTGAGCAGGACTAACACACGGCGGTGGATTTTCGGAAAGGGTTTTGACTAAATTCATTGCTACAATGATTGTAATCGTAAATGTAAGAAATCAAATAGAAGATTATTGCAAGGTGTCTTTTCTAAATTAGTTTTATAAGATTTTTACTATAAGTTTTATAATATAAGATTTAGATATTTAAGTGTTTTTCTAAATTAGTTTTATAAGATTTTTACTATATGTTTTATAATATAAGATTTAGATATTTAAGCGTTTTTTCTAAATTAGTTTTATAAGATTTTTACTATAAGTTTTATAATATAAGATTTAGGTTTTTAAGCTATATAAATAAAGCTAAACATGTTTGAAATTGAATGGGAAATTGATTTTTTTTGATTCTGTTTGAATATTTTGGAAAAAGCTGAATGTCTTATATGCTCGACAACAGTAACAAGAATTGATAAATATAATTTACAGCGGCATTTTAGGCGCGCCCATCAAGAATTTCAAAGCTTTAGGCCCGAAGATAAAATTTTAAGGTATCACGATTTAAAATTTGATTTTATGCAAAAGCAAAAAAACTTGCATGTTGAACAGCAAATTGAAGATGAAGTTTCAAAATCAAAAGTGAAAGCATCATATGAGCCGCTGAAAGCAACAGTGATATAAGTCACATTTAAGTAGTTTTGAGAAAATTGGAGGTTTGCGTTTTGGTGTAGCAAAAAATCAGTGAATTTGTTTTTGTCAAAGTTTCAACACTTTTGGAAAGTCAATTGTTCAAAAATTAATTATATACAATAGTTTTTATAATTTTTGAAAAGGTAAGTAGCTTAAATTAAGCTTCAAATTAGAATACCATTCTTTCAATTTTTATTTGAAAGAAATTAGCGACAAAGTGGTATAAGTCAGTGAGTTATACCACTTTTTCTTAAAAATTTTGGCCTTTAAAGCACAGCGCAACCTAATAACCACTTAACTATTCATTCCTATATTCCTTTATTCTTTTAAATACGTTAATTAAATTCAAATATCTATTTCATAAATTAGTTTTAATTAAAAATACAAATTTTTTTTTTCATCCAAAAAGTACTAAAACAAAAAGCCAAAACTTAAAGATGCTCTCTAGCGGCCATATTGCCAACTAAACTTTTAAAATTTTGTCTAATAATAATTACTGACGTAACAAGTTAGAAAACGGGTATAACTCATTTTTCGAAAATTTTGAGTTATTCCACTTTTGCTTTCAGCGGCTCATATGTTATTAGCTTGGCACTAGCAAAAAAGGGCAGACCGTTAGTAGACGGCATTTTTTTTAAAGATCTTTCTGTTTCGGTATTGGAGTGTTTTGGCGAGCAGAATGCAGAGATAGTAGAAATTATGCGCGATATTCCATTGTCCCGAAGAACTATCACACGTCGAATTGAAGACATTGCGTCATTTCTTCATTCTAAACCCAAATCAAGAATAATGAAATCGAAATTTTATTCAATAGATTTGGATGAAAGTACGGACATTAACGACATAAGTCAGTTAATAATTTGTTTTAGGTCTGTCGATACTGACTTTAATGTTACTGAAGATATTTTACGTTTGTGCCCAAATGGTGTTGATATATTTGATGCTGTCAATGAGAATGTTTTTTCTTTTACCGATAAAACAAAACTATCATCAGTATGTACTGACGGTGCTAGAGTGATGATTGGTACCAATAAAGGTTTTGTGGGACAGCTTATTCAAAATGGCCTTAATGTTCCAACCTTTCACTGCATTTTGCACCAACAAAATCTTTATGCAAAGTCTCTTGACTCGGAAGGAACAATGAAATTTCTTATGCAAATTATAAAACAAATAAGAGGTTGCCATAAGGCTTTAGTTCATAGGACTTTTTGTGCCTTTCTAAGAGAGCTAGAAACAGAACACAGCGATATCTTGTTGTACACCGAAGTAAGGTGGCTAAGCAAAGGCAAATGCTTGAAAAGGTTGTTTGAATTGCGTAAAGAAGTCGTAGAATTTTTTAAAAGGCTTGAAACCAACCTTTAAATTAAGAATTTAGCGATAACATTACAAGACCCAGATTTTTTACTTCAGTTTGCTTTTTTATGCGATATTACAGCATTCTTTTGTCAAGTTAATTTAAATTTGCAGGGAAAAAACAAGTTTATTTATGATGTTATAGATTCTATTGATAATTTTCAAAGGCGCATAACACTCTTTGAGCAGCAATTTATGGCTGGTAATTTGCAAAATTTTCCAAAAACAAAAGAAATTTGTGAGGAGTATAGCCTTAACAATAAATTGTCATTATTTTCTGAAAGTTTTGCCGAGCTTAATACAAATTTTAAAAAACATTTTGTAGATTTGGAAAAAATACGAGACCTAGTAAGTCTCCATAGCAATCCTTTAGGTTGCACTGCTGAAAATCGGGACGAAAATTTCAAGAGTGAACTTCAACAGCTTCAAGTGGACTTCTCACTTCCGCTGAGTCGTGGAATAGAATTTTGGCAAATGGTTGATGATAAAAGTATCCCTTCTTAAAAGAGTCAATATATAAATTATATTCAATGTTTGGTACAACAAACATTTGTGAGTCGGCATTTTCCTCTATGTCTTGCATTAAAAGTAAACACCGAAACTCACTGAGCGACTTTCATTTAGATCACCTTTTAAGAATTAAATGTGCATCTGATATCAACATTGATGAAATCATTGATTTCGCTGCTTAGCAAAATGATTTTAAACATAATTAAGTTTAATTAATTTATCACAGCATTTTAATTCTTTTATGTGCTACGCTTTTAAATTTAAAAAATTTAAAAAAAAATATTTTATTGAAATTCACTCAACTATTTCTCTGAGTGCAAGGCACACAACTAACACATGCATTGCGTAAAAACTACGCATGTGGTAGTGCACAGCCACGCTCGTGAGTATTCAAATGATAAATTCATTTGACGATTTTTATACCCTACACAGAGGGTATATTCACTTTGTCATTTCGTTTGTAACGCATAGAAGGGTGCGTGGCAGGTATAGAAAAGTACATATATTATTGATCAGCGTCACCACCTGAGTTGATATAGCTATGTCCGTCTGTCTGTCTGTTGAAATCACGTTTACGGGAAAACTAAGCAAGCTAATGAACAGCACACAGGTCACACCTACTTGCAAGCAGCTAGCATATAGAAATGGGCGAAATCGGGTCACGACCACGCCTACCGCCCATACACTATGTAAATGGACTAAGGTACCATTTTGAAAAACGTTGCTGCGATTTTGATGAAACTTGGTGATTTGGTGAACATGTGAACAAAATTAAGATGGAGCTAGGTTTTAAATTTTCAAAGGCTCTTAAAGAGGCGTGGCACAGCTCTAAATTTTAACTTTTATAACGCCATAGCTCGTAAACCGTGCAAGATATTGTGATGAAATTTGGTACACCGATGCAGATCATATATATCTTGAATTTTGTTTAAAGCGGAATTGGAAAAATAGGCGTGGCACTTTTTAACAATTTAAAATTATGATTTCGTATAATTCAAAATTGACACATCCGATTTTCATAAAAATTTAGTGAGGATACTACTAAAAGCAGTCTTCAATACAAGCTTCGTCAGTGTACTAAAAAAGCACGTTGAAGGGCGTGGCACAGCCCACAATATTTATAAACATTATAATTAGAGAACTAACAACGTAATCGTCATGAAATTTAATATGACAGATGCACTTGCTAAAAGGTATCTTCTTACAAAAATTTGGCACAATAGAACCGGTGGGCGTGGCACCTCCCATATAAGCAAAACACTTTTAATGCTATAGATAGTGTGCAATGAGAGTAATCTTCATAAAATTGGGTGCATAGATGTCAATTATTATAAGCTATAAAATTAAATAAATTTTGACGGGATTTCGTCAGTGGGCGTGGCACCTCCCATATTAACATAAAGTTGGAAGTGATATTTTAAGATAACTATTGCAGCAATTGGCATGAAATTTGATGTAGGTGGTTAATTTGGTATAAGGTATGTCAGCATCGGGCGAAATAGCACCACTGGGCGTGGCACCTCCCATACAAGTAAAATAGCTTAAGTGGCATATCTATCGAAATATATGAGCAATCAAGCTGAAATTTGGTAACAGAGGTTTGTTTATCGAAAGCTATTTCTGGATCAAAATTAGTCTCGATTGTATCAGTGAGTGTGTCACCACCCTAAATTTTAAGTTTAATTAAGGCATATATCGCAAACTATACAAACTATTTTGCTAAAATTTAGTATGTGGATATCAATGACGAATATCATTTATTGAACCAAAAGTAGGCGGAATTGGAGAAGTGGGCGTGGCATATTTGATTATCTGCATTTCTATTCTATTTTTTTCAACATTTTCCACATTCTTTTGACTTTTCCAACTTTTTAACTTTTCCCAACATATTCCTTATGTATATTTTCCACTTTTTCAACCTCTTTCAACTTGATTCGACATTTTCTTTATTTTTTAGACTTTTTCATGAATTTTGAATTGTTTCAACATTTTTCAATTTCTTGCAAGTATTTTTGAGTTTTTTAACCACTTTCAACATTTTCCACATTTTTTCGACTTTTCAATTTTTTTTAACTTTCTGCAATGGTTTCCATATATTTTAGACTTTTTGAGTTTTTCAACTGTTTCAACACTTTTTAACCTCCTTGAACCTTATTAAATTATTTTCGACTTCTTCAACCTGTTCAATGTCTTTTTAACATTTATTTGGGAAGTACTTTTAGTGCAGTGTAGGGTATGTGAGTTTCGGCCTGGCCGAAGATAACACCTTTACTAGTTGTATTTCATTCAGAACGTATGAAGTTGACTGAAAAAAAATGAAACGTTTTGACTTAAAAGTGTAAAAAAAATATAATTTACCGTTAGAGTAGATAGAAAATACAGTCATTAAGCAAAGACCAATTTTGTAAATTTTTACTTATTGATCAATGCTATTTTTCAACAAACATGACAAAGATAACAAATGGAACAATTTTAACCTGGTAAGTGGTGACATGTTTCGGCTATTACCAATAGCCTCATCAGACCAGTTTGGTTAATTCTGTACATGGACTCGAACCCCTGACTGTTCATGCATTGCACTTGCATATTTTGCGACGGCCGCTATAACACTTGAGCTACTGAGGGACTTGCCATGAGGTGTACAGAGTGCGTATATTACATTTGTTATCTTTTGTCACTTTCTCGCTTGTCGCCATAGCCGTTTGACCGTCGTGTTGAAAAATAGCATTGATCAATAAATAAAAATTTATAAAATTGGTCTTTGCTTAATGACTGAAAGTTCGATTAAATAATGTTTAATTATAAAATAATCAGTCGCTAAAATCAACTTTCGTAGAAAGAAAGAAAAATAAAATTGAGCGAGCAAAAAGAAGAGTTTTCAAATTTCTTATCACGAGAGCTCAATGCAGCATTGTTATTGTTGAATTGAATTTATCATTGCAAAAATATATGAGTGAGAAGTATGGGCGAGTAAAAAAAAGTATGTATGTATCTCTAATTGAGTTTTTTCAATGAGCAATAAATATGAAAGAGAAAAAAGTAACAGTTTGTTCACTGAAGATATTAAGCGATTGAGCGCTCCTTATTTTTTCCTCATAAATGAAAAATTCAAAATTGAATACTTTTGAATTTAATTGTATTGAGGATGAGGAGTGAAATATTTCTCCTGAATGATGAGTATTTACGAATTCTGTATCAGAGTAGCACGTTGATGCAAGAGAATCTCGCATAACGAGAGACGAGAGTGACATAAAAAAGTTATCTGATTTTTTTAATCGATACTATCCGTTCCCAGAATCTTCCAATATCATGTCAATTTTTTCTGGAGTCATTGGTGGAAGTTCTATTAACTGTCACTTCGGCAGATTCAAATTCCAACGTGAAAACAAAGTTTTGTCCCTAAAAAGTATCGATTCATCGATTAAAAAGAGTGATGAAAAGGTAACAATATATCCTTTACTATTATTTCAAAGTATCTCTGTACAGATCAGCAATAAAAACGATATGAACTTGCTCCATATCCACTAACTTTGTTTACCGAAAACGGGTTTAAAAAAGTGGGAAATCAGATTTGTATACATTGTTCACGATGTTTAATGAGATGCAAAAGTACAATAAAATGGAAGTGCATATTGTCGATGGGAGTTTCTTATTACATAAAGTGGTGTGGCAAAAAAATGATACAGTCGCAGTAATAAAAAAAAATACCTGGAATATGAACGCAGTCATTACGCAGCGTATAATTATATAATTTTTGATGGATACCCTAGTGTTTATAAGACGTCTGTGGCCTTTTCGGCTGCGACAAAAACGACAGAACGTCTTCGGCGACAAAAACTAGTGGTGGTACCGGATATGAATGATATTCAAGATCACACTATTATACCTTATTTGCAAGAAAAATTTTTAAACTCGAAAGAGTTTTAAACATCAGGATTTCTATGTAAACAGGTAGCAGAAGATGCAGACACCCTCATAATAAATACAGCAATTGAAGTCGCCACAAATTATAGAACTGTGATAGTTGTTGGGCTGATGCTCTTAAATCAGTTAAATTTAAAATAATTGAATATATTATTTCAGAAACCATCCACGGGTAATGTTCGTAATGACAATAAAAAAAATTCTTCAAAATACAGATTTTCCTTAATTGGCTGATATCTTTTACAAAAGCAATGCTGATAATCAGATGATTGCAAGATTTAACTCTGCATGATTTACGATTGGACATGTATAAGACAGCCACGTTTAAATCAAGTTTTAAATTGGAAAAATTACCTCCAACAATTGTTAACAGGGGCAGCAAAACAGCATTGTTTTAGAGCATATTGTCAGCTTCAAGCATGACTTGGAAACGAAGTAATCGCATCAGATTATTATCAACATAAAATTCGACATAAATTATTTTTTTTGTTTTTTTTTGTAATGTTATTTTCAATCAATCTTAAGAATGAATCTGCATTCAAATAAAAATTCTTTCCATAACTTTGGAAAATATAAGTTTTTCATGAAGGCGCGCATCAGTCTATGTCGACAATTTTGTTTTCAGTGCAGATACACTCTTAGGATTGATTGCAAATAACATTACAAAAAAAAATTTTATGTCGAATTTTATGTTGATAAAACATAATGCGCTTCATCCGTAAAAAAAATCGTAGTTTCCAAAGTTATGTCGGGAATAAGGGCAAGTATGGAAACGCACCCTACCTGATTTCTGAGTTAACATTTGAGTTTGAGACCAAATGTCAAACATTCCTAATGGCCGTCCGCAGTTTTTGATTGTTGTTTAGGCGGGGCCTAAACTTCCTTTTTTTGGGTTTAAAATGGCAAAGGAAATACCTGTTTTTAGCTTTTAAGAGGATGGTGGTTCTGAGGTGGCTGCGTTGATGACGATGCTGGTGCTGCGACGATGGTGCTGGGGCGGTTACGCCAATGTTGGTGCAGTTGTCTGCAGTGGTGGATGCACTGGTGATCTTGCTGCGGACGATGCTGAGCCTCTGGAGCCGATGATGATATGCGGCTGGTTATGCTGTGTATCAAAAATATTCAAATCTATTTTTGCCACTTTCACCGGCAAATGCAGAACATAAAAACATTATTTTGTTTTTAATTTTAAGTTTACTTTCAATATTAAACAACTTTATGAAAAAATTTATGTTAGTTTTAAGTATTTTAAGTTAGTTTTAAGTTTTTAATTTAAAGAAAATAATTTTAAGATATTTAAGATGATACGATGCAATCGAGGTTGCAGAAACGAGTTATTTCTCCGCCGACGTTGAATTTGTCTTTTGGCAATGATATTCAATGTCAGGCATCTTTCGCAGTGGAGCGACAGGGACGGCAACACACATCAGCTTCGAGTGTCGAGCATTGTTTAATGTGACACGTTTTGAGATCAAAACTGACGAGTTGCAGTTGCAGTGTTGCCGTTTGTATAAGTTTACGTGTTTTGATTGTTTACACGTAAAAATTGTAGTCCGGCAAGTGTGGACGCATTTTTCATATAAAATTTTTTATTTCGAAAATATTTGCTACCTTGAAAGTTTTAATTTTGGTTTTTGAATCAACGAAATTTCAACATTTTTCCGCAAAAAAACAAGTGCAATTATACTCAAAGTATTATTTGGATTCTAAACTTTCAGTTCAATTTTTTCAAGTCATAGATTTGACGGCACTCAGTTGTCAAAATGTTGCTTTTAGGGCAAGTCGGGAAGTGTAAAAAATCGCATATATAGCGTCATTTAGTGTATTTTCGGTACTAAAGCAGTGTATGTATATGAACATCATATAGCATTTAGTTCTGGAATTTCAAGAACTTTGAACATGAATTTGAATTTAAATGAAGTTGGCCCAATCAGAATTGTTGGTCAAAAGAATGGGTTGCCTGCCTCGATTGGACAATCGAGGCAAGCAACCCATGAAAAGTGCCATTCTGACTGCAAAAGAAAAACGTGATGCGATTAAAGAGGCTGCTGACAAACGAACCGAGAAAAAGCGCAAATCAGATGAAAACGCAAAGGAACCAGGCAAAAGAGGTCGCAAAAATCCAACACAAATCCAGAAGAAAGGCCGCAAAAATCCAACACCCGCCAAGGCAAAAACAACTAAGAAGAAGAAGAAGTCATCTGATGAAGAGGAAGTAGATCGTGATTTTTGTATGGTTTGTGGGGATTTGACTCCAATAAATATGAACCATTTCAATACGATCCATTGCGACACTTGTGACCGTCCATTTCACCAGAGTTGTGTCAGCTTCAATGGATCTTACAGATGCACCAATTGCGATGATTAGAAAGAATGAAATCGGACGCCGTTCGTGATTATTTACCATTTTTTTACGATTTATTCAACTTTTTCAAAAACTCATGTTTTCATGCCATTTCTTTGGGCACAAATTAATTTTTTTTTCCAAACCAATGATTTTAATGTATTAATCAACCCATTTTCTAACTACAGTTAAGAAAAAAAACTTTTGCGATGAAATTTTTTGGCTTTTTTTACCATTTTTGAAAACTTCCCGACTTGCCCCAAAAAAATTGAAAATCGTCGATTTGGCATTTTTTGGTCGGAGAATGATCAACCTGACAAAATATCATCGTATCGATCTGAAACTTGGACCCAATTAAGCTAATTCAATAGCCTACACGACACCTCTTTCATTTCTGTAAAAAAAAATGTTTTTTACCCCAAGAATCCCCCGAAAAAAATGTTCCCGACTTGCCCCAACTGCC
This sequence comes from Meiosimyza platycephala, assembly GCA_963662105.1. Taxonomy (NCBI): domain Eukaryota; kingdom Metazoa; phylum Arthropoda; class Insecta; order Diptera; family Lauxaniidae; genus Meiosimyza; species Meiosimyza platycephala. The sequence goes on along the minus strand of OY759210.1, from coordinate 38,489,726 downwards.
TCTACTATAACTGAAACAGTACTTAATGAAAATTTCGAAAGCACTGAAGAATCGTTCAGTTTTGTTGCATCTGAGGAAGAGAAATTTCATCACTCGGCAAAGAGAGCAAGATTAGGCAGAAATTCATAAAGAGGACTTTAATGCAGCGCTGCCGAAACTAGCACAATCGTGCCAAACAGGCACTTTAAAAAAATGTTTGGCATTCTGACTCTCGTGGCACTTTTTGGCACTGAGCGTGTTAATTTTGACTGGTCAACTTTTATATAACTTTAAAAATTTGGCATTAAGCACAAATACTTACTGGAACTGTGGATCAATATGTCCACAGATCTTTGAAGGCACAATACAGACAATGGCGTATTCTTTTCGCTCTTAATCAGTTTTAATGTTTTTTCTCAATTTACAAGCCAAAATTAAGACATTAAAAGGAGGCGAACTCACAGTTGTATATTCACGTTGCAATTTTACTATGAAGTGTGAATTATATAAGTTTCTTAATTTTCCATTAGAATGTCGTCATGAGGTATCAGAAGCTTCAGATAGCGTGATCACTGATCATACTTTTTTCTTCAATTTCGTATTATCTTGGCTTGGCACGCTGTGGCACTCTAAGTTTCAGGTGGTTGGCACTGAAATTTTTTATGGTTCGGCAGCGCTGCTTTAATGTATACTTTTTTTCAATTTGGCGAGACCGGCAGTGAAATGCTTACGATTTCATGACGTATTATTTTTTCATCAGTGGCGTTAATTCGGTAGGGCAACAATTCAATAAGACCATCTAATAGTGGTGGAATTATAATTCTTGCCCCCCCCAAGGTTTTGGTGAAGTGACGCTCCAGTTTTTCATACAACTTTGATTTATAAAAATACAATTAATATAAATTTTTCCTTGCAACATGCAAAGATGCAAATACAGATAATTATTCATTAAATTGTTTCTGAATAATCGTCGTTAACGCGAATATGATAAAATTTTAACGGTTTTATTATTTAATAACAATAATTCAACGATAAATATATAAATAAATAAATTTCGAGGCAAAAATAGATTTTTTCGTTTTTTCAATTTTTCGGTCATATTTTCCATTGCAGTACTTTGTCTAAAAAAATTACTGCTTTTGTGCAACACTATGAAGTATCTTTCGTCCAAGTTTCAGTTTCATAGAAGCTTTTTTGTCAAAGAAAAAAGTTAAAAAAAAGTTTTGAGGTTACGGTGAAAATGGTTTACACAAAAATGTAGATCTTTTTCTTTCCTACAACTTTCACATAAGACTTTTTTTTCGATAGGATGCAGAGTTTAGCCAGAAATCATGAAAAACATTGTTCGACCCCTAAAAATGCACCATTCCACCCCGGATAGCTGCTGTCGGTTCGATTTTTTTGTCCTCTTTTACAGAGGCGGAGAGTTCTAATAAATATTGGGGGGGCCAAACATAAAAAAAAATTTTCAAGTGATATTTCATGGGAGAGGGGTTGTAGAATCATGATCATCAAAATGTATGAAATTGTAAAAGTAAAACACAACAAACACAAAATGAAAACATATGAAGAGTATACAATTCACAATTGTAATCAAAATTTATTGTTCAACACATTACAAAATTTTTGTTATGACAATGCAAATGTTTTACGTCTAATTTCACATCGTTCTATGAATTCAAACGCAATCTCCTTTAAATCTACATAAAATGCATCTTCGGAATACATGCAAAATGCATGGCTAAGAAAAGTGAAAGCTTTCGTGTCAAACAATTCACAATATTGTCAATAATTTCATAGTACATATTGACTTCTGAATTTTTTTTCGTGGTTTTGGGAACAATCTTTAGCATATTATTCGAATCATCTAACTTTTTTGGAACATTTCTGTTGCATTTTTCTTGTGGTAGTTCAATGCCTACGAAAACTCTTTCTTTATCAATTTTACTCCAAATCACTGCGAATTCATCTCTCAAGCTTGCAATAGTTTCGCTTAAATTTTCGATCAGTATTTTAATATTACCTAAATGAAATTGTTTATTTCGAATGGCAGTGATGATAGCATCTACGTGAGAAAACATTTTGCTCTCTGAAATATTGGGGGGGCGAGGCCCCTCAAAATATTTTTTGAGGGGGAAAAAAGTGCTTTGCCCCCCATAGTCGCCGCCTATGCTCTTTTAAAAGAGCTTGTTCGACAATATTCCGCTGTCAGAGTGTTGTAACTAATTATTTTTTTTCTCATTTTTACGACTGATTCTACTGGACTATAAGATACACAACAGAAAGAATTTTTAATTTTTGAGAAAACAGAGTTAAGCAAGAGTTGTTATGATTACACTAGTTTACAAATAATTAAAAAATTTCTGAACTTTAGGTGCCACTATATCTTAAGAAAAAATATTTATATATAAACATATTACATATATGTCAAATGCGATTTCATCATTTTGGGGCGGTTTTTGTTCGTTTTGAGGGATGGAGCCAACTCCATAAGAAATTTGAATGATGCTTTCGTATTCAGCATCTTCGAAAACGGACGATGATAAATGTTTTACTGATGGAATATGCGATTCCTCTATTTTGGGAGCGGTTTTGGCCATTTCGGGGGAGGGATAAACTCCAAAAGAATTTTGAAAACCGCCATCGTGTTCAACATCCTCGAAAATGGTTGGCGGAGGTGGTCTGGTTGCTGCTTAAAATAAAAGTATTTTTCGAGGTTTTTTCCGGCTCACAGAATGAATCCACTATAAGCCCGTTCTGCAGAGTTACAAATACATATTGTAGCGAAATTTGGTTTATGCCAAAAAAAATTCTCGTAATAATTATTAAACGATATTAGCTAGCATCACTGACCGTAGAAAAATACGTGCATCACTGACCGTAAGAAAAATACTTGCATCATTGACCGTAGAAAAATAACACCATCTAGCGACATGTAGCATGTTTTCTGTGTGATAAAGTGGTACGACATTATCAACGTCGATAATCGCCATCTAGAAGACACTGGAAACGACATTCTGGATAATGGCGGATGGTACGACATTATCGCCATCTAGAAGGCACTGGAAACGATATTCTAGACAACGGCAGATGGTTCGAGAAAATTATGACTTTAGTATAAAAGGCTGTCATATGAGCAGCAGAGACACAGTTGATATTGAACAGTGGAACACAGTGGATCTTAAGTGAGAACATTTAAGTACTAAAGCGATAAAAGTGGATTTTAAGTAATAAAGTATAACGTTTGTGTATAGAATTTGAATATAAAGATTAAATAAACAATTGTACTGTGTAAAAACTAACGTTTGTGATTTAAATAAACCATTTTATAATTAAATAAAGATTGCGTTTATCTTGATTATTACACAATCCAGTGATCGAACTCAGAAAAGTGTAAGAGATTGAAATTACTGTCAAAGGGACAGGAAATTTCGTGACAATATATAAATAAAAGCGTTTTTGTCTTGATTACAAAATTGTACTAAAATGTACGAAATTTTTCCAAACAAATTACTAACAAAAAAAAAAAAACAAAAAAGGTCCTCAATTTTCCCATTTCAAACACCCTATCAAAATCAGATATATTTCATATTAAATTACAAAATTTAAACTTAGCGATTATTTTCATTTACTTAAAGAAAATGTCATTATTATAAATTGCCCACATGTACTAAAAATGTGTTTAAATTTCGCCAATTGTACTAAAAATGCGGCAAATGTACCGAACGTACTGAAAACTTGTCGAATGTACTGACGTCGATTTCTCAGTACGCAAATGTACCGAAAAAAGTACAAATGTACCGAAAAAAGTACAAGTGTTCTGAAAATACCATCACTGACACATACCACTATCTAAATAACAAAATTTCATTAATAAATTTGGATTTTGGGCTTAGAGAAATTCTTACCCACATACGTAAAATAAACGGAAAAATAGACAAAAATGCAATTCGGCCATTTTTTATTCAATATTATATAACTTTTCAATTTCTCAATCGATTTTCTTAAATAGTATTTTATTTTCTTCATAAATATATAGACTATTATATAAAGAAATAAAATGATTTTTCCAATTTGTTTTTCTTTTATAAATTTGCAGTTGATTTTAACTTTTTTTAAATTTTTTCGAAAAAAAAATATTTTTTTAGAAATCAATTTATTTCGCTGAAACTAAGAAGCCAACCAAAAAGTAATTATAGCATTATTTATAGTAAATTTAATTACATGTAATTTGACACATAGTAAATTTATATATAGATATTGATTCTTGAGATATTTGTAATTAAGTAAAACCAACTTTTTTTTTGGTCCAAAAACTGAAAATGACCGATATCTCGAAAACGACGTGAAAGAAAAAAGAAATAATTTGATTTTCAGAATCAGTAGCCGATTTTACATATGAAATGAATAACGGTATTCTAAGTTCATTTTGGCTGTAAGTTGTAGTGTTATTAATTGTAACATTTATAAACTACAATTTTCTCTATGAAACAGTGAGTAAAAAATTTCAATGCTTAGTCACACCAGGTCCTCGTTCACAGCGCTTCTAGCAGTTCTATTAAAGTCAACATTTACATACAGCAGTAAGCAAAGCACTTGAAACAAAAAAAAATCCTTTCAACTCATGGTTAATTTGAGACCAGAATTTAAACAAGACATTTTAATTGAAACACCACTACAAATGTTTAAGGGTAAAAATTACAACTTGGCTTCACAAAAAGACAGATTATGTTATTCTCTCGTTAATGGAGAGAGAGAGCACATAAAAAAGGCTCTCATCGTGTTGAAAAGCTTCTACGTTTATGAGTTAGTTTTCGTGTGTACCTATGCCCTTGCACAACAAATTTTCACGTTGGTCATCAAAAGCTGCAAGGCACTCGCAATGAATTTTTAATGGCGGCAACTGCTTCCGCTTGCTTCGATTACACAATTTTTTAAACCAGGGACCAGACCTAGCATACCCGATGGTTTTTGATGCGCTAAATCTAATATACGTCTAGTTTTCGAGATGCCCTAACCTAAAAGTGCAAAAAACACGGTTTTTGGCTATATATGAGGTTATTTTACATCGCGAATTAATTTATTTTTCCAAAACTGGTTGTGCATCTGAAAGTTCATAATTTATAATAGGTTTTGAAGGGAAAGTGTAGTACTTTCAGATGCCGCAACCAGTTTTGGAAAAATAAATTAATTCGCGATGTAAAATAACCTCAAATATAGCCAAAAACTGTGTTTTTTGCACTTTTAGGTTAGGGTATCTCGAAAACTGGACGTATATTAGATTTAGCGCATCAAAGACCATCGGGTATGCTGGGTCTGGTCTCTGGTTCTGGACTTTCGTTTAATTTTGTCGGCCTTTGCTATTGTTGTTTGCTTCTTCATTTGTTTGTGGCTTCTATGCTTGATGCTTAAGTTGCCGCAAATAATTGCGATTTGATTGTTTGCTCACTGTCGAATCAAGCAGCATATTAATATTGAGGCAGCACGAAGTTAAGACGAATGTGTTGCGTGCTAATTGTTGCTTCTGCGAGTGATGGGAGCATTGTTGCCAGATTTTTTTCTTTGAAAAACTGTGAATTCCAAAAAAAACTGTAAAAAACTGCTATCTTCCAAAACGAAGACATTTTTTGTAAAATTTAACTTTTTTAATAGAAAAAAGTTAATAACCTTTTTTTGCTGCTCAGCATTTTGTAAATAAATTAACAGATTTTTTGTACCCCCGTACTCCTCCCCCCCCCCCCCCTTCCCTTCTTCTTCTATTAAACTATTTACATTTAAATTTATTTATACTTCAATTACTTCCTCTTCACATCTATCTTTTTAATCAGTTAGTTAAATTTGTATCCAAAAATACATCAGAAGTGTCGAATAATAACTGCAAACCTTATATTTCCCCAAATGATTTGTCATATATTCATTGAAACAAGTAAAGTTCATTTACCTTGCATATAAAGTAACATTAAAAAAAATAAGCAAACAATTCTTTAAAATAACATTTCAAAACCTATCCGATTTGTAAAAAATTTCTTAGATAAGACATTATTTCATTATTCTGAACATGATAGTTTAATCAACTATGCTATTTGCTTGATAACATAAACTTTTTGTCAAAAATTTATTTTATTTATGTATACCCATTTTCGTCTCATCAAATATCAATTATCAAATGTCAACGATTTTGTCAAAACATCTTAATCGACCTAGAATGAATGTGCACAGAAAAAAAACTGTTAAATTCAAGTCAAATTTCATTTTGAAATAGGCCGAGTAAGGGTTAAAGACAAAAATTTTAAATATATTTTTTAAATGTTTTTATCCTGTTTTGAACCGATTGGGGGGCGTCCCCAATTTTTTTTTTTTAAGAACCACCCTAATGTACATACTTACATACAGTTGTGTTCTTAAAAATAGTAGTGTAGCAGGACATGACTTTTAAATCTCTTTTCTAAAATATTTTGCCTTAAAAGTTTAACTACTTAGTAAAATTTTCGTAGGACTAAATAAAACGAACAGAAAAGTAAAAAAATCTCGCTACTTTTGTTTCGTGTTTTCTTGTTTGTGATGCATTTACATTTTTGCACCAAAAATCTGCTGTTCATTAAAATAGTAGTGCTTTACGTTATTAGTTGAAAAAAATTAAAAATTCTAGAAAACCGCCATAAGTTAGTGTAATTAAGTAATTCATTAATTTGCTTATATGAATTTATTGCAATAGAGGTACTCTTCCTTTTTTTAGTGGGTAGAGGAAGGAATTGATGAATCGATAAGATAGAATCAATAATTAGGCTAAGGAAGGAATCAGGGCAAGACCTTCAAGGAAACTGAAAATATGGTTGGATGCACTGCCCCTGATATTTAATGCTATTACCTATTGTAAGAAAGCTAAAAATGGTGGTGGAAACCGCCAGATTTCGTTATTAGACGACATACGAAGTGCACGATATTGCAAGACTAAGCCCTCGGCGTCCTCAAAAATGATTAAAAATCAGCCAAATCTATCGTTCAGTGCTTTGACAATTCGTCGTCGACTAATGGAAAATAATTTGAATAAAAGAAGTTCCAGGAAGGTATACCTTTAGACGAAGAAGCACGTCGTTGCAAGAATACAATTTGCAAAAGATTGTATGAAATGGAATGCCGAAGAGTGGCGCAACGTATTATAGTCAGATGAGAGCAAAGTATTCTTTTTGTGGAACAGGCTCCAGACAGTATGTTCGTTGTCAACCAAACACAGAATATCACCCCAAATACACTACCAAGACGGTTAAACATGGTGGACTGACCATTATAGTATGGGCTTACTTTTGATAGACTGGCGTTGGCCCTATCCATTTGATCAAAGGTATTATAGACAAAGCAGTCAACGTTAATTTATTGAAGGATGTAATGCTACCATATGCCAGTCGGGAAATGACTCTAAAATTGACGATTCAACAGGATATCGATCCTAAACACACTAGTAAACTAGCTTATGTTTGTATCTTAAAAAATCGACGTAATGCCGTGGCCAGCTCAGTCTCCGGACCTTAATCGGATAGAAAATTTGTGAGGAGATATAAAACTAATCGTAACAACAGCAAAGCCATCAAGTAGAACACAGCTTTGACAAACTTTTAAAAGGACTTGGGGTGAAATTCCTGTGAAGCGTTGTAAGGACCTTATTGACTCTATTCCACGTCGATGCAAAGTCGTAATGAAGAAAAAAGCGTTTATCACGAAATATTAGACACAAAGAAACATATATACTTTAAATTAAGTTGTGTCGCTTTTTTTTAATTTTAGTAACCACTACTATTTTTGTGAACAGCTTTATTTTTGAATTTTATTTTGATTAAACCATTGCGTTAAAATAAATAAAAGTTTATAACAAAAGAAACTGTAAATATTCTCGGAAATTAATATACATTACTATTTTTTCAAAACTTTAAATGAAAATTGTACTCATAATTTAATTTGGTAGTAAAACCCAACGGCACTACTATTTTTGTGAACACACAAGTGTACATATATACAATGTACATCAGTGTTTGCATGTCACATGGATTTTTGGGTTTACGACAGTCACACGTCGTAAACTGTCGTAAATGTCACAAATGTCGCAAACTCCAGATCAACCTCGATTTCACAACACTGAAATTGTTTGTTAAACAATTTGACCAACAAAACAATATACTATGGAACTTGAACATGTTTGACAAACAATTTTATGATCTGAACCCCCCTTACAGGTAATCGTGAAATGTTATTGAAAATTCAAATGCAAGAAATTCCGTTTATTGTCGTAAACTCAATGTTTGTCACAAAGGCTCGAAGGTTTACGACGTAAGTTGTTATATTCTTACTTAAATGAAAAAGCAAAAGGACTTGCGCCTCTTACGAAAAAAAAAAAACAAAAATTCACTTTTTATGGAAAGAAAAATTCAAAATTTTATGAAAATAATAAAAACTCACACTTAAAAGTTTACTTATGCATATACTTTTCAAATGATACCCATTTTGAGATCAGCTAAAAGGTTCGCAGCCTATACTCGTAGTAATTTTTAGAAAATTCATCCACAACTTCCGATGTTTCACAAACCAATTAAAAGCGAAAATTGTCGTGTAAGTATCCTGTTTTTTCATTAAAAAGACTTATTTTGGAAGGAGCATAAGAAATTCGAAGTGTTTCTAAGGTTATCTTGGTACAAAATTTTTCTCAACTAAATACCTCCTGAAACCATCTAAAACCCTACCTTAGATCAACAATGTCTGAAGATCAGCTTAACGGTTTCAACTCAATTAATATATGTATATCGCGATGTCGAAATGTGCAAAGAGTCTTAGATGAGTTTTTTACAGCAACTCGCAGAATTAGCTTCTTACATAATGATATATGACATAATGGTTCCATAACCCGTAAACTTCTGTAAAATTTTAGCCAATTCTATTAAGAACTAGAGGTAGCGAGTTTCATCGCAAGTGTTCTTACAAATGTCTATTGTCCCTTGATGCTGGTAAAATCAAACGAAATGTAGGTTAACTTTCGGATTCCAGTCAGAAGACTTGAGCCCTTTATTATATATTTATATTGAGTCGTCAGATAAACGCACTAATTTGGCCAAAAAAACTTTTATTTTTTGTGATATTCACTATTTTTCATGAAAAAGAAAATTGAAAAAAATGAAAATTTTTTTCTGTTGATCTGCAAACAAGTCAAAAATGTATCTTTGACTACAAGGACCTTAAAAAAATCAATAATAAAAAACTATGTATATGTACTTATGTTTTGTTATTAGAGAAAAATTTAAAAAAACCTCTTTTGGATCTAAGAACTAGTGAAAAATATATTTTTGTTTTATGGACTTTAAAAGTATATAATACAATAATATATATGTATATACTATACACATATGTTATAAGCATATTTATTAAACAATTTTTTTGCAAACTTCATATACTGACATGAAATATCCGAGTAAAAACCCCCCCTTGGATGATTTCTTCGCACGGGCTAAGGCCCATACTAAGGTATGAATGTTTCCAGTCCGTCGTGTACATCACGTCATGCTTTTCAACTGACAGCCAACTCGAAATATATATATTTAATGCGAAAAGCGTCCCATTTAGTACTTCTCCGCCAACGACAAACGCTGGTAACATAAAAGGAGCATGCACTATTTCATAACAGAAATGGGCGAAAATTAATGGGGTTAGCCACTAGAGATGGCAATCCCGGACCATTTTTGAGTTTCGGGATCGAAATTTCCAATCCGGGTATTGATAAGTTATAACAAATGCATAAGAAAACTACAAAAAAACGAGAAACTTTTATATACAAAATTAAAATTGCTTTATTTCACAGCAGACCAAATCCATTTAAACCATGCAGTTGGACTCACTTCAAATCTCGGAATTGGCTGCCGATTATGTATGAATGTTGTTTTTCAGAAGAGGATATAAGGGGACACATATTCCCACGATTTGATTAAAAGACATTTTTACGAAGTTATGCCCATTTAGAGTTTTAGTGGCGAAACTTGAAAAACCGCTAAAAATTTTTACAAAATAGTGGCATTTTCATCCAAATCAAAATAATTAAGTTTGTCTTTTGATTCTAATAGAACTCCTGATTTTCTGACAGAATCTTTTAAAAACCTTTAAAATCGGCGAAGCTATAGCGCTTTTTATGAGAAAATAAAACAAGGCTGATTTTCTCAAAAACCCCAGATGTTTTTACGCTTAAAAGCGATTGGGAATCCTCTTTTACACAGAAAACGATATGCCAAAGATTTTTTGTACCAACAATGCTATCTGGAGAAATTTTTGATAAATAAAAGCAAGCATTTTCTTCATAAGTTTATTTTTGTTCAAGAAACGCTAATATTTCACATTGGTCCATTTTGTAGATTTTTTTCGGTTCTCGGCAATTTTCTGATTTATAATTTTCATACATATTTCACATCGTACTGAGTCCACAAAAATTGATAGCCTCGAATATACCTGGAAGTTGATATTTTTTTTTTTGTAAAAGAGATAATACTAAAAAATTGTCTCGCAAATGCACAAAAATCATACAAATTGGCCCACTGACTCGCCTTCCCATGGTCCGATTCTGGTGAAATTTTGGCACAAGGCTGTGTTTTTTTTGAAGACAAACCTATATTTTTTTTGCAGATTTGTATTTTATTAGAAAAAATAGTTGTATTTTTTTACCTAAACTATCAATTTTCATTAAAAATGCAATTAAATACAAATTACAAAAAAAAAATTAATTTAAAAATTCCTTTGACCAATCCAATTTTAATAATATTTTACTCTATGCGATTTTTATTGAAAATTGATAGCTAAGGTAAAAATTGATCGTCAATGCCTTGGCTATTAAGGGTCAAGACACAATTGAAATGCATTTTGCAAGCTGTTACAATATTGAAAATAATTATTTTGTAGATTTTGGATTTGAATACGTAATATAAAAGAATATTTATTGGATAAAATTTTTTCTAATCCCGAAAATTCCGGGATTGTCTCTTTATAGTCCCGGGATTACTTAAGCCTATATTTAGAGCGAATCCCGGGGTCAGGGATCCCGGGATTGCCATCCCTATTAGCCATAATGATAATTAGCGAAAATATTTATTTTGTGTTTCGGGCCCTCAATCTCTCCAGAAATTATTTCACTGTACAAAAGATTTAAGATTGTATGACAATAAATTGAAAGAAACCAGTTTGAAATCTTGGAGCCCACAGCTGATACAGATTCTTTCAAGGAATCACCAATTAAAAATGTACTTGCAGTGAAATGCTGGGATGAGAGATGACTACAAAAAGTTCAAAGAACTCATAATGATCGTTCTTGGAAAAACATCTGTAAGAACACACTGGCGGGTAACAGGTTCTAGCCGCCAAGCAAGATGAATGGCTGAACTAATCTATGGTATTAACAGTCCTTACATGGTTGGCTACAATCTTGCCGTTTTAGTCACCGAGACAAAATTGGCTTTTTGGTTGGCGACATTGGCGGGGCAATGTCTTTTACACTTTTTGTCTTTACTTGATTGGCGACAGTCTCTTATAGTTGTATCCAGAAAAGTCATAATTCGGAGACAGCTATTATGGTATCACCATAATGAAAAAGTGCACGTAAATAAAATAAATATCTATAATTTATATCAAAAAATTTATAAAAATGACCACCAAATGGGAATGGGAACGAAATATGTATTGAAATTTTGGAAAAATAACCAGAATTTTAAACGGCACGTAATGTGTTTCTAAAAAAAGTCCTTTATTTCGTAACTAACGTACATAAATCTTAATTGTTGAGACGAAAATTGGAAATGAACCTACAAAAGTTTAATGACAAAATTTATGTTAATAAATGTTGGGCAGAAATGTCGAATTTCGTCACAAATGTCAAGTAAGTCCAGAAATGTCAGTATTTTTGTAAACTATATCCAACAGAGAACTGCAGTGAGCCACTCATCATTTTGGCATTCATGAAACTTCATTGAAACTTTCAGCTGATTCACACAGATTCACGCTCACAGAAAATTTTGTGAAACTGAATGGTATTCAGTCTCATGGCGAAGTCTGTGAATGCGAGTATGATTCACAATCACTTCCAGTGAATGCCGTTTCATTTCGTTTGCTTTCGTATGAATATATAAGTGTTGCGTGAGCTATTCATAAAACCCAATTGTATAAAAAAATTTGTGGATATGGGGAAAGGTCGAAATGGACTTTGGACATCACCTGGGGTGGCTCCGGACTCTGGAAGGACCCTCCTCGACCCATTTTTGGAATTTTTTTTTTTTGTTTCAATCAATAGGGAAATGTCAAAATTTCGGAAATTTTTTTTTTTTACTTCAGTCGATGGAGAAAGGTTGAAAATGGACTTTGAACGTCACTAGGAGTACCTCCGGACCCTGGAAAGGACCATTTTTAACCCATTTTCGGAAATTTTTGTTTGCTCCAATCGATGGGGAAAGGTTGAAAATGGATTTTGAACATCACTTAGAGTACCTCCGGACCCTGGAAACGACCGTTTTTGACCCATTTTTGGAAAATTTTTTTTTGCTCCAATCGAAGGGGAAAGGTCGAAAATGGATTTTGAACATCACTTGGAATACCTCTGGACCCTGGAAATTACCGTTTTCGATCCTGTTTTAAAATAATGACTGATCCTTATTAATCATTACTGTGCATGTTCATACTGTCGACCGTACGATCGAGTGGTACAGTTACAGTTCGCCTCATACGCTAGGATTTTTTCGCACTAGTTTTCTTCCGACTTTAGTATGCGAACAGTTTTCACACAGTAAAAAGCAAAATAAACTTGCTTGCGCTTCTTGTTATTAATGAAATAATAGAATAAGAACATTGTCAATTGAAGGCAGCCAGTCATAAAACCCAAATGCTTCGGATACATTTATTACTTTTGCGATTCTGGTAGTCATAACATCCAAAGGGTGAAAACCCATGCATGTTTTATTGAATTCATGCTCATGGCTTGCTACCTTTTGCTACTGTCCACGGAACGGAACAACGAAAATACCTACGCATGCTCAATCTATGCATATTGGCAAATCCGTAAAGTTGTTACTTTTCTTGTCACTCCCTTTTCTAGTTGAAAAAACCTTTTTTAGGTAACCAATACTATGGTTACATGAAAGAACAGAACCAAAGTCACATATCTACCAAATAAAAAAATTAAATTTGCAAAAAATGTATGAATATGACGATGACTTAGGTATAAAAACGTTGAAATTTTCCACTTTCAATGTGTCTCTTTCAACATGTCGCAATCTTTTCATAAATGTATAAATCACTATTAAAGAAAATGTTTCGAAAATTTAAAAATCTTTTCTTCGAATTTTGTTTGTATTTTCCTCAAAAGCACGTATGTGCCCTTGCTATTTTTTCTTAATGCTGATAGTTAGAGAGCCGATTGCTTTTTATGTACAATAGCTTTTAAATAACGCTGATTTTGTTTTAGAAATGAATTTTATAATATCAACAAAAAAAATCTCTAAATATTTATCGCTTCCTAATACTTGGGCAACATTAGTTTAGCTTATATGTGCACCAAATCCTCAAGTCGCATCAAAATCACTGCAGCCGTTTTCAACGGACAAAATGCGAATGAAGACTGAATGCAAGCATGAATTCACACGACTACCCCTCACTCGCTCAGATTTTTTGTTCAACTTGTGAAAAAATCAAACTACATATTTTGATTTTCATCTGTCCGTCCATCCGACTTCTGTTTTTTCATACGACTTGCCCTCATACGTTCCGACTTTGACAGGTCAGCTGAATAATCTGAACGTCTGAGGGCCCTATAACAAGCACAGTAATGATTAATAAGGATCAGTCATTATTTTAAAACTGGATCGAAAACGGTCCTTTTCAGGGTCCGGAGGTACTCCAAGTGATGTTCAAAATCCATTTTCGACCTTTCCCCTTCGATTCGAGCAAAAAACAAATTTTCCGAAAATTGGTTAAAAACGGTCCTTTCCAGGGTCCGGAGGTACTCCAAGTGATGTTCAAAATCCATTTTCGACCTTTCCCCATCGATTGAAGCAAAAAAAAAATTTCCGAAAATGGGTCAAAAACGGTCCTTTCCTGGGTCTGGGTTTACTCCAAGTGATGTCTACAGTCCATTTTCGACCTTTCCCCATCGAATGGAACAGAAAAAAATTTTTCCGAAAATTGGTCAAAAACAGGTACCATGGTCCGGGGACCCATTTTCTGTCCCGAGCCTCCCAAAGTGATGTCCAAAGGCCATTTTCGAACTTTCCCTATCGATTGGAGCAAAAAAAATTTTTTTCGGAAGCCCTGGCAGCAAGTACTCTTCCTTTTTAGTATTTGTAATTTATTACTTTATTAATAATTAAATAAATAAATTTCTTGACACAGTTCAACTTAAGTGGCTCAAGCCATTCACTGATTCATGAATGCTGACTGCATGTGAGTGAGCTTTTCAGGCATTCACATTCATGAGGCCAGAGCTATTAAGCAGCTCACATTCATGAGCAGTATGCTATCTACGCATTCACTATTAGTGAGCGCAACTCAGATTCACACTCATTATTGCATGCAATATGCACACTGACGTCTCATATTTTTGGAAGTGGCTCATCACCCTCAGTGAGCTACTCAATGCAGTTCTCCGATATCCAACCATGAAGCCAAAAAATAAAACTGTCTCCATACTGTATCGTCTCGGAGAGAAAAAATAGAAGCCAACCATGAATGGGCTGTAAGATATACCTTTCCGTAACCAGCAAGAAGTTTTCAAGCTGAAAAGAACCATGTCGACTTGAACGATTTGGGAATTTTGGTGTCCTTCTGTACACCAAAGCTTTGATTGAACCGCTCTAAGTACAGAAGCCCCTGCTAATGACTGCATGGATTAAAGAAGATATGAGTTCATTGATTATGGTATCAATCAAGTCTGACAAATCACGCGTCACCTCTGATATTTTCAGAATCAAGAGCTTGGATGAAATTTCCCTTGCAGGTTTTGTAACAGAGCGCACTTATGTTTTCCTTTCGCCATTGGAAATAAATGAATCTTTCTCAGCTTCCCAAGGAGAAATTTCGGTTTTCGTTACGTTATTGTTACTACACATTCGGTTTGTTTCGGTTCAGTATTTGTGTAGATAGCTACACCGAGTGCGATATGTTACGTAACCGTTACGTATCCGTGACCGAGTGGGGATATGGAGACATTCGGGATATGTGTAGTTTATGTGGCTGAATATGTTATTGCTTTGTAACCACACTTAGTAGTTATTGCGTGGGTTATAAAAACTGAAATGTGTTGGAAATATGTTACTTTTAAGTTACTTTTATCATTGTATTAGTATTCTAAATATAAATGAACACAATGGTAAGAAGCATTAATATGTACACGGAAAAAACACCAACTCAAATTTTATTAAAAATTAATAGGAGATTATAAAAATTAAAATCTGAAAACAAATATTACTTTTTTATAGTAATAAATAGAAAATCCTTATTAAAAATTCTATTCTAGTTTGTAAATATTTTCATTTTACATTTTTTAATAAGTGCATATTAAAAATTATTTTCTTCATTTTAATTATCACCTAAAAACTTTGAAATTTTACAAAGAATTTATTAAAATTTAATAAATTGCCACATTAGAATTTTTATATATTTCATATTGTAATATATGATTCCCGCTTTATAATTTTTAAAAAGTAGTTATAGAAAAATTATTTCAAGATTATTAATTTTTATTATATTGAATTTTATTTCTCTTTTGTGTTTAATTTGTACTCTGTTTGAGTTCTCAACATGTTCATGCAAAAAAATAAATATATAAGGCTTGCCAAACTCTTACTAATTGGCTTTGAAGTAATGTGTTGAACAGAATTTGGACGGGGTCGGAAAAGCGGCAACGGAAACTCGCTGGCTGCCCTAATTTTGTTCAACACACCAAAAAATTTAAAAATAAATTTCAATTATTATTATTTCATCATAAAAACTTTATAATGTACTTTTTAAAAAATAGTACAGTCCTTTTAAAATATAATAAATTATTGCAGAAATTTTAAAATCTACTTTGTAAAAATTAAAAACTTGCATTCGAAAAATTAATGCCTGCTTGATGCAATTTTTATATTACGCTTAATAATTTTTAATAGACACTCGAACCGTTTCTAAATTACTAAATTACCTACTAATTTTTCTTAAATTTTGATTAATATTTACAATAATTTCGAGTTGGTGTTTTTTCCGTGTACATGTGTAATATTATGACTTATACTATTTTACTTCTTCTAAATTTTATTCCCCAACTTTGTATATGCATTTAATTCCGCATATTATGCGTATAGATTAAAATGAAGCTCATTTTTACTGTAAATATTAATATTCTGTTGAACAAAAAACTTATGCGCTTAAAAAAATATCCCATATTTAAAAAAAATTAATAAAAATTGAAAATTTTTTTATTAATCAAATGCTTTTGAAAATGCTGGAATGATCTTATAACGTTTACTAGGTGTTTTAAATGTATGATTACAACCTTATTGAAGTAATTTGAGCCATAAATTTATGTAATAATTTTTTTAGATATTATTTACAATTATAAATCAAAATGGATGCCATAATTTTCATATAAAAAATTGCGTCAGGCACATTTGTGACCTTATCATGTGTTGTGCCCGATTGTGTCTACACTGTAACCATTCGGTACGTACAAAGTGTGGTCTGCATGACATAAATTACACAATTGTGTTCAAATATGTGTCAATAACTACACAAAGTAGTTTATGTGTAACTTTAAGGGTGAATCTGTTTAATTTAAATAATTACAATTCCATTAGAATGGTTTAAAAAAAAATTGAGATTTTTACGATGTTTAAGCGGATATAGCATTATACATCTTGACAAAGCTCCTTAAAGACGTCGCTTATTCGATGTTGTCTACTTTGAAGAAAATTAATGATTTTAAAAATTGCGCAAGTTGTCCCATTTTTTTTACGCTCCCGTGTAATATCAGTTTTCATGTATTTTTGTCCGCTTTAATGAAAGCCCTTCGAAAATTCGATAAATCCTATAATTTGCGCAGTTTTTAAAATGAGTATTTAGTATCTTCAAAAGTTGATAACTTCAAACAGGCGGCACTAATCCAGTATTCAATATTGATGAAAATCCTTTGAGGAGCTTTGTCAAGACGTATAACGCTATAGATATCAGCTGACATTTCGTAAAAAAACAAAATTTTTTTTTGAACCGCTCTACTGTATATGTTACGATACATACACAAATGTGACCAAAAAAGTGTCTCTAACTACACAAAGTACGTAGTGTTTGTTACTCGAAAGTAAAACTACATCTATTGTTCCTTTGAGTACGCAAATGTGACCGAAATGTGTCTCTAACTACACAAAGTACGTAGTGTGACTCTACGGTTACATATGTAACGATAGCAACTAAATTTGAGTACACGGAAAAAACGAAACTCGAAATTATTGTAAATATTAATCAAAATTTAAGAAAAATTAGTAGGTAATTTAGTAATTTAGAAACGGTTCGAGTGTTTATTAAAAATTACTAAGCGTAATATAAAGATTGCATCAAGCAGGCATTAATTTTTCGAATGCAAGTTTTTAATTTTTACAAAGTAGATTTTAAAATTTCTGCAATAATTTATTATATTTTAAAAGGACTGTACTATTTTTTAAAAAGTACATTATAAAGTTTTTATGATGAAATAATAATAACTGAAATTTATTTTTAAATTTTTTTGTGTGTTGAACAAAATTGGGACGGCCAGCGAGTTTCCGTTGCCGCTTTCCCGACCCCGTCCCAATTCAGTTCAACACATTACTTCAAAACCAATTAGTAAGAGTTTGACAAGCCTTATATATTTATTTTTTTGCATGAACATGTTGAGAACTCAAACAGAGTACAAATTAAACACAAAAGAGAAATAAAATTCAATATAATAAAAATTAATAATCTTGAAATAATTTTTCTATAACTACTTTTTAAAAATTATAAAGCGGGAATCATATATTACAATATGAAATATATAAAAATTCTAATGTGACAATTTATTAAAATTTAATAAATTCTTTGTAAAATTTCAAAGTTTTTAGGTGATAATTAAAATGAAGAAAATAATTTTTAATATGCACTTATTAAAAAATGTAAAATGAAAATATTTACAAACTAGAATAGAATTTTTAATAAGGATTTTCTATTTATTACTATAAAAAAGTAATATTTGTTTTCAGATTTTAATTTTTATAATCTCCTATTAATTTTTAATAAAATTTGAGTTGGTGTTTTTTCCGTGTACTTATGGTAATTGAGCCGAAATGGTCATATTTTTCGATCACATTTACTGACATTGTGTCTTAAATATCGTGGTTACGGTCAGATAACTTTTGAAGAGAGCTGTGTGACCGTAACAGTCACAAATTTTTACTTGGGAACTTCTGATTCTCTGTCAGAATCTTTAAGAAATTTTGAAAATTGTTGAAAATTGGCAGAGTTATAGCGCTTTTTATGAAAAAAACAAGGCTGATTTTCTCAAAAACCCCAAATTTTTTTTCGCTTAAAGTTTTATCATGGATTTGTATTAATATGATGAAGAAATGACATGAGTTTAATGCCTGTCAACCCACATTTGAGGTCAGGAGATTTTTTTCACCAAAATGAAAATGTAAATTTATTTTTTTTCATCATTGCCAAGCCACTCTACGGTACTACTTTCAAAGCAAATAACAACAGCAACATTCCAAATTATTTTCTGCAATCCTGTTTGCATTCTGCATATTTTTTCTCACCGTTATTTTCGTAATAACATTCGGCAACCGGCATTCGGCAACCAAATCCGCAATTTGAAGTCACTCCGACTGCATGGTTTGAGATGGATTTGGTCTAAGAATCTTTTTTTTTTTAAACGAATCGATTGCGCAAAAATTATATAATAGGTATTGTTTTGGGCCAGCAAAGTGAACGTACATATGTCATATTTTTTAGCATTTTTCATATTCTTATCAATGAATCAATACTCGCTGACACGCCTGGCCATGGTCCAATACGCTCAAGATATATTTTTGGACCTGAGCACCAAAAATCGGAACATTTAATTCAATTTTAACCACCCTAATGTATATATGTATGAATATTAGAGAGGTTAAAAAAAAATACTTATTGTTTTTTTTACGATGTTTCAGCGGATAACAATAGCTTTATATAGCATGACAACGCCCCTCAAATAGGTTATCATTGATATTGAAAACTGGATAAGCGCCTCCTGTTTATAGATGTCCATCTTTTTTAAAAAATTTTGATTTTAAGAATTTTTTACTCTGAGCGGCTTATATAAGCCGTTTGTACTAAAAATGGCCCAAACCAAATTTTGAAAAAAAAAGCAAGGTGATGGTGCTTTTGATTGTAGTTTCTCTAATCTTTTCACATTTTCAAAATGGTCTACCAAATCTTATTGTATGACTAATATAGTAATATCCACATTTCCATTTTGCTATATTCGTAGCCACTGATGTCACATGAATAAAAAAGTAGTAGTTATGCGTTTGTATGTACCTTTTGTGTAAAAAGTAAGTAGTTATTTTTGTAAAAAATTATAAGCTTCAATAGTGTCAATGTATTAATTTTTCATTTAACATAAATTTGCCTACGTCCTTTAAATCGCTGCTTACGTATCAACACACTTAAAATAATGAACTTCATGCAATTAAGCGTTAATTTCCCCTGAGTATGCTTCAGCTTTGTTGATGGTAACGGTACTAATCGCAAAACTATTTACCAACACATGCATTAACCCTAGTATATGTACATACTTATGAACATCATATTAATGTTTACTATCTCTACTTAATACAAACACGATTACACCATTCAAATCTTTAATACATAAGACCATCAGAGATTGATGTTGCCGGATGAAGATTTCTTTAACCAAAAATGTGAACATTCCTTGAAATTTTTACTCACCAATAAAATAGATAGCGCTTGAAAGATCTTATTCACTTCTACTACTTTTTAAGTTTCTTGTCAACGCCGTCTTCGTAATTGTGATAAACGTTAAGTTGGCTTTTATTGATATAAAGATATCATCAGTCGTCCGTCCGGAGAATAAAGCATAGCTTGCAACTACATGATTTGTTTTTTGCTTTAAACAGAGCACAGCTGAGCGCTACCAGATGCGTCATAGGTTGCGGATAGTGATACGCTCCGTACACGGAAAAAACGAAACTCGAAATTATTGTAAATATTAATCAAAATTTAAGAAAAATTAGTAGGTAATTTAGTAATTTAGAAACGGTTCGAGTGCTTATTAAAAATTACTAAGCGTAATATAAAGATTGCATCAAGCAGGCATTAATTTTTCGAATGCAAGTTTTTAATTTTTACAAAGTAGATTTTAAAATTTCTGCAATAATTTATTATATTTTAAAAGGACTGTACTATTTTTTAAAAAGTACATTATAAAGTTTTTATGATGAAATAATAATAACTGAAATTTATTTTTAAATTTTTTGGTGTGCTGAACAAAATTAGGGCAGCCAGCGAGTTTCCGTTGCCGCTTTCCCGACCCCGTCCCAATTCTGTTCAACACATTACTTCAAAGCCAATTAGTAAGAGTTTGGCAAGCCTTATATATTTATTTTTTTGCATGAACATGTTGAGAACTCAAACAGAGTACAAATTAAACACAAAAGAGAAATAAAATTCAATATAATAAAAATTAATAATCTTGAAATAATTTTTCTATAACTACTTTTTAAAAATTATAAAGCGGGAATCATATATTACAATATGAAATATATAAAAATTCTAATGTGGCAATTTATTAAATTTTAATAAATTCTTTGTAAAATTTCAAAGTTTTTAGGTGATAATTAAAATGAAGAAAATAATTTTTAATATGCACTTATTAAAAAATGTAAAATGAAAATATTTACAAACTAGAATAGAATTTTTAATAAGGATTTTCTATTTATTACTATAAAAAAGTAATATTTGTTTTCAGATTTTAATTTTTATAATCTCCTATTAATTTTTAATAAAATTTGAGTTGGTGTTTTTTCCGTGTAGTCGCGAATAATCAGCAGCCTTGAATGGAGAGTTTCAGAGGGTCTCCGAATGGCGTCGGTCTCCTACACGGAAAAAACTAAACTCGAAATTATTGTAAATATTAATCAAAATTTAAGAAAAATTAGTAGGTAATTTAGTAATTTAGAAACGGTTCGAGTGTCTATTAAAAATTACTAAGCGTAATTTAAAAATTGCTTCAAGCAGGCATTAATTTTTCGAATGCAAGTTTTTAATTTTTACAAAGTAGGTATTAAAATTTCTGCAATAATTTATTATATTTTAAAAGGACTGTACTATTTTTTAAAAAGTACATTATAAAGTTTTTATGATGAAATAATAATAACTGAAATTTATTTTTAAATTTTTTGGTGTGCTGAACAAAATTAGGGCAGCCAGCGAGTTTCCGTTGCCGCTTTCCCGACCCCGTCCCAATTCTGTTCAACACATTACTTCAAAGCCAATTAGTAAGAGTTTGGCAAGCCTTATATATTTATTTTTTTGCATGAACATGTTGAGAACTCAAACAGAGTACAAATTAAACACAAAAGAGAAATAAAATTCAATATAATAAAAATTAATAATCTTGAAATAATTTTTCTATAACTACTTTTTAAAAATTATAAAGCGGGAATCATATATTACAATATGAAATATATAAAAATTCTAATGTGGCAATTTATTAAATTTTAATAAATTCTTTGTAAAATTTCAAAGTTTTTAGGTGATAATTAAAATGAAGAAAATAATTTTTAATATGCACTTATTAAAAAATGTAAAATGAAAATATTTACAAACTAGAATAGAATTTTTAATAAGGATTTTCTATTTATTACTATAAAAAAGTAATATTTGTTTTCAGATTTTAATTTTTATAATCTCCTATTAATTTTTAATAAAATTTGAGTTGGTGTTTTTTCCGTGTAGTCGCGAATAATCAGCAGCCTTGAATGGAGAGTTTCAGAGGGTCTCCGAATGGCGTCGGTCTCCTACACGGAAAAAACTAAACTCGAAATTATTGTAAATATTAATCAAAATTTAAGAAAAATTAGTAGGTAATTTAGTAATTTAGAAACGGTTCGAGTGTCTATTAAAAATTACTAAGCGTAATTTAAAAATTGCTTCAAGCAGGCATTAATTTTTCGAATGCAAGTTTTTAATTTTTACAAAGTAGATTTTAAAATTTCTGCAATAATTTATTATATTTTAAAAGGACTGTACTATTTTTTAAAAAGTACATTATAAAGTTTTTATGATGAAATAATAATAACTGAAATTTATTTTTAAATTTTTTTGTGTGTTGAACAAAATTGGGACGGCCAGCGAGTTTCCGTTGCCGCTTTCCCGACCCAGTCCCAATTCAGTTCAACACATTACTTCAAAGCCAATTAGTAAGAGTTTGACAAGCCTTATATATTTATTTTTTTGCATGAACATGTTGAGAACTCAAACAGAGTACAAATTAAACACAAAAGAGAAATAAAATTCAATATAATAAAAATTAATAATCTTGAAATAATTTTTCTATAACTACTTTTTAAAAATTATAAAGCGGGAATCATATATTACAATATGAAATATATAAAAATTCTAATGTGACAATTTATTAAAATTTAATAAATTCTTTGTAAAATTTCAAAGTTTTTAGGTGATAATTAAAATGAAGAAAATAATTTTTAATATGCACTTATTAAAAAATGTAAAATGAAAATATTTACAAACTAGAATAGAATTTTTAATAAGGATTTTCTATTTATTACTATAAAAAAGTAATATTTGTTTTCAGATTTTAATTTTTATAATCTCCTATTAATTTTTAATAAAATTTGAGTTGGTGTTTTTTCCGTGTAGTCGCGAATAATCAGCAGCCTTGAATGGAGAGTTTCAGAGGGTCTCCGAATGGCGTCGGTCTCCTACACGGAAAAAACTAAACTCGAAATTATTGTAAATATTAATCAAAATTTAAGAAAAATTAGTAGGTAATTTAGTAATTTAGAAACGGTTCGAGTGTCTATTAAAAATTACTAAGCGTAATTTAAAAATTGCTTCAAGCAGGCATTAATTTTTCGAATGCAAGTTTTTAATTTTTACAAAGTAGGTATTAAAATTTCTGCAATAATTTATTATATTTTAAAAGGACTGTACTATTTTTTAAAAAGTACATTATAACTGAAATTGATTTTTAAAATTTTTTACATCAGTTATGTAATCTTTTAATTTTGTATTGAATTGAATCATAAGTGAGGTTATTAAACTCTACAATAGAGTTTTGGCTCTGTAGAGCTAAAGCTAGCTATACTAGTCTTCTGCTAGGAAGACTCATCAGTAATGTGTTGAACAAAATTGGGGCGGCCAGCGAGTTTCCGTTGCCACTTTCCCGACCCCGTCCCAATTCCGTTCAACACATTACTTCTAAACCAATTAGTAAGAGTTTGGCAAGCCTTATATATTTATTTTTTTGCATGAACATGTTAAGAACTCAAACAGAGTACAAATTAAAAACGAAAGAGAAATAAAATTCAATATTATAAAAATTACTAATCTTGAAATAATTTTTCTTTAACTACTTTTATAAATTATAAAGCGGGAATCATATATCGCTAGCTTAGAGTGCAAAGGCGCTAACTGCACTTTTTTACAAAATTGAGATTTTAATGCAGAACAAAAGAGAATTAAAAAATACATCGTTAAAAAAAAAAAAAAGGTTGGTTACTCTTTATTTCATATGGTTTCGTGTTGATGCGCAAAAGTGCCATGTACATAGCTGTCAAAAAGCGCGCGCTAAGTTCATTAAACACATGTGATTGTTGCTAAATTGGGCTGGTTGTGCGTTCGCGCTCCGTTAAAATTAATTTATTGCTGTTTCTAACATCAAATAAGAAAAATGTTCATATAATTTTTTATAGAAAAGGTGCTAAATGATACGCGCAAATCAAAAATAGCAACAGAAAGGGTGCTAAATGACAAAAAAAATTCTTCTAAATCAAAGATACTACTTTTTTTTAAAATTTTTTTTTACTGTATATGTATGTAACAACAATTCAAATAAAATTCCATTCAAAAAAATTTACAAAATATAATGTAAATTTCTTTATACAGTTTTTTGTCTCTCCTCAAAAAATTCAAAAAGTGCAGTTAGCGCCTTTGCACTCTAAGCTAGCGATATTACAATATGAAATATGTAAAAATTCTAATGTCGCAATTTATTAAAATTTAATAAATTCATTTTAAAATTTCAAAGTTTTTAGGTGATAATTAAAATGAAAAAAATATTTTTTTTTTTTTTTTTGATATTTGATGACCTTTTTGTTATTAATTTTTAGTTTTTTATGAGCTGCAGGTCGTTTTATTTTTTTTTTTTAATATACACTTATTAAAAAATGTAAAATGAAAATAATTAGAAACTAGAATAGAATTTTTCATAATGATTTTTTATTTATTACTATAAAATAGTAATATTTGTTTTCAGATTTTAATTTTTATAATCTCCTATTAATTTTTAATAAAATTTGAGCTGTTGTTTTTTCCGTGTACTACATTCTGAATGTCAATGATCCTTGAAGCGACATGGCAAGTAATTGGTGCCGTCTAATTATGCAAAACGTGTCCCACAGAAGGCATCTATATACCAGGTAAGGGGCGGCCAGCATAAATTCGATTTGGTCACTAATTGGTTGCGCCACTTACCAAATTCATCTCTAAGGTTACGACCTATTGCATGAAAAGGCAGAAAAATTTCTCCGTCAGTTATCATGGATTCTAAAATGCTGGTATTAAATAACTCTCCAAGTGGTAACACCATACCAGTAAATCCACCTGCTACGGCAGCATGCACACCGGATTTGGATGTGAAAAATTCATGTTTTATTGAAGAAGATTCAAATGTTATAAAAATTGAAACACAACTCAGTAATACCAAAAATTTAATGCTCGAAAACAACATTTTCTCGATGAAATTCAAGTTACGTATTGTTAGCACATAGAACTTTCGAAAACTCTACGACATTGGAAGCTGCAATACCTGCAAACGAATTAAAGAAATTCAAAATTAAAATATTAGAGATGTCTGAATGCAGATGAAATGATTCAGGTGAACTCACAATCAGCTCTGGTGAAAAGTTTGTATACTCTGGCCGACTAGAAAATAACATACACTGCGATGAAGTCGCTCGAGAAGTGGGCTCGCTTCAAAAGAAGAGCTAGAAACGTGACAATAATACAAATATATGCTCCAATTGAAGCCGCTGATGTTACAATGAAAAAAAAAAAAACATTTTATAGGCGACTAGTAGCTACGGTAAATTCGCTGAGAAACTTTGCTTACCAACAGTACGCTTTTAAAGTGTTCACCAACAATTGTATTCGCTGAGTCCAGAACAAATTCTGGCCAAGGGAAATCTATTATGTTGAATTTCTCACTCGATGCTGTCAAGATCCGATTTCCATTTAAATCAAACGAGAAAATGGAAATGGATTCGGACACATGTTGCAAAAATCCCCAACTGAAGTCTGTCGGCAAGCACTGACTGGAGTGGAATTTTCGAGGTAAAGGACACAAGAGAGAGAGAGAGTATCATCTAGTATGGGACGTATAATGCCCACTTTTACTCCATAGATTACATATTTGTATTATAAACGTTCATTACAAGTTTGAACGATTTATTGAATTTAGAATTATTATTTGTTTTTTTCGATTGATAAGTTATATTCGCAGTCGTCGACTATCACTCATATTGAGCAGTTAAATTTTTTTTGCTTTGTGATTTATTTCAAAAATTGTTTTTTTTTGACAAATAAAAATTTTTTCATATCAAAAAATTCAATTTTCTTCTGAATCTAATACGGGTTAATAGCTTGACAAAATCAGTGGTGTGCATTTGGTAAATTAATTATTAACCTTTTGATTCTCTGGCCATTAAATAAAAAAAGTAACCAATTAAAAAAATTTATGCTAAAAATGCCCTCTGGGCCCCCAATATTAGGGCTGAAAAAATTGAAAAAATATGCAATTTGTTGAGAAAAGTTGACTAACATTGAATTAATTTGAAATATTTAAAAAACATTGAAAAGACTTGAAAAGCCGAAAATAAAAATTAAAAATGTTGAAAGAGGTTGAAAAACGTCAAAAAAGGTTAGAAAAGTAGTATGACATGAGGTTGAAAAAGTCGAAAAAAGTTAAATAACGTTGAAAAAGTCGGAAAAATATGGAAAATTTAAAAAAAAATTTAAAGAGGTTAAAACAGTTGAAAGCAGTTGAACATTTCTAAAAAAGTTGAATGAGGTTGAATAAGTCGAAAAAAATTTGAATGGGGTTGAAAAGTCGGAAAAATATGGAAAGTGTTTAAAATAATGAAAAAGGTTGAAAAATGTTGAAAAAGTTAAAAGAAAATGAATAACTGCAAAAAAATAAATGAGGTTGAAAAGGTCGAAATAAATTGAAAGAGGTACAAAAACTCTAAAAGAGTTTAATATCTCTAAAAAAATTGAATGAGTTTGAAAAAAGCTGAAAGAGTTTGACAAAGTCGGAAAATATGCAAAATGTTGAAAACAGTTGAAAGAGGTTGAAAAATGTTGAAAAAGTTGAAAGGAATTGAATAACTCAAAAAAAGTTGAATGAGGTTCAAAAAGTCGAAGTAAATTGAAATATGTAGGTTGAAAAATTTGAAAAAGTTGAATATCTCTAAAAAAAATTTAATGAGGTTGAAAGAGGTTGACAAACTCGGAAAAATGTGGAAAATGTTGAAAAAAGTTGAAAGAGGTTGAAAAATTTGGAAAAATATGAAAAATGTTGAATAACTCTAAAAAAGCTGAATGAAGTTCAAAGTCGGAAAATGTTGAAAGAAGTTTAAAGAGGTTAAAAAATCTTGAATGAGGTTCAAAAAGTCAAAAAAAGTTGAATAAGGTTGACAAAGTCGGGAAAATTGAATGAGGTTGAATAAAGTTGAAAGAGGTTGAAATCTCGAAAAAAGTTGGATAATGTTGAAAAAAGTTGAAAGAGTTTGAAAAATTTTAAAACAGTTGAAAGAAATTGAATAACTTGGAAAAAAGTTGAATAAGGTTTGAAAAGTCGAAAAAAGTTGATTAAGTTCGAAAAAGTCGAAAAATTAAATCAGTTCGGATAAGTTAAAAGAGGTTGAAAAACTCGAAAAAAAAAATTAATGAGGTTGAAAAAGTCGAAAAAGTTGAATGAGTTTGAAAAAGTCGGAAAAATGTTGAAAACAGTTGAAAGAGGTCAAAAAATGTTGAAACAGTTGAAAGAAGTTGAATAACTGCAAAAAAAGTTGAAATTGGTTGAAAAAGTCAAAAAAAATTGAATAAGGTTGAAAAAGTCGAATGAATTGTAAAAGGGTGAAAAAATTCGAAAGAGGTTGAAAGATTCGAAAAAAGTTGAAAGAAGTGAAAAATCTCGAAAAAAGTTTAATATCTCTATAAAAAAGTTGAATGAGGCTGAAAAAGCCGAAAAAATGGAATGAGTTTGACAAAGTCGAAAAATATGGAATATGTTGAAAACAGTTGAAAGAGGTTAAAAAATGTTGAAACAGTTGAAAGAGGTTGAATAACTAAAAAAAAGGTGAATGAGATTAAAAAAGTTGAATAAGGTTGAAAAAGTCGAAAAAAATTGAATAAGGTTGAAAAAGCCGAATAAATTAAAAAAGGGTGAAAGATTCGAAAAAAGTTGAGAGTGAAAAATATCGAAAAAAAATTTGAACATCTTAGTAAATATAATTAAGTTGAAAGAGGTTGAAAAAGTCGAAAGGAAAATGTTGAAAAAAGGTTTTCTGCTGCAATCCCGTCGAAGTTCAAATTATTTTAAAGCTTATAGTAACCGACATCTCTGTACCAAATTTTATTAGGATTACTTTTATAGTTCACCAAATATAGCACAAAACATTTTTGCTTGCATGGGAGGTACCACGCACTCTGATGCAATCCCGTCGAAATCCAATTAATTTCAAAGCTTATAGTAACCGACACCCCCAATACATATTTCATTAGGATTACTCTCATAGCACTAAATAGCACTAAATATAACATCTAACGTTTTTTGCTTGCATGGGAGCAGGCGCGGATCTAGAATTTTTTTCCGGGGTGGGTCACAGGATAGAAAAAAAATCAAAAATAACAAGAATAACCAAATAAACAAAGCAAACCGAATTTCTTCAATGAATAAAAAACAAAGTCAGAATAACCTTATGCAAAAACTCGTCCAATTTGTTTTACTTGAAAATTCATTACATTCATATATAAATTTATTGTTTATATAAAATTATAAACTGTTTATATAAAAAAAACATGCACACGTGGTAGAAGTGAAACCTTCAAAAAACTAAACTGCGAAAGATTGAGACGAAAATCAGCCAGGCTTTGGTTCATCAGTGAATTTAAAAAAATATCAATTCTTTCCAGGCTTACATCTCATTTTTTGGTTGACCGATCTCAAAGCTGATAGTTTTAGTCCATCATTTACTGCTGTAACTATTCTTGATGCCATCAATTTTTATAACTTTAATAAATACTAGCATAACCCTGTGCGAAGCGCCTTTGTTTTATTTCAATAAAATAAAAAGCAGAATCAAACTTTTTTTTTTTTAAATGATGCAAATTTAATTCAATTCAATGTTTTTTGGTATACAATGTTTTTAGATTTACTATTTGGAGTGTAAATATGTAAATTATTTGGATTTCTAACTAATGAAAGTCCCACACATAACTAACCATGTGCAAAGCAAGGCTTTTCCAAATTTAATATGTATTTTACAGAGCTGTTTGTTCAGTAGTTTTAGTGCAAAAAACAACAAAAAAATTACAATCGCAAAATGCATTTAAGAAACAAAAAATGGGCAACGAGCTGCTTATACTAGTTTCAATGACGCTACGTCACTTCATCAGTAAGCTTTGTTAGCCGACGTTTAATAGTTTGCAAGCACACTAAATTTTATTTTCTGCATTGACTAGTTGAGAATCATAACAAAACATAAAACCAGTGTTTAAAAAACTACCAGCAAAATAGCAACAGCACTGAAAAATATGCTGCCGCTGCACTGCGAAAGCTATTTTTTTTACAGAAATCATTTTTGGCGTTGCTTTACTGCGCAATTTCCAACAGCTAAGCTACAGTACAGCTGAAATTTATTTTGCGTTCAACTGTACTGTTGCTTTGCTGCGCAAATTGAAACGGTTCAGTCGCAGCAAAGCTAAATTTTTTTTGTTTGTATAGACGTGCTGTACCTTTGTCTGCAGAAGAACGACAGTTATGAAAGCTGCACAGTACGAAACCGATTCGTGTAACTGCTGCTGTAAGCTGCCGAAGGCTATTAACTTGAAAACTGAGTGAAATCGAAGAACACACGAAATGTAGATGTCTAGTAAGTGATTGCGATTGATAGTGTTTAAACATAATTTTTTTACTTATTTCGATCATGTCTCCGCGTAATACTATTTCCGACACTATTTGGGAATATTTCGAGAATAAGACCGAAATTGGCAAGGCGGTGTGTAATTTATGCAAATTCGCATTAAAAAATACCAGGATTTATAATTTAAAAACTCACTTGTTAAAATTACACAAAATTGACTTACATAACGTGGAAAAACTGACAAATTCATCTAATTCAGACATAGTGCCCTCTATTTCAGCAAGAAAACAAAATATTAAAGTTCAAATAAATAAAAAGATATTATTTAGATCCTATATTGGCCTAGTCACCGAAGACAGTGTGCCATTTAATGTTCTTAATTCTCCTAATTTGAGAAACATAATTGATCCAATTTGCGATGGCTTAGGTGAGAAGCTTGGCAAGCGCATTACCCTTAATGCTAAAAATTGTCAAATAACTTTAAATAAAGTCGCTGAAAATATCAGAGCTAACATGAAAATGGAAATGACCAAAAGACTTTTATCATTAAAGATTGATAGCGCATCAAGGCTCTCACGCAATATTTTCGGAATCAGTGCAAAATTTATTAAAGATGATGAAATCAGGTCTCTTATTTTGGGTATGGTTGAGCTAAAAGGCATCGGTGCAAGCGCTTCAAATAACCTTGCTGCAGAAGTGTTAAAAACGTTAAAAAAATATAATATTCACCTCAACCAGATAGTTTCAATCACTTCTGACAACGGAGCAAATATGATAAATACCACTAAAATTTTATCGAACTATAATATGAGCGAGCACGAATTAGTAGAAGAAGATCTAAATAACACATATTTAAATAATATAAACAATCTGGAAAACCCATCGAATCTTCGCGTTGAACACATCCAAATTTGTAGATGTGCAGCCCACACTGCTCAGCTATGTGCTCTAGATGTCAAAAAGTATCTTGAAATAAAATAATTTTTACTAAGCTGCAGAAATTTTACAAAGTTTGTTCGTAAGCCTTCGAATGGCTTCCACCAGATGGGGTTCAACGAACAAAATGATTGAAACATTGGTGGCTGCAAAAGATGCCTTGATTGCTGTAGAATCTATCGGGAACAAAACCATCGAGGAAAATTTTGACAGCAACGATTCTCTTTGGGACTTTATGGAATGTTATGTCACCGTCTTCGCTCCTTTACAAGAAGCTATAGTAAAATTTCAAGCAGAGCATTTGCATTACGGAAATTTTTATGCTCAGTGGCTAAAATGTAAAATGCTTACCAGCAAAATAGTTCAAAGGAATGCCAACAAAGACATGGTAAAAAAAATTGGAAATAAAGTCTTGGAAAGCATCGAAAAGCGAACCGCTAAGCTACTGGAAAATGAAAGCCTTAATTCGTGCCTATTTTTGGATCCAAGATTCCATCATACCCTAAGCTCACAAAAAAGACAGGAAGCCGTTGTTTACCTGAAGCATCTTTGGGAAAAACTACGTTCTGTTTCTGCTGCTTCAGAGTATGTTACGTGCGATAACGTTTTATTGGCAAACGAAAAAATCTTCGAAGATGAAGCAGAAGAAATGTTAAATTCATTTTTGACTGAAAAACTTCAAGGAGCTTCCGGTGAGGTTGTTTACACCGACCTATACTCAAAAATAGGAAATCTACATCTTCCATTTCTACGAAGCGACACCGATGTATTGCAGTTTTGGAGGGAAAGGAAGCATTCCGAACCCGAACTTTACGCATTAAGCAACGTTTGTTTCGGCATTCCTCCAACTCAGGTAGCCAATAATTGTTTCTAATTCATTGTCCATCTTATTAAGTACGCATATTTCTAACAGGTTACCATAGAACGAGCTTTTTCTTCATTAAAGCTCATTTTAACGGACAACCGCAACCGAATGAAACATGAGACGTTAGAGGACATATTATTAGTGAAGCTAAACTCAACATTTTTAAACGAAGCCATAAATAGTTTGCCGCTGTTCGAAGACGTGATTTCAGAGGACCTCCAAGCCTAACACCCACAAAAACATTTTATTGCTCTAACATTTAACTTCTTTTTTTGCTAATTTATTTAATCTATAAATATTATAGATTAATATTTTACGTGCCTTTGCTCTCAATAAATAAATACTTACAATGTTCATTATGTATTGCTTGTTCTCTTTTTTCTTGCGTTTGAAAAGGCTTTCAGCAATAACAACAGCAATCGCAACAGTCGAACTTCGTTTTTTTTTGTCGTGACTGTCGCTTTGCTTTCGTGCTGCAGAAATTTTCGCAGCATAGCAATGGTCGAATTGTGGCTTTTTTCATACTGCTTTCGCTTTGCAGTCGTGCAGATACATTTTTTGCAGCAGAGCGGTAGTCCAGCTTCGGAAATTTTGTTATTGGCATGGCTTTGCTTTGTGTTTGTACATTTTGGAAGTCAAAGCATAGCCGAAGAAAATGAAATAATAAAATGATAGCCTTTTCAAACGCTGCATAAAACACAGTGCACACACACATTCTTTCCTCCTTCACATGCAATTGCTTTTGTAGCTCTTTTGATATTACACATTTCTTGACGAGCGCTACGTTAAAAGCTTTTCTGGCGATACGAACGAAGTTGCAAGTGCTATATGTAAATATCAGTTTGCTCACCGAGAAGTAATTTCTTTATTTGTGTTTTTGGAACAATGTAAAATTTAATATGTATTTTACAGAGCTGTTTGTAGTTTTAGTGCAAAAAACAAAAATTACAATCGCAAAATGCATAAATGGAACAAAAAATGGGCAACGAGCTGCTTATACTAGTTTCCATCATGGTATAATCATATAAGGTAAAAGCAAATTGCCGAAAAATGAAATTGCAACACTGAGAGAGAAGTACTGCAAATGTCAAAATCATAATCACAACAAAGCAAAAATTTAACATTCTTGCAAATTTTGTTAGTGATTTAACTAATTTTAAAGAATTCTACAATAATCCTACAGAATTATTGATTCTTTTCCAAAATAAAATACGGAGAATCTTCTTTAGGACTTAAATACTGAGTCAAGTCGACAGGCACCTGGACTATCACCGATTATGCCATCGCATTGTGCATCCACATTGTGAAGCGGTAAATAAATTATTTAATTATTTTTATAGTCTTTAAACTTTTATATATTTTTCAGACTCTGGAGTAATTTCTGGTACGCAGTCGTCAGAAATTATTGAATGGTTAACAACATTGCCAGCACACTGCAGCTTATCTGATGGGTTAAAGACTCTTTTTACTCCAATATGTTAATTGATATGTCGAGTATTTCCGTGGGCATTGCCGATTCCGGTCATCTGTAGGCAATGCAAAGTTGTGCTGGCTTAGTTACCGATTCAGTGAAATTAAAATCAGTGTTAGCTGAAGTAGAGCATATTGAATCTATGAAGAACTTTTAACACGTTGAGGACCATGTCGCACAAAAACGTGCGACTCTAAAAAAAAGACGACTTCAGTACTTTTTGTTTTTTTATCACAACTTTTGAGAATGAAGTAAAAAGCTTCGCCTACATTTTGGTATATTACATGTCCTAGTAGCCTTATTTTTTGGATGAAAATTTTAAGCGTAAATTTGGACTATTTAAAAAAAAGAGAATATAAAAAATTTAGGAAATTATTCGATGCGTTTCATGCGTTTCTTTTTTTTCAATAAAAGTTAGTTTGCTCTATATTTTACTTATATCGTCATGAAATCCTGCTGGGTAAAATTGTCAAATAGGTTGCTGTTGTCCGGCCAAACACATACATACGTAATGATTCGCTGCACGATTACGACATACTTCTGTGAATACGCCTTGTTCTAATTCGATTTTTCATTCATTTACTAAATAAATTTTTGAATCTCTTTGTTTTTAAACAATTTGTGGCCCTGAAAAGGGCCTTCGTTTTTGTCTGTGGTTGATCTAGTGTCAACACCACGAGTGTCTTGAAGGCTGTAAAAATTTTTAAGTAAAACTTTCAAAAGTTTTTTCGATACCATTTTTTGGGTTTTAGCCTCTTATTTAAATTTTTTATCCGAAAGTATATCCTACTTTTAAAAAAGAGCTGTTTTACAGCATCATCATCATCAACATGTGTGCTATTCTCAACCAACACAGGTTGAATATTTTTGAAATGAGCAATTTTGCTGCCGTTAATTTTGTTGAAAACAACCTCCAGCTCTTTAATTTTTTTTAAAAAACCTGAAGATGGTTTTTTAAGCCTCCCTTTTGAGACTTGGTCAACCCAAGTCCATGTTGAGCTATCTTCGTCAATTTCGGTATACATTTGTAGTTTGTGGATTATGTAGCCAGCTACATACTCTAATCCATCTTCATGCAGAGTATCAATATTTTCTACTTCAACCAACGTACTTGAAAAATTTGAAATGAATGGATCTCGTAAATCTTCATCTTCTTCGACTTCTACTTGAGCTTGAGGACTTGAAATGTTGAGCCAATTTGTTTCTTCGGCACGAACATTTCCTGTGCCTTTCAACAACTCTGTGTTTCTCGCTAAATAATAAAAATAAACTTCCATTTTTTCTTTTAATTTTATTTTATTTTTTTTTTAAGATACAGTTAGTCAAAATTGTTACGAAACATTAAAAAATAACTAAAGCTACTTAATACATAATAAGATTAGTTAAGACAACTTCTACCTCTTACTATATTAGCTATGGACTAATTAAAAATAACTTAACCTACTTTTTTAATAATAAAAATTGATTACGTTTATAACAGCGTATGTTGCATCATCATGATGTGTGACATTTTTCTCCAGATGGGCTTATGCTTTCATTACAGTCGATTGCGTTTTAAATGCAATAAACTGTGACGAAGCCGATATTTAAACTTACCCAGAAAATATTTTCGTAATCGAAACGCAAAGTTTTTGGGAGTGGGGTGGTCATACATTCCACCTACTGCTCTCATAGAACCAAAGAAATGTTCCAAGAGATCTTGGTTGAGCCGATGGGTAAGCAGATACTCCATGCCGTACTTTTCCCTCATATACTCATGCAACAATCTGAGCGAAGTATTAGAAATTAGTATACCCTTTTGAAACGGTGCTAAAGTTGTTTTTCCGGGTAGAATGGGTGACCCCATGAGACCGTTCATTTTTCTCAATACTTCGTTCTGTTCGACTAGTGCTTTGCCATATGGTTGTTTTGTTGGGATATTGCACGACGTGGTTAGCTTGCTTTTAAAAATATCGAACCAATTTAAACAAATTTGCTGTCTCTACTGGACTGTAGATCTCTTTTCCAAGTTCCTCACAACGCATGACTGCACAGGGAGAGGTATTGGAAAAGAGCTGCGTTGCAAATTTTACCTTTTGCCTTTCTATAAAGAATATTAAATTTCATTAACAAACAATTGAATCAAACAGTTTTTATACCTGCATTTTTAACCGTTAAGTGAGTTTCAGACAGTTTGTGAACAATTGTTTATTCCGAAGACGCAGTTTGCTGCAACACTTGTTTGATTGTTTGTGGACCAGACCAGTGTCTAGGAAATGGTTCCGAATCAACTTTATTAGATGAGGCGCATATGCAAATACAAAAACTTTGTTTTCTGGATTTGCAGGGCTCACGAACCAAGTTTTGTCTGACGGATCAAAAGATGTATTTTATTAAAAATTTTTTAATTTCAATATTTTTATTTTTCCTACCAGCAGAAATTCCAAGTTCCTTCCACAGAGATTGGTTGGTAGGACCCATGTCCGATACTACTCCAACTACTGGGTAACCAGCATCATGAAGCTTCACTATCAGCTGATTCACAATACTTTGCGTCATTTTGCAATCAAACGAGAAAAATACTGGCTTCTTCCAGGATGCTTTGAGACCCCGCACCATCGCAACCTGAACGTAGTTACAGGGTGGGCGTACCATGCCAATAGATGAGCCGTTCTCGTAGGTCGATGCAACTTTCATTTCGTCAAACATAAGAACGCAAACCTTTTCGTCTTCCGACAGTTCGTTTGCGTTTGAGAAATGAAGTACGCCTTCTTCGAACCTAACTTTCCGAGCCCACCTCTGCAACGTTGGAACATGCGGAAGAGGAAACCCTTTCGCATATAAATGGTTGTAACATCTGGGCCCAGCAGCATGTAGGCACACTGCATTCGAAATATCCTCCCAACACCAATTTTTGGATATGTTTGGATATCTGTAAAATGTCAGTCATTAAAATGTAACTAAAATGAACTAACTTTACAATACGTACTTCAGTCTTTCTATTTGTCCAACTGTAAAAATATTTTTGAGGCTGGCATTAAGGACCACTGACTCCTGCGCTTTCTCTGCTAGTTGCTTCTTTAGGTTAGAAACTTCTGCCTCCAGCTTTTTAATACATTTTTTTAGGTCCATTATCTCTAAGAGATCTGAACACTGAAAACTAAATCGAAAAATAATTTTAAACTTCTTGACCTTGAGACATTTATTTCAAGTTTTTGTTGTGTCTCAACTTGTCACTTAAACTTGGTTAAAGCCCACCGTGACCAGTAACGTACTTTAAAACAATTTTAAAATAATATTTTTGTAACGATTAGACTCAACAAATTGTCGAAAAAATGAATGTATTTAGAAAATGTGGAATTTGAATTCATTCATTCAATCACTCCTAACGTTCTCAAATCTGACTTGTTTTAATCGATATCTTATGAACTGCTCATCCGACGAAAGATCCAATTACACATGTTGGCTTTTCATCTTAACATCTTTAATTTAGTACATTTCTAGCTCAATATCTGAATTTTAAAGTGAGAGATCGGAAAAATGGAAAAACCACAATATCTCGAAAATACCATTAAAAAATTTCATTTTCGAACTCAGCAAGAAAAATTAGGTTCATATGTACATAGTAAATGCATAGAAACAAAATTAAATTTTAACTTTCGTTGAAACGAAACACATAAATTGCTTCTTTGATAGTTTTGGAACTACCCTTGAACGGTTTCAATATAATTATGTACACCATAATTGCTTGCCTATGTTCGGCAAAATTTGATCCCGTTTAAATTTTCATCATTTTTTCAGTAGAGTACAACGAGAACCATTGACACGATCGGTCCCTGCATATTTGCAAGCAACAACAGCTAAACAAAAAAAAAAAAAGTTCTATTGTACAAATTTAAAGTCTCAAATAAATCTACCAAAATATTGAATTTAATATTAAAAAAACGTTTTTAAATTGGAATGTTTTTTCACCCTATTATATAACGTTGTATGCTACAATATGTATAGCTAGCTTACTTACTCAGTTTGAGTTTCGAACTCAGCATATGTTATATGCAACTCCGAAGATGATGCAGGTAATTCTGCGCTTCCAAATATAGCAATACTTTGAAGTTGTTCGTGGGGTTTTGTGATAGATAAAATAAAAAAAATTATGAAAACTAAACATTGTAGAGGAAATTTGATAAGTCTTACTTGATACACTACTCCCATTAAGTTTTGAGGAAACATTTTCGACATTCTTTAATTTAAGCGGCTGGGTCTATCCGCATGTGTTTGTGAAACCTAAAAAGTTAAAAGATGTTGAACAAAATTGCATGTAAATAGCAAACAAATCAAGAACTCTACCACAAACTGCACTGCTGTGAGCAGATTTTGAGTTCACAAATCGTTTTGGTGCTGCAGATGGCATCAATCTGCACTTTTTAGTTCCAAGAGGATTTATGAAATCAACTTGGTCGAAATGCTTGTGGCAAACACGGCCAAGAGTCAAGTCCTGGCCACAGCTTTCGATCCACCGTCGACGCCTTCCCTCATCCGTAGGAACGTTAAAAAAAGGAATATTTTCCTTCGAATCAACAGCTCGACATAATTCACAAAAATGCGGCATTGTATTTAAATTTGTAAATTAACACTTTTTAGGAAAAATTCACTTTTTTAAGAAAAGTTCACATGCGAAAATAAAATACTTTTCTTGTTGACAGAATTATTACGTTTTGTTTTGCTCGATTTCGACATTTCCAGCACTTGAAAATAAGAGAGAAAGAGGCAACATTTTTTAGTGCAGTAACCATGTTAGTTAAATCATAGTTTCCATGACGCTACGTCACTTCATCAGTAAGCTTTGTTAGCTGACGTTTAATAGTCTGCAAGCACACTAAATTTTATTTTCTGAATTGACTAGTTGAGAATCATAACAAAACATAAAGCACAATGCACACACTCATTCTTTCCTCCTTCACAAGCAATTGCTTTTGTAGCTTTTTTGATATTACACATTTCTTGACGAGCGCTCCGTTAAAAGCTTTTCTGGCGATACGAACGAAGTTGCATGTGCTATATGTAAATATCGGTTTGCTCACCGAGAAGTAATTTCTTTATTTGTGTTTTTGGAACAATGTAAAATTTAATATGTATTTTACAGAGCTGTTTGTTCCATAGTTTTAGTGCGAAAAACAAAAAAATATTACAGTCGCAAAATGCATAAAAGGAACAAAAATATATAGAATATGTATATAAAATCCTAAATAAAAATGTTGTAGCCTTAGCTTTGTCTCATGATATAAAAGCTACGTGGTGTGAATTCGGTGTGAATCGGTTAACCGGTCTTCGTGAAAATGATTTTTTAAAAATATTTTTGTATGAGAGCCACATTGAATATGAACCCTTAATAAAAAGCTATGCTTCTATGCCTTTGCCTCTTAATATAGACGATACGATTTGGCTTATAATTTGTTTCTTTCATCAAGCCAAATAAATACCATTCAAAATTAGAGTAGCTGAAAGTAGCTAAAGGCACAAATACAGTTGAACACACAATTGAAATTGATTATAAGCTAAGTATTTTCTTATGTGCTCTTGAATTCTCAGAATGACTATGGAATCAAAAAGTGACGCCCGGATCTAGTTTCGAAGATACAGCCATCGGAAGTTGCGCATATAGTTTTTCTAAAAATCTATATAACTCAGACACGCCTGCATTGATTTCCAAAATAAGGATGTCATATGAAAGGTAATATAATAAGCTACAATATTGATCAAATCCGGCTCGTAGTTTTCGAGATATTACGACTTTTCCAGAATTCGGACCGATTTTTTTTTTTAAAAAGTTATTTTTTCAAAAAAATTCGGTCTACAGTCTTATTAACATATTTATAAAGCTCAATTTATTCCCTTTAAAATAATATAACATTTTAACAAAAATTTTTGACATTAACCCTTTCTAACCGAAAAAATGTTACTTTGTTTGAGAATTTTGTGCTGTAACTTGCCGATGCCGAAATGCCTCCAAAAGATCTGATTTGTTGGTGAAAATTGTAGATATTGAAGAGATGAACAAAACCCCAGCATCAGATGCAATAAAAATCAGTTTGCTTTCGAGCTATATCGAAAAAACCACGTCAAAGCACGAAGTGATTAGCGATACACGACACGCATTTGAAGTTAATATGTTCAATGCTCATCTGGATATATTCACTGGACAATTGCGCTCAAGGTTCGGAGGAACCCAAAAAATATCCAAAAACTTTCGCTGCATTTTCCCTAAAAATTTACTTGCCATGAATGACGATGATCTACGGACAGCAGCAGAAGAATTATTTAGTCTATACTCCGAAGAAATTTCATCAGATTTTACAAACCAGCTTTTATCCCTTCGAAATTTAATTTAAAAAAAATATTTCACGCGACACATCAATTAAAGAATTATTACAATATTTAATAGAAAACCATTCCTCTTTTTTAAGTGATGTCGCAGACGTAATGATCAGAATAAAATTGTATTTAACATTACCAGTAACCGTTGCTTCAGCAGAACGGTCTTTTTCAAAGTTAAAAATTATTTACGTTCTAGTATGTCACAAGTCCGATTATCTGCTTTAGCACGGGTGAACGGGCGAAAAAAACCAATATTGGTGAATTAATTGATGAATTTGCAGAAAAAAATGTTAGACGTTCCAAAAGATTTGAATAGGACATCAAGTAATACTATTATTTTTTTACTAATAGAAACTTATTTTTACAATTAAAGAAATATTCCTTTTTTTTAATTCAAATTTGAATTTCTATAACTTTCATCGACATGGGGCACACCTCATAAATGATTTTGCAGGGGGTCCTATTGTCTCTCAAACTGCACCGGTTGGATCAACTCGGTTTCTTACGCTTGCAGATTCAACGATCAAATCAATTGTACCAGCTGGGTTGATTCGGTTACTTAGGATTGCAGTTTCAAAGATCAAAAGAATGTCACGAGTTGGGTCGTTTCAGTTACTTGGGTTTGCCGATTCAACGATCAATAAATAGTTTGGGCTGGGTTGATTCGGTTACTTAGGTTTGCTCATTAGAAGATAAAAAAATTGTTTCAAGGGGGCCTCACTAAGATTTTCGCGGGTGGGCCCCTCAACTCTTAGTTTCTCGTCAAAAACATCGAGATAATCACCAACAAAATCAAACCCCGGAGGAATATTTCAGGAGAGGAAATTACGTTCCTCTGTTGGACAACGTTGTGACGGACCTCAAAGAAAGGCTCTCTCCAGACGTGATGAAGCTTTTTGGGTTGAGAGTGTTTCTGCCTCGGACTTCCTATACAGCAGAGGACATAGAAGAAGTTCATCTTGTAGCAGAAACGTACCAGAAGCTTCTGAACACTCCCTTTTCGAGCGTTATTGCAGAATTCGAGTTGTGGGAAGCTAAATGGGAACGAACTGTTGTTGGTTTCAAAAAAACATTAGTTAATTCTCCTAAATTTTTTGTTGAAATAGAATAAATTCGTTGGTTTCAAAAAAGCATTTTTCTTTCTTTATTTTTTACTTTCCATTTATTTCTCTAATGCTGTGTTGTTGGGTACTTTTATTGTTAAGTTATTAATGTAATACGTTTTTAAAACTTCACAGGAGAAATTAAATGTTTTTTTACCTGTCACCCCCGATCACAGAATCGAACCTG
Organism: Meiosimyza platycephala; assembly: GCA_963662105.1. Lineage (NCBI taxonomy): Eukaryota > Metazoa > Arthropoda > Insecta > Diptera > Lauxaniidae > Meiosimyza > Meiosimyza platycephala. The sequence continues at coordinate 38,449,390 of OY759210.1, read as the reverse complement.
TGTTCTGCGCCATACCACTGTTCAAAAATGCTCATCTTACCCAACTCAGCCACCGACATCATTTTTAAGATATACTAAAATGATGTTAAACTGCGCATGTAACATGCATGTCTAATCAGGGAAGCTCCTGGTTCAAACCCCGGCGATGACATATTTTTTTTTTTTGTTATTTTTTTATTTTTTAATTTAAAAGTATTTACATAAAAAATAAAAAAAAAGTAGAGAACTTTAAAATATTGAAAATATCTTGAAAACTGCCTTTTATATTAAAAAATAATGGACTCGTTTTTTACTATTAACATAAAAGGCAGATTTCAAGATATTTTCAATTTATACAAATACAGTTCTCTACTTCTTTTTGTTTTTTAAATACCTTTAAATTAAAAAAATAAAAAAAAGTTATGTCGTCGCCGGGGTTTGAACCAGGAGCTTCCCTGATTAGACAATGGAAGTTTTTTATTTGCAATATCAGTGAAACATTTTGCTGATTACGCTAAAATATTTTGTTGTAAAATCAGATAATTTGAATTTGCAAATCCAAAGAACAAAGGGTTTTGATTTTGCAAATTTTTTCTTTGATTCAAAGAAATGAATAGTTGAATTCCACAAATTTTAATCATAGAATTGCAATTCTTTGATTTTACCAATCTTGTTTTTCCTGTGTAGTTGGAACTTGTAAACAGATTGTAAGCAGCTGCTAATATATGAAATATAGCTACAATCTAAATAATAAAAAAGTCAGTATCGTGTAAGAAAATTAGTTAATTTTGTTGATTCCGTCATTTTTTTATTCCAGTTTTTTCAGAGTGCAAAAAAGTAAGTTAATTTTGATCGTTTGGTTAGTTTCCGGTTTTTAAGTTTGCAAAAACTAAATTTTGTTCGTTTTTTGTTTTGTTTTTCGGTTTGCAAATTATTGGTTCAGCTCTATTTTTGAAATGCGGGCTTTTTTGGGAGGTATCATGACCCCCGTGATCCCCCCTTGAATCCGCGGCTGCATGGGAGGTGCCAAGGCTTATAGTAACCGACATATCTATACTAAATTTTATTAGGATTACTCTTATAGTTCACCAAATATAGCAAAAAACGTTCTTTGCTTGTATTGGAGGTGCCACGCCCACTGATGCAATCCCGTTGAACTCCATTTAGTTTCAAAGCTTTTAGTAACCGACACCTATATACCAAATTTTAAAAAGATTACTCTCATAACACACTAAATATAACATCTAACGTTTTTTCTTGTATGGGAGGTGCCACGCCCACATGTACTATTGCGCCAATTAAAATACCTTATAGCAAGTATATCTACCATGCTAAATTTCATATCGACTGCATTGTCAGTTCTCCTATTATAACGTTTATAAATATTGTGGGCTGTGCCACGCCCTTCAACGAGTTTTGCCAGTATAGTGACATAGCATGTTATGATGACTGTTTTCAGTGGTATTATCTTTAAAATTTTAAGGAAAATCGTTAATGCAGTTTTCGAGAAAAATTGAATCAAAATTTTCAATTAGTGAAAAGTGCCACTTTTGGCAAAATTTTAAATATTTATGATATGCATCTGTGTACCAAATTTCATTACAATATCTTGAATGGCTTGCGAGAGTTGACGTTATAAAAAATAAAGTTTAGTGCTGTGCCACGCCCCTGTTATAGTCTTTAAAAACTTAAAACCTACCACGATCTTAATTTTGTTTACATGTACCGGCCAAACTAGTTTTTAGGCCATACTAGTTCTGTGGAGCCTAAAGATGTGCAATAAAACATTATTTTTGTGTGTAAAAATTAAAAATTACAAAAGGTGAAAAATTGGTAAAGCCATACAATATATATATATAGCTTTGAACGACCGTATCTCAGACAATTTTCATCAAAAATTCCTTTGTGGATTACCATTTTGATGGAAACTACGTCATCTTTCTTTTCTGCGAACCAATGACTATAACTAAATCCACACAGAAAAATGTTGTACTCAAAAGTTTAAATAAGGACAACAAATTGAAAATATTCGGGTTTTTTAAATAATCTTTTTGACTTAACTTATTTAAAAAATAAGTTTTTTGACTTTATAAAGTGCCATTTTCAGCCCCGTGCGCAGAAATCATCCAAGGGGGGGTTTTCACTAGGATATTTCATGTCAGGTTATAAAGTTCGTAAAAAAAGTATTTTTGACTAAAAAGCATACAAAAAAAGACAAAAATACAAAAATTGTTTTATATATACACCTAATTCTATTTTAACACGGTCTTTTTTTACATGATTTTGATTTAACACGGTTTGAAAGTAAACAAATTTTAAATTTTTTACACGATTTTATTCCATTTAGCACGATTCAAAATCTTTTGGGCTTAAATTTTTTTTTGGTTAAATATACAGCCCCTTCATGGTTGGCTACAATCTTTTTTCTCTACATGGTTGGCGACAGTCTCTTATAGTTGTATCCAGAAATGTCAAAATTTGGAGACAGCTATTTTGCTATCGCCAAAATGAAAAAGTGCACATAAATAAAAAAAATAATTACAATTTATATGAAAAAATGTTTTTCAAAATGTTCTTTCAGTACAAAAATCAGCACCAAAAGGGAATATGAACGAAATATTGAAATTTTGAAAAATAACCACAATTTTTAAACGGATGACATGCTTGATGCACGTATTGGGTTTCTAAAAAGAGTCCTTTATTTCGTTACAAACGTATTTATGATTATCATTTTAATTTTTTTTTTAAATTTTTTTTTACCTTAAAAATTGAATAACCTATTCTTTTTGTTAACAACATAGCTGTTTTACAGAATTGTTTTTAGTTCCTGAACTTGTAATACATTTTTTGTTACATTACTTTTAAGCTTAGAGTGAATATCATTTTTTTTCTTTATTATATGTATATGTGATTTAATAAAATAAGCCTGAATAGTTGTTCTTAAAAAATCCTTGTTTTTCACTAATTTCAATAGGTTTTAAAGGTAAGGAACCAATCACCTATTTTGCATACGATCAATGTCTTTTTTTACACGTTTTTTTTTTGCACGGATTTTCCTGGAACAAATTACCGTGTAAAAACAGAATTAGGTGCATCGTTTAGCCTAAAGATGTGCAATGAAATTTTAATGCAAGAGCACTGTGGTTAGAGAAGTCTACGACAGCAGCTAAGTCAGACAACAAAATTTGGCAGTTTCATTGTATACTTGGCATGTGATAAGTGAGGGTAATTGGGCGGCCTACGGCCGCGGTTCAGGATTTAAATCCTTTAATATGTCCGAAAGCGGCTTTACCGCGGTTCAATCTACACTGGCTTCGCTATTTACATTGCTTTTACATTAAAATTAAATTGCATACACTTAGGCCTTTAATTAAACTAGTTTGGCCTAGGAAAAACTAGTTTATCCTAAGGACTAGTTTCGCCGGTGACATATACATATATGCTTATGTGTGTATAGTACATATGCATGTACATATCGGTCGTTCTTTTAATAACTGCACACTTTGTATTTTTATTATCTTTTTGAGCATGTTTTGAAACGAAATATCTCAAAAACTATAGGAAATAGGATAAAAATTATAGAATCTTTTTTGATAAGAAATACTATAACTTTATATAAAATTAAAAAGATTTAAATAAATTAATTTTGTTATTTAAGAAGATTTTTCTCGAAACAACTTTAATATAACATCTTCTTCTTTTTATATTTTTTTTTTATATGTTATTTCTCAATCAAACCTAAGAACGCATGTACTTTCATACCGAAATTTCCGACATAACTTTGGAAAATATCATAAAATGCATACAATTAGAACTCAAATTTTCCAAAATTATGGCGGGAATTTCGATATGAAAGTATAGGGTGTTTTTTTTAGAGGTATAGAACTTTAAAATGGAATAAAACAAAGATGAATTTTTTAAATAGACATGAAAATTACTTTATTCGAAAGATAATCTTCTGGCATTATAATTTAAATATGACTTCTGGCATATGAACGCCACGGCTAGCTCGGACGTAGTCTAAAATGGAGGTCCAATTTTCAAGGTATATCGCGAATTACGCGAGTAATGTTGGCTTATCGACGCATACTTTTGGCTTCACATAACCCCAAAAAAAAAAATTAAGGTGTGATATCACAAGATCTAGGCGGCCTTCTTGACTTCATAATTGCAAAAATCATGTGAATTTTGAGTGAAAATAAAGTTGAAATTTTAGTGACTATAATAAATTTGCACAATTTGGACGCGTTGTTCATGCGTCAACCTGTTCATGATGAAATGGCAAACCAAACTGAATATAAATGACATTAGAGTTGCCAGATTTGACCACAAAATCCCAGTTTTATCTCTATTCGAAAAACAAACCTCTAAAAAAAACACCCTTTACATGCAATCTTAGGTTTGATTGAGAAATAACATATAAAAAAATTTAAAAAAAACTGAAGATGTTGTATCAAAAATATTTTGAGAAACATTTTTGTGAATCAAAAAATTAATGGCAAAAAAGATTTCAGGAAGTATTAGTTGGGAAAAATTTTGAAGCAAGATAACCTTACCAACACTTTGAATTTCTTCTTCTTCTCCCAAAACAAGGTTTTTTTCATGAAAAACAGAATATTTAAACGACAACTTTCGCTTGGAACTGGTTTGTGAAATATCGGAAGTTGCGGATAAATTTTCTAAAAATTACTAAGAGTATAAGCTGCAGACCTTTTAACTGATCTTAACAAAATGGGCATCATTTGAAAAGTATATACATACATACATATGTATGTACATAAGTACATTTTTAGTTGTATCATTTATTATACCTTTTTCCATACATACTTACATAAGTATGTGAGTTTTTTTATTTTCATAAAATTATTAATTTTTCGTAAGAGGCGTAAGTCTTTTTGGTTTTTCATTTAAGTAAGAACATATTGTCAATAAAAGTCTATGTAAGAAAATTTTCAATGGGGGGGGGGTTGAACCCCCAAAATCCCCCGTGCGCATGGGCCTGGCCATTTCGATAGGAAATCTGATTCTCTACAAAAAGTTTTAAGATGTGTATGCATTAAAAGTGTATAGTTTTTGAGTTATAGTTAAAAAAAATAAAAAATGGACAAATTTCCACCGTCCTCAAAAGTCCAAGCCAAAGCTTTATTGCACTTTTGGATTTACCATTTTTAGGGTACAATTGAACATATAAGAAAATGAAATACCTTTAAAGGGTTAGATCCTTATTCAAATACAGAATCAATATCATATTATTAGGGCAAGTAAAAATAAAATCAAAAATATGTAACATCATTAATTTGTACATTTTCTTTTGAACGAAGCTATTTAAAGACGGTCAAAAATAACTGGCCTCTTTCAGTTAAGCACAAAGGTAGTAGGCTATATAATAGTAAAAAAATAATTTAAAAATTTTTTCTCAGAAATGTTTAAGGTTAAAGTTGGAATTTCGGAAAAAAAATCTAAAATTACATGTCTTAAGTGTAGTAAAATAGAATTGAAACAATTTTAAAAGTTTCTGTCCATAAGAACTGGTTAATTAGACTAAACATAGGAAAACTGCATTATTTTTATTTTGGAATATTTTCTAAATTTTAAATTTTAAAAAATTCAAATTTCGTAAATTTTTGAACAGGTCTAATGTATATAACTCTGGAGTTACTCCGGAAAAAATCTCAAAAAAAAAATATGCTACAAAACAAGGACCATTTTACAGACTCCTAGACTGGTAATAATTAAATATGAAATGTAAAAATTTTTTAGTAATTCAAATAGAATCTTAAAATTAGTACAAATCAGTACCAATTGCTGAAAATCAGTACATTTGCGTACTGATTTCAGAATCTCGAAAAATCAGTATTTTCAAAGAAAATTAGTAAAAATCAGTACATGTACTGATAGAATCAGTACGTATGACAACCCTAAATGTAACCTCCCACGTCATGTTCTTGAAATTTGCACGTGCTCTTTTTACGCAAACTGCTCAGGTGATCGCAATAAATAAACACAAAACACAAGCACCTTCATTTTCTCCCTATTCCTCCTTAAGTCCTCCGTTCTTTCCAAAACTCCAAAAAATAAAAGCAAAAATGAAAATTTCTTACTAAATCCCATAAATTTTACTTCTGAAATTGACAAACCAGATATTTCCACTTCTCCTACTCTCTTTGTCCCAACTAGTACTGACTTCAATCCTACAATGGTATTTAAAAGGTTACTGGAATAACTATTCTGAATTACTAATACTTCAGAAAGAACATAACCCTTCATTATATCTTTACAAGAAACACATTTAGCATATAAAATTTCTCAATATACTTCAAAAGCTTATATTGGATATTTTCACACACTACTTCAAAACACCTGTAGCAAACAAGGAGTTGGTGTCTTAATAAAAAAAGATATTCCTCATAATATAATTGACATAATATCTAATATTTCCATTATTGCAATGGAAATTAATATCGGGTTTAAATTCATCTTAAACTCGTTGTATATTCCACCCGATCATATTTTTTTACCACTGATATTTTATCTACAGTATATTATCAAATATTTCAACACAAATTTTACTTTTATCATAAAAGTTTTATGTGACTTCAACTCGTGAAGCACCTTTTTGAGTTTTCCCTTCTCAAACGAGCGAGAAAAAAAAGTTGAAGATGCTATCTTAGCCTCAAATCTTATTGAACGCAATGACGGTTCACCAGCACACTTCCCCACTCATAGTTCATTTACACATAGCGACCTCACTTTATGTTCTGATTCTTTAGCACCCAAATGCACATGGAAAATAATCCATAACTTACATGGCAGGGATCATTTCCCCACAATAACTTAAATTTTCTCTAATTTCAATGTAGATAAAATCCCAAGAAAACCTAAATTTATTACAGATATAGCCAACTGGATGGAATTCCACAATTTCCTACCTCACAAAATATCAATAAAGAGGTTGCTTCAATCCAAAAAATAATACGTAGTGCAGCCCATTACCATATCCCGCAAACTAAAAATAAGTATTTTAATTCTTCCACCAGGGGGCGAATAAAGAACTCGAAAAATCAAGAGTTATTAAACAACAAGCATGCGCATTTTTTAAATCAAATCGCACAAATATAAACTTCATTATATACAAAAAAGCAAATTCTTGTTTTAGATACCACTCTAAAATTGCATAAAGATTCAGCATGTCAGGCGTGCGTCCAATGACACACCCTTATTTGTGCAAATTAACTTCCGTTAATGTAGTAAATCTTGAGGTGCTTTTCTTTTGAGCCTGGAAAAGGTATTCGATGCCATAAGCTTAGACGCCAGTTCATTCGGATGTAATGAACAAGTAATATAAACCCCAGTTCTAACCCCAAAAAGATCTGCCAAGTTAAAAATGCTAACTGGTAACTTGAAAAGAAGTGATAAATTCTGCAAATGGACTCCTTCTTTCTAAAAAAGACATTTCGAATCACTTTTTATCTAATTGGTCTTCTTTTTCAAAATATTGCAATTTCCATACAAATTTCATAAAAAAAAAAATATATGTTATAAATCAGTCGTATAGTTATTTCCGCCCTCTCTTACCTTCCGCAAAAATAATTGAAAATAAAATAACTTTTCGCAAGGTCGAAGATGTAATAAAAAAAAACTAAAGGAAAAACCCTTGAATTTGATACAATATCATATCCAATGATAAAAAATATTCCTTTATGTTTGAAAAACCCTCATAAATATATGGAAACAATCCAATATTGTTCCAATTGAAAAGCCAAATAAACCAAAAACCGAATTGAACAGCTATCGGTTCACATCCTTACTCCCATGTTTAAAGCTCTAGAAAAAATTATTGCCAATAGGCTAATGTTGTTTGCATTAAAAAATAATTATACTAGCAATAATCAAGTTGCTTTCAAAAAAAGCCAGGGAACATTAGGCATTTTATTACATCTCGAGCATAATATATCAAGTGCTATTTCAAACAAGAACCACGTCTCAAGATTTAGCTTGGACTTTGAAAAAGCATTTGACCGAATCGGTGTTAATGTCATTTCATGGAAAGTTGGTTAAAAATTTTTTTATTTTGTTTAAAGTTTTTAACCAACCGTACATTTAGAATTAAGATCGATAACAATCTTTCAGAATATCAGCACAAGGCTCACCAATATTAGTAATATTTTTTTATAATTGCTTTCGATCAAATTAGCAATATTATTTCAAAGTATAAAATTAAACATTGCATTTATGCAGACGATGTCTTACTATTTTCCAAAAACAATGATCTGCACGTTGCTTAAATTTTTTTTTTCTGATATTGTGAAAGACATTTCTAATTGGGCACTTTAATCAGGTGCAAGTATATCATACCAAAAATGTAATAATCTTTACATACATTTGTAAAAAGAAAAATTGTCAAAATCTAAATCTACTTATGCTACAATAACTTTAAAGAAAATGTTTTTTCTCTTTTTTTTAGAATTGGAAGTTGTGGGAAATATATTGCATTAACCCTGCAATGCACTAGCCTAAAGTTATCGTCATAATCTTCAGAGTATGTCAATTCACTAAAATCACACAACCTCTTTTCTTTTCAGGCCCCTATCTACCCTGGGACTGCGTTAGCATTGCTTCGGGGTAGGGCCCATAGAAAAAGTTAAATATTTAAGAATTCCTGGCATTATATTCGACTCATCTATGAGCTTTAAGCAACATTAAATTAACCTTAGAAAAAATTAGTTGTACGACTTAATATAATTAATTATTTATCATCGAAACATTGTTATATGTTACATTTGAACTCTTCTTAATGTAAGTAGATTATATTATCTGTCATTGACTATGGTTTGCCTATTTATGGAAAATGTGGAAAAAACACAATTCAGCAATTATATGCGCCATATCATTTAGCCGTTCTTAAAAGTCATCTGTTTGTAAAGGTCTCCACTCTTTTCCAACAACACCCATCAAAAACCATCAACGTACCTCACGGCTCATTCCAAAAATATTTATGTCTAATACCATAAATTTGCACAACGATGCAGCAATGAGGCGTAAAAAGAAGATGAAGCACTCTTTGATATAATTGATTGCACAAAAAATATCAAAATTCCACTAAAATTATTACTAACAAAAACCAGCAAATTTCCACCTTGGATTTTCAGTACTCCTTCAAGCATTACCTGCCTTCTACAATATTCGAACAAAGCACCAGCAATGCAGTTTATCAAAAACTTTTTCTTGAAGAATGTGCCAGATGGAAAAAACTTAGTTGGAAATGTATTTTCACTGACGGTTCCAAAAATATCAGCAATATTCAGGAAGACGGAAAATTTTGATAAAGGGTCTTCTTTATCCTAATATATCCGCCTATACCGCAGAGGTGATTACAATATACTTTGCTATCCAATTTGTTGCAACAATCAAAGGAAAATATGTTATCTGTATTGACAGTAAATCGTCTATCACAGCAATTCAAAATACCTACAACACCGATCCAATTGTTTCCAAAATCAGAGATCATCTAATACAACACCCAAAAATATCAAATTATTATGGATTCCAGGCCACTGTGGTATAAAAGGTAAAGCGTTTGCTGATTCTGTTGCTAAAGAAGCTTCTAAGTCTCCATCTATATACAGTGACTTATAAGACCTTTCATAAAAAATCTTTTCCTCAATTATTTCGTTTTATTTTTGTATTGAAATACAATTTTATAAAAGTAAGTACACAAAAACTTAAAGTAGCGGCTTCCTTGCTCGTTCAGGGCCTGTTTCATAATAAAGTACAAAGTAATATTATTAGTCTTGTAGCTTGTACTTAGTACAATTTCGTTTCATAATAAAAAAGTACAGAAGTACAAACTACAAGTTGTAAAATCGAAAGTACAAAATAATTTTTTAAAAGTACAAGATTCTATTTCTTAAACAGGTGCTAATACTACAAATATTTGAAATGTACAAGTGATTGTTTGTATTATTAATACAAATGTCAATTGACTTATAATTTCGAAATATTAGTGAAAACACCGTTACTTTTAATCACATTATCTCTCGTAAAATGTTGGATGATTTACTATTTAGTAGTGATGACGAACAATTGGATGATCTTGTGATTCGGCGGTCTTTGACTCGACGAAGAAAAATATATCGAATCAGAAATAACTTTCATTTCGAAAGTGAGTTTGAGTTTAAACAACGGTTCCGAATATCGTCGGTCAAACTCGAGACGCTGATGTTGGAGATTGGACCGCTACTTGCAGACCCTGCTGCTAGAAAAGGAGGTGCACTTTCAGAAATACGAAAACTTTGCATTGCCCTGCATTGGCTTGGAAGTGGCAGCCAGTTTCACACAATAGGTGATGGAGTGAGTAAAGCTTCTGTTTGTAGATGTGTAAAAAAAGTGGTCACTGCTGTCAATAAACGTTTATTCCACACAGTAGCTGCATGGCCAGATAACACTGCGGCAACTATAAACTCGTTTTATAATATATGGCCAATTTTCCTCACGTGTGTGGAGTAATATTTTTTTTTTTTTTTATTTTATTCATTCATATTCACATATAATCTATAAAGTATTACAAATATAATAATTTAACAAATTTTATATGAGAATAGTAGAAGCATTTTGTACAAATTTAACAAAGTAGTGCTAAATGCCACTTCAAAATTATATAACATAAAACCAAATCTTATGTGATGGGTGTTTAATGTGTGGTGAGTAATAATGATTAAAATTTTAAATATAGTAATAAATTAATTCAACAGTAAATTATAAAAATTAGAAAAAACAAACTATATGCAAAAAAAAAATTTTAAAGGAAATTCAAGAAGAAGAAGAGAGTTATAACACTTTAACTTATTGAAACAAAAAAAAAAGAATTACACAGCAGATAAAAATCATTTCAAACATTATGATACACTATGCATCAATGACTCAATTTCATCAAGATTCAGTCTTAAAAGCCATGATCTTGTACTTCTTAGAAAAACACGTAACGATCTCATTGATTTAATAATATTCGGAAGTTTATTAAATAATCTGCAGGACAATATTGGAAAACAGTTGCGGAAATATGTTGTTCGGAAAGGTGGGATATTAACAACTATGCTATAGTTTACTCTGAGATTGTAGCTCTCAGAACTCCTACTACAAAGATATCCACTTCTAAGGAAGAATATTGTAAGAACTTTGTAATAGTATAGGTGTCTCAGTGGTAGAATATTTAAAAATCTAAAAAGATCCATGGAATGATGCAAACGGTTTCTGTTACAAATTATTCTTATTACACATTTTTGTAGAGTCAGTAACTGCCCTATTTTATTTTTATATGCTCCTCCCCAACAGGAAATTCCATATTGAATTTTTGAGTGAAAAATTCCATAATAGAATTTTTTCAGAATCTCCGTTGAACAAATCTTTCTTATAGAATAAAAATTTCGTATAACCGATCGAAAATAAGTTTTTAATTTTTGAATGTGTTCAGCCCAACTCATGTTGCTGTCAATTATACACCCAGGTACCTAAAATGTTGTACTGGTTCAATTAAGAAGCAGTCGTCATTGCAAGGCACATTGCTATTATAGGTTTTTTCATTTGACTCTAGTGTGGTTGAATTTATATAATTAAATCTTTTGCAATTTGAAGCATGAAAGACGAATTGAATACCTGGATGTACTTTGGAAGACAGACTTGGAAAAAATATTTTTGTTTTGTTGCTAACAACCATATTGTGAACAGTGAACCAATTTCGTAATAAGTCAATATCTTTATTTATATCACAAACTAAGTTTAATGGACTATCGGCCACATATACAATGCCTAAATCGTCTGCGAATGCAGTTATTTTCCCAAACATTTTTTGTTCAAAAACAGAGTTGATATAAATTAAAAAGAGGATCGGTCCAAGGACAGATCCTTGAGGAACACCAATATTTATTTTTGTGGAGTTACTAAAAAGTCCAGCAACCTTCACTTTTTGCGTACGATCTTTTAGATAACTTTTAAACCAATGATACATAGCCCCCCTAAATCCAGATTTAAATAATTTTTCCAAAAGTATACTATGGTTGACCATGTCAAACGCCTTAGTGATGTCAACAAATAAGGCAGCACAAAATTTCTTGCTATCAAGCCCTTTATTAATTGTTGTACAAAAATCAAGTAAGGCATCCTCTGTTGACATACCTTGTCTAAAACCAAATTGCATTGAGCTCAAGAAGTTAGTTTTATTTAAAAAACTCAAAACACGTTTTTTGATTGCTTTTTCAAACACTTTAGATATTTCCGACAGGAGTGAAATAGGGCGATAATTACTTTTTTCTTTTGAGTCACCTTTTTTGAATAGGGGTATAACAATTGCACATTTTAAACTTTCAGGGTAATTTCCACTTAAAATGCTCTGATTAAAAATATACGCTAGAACATCAACAATATAAAAGGAAATGTTTTTCAACAACTGGTTTGAGATACCATCGCATCCACATGAGTTGGACCCATTTAGAGACGTAATAATATTTAAAAGTTCTAAGGCCGATATCGACTTAAAATAAAAACTATTACTGTTTATTGTATCCCGTCTAAGGCCTGAAACAGTGGAGTTTCCAAAAGTATCAAGAAGATTATGTTGCATGGTTTGTGAAGCAACCGTCGCAAAGTAATCATTAAAAATATTTGCAATTGTGGAGCAATCGGAAACTATTTCAGAGCCGCTACTTAACACTAGAGGCTTATCATCTTTTACATTTCGACTTAAAATGTTGTTCAATAACCTCCATTCCTGTTTGATGCTGCCACTACATTTTTCAAATTCAGCTTTGTAAAAGTTATTACGACATTCTGTAATTTCATTTCTTATTTTTTTATTCAAATATTGCTCGGGTGCTTTGACAGTTTTACACCTAATTTATTTTTCAATTTAATTTTATTTAAAATTTCTAGAGTAATCCAAGGTTTTAACCTTTTATCTTTATTCCTTGGTCTTATCACATAGGAAGAATCCAATATATGATTTTGAAGGCAATTAATAAAATTTTCATATGCTAGTGACACATTGTTCTCACGGTAGACCTCCACCCAACTTTCAAATCGCAGTCTATCATACAGAATATTATAATTTATTTTAGTAAGCACTTCAATGGGAGAGCACATATATTCCTTAATAATAGGCCCGTCATGTTATGATCTGTAATTTGAAGGTCGATATTGACAGGTACACATGAGTCAGTACCTATATTACAAAAGCGGCCTAACACATGGTCTAAACAGGAGCCAGAAGAAGGTCTCGTCGGTTCGTCAATAAATGAATGGAAACCATATTCAGAGACTAACGCATAGTAAGAGTCGGCAATATCATTGGATGCCAGAGTATCTAAGTTAAAATCGCCCAACAGTATAATATTCTCATTTTTTTCTCTGCAGAAAAAACTAAGCAATTCATCAAAAAACTCTTGAATAGCGTATGCATGTAACCTGTAAAAGCAGACGAAATTCAAAGTAATGTTATCAATTTTGCAGCATATTTTCATAACATCAGCACTAGTAAAATTGCAATTTATAATTTTACAATCATGATAAGTTTTTACAAAAACCCCCACTCTACCTGCTGAATAATTGTCATTTGCAATCGCCAAAAAATTGTATCCCGGTATTTTAAAATCATCAACTTCAAAAGAGAAAATCCAAATCTCTGAGAGAAACACAAAATCAGGCATAGTTTTAAAAGACGCAAGATGAGCTACTAATGTATCGAAATTTTTTCTAATACTTCTAATGTTTTGATGCACTATAAAAACTGAATTTCCATCAACAATGTTTAAATGAAATGATAAATCATCTGTATTTTTAATGTGGTCAATGCTAGGGTTGTTTTCGATATCGCTAAATTCAAAAAAATTCATTGAAAGTAAAATTAAAAAAGACTATTTAAGCTTCAAAAGATCAATAGAATTTCTTATTATCACAACCCCATCATTTTCCACTTTTCTCATTAAGATTTTACCATTTTTAAACCATAAATACTTGTAATTCTTTTTCTTTTTTACTTTCTTTGCTTCCATAAACAATGCTCTATTCTTCTTCGTTAGACTCTCATTAATATAAATATTATTTTTGTTTTTATCACCAAATATAGATGTGTTAAGATTTTTTCTTCCATTTCTTTTGCTCTGCATAATCTTGTTCTTCAAATGAAGAGAAGCTAATTGCATGCATATTATACCACCAGTTGTCACTTTATTCTTTCTTTCTCCACCTGTATTCTCCACCACCGTGCTTCGCTTGTGATCAACGACGAAACATTTCACAACATCATCATTGTTTATATTTACATTAAGAGCTGTCAAACAGATTTTTTGAACGAATTCAAAGGCATTGCCGTTGTTAACAGCAGAAACATCAATAATTTCTATCATGTTTCTTTTTTCTTTTTGCTCGAAATCATTAATTTTGTTTTCAAGCGTACTTACTCGCTCTTTTAGTAAGTCATTTTCGCTTCGAAGATTGTTGACACTGTTGAGAATTTCCGAATTTATTTGTTTTAGAGTGATGATCTCTTTGTAAAGCAGTTGAAGGGTTACTACATCATTCGACCTTTCATTTATCTCGATATTTTCGTTTTGAGATTGTGTTGTAAGTTTAGTAACTATTTGAGGCTTAAAGTTTTGGCGGTTCTGTTCTTTATGTTGCGCTATTATTTCTGAGGTTATTGCATTGGGTAATGTCAAAGGTTGTTGTTGCAGCCGTACATTACCGGGCTGCTGTTGTTGTTTATTATTGTTTTCTTTTGCGATTATTTGTTGCTTAGAGTTTTGACGATTTTGTTCTTTTTGTTGCGTTTTTGTCGCTGTGACTATTGCATTCGGTGATGTCAAAGGTTGTTGTTGCAGCGATTTGCGCCTAAGTGCACTACACTTGTCGCATTTATATTTAATATTTTCTGCGATCATATAATTAAGTTCTGATTCTTGCAACTTTACACACAAGTAATGAATAAAACTTTCACATTCACTGCAAGAAACCTTATTTGAATCACTGCGCTCAATCCTCCGGTTGCAAGCTGGACAATTCATATTGTTTTCTTAAATTTATTGAAGAGTTAAGCAAAACCACGTCTACACACCCAACGACACACTTTGCAATAGATGGTTCACTGATTCCTATTGACGCTCCAGCTGAAAACGAAGCGGTATTTGTTGATCGACACGTAACCCATTCGATTAACTGTATGTTCGTTTGTGGCCCTACAGCAATGTTTTACTACGTAAGTGCAAAGTGGCCTGGAAGTGTTCATGACTCACGAGTTCTTCGAAACAGTACACTGTATCGCAGAATGGAAGCACAGAACGTTTTCCCTAATGCAGTTTTATTAGGAGATTCTGGTTATCCTTTGAAGTCGTGGCTCATGACACCTTTGCATCATGAACCAAACAGCCCTGCTGAAAGAAGGTACAACCAGCGACTGAAGGCAACAAGACAAATAGTTGAAAGAGTCTTGGGCATATTAAAAGAAGTTTTTCCATGCTTAAACTACCTTCGACTGAACCCTACATATGCTTGCAAAATGGTGAAATGTTGCACAACTCTTTGCAACTATTCAAGGATGGGTACAGAGGAAGTTTTTGGCAATGAAGAAGCTGAAGGGGACTTTGTTATGAAACCCGAAAATCTGGATGAAGACGATCAAGAAGATGCAGCAGTTTCAGCAAGGTTAAGGCAACATCAACTTGTCAATTTAATGGTTTAAAAATTATTTTCTATTTATTGTATTCAAAACACAACGAAGAATAAATATACTCATTACTAAATAAATTATGAATTCCAGATACTTTATTTATAAAATATTAGAATAATGAACACAAAAATTAAGGACAAAGAACATTTGAATAGACCTTTACAAAGTAATAACTTATTTTTTACTGCCTTTTTTAAGAAATCAAAATATTGTTATAGTTTTTGTTAACGTCTTCATCGATAATAATGGTATCACGCGGAAGTGTGTACATTGTTTCATTAATGTCACCTGTATTAGTGGTGGCAAACTATCGATAGCACTATCGATACTATCAATAGTCTTAAATTTGTTGGCACTATAGATGGTTTTCTAAGGCTATCGAATATTTTCACTGTCGAACTTTTGCCACTATTGCAATTGGAATTGGGTTTTCTACATTCCAGCTACATTCAAAGCAACAAAACTTTAATGGTTTTATTATTTAATAATAATAATTGAACGATAAATTTGAAAATTTCGACGAAAAATAGATTTTTTCGTTTTTTTAAATTGTTCGGACATTTTTCCGTAGGAGGTGTAGTTTTAAGAGGAATCGCAGTTAAAAATTACGGTTTTTTTTTTTTTAATTAAATTTAACAACAACCTCTAAATATTTCCGTCTAAGAAAATTACTGCTTTTGTCCAACACAAGGAAGTATCTTTTGCCCAAGTTTTAGCTTCATAGATTCTTTTTTGTCAAAGAAAAAAGTTAAAAGTCTAATAAACCGGTTTTCCATAATTTTTTCGAAAAGCTTTAAGATTACATACATTGTAAATGGTAAAACAAAAAATGTAGATCTTTTTAATTCCTACAACTTTTATATTAAACTTTTTTCATAAGGATGCTTGTTCGACAATATTCCGCTGTCATAGTGCTGTAACTATAATTATTTTTTTTTCTCGTTTTTACGACTAATTCTACTGGACTAAAAATGTCGATGCTATATGTTTTTTAAATAAAAATAATTGTTAGTAGTTGGAAAAAAATCTAGACTTTTTCTAACGTCACTATTGCAGTGACAATATTAAATTTCTTTTTGTTTTTTAAAGTAATCTAACTATCGATAGTCTATCGATAGTTTCCAGAAACTATCGTCCACTATCGATGGTCAGGACTATCGATAGTTTGCCACCACTAACCTGTATAGCAGCTTTGTGGAATACCCATTTCTATTTCCAACTTCCTGCATTCCATTTTCGTTTTGTAAATTTGCAGTTTCAACAATTTTACTTGAAGTTGTCTTTTGGCGTCTTCATCCTTATTATTACCTGAAAAATTATATCCATAACATAATAATTAATGATTTGTAAAGTACTTAGTTGGTATGTACTTACATTCTTGGACAATGGGCTTCTGAGCTGAACGTTTACTCGTTTTTGGAAGTGTAACTATGGAAGATGAAAGTGAAGGTTCGAAAGCAGGTTCAGGAGCATTTTCGTCTACATCTATAGGTGTGATGCAAATTTCTTCCTCCAAAGACTCATTCATTGGGAACCCAACAACTGTCGGTGAATCCTTGCCTAAAATGTCAAGCACAGCCTCGTCAATATCACTGAGAATTTTGTCTTTCCCTCTTTCTCCCCCAGTTTGTTTTGCATTGTCAACTTTTTTCTGAAATAAAAACAAGGACTCGAACATGACGCAATATGCTATATTGCTAATAGGCAAATTTACGATTATAGATTTACTCACCATGGTTAATTTTTTCACATTTGGCCACCAAACGTCCCTAATGTATGTAATTCCAATCCTTCGTATCAGACACCACTCCGATTGACTTGGCGTAGTTTCCAACTTCCTTCCATGCTCAAAAGTATTTTCGGCGGGAAAACACTTTTTATTAGTGTGAGTGAAAATTTAAGTTCACCCTTGTGTGGTGAGTTCGCTCGTGTGAGTGTGCCACTTTGTGGATATTTTTTCATAAAGTAGGGAATTTATAAGTCTTCACAGGATTGAAATGAAAAAAATTTATATTTTTTGTAAAGAAAACCATAATAAAATGTTTAAGGAAACGTTAGCACTTACATTATGTATCAATTTTTGATGATGTAAAAGAAAAATTAAACCAATTGTTTTTTGTGCAAAATTTTCAAAGTCTGGCAACTTTCAAGCTATCAAATGTTTTGAAACCGAAAATATTGCAATTATTAACCAATAATTAATGATTTTTTTATTATTTATTTTTATTTTTAGAATTTAGCTAAGGTTTCAAATATATAAAATATTACATTATCATATAATTGGAATTTTCAATTCAATTCGATTTTTTCACAGGACTTATGCTTGATATGTACTTCCACACATTACCTCCAGTGCCCGTCGAATTAGTGTCCTTATTGTTCGGCCATCTCAGACAGTTTTAAGCCTAAACTCTTCATTATGTGATATGCTTCATAGAACAATTGCATGTCACCGTACTCAATTCCATTATGCACCATCTTAACGAAATGACCAGCACCACCTTCTCCGAAACATTCACAACACGGCTCACCATCCGCCTCTACACAAATTGCTTGGAAAATTGGCTGAACAAGCCACCAAGCCTGTGGATGACCACCAGGCATCAAAGATGCAACTTAACGTGCACCTTCTTCGCCACCGCTAACACCAGAACCGACAGATTAATTCCCTTAGCACGTAACTCAACACAGCGTCGTGCTGTATATTGTTGTTTCTACCAATGGTGTCTGTTTACTTGGTTTTTCATTGCTTTCATCTCTCGCTATGAACTAGAATAATTTTAAAATAAAAAGAACTAAAGCAATATTATTTACCTTTTTATTGCGTTCCTCCAAAAAATATTTTTGATAATGTTGCAAATAGCAAATGAGAAATGTCAAAAGCAGCTGTGAATTTAAGAATGGTTCAAATTGGAATTCTGGTATTCACCACGGAATTCAGAATGGTTCAAAGTGGAATCCTGCTATTCACAACGGAATTCTGGTATTCACCTTTGTACAATAAAGAATGCCACTGTATTACTCTTTCAAATGTGTGATTGCAGAGAAAATTGTTTGGTAGAACCAAAACCAGAAGTTTCCCGCAAAATTTTAATTTCTTTTTATATAATTGCTTCAGGTAATACAAAAGTTAAATTGTTGAGCATATGATATCTTTTATAGGTGTCTACAAAATTTTGATATAAATTTAACTAAAATTTAATTTAATTCCGTAAGTTTTATCGAGGGGATGAAATTTGATTTATAGTAACTGGGGCTAATAGATGATAATATTTTTACCGGTCAAGTCATTACTTTTACTTTTAAGTAATGCAGATAAAATACATACTTGTCTAAAATATCTGCAATACGAGATGACCTAACCTATTAACGTGATTTTAGTCTCTTATATAAACATAAATTAATTTTCGAAAAAAGTTGTTATTCTCGAAAAAAATCTGTTTTCAGCGCAAACTTTAAGTGACTGTGCATACATGCGACAAAGAGTTGTGTTAGTGAGAACCACCTAGTTACCTTCAATATTAACTAGTCAAAGTATTTTTACGAGTTCTTTTGTAAGCCTTTTTTTCTAGAAATGCATTTTTTAATAAAACTTTTTTTACAGTAATCCCCGCTTATAAGCATTTCTGAAAATGATTGATTTTTGGTGCATATAAGAGTGAAATGCATTTAGAAAAACTCGTATATATGCATGAAAAGTGCATATATAAAAATTCGGCTATATCTACCAAATATGCTTATATAGAATCGTAGTTTCATATGCTGTTACTTAACGCCAACTAACTAGAACCCTACAAAAATATTTTTAAAGGCAAAAAGCTGTGAAAATAAACATTTGATATTTTATGAATATGTATTCCAGTAAAAAAATAAAAAGCAAATCAAAAAAATATATGTATAGTACATATGTGTATACAGAGTACATATATATATTGAATTGCAAAATTATTCTTTCTTAAAAAACAAGTAATCTTGGATTGAATATGACTGCAGCCCTTAAAAATATGTTCTTCAATGTCATCAAGTTCGTCAATAAACTTATTTATTGGCAAAAGGAACTTTCGAAGCGTGTCTAATGAGGCCAAAGCTGCACTCAATGAAGGAATTGGATCTATTTCAGCTGCAATGTCTGTTTCTTCATCATCCGATTGCAAAATAGGGCAAAAATTACATTTTCATTTAACTCTTCCCAGCATGGCAAGCTACTGTCAAGCACATTTGACATTACAATAGGAATGACACGATTGTTTGACATCAATAATTTTTTGACTTAAAAAAAAACTAAAATTTTTTTCCCTGTCGTGCATATAAGCGTGAATGGAGGAAAAAATTGGAGATTTTCAGGGCTTATATCCGAGAAATGCATATAAGCGTGTGCATATAAAGGAGAAAATTGTTAACAAATCTAAATGGAGAAATGAAATTGCACAAGTTTTGATGCATATAAGCGAGAAATGCTTATAAACGGCGTGCATATAAGCGGGAATTACTGTATAAGGTATTTTTGAAGATAAATATGACATGATTGGCTTTCTATTAATACGTATCGTCAAAATATTCGTCCGAAAAGACGTAACCTCAAAAAATTCAATATCAAGTTTTTGATAAATTATGCTACAATTGACTAAACTACATGTCTCTTCAGAATTTTTAAATCATATGTGCTATAATAATGATTTTAAAACGATACTCAACAGGCCGTAACAAGTTTTTGAGTTTCATATAGCAAATAGACGTAACAAACTAGCATGAAAAAAACATGAAACACAATATTTGAATTCTTAAGATAACTAAGTAAGCTTTGTTCTTTTCAATCTTTTTTAATGAGAAATACGTAACAATATATATTTCCATTTTTTTATTGTATAAAACTAAAAAGTGTGGCTTCGGCTTTTTGGATGTTAGGTAACGATAAACTATATTTAGTTAAAAAAATTAAACAATAAGCAAATACTTCCGTTATATGTTTGCAATTTTCGTTTTTATTCAGTCAAACAATATCATACCAATATATTATAAATATTTCGCTGGAAAAAATCATATTTTCCCAAAAAATGCCCATAAATCAGGAACGATTCCTTACAATTTGATTTTTCAACATATGGTACCTCTGGTTTTAAAAATTTTTGACAATCAATGCGTGTGAGGAAGAAGAAGACTTTTCGGTCTATATTAGGCTGTGCATTTTGTCTTGCTTTCCTAGTTTTTCACTGAAGGCCCAAACAGTTTTTTTTTATTTTCTTTGATGCGCGAGAGAACGCACAAACGGATTTTGCGATTATCTGTTCTTTTACTCATTATTACACGTTACGAATTTTTTATTTAATGCAAATTATTAATGACAATTTTTGCAAAGCAATATTAATTTTTTGGGCTAAAGTACAATTGAAAATGATTATAAAACAAAACTTTTCTTATGTAGTTTATAATTCTAAGTAAAATATGGAATCAAAAAGTGTCGCTCTGATCTGGTTTCGTAGATATAGCCATCGGAAGTTGCGGATATAGTGAACACATCATATCAAAAAAATTTCAAAAACTTCCCAAAATTCATCAAAATTATTTTTAATTTTTTCGGTTAGAAAGGGTTAATATCAAAAATTTTTGTTTCAGTGTTACATCATTTTCAAGAAGATAAATTGAGCTTAATGTTAATAAAACTGTAGGTTAATAACGGATTTTTTTTGGAAAAATAACGGTTTAAAAAAAAAAATCGGTCCAAATTTCAGAAAAGTCGTGATATCTAAAAAACTACGATCCGGATTGTAAAAATTTTGAAATCAATACTGTAGCTTATTAAATTACCTTTCATATGACATCAAGGTAGGCGTTTCTGACTTATATCGATTTTTAGAAAAGCTATATCAGCAACTTCCGATGGCTATATCTGCGAAACCAGATCCGAGTAACACTTTTTTCTTACACAATTTTTATTTATTTAAATAGTTATATTTTCCCTAAAAAAATAAATAAATTTGGCGATTGTGAGCTAAACTAAACATGTTCCATTTTTTAAAAGCAAAAATAACGCATAAATACATTTGAAAAAGGTACGTACAAAACAATCAGCTGACTTGTACTTTGTACTTTTTCGTTTGTATAATATCACTTTTTCGTTTGTATAATATCACTAATAGTATTAGTCAGGATGTCCCCATTATGAAACAGAAAATATTGGTACTTGTAGTTTTTACACTTGTACTTACGAACTAATACTATTAGCATTATTATGAAACAGGGCCCAGAAGACTTAAAAATGTTTTTAAAAATATTTATTAGTATTTAATAGGGCCACCTTTGGCTTTAATCACAAGTTGCATTCTTTTAGGCATACTACCTATTAAATTTTCTAACAAGAGATTCCGTTGTCCCTAAGCCATTGTGACTTTAGCTTTATGGTTCGGGTCATTATCTTGCATAAAGATGGTATCACCCACTGTTGAGCTGTTGACAATGCTGTACAACCTCACATGGAGGTATTTGAGGCTTTTAACTTTGACGTGACTTGTCAAACAGTGCGCAGAAGCCTGGAGGAAGACGGCATGAAGACTAAAACTAAAATTAGGAAGCCTTTACTTACAGCTAAGAATTGCGCCCAACGCTTGAAGTTTGCCAAGGAGCATGATAATTGGGACGTAGGTCAATGGAAGTTGGTTACATGGTCTGATGAATCCAAGATTAACCGTTTGGGATCTGATGGTCGAATTTGATCATGGTATGACTCAAAAGTCATCACCGAACGAAATATGAAACAGACCTTAAAACTCGGTGGAGGATCCTTGATTATCTGGGGATGTTTTCAAGGGAATTAGTTAGGACTCCTGCGACAAATCGATAGTATAATGAAGGCTGAAAACTATATAGACATTCTAATGGACTCATATCTCCCCAGCATCGAAAAATTTGGATGTGAAGTTGGTGGTACCATTTTTATGTAAGATAATGACCCGAAGCATAAGGCTAAAGTCACAATGCAATGGCTTAGTAATAACGGAATTTCTTTTTGGAAAATTTGATAGGTAGTATGCTTAAAAGAATGCAGCTTGTGATTAAAGCCAAAGGTGACCATATTAAATACTAACAAATATTTTTAAAAACATTTTTAAGTATTCTGAACGAATCAGTTACAAAAGTGTTCATTAAAATAAAAATTTCACCGAATGTTTACATACTTACACATATACTATTTTTTTTAAATTTTAATGGTATATAGCAAGGAAGACGCTACTTAAGTTTTTGTGTATGTACTTACTTTTATAAAATTGTATTTCTATACAAAAATAAAACGAAATAATTGAAGAAATGATTTTTTATGAACGGTTTTTAAAGTCACTGTATTTTTTTACCAATGAAAGAAATATATTTTCAGCAATCTCACTAAATAACGAGAAACAACAATTTGAAGTTCTTACCAACATCCCTACACCAGGATCAACCCATATAAAAAAACACACCGATAATTCCAACATCAGCCACGATCAACCAAATAAAAATATTTACAAGACTTCGCTTAGGAAATACAAAAATTTCTCACGAACATTTATTGAAGGGTATGGTTGCATATAATTGTCAGTTTTGCAATTGTTATATCACATCTGTTAATCACCTTAAGGAATTCAATATAGAAAATGTTTTAGATATTTATAATTTCTTTCTCCAAAATCTACTTTTGTACCAAATTTAACTATATATAAATTAATAATATGTTACTCTAATTAAATAAGTTTTATATCGGACCGATAGCCTAAGCTGCTAGTGTCTTTATAACTTTGTATGTAGTATAATTATTTATAATTATTCTTCAATAAATAATAATTATAAATTACAATCGAAAATTATTAATTCAACTGATTGACATTACCAAACACCGATATTCATGTAAATTTACAATTCGGTCAAAGCTTTTTCTTAAACAACCATTAACAGACTGGAGTTGATCAATTGAATATTATAATTAATTCTTCTAAAGAGACAGAACTAATATTTTTTTAATTTTCAGGAAACGCAAAAAACTTTTTCGGAGCTTGTGAACTATTTTTAAGAAATAAGGTTAATATTTATTTTTTTTTATATATTTTTTTGTTTAACAAATTTTTATGTTACTTATTTTTTGAAAATTAAAATTCTAATGAAAAACT
Source organism: Meiosimyza platycephala (assembly GCA_963662105.1). NCBI lineage: Eukaryota > Metazoa > Arthropoda > Insecta > Diptera > Lauxaniidae > Meiosimyza > Meiosimyza platycephala. The sequence continues at coordinate 38,425,558 of OY759210.1, read as the reverse complement.
TTTGACGAAATTCTAAAATTCAAAATTTGAAAAACAAATTCAAAAAAAAAAAATAGAAATAAACAAATTTTAAAAGTAAATTAAGACAAGCGTTTTATGAAGTGTAATTGTAAAAGTGTATGTAGGAGTGTAAATGTGGGACACTACATGTGTATGATGAACAGCTTTTTGAAGTAAATTCGAAAAATGAGAAATGTTTAGTTGTGCCTCTTAAGTGGAATGTGTGCGACATCATTCAGCTATTATCTTTAATACAAAATATTACTATTAATACAAAATGTAGATACTTGTATATTTAGACGTTTATATGTATGTAGTTTCATGCGGTGTGGCTATGTAAATTTATTGCAAGTATTCGCAAAAAGTAAGGAGTGTTGAATGTTGAAGTGATATACATACACTCACGGTCAAAAAAAACGCAGACTTGAATTTTGCAAGAAGTTTTATATTTTGATGCGTAAAATAATATCTACTCTTGTTTAACGGTTTTAAGTTTGTTAGATACTGTTACTAGGGACAAGTTTTGAGTATTTTCAAAACTGTCGACCTAACAATAATAAATTCTAGGAACCTTTTCGAAATAAACACATAATTGCTAGTTTTGTAATCAGAAATTACAACTTATTTATATTAAAAAATACATTGGTTTTTTGTAGTTTTTTTTACGCATTTTTAATTTCTCACATATTCTTTAATTATTTATTATTTAATTAACTAAAATAGTACGGTAAAATTGATTTTAATACCGCGTAGAACCTATTTTTACCTTGACGACGCTTTCCATTCGAAAATGCATGCTCTCATAGAGTTTCCGTATTAATTCCATTAAAATATCGTTGTACCAAGTGGATTCAATTATTTCCTTTAACTTTGGAATATTATTAGGGTTTTGTTGGCGCACTTTGCGTTTTAAAATGGCCCAAACATTCACAATGGGATTGAGGTCGGGGCTGTTACCGGGCCGTGGACTGACTCAATTCTCAAAAAGTCCTTATATTCCTTTACCTATGCAAAAATAAATAGTTCATTATTGTAAATCTATCAGAAAAAAATGTAAAAAATAATTATTGTGAGTGGGACATTTACCGATTTCGAGCGATTCGTGCAGAATCGTCTTGAAATATGACTTCTGCTTTGGTCAAATGGGGGCAATAGCAAGATGTGAAGTGGTAGAGATTCTTCTTCCGGAAGGTTATGTGAACTCCGCAGCTTATATTGTTATCGTAAAAAACGGCGTTTTACCTAGCAATGTATTTTTAACAATGTATTTTTTAATATAAATAAGTTGTAATTTCTGATTACAAAACTAGCAATTATGTGTTTATTTGGAAAAGGTTCCTAGAATTTATTATTGTTAGGTCGACAGTTTTGAAAATACTCAAAACTTGTCCCTAGTAACAGTATCTAACAAACTTAAAACTTAATAAATTATTTCAATTACAAAGATCACTGCTGCATCGGTTACGTTCAGAGACTGAGAAGCTTATTCGTACTATTGCTATGTAGTAACTTACATGGAAATTAATTATTGCAAAACCACTAAAGCTTTCAATATTCAGTTTAAAAATCCTCGGCATTTTCTTGACTTAGACAAAGTTTATTTGGTTCTAAGGGCTCAAAATTCTATTCAAGAATTATCTGCAAAAAAAGATTTTTCGAAAATCGAAATTTCAAATTTTCGGAATAGTTGTTTAAATTTTTATATCGAAGTAATAACACAAATTAAGAACAGATTTGAACTCACCGACCCCATATTTAATATTATATCAGTTTTAGATCCAAAAATACTCAATGGTTTGAAAATAAAGATTTGAGTGATGTACCATTAAGATTTCCGGTATTAAATGACATAATTAATAAAAGAAATTATATAAAGAATGGCGTAAGCACGCGTTGTTGGAATACTAAAAACACAGATTGAAACCAAACCTTCCTGCTGAAGATTACAGGCGAAAAGTATTTCAACTTAAAAATATTGCTGACGGAGTTCTGTTACCAAATTTAAAAAAGTTGTGCCTCTGTTAATGGCACTTCCGTTTTCAAATGCTTGTGTGGAGAATATTCAGCCAATTAAAATTAATAAAATCTGCTCATCGTAATAATTTATACACATCTACCATATCTGCATCAGACGCGGATTCAAGGGGGCGTCACGGGGGTCATGACCCCCCCCCCAAATTGCCCGCATTTCAAAAAATAGAGTTGAACCAATATTTTGCAAATCAAAAAAAACAAAACAAAACGAACAAAACCTAGTTTTTGCAAACTCGAAAACTAACCAAACGACCAAAATTAGCTTACTTTTTTGCAATCTGAAAAAATTGGAATCAAAAAATGACAGAATCAACAAAATTGACTAATTTTCTTACACAATACTGACTTTTTTATTATTTTTTCTATATTTGGATTGTAGCTATACTTCATATATTAGCAGCTGCTTACAATCGGTTTAAAAGTTCCATTTAAAAGCATCATTTATAACACAAAATCCAATCTTCTATTTTGTTTCGCAAATCTGTTAATGATCGCATCGATGTCCAATTCGGTGTCGCGATGGATGTGTAGCAATGCAAGCCAGGTGAGTCTGTCTTCTGCCATAGTTGATCTCAACCAAGTTTTGAGGCGACGCACAGTGGCTTGCTTTTCTAAAAAGCGTTGCAAAAATCAATTTTAGTGTGGGTCTGATTGACAAATTTGATACTCGCATCGAATAGTGAAATGTCTAGAAATGATAAATTTAAAATTTCAACCCACTCGGATAAGTAGTTTAGTTTTTACTGTTAGTCAAAGTGGAGACATTTTTGAAGTTTGCAAAAAATTAATTTTTTTGGATAAAAATTTCATGTTTGAGCTGAAAAATTCATCAAATGCTGAGAGAAAAATATATATTTTTTTTTTGTAAAAGCATTATTGGCTTTAATAAAACAAAAAAAAATTAGTCCACCAAATTTTTTTTTGTTTCTGTGTTTTTTTTTTTTTTGAAACACTATTTTTAGCGATGTTTTTGAGCTTTAATATGAGTTTAAAAATAAACTTCACAAAACTTCAAGCTGAGCTTCCACACAAATCATCACTTATTCTTTTTTAACATATCTCCAGAACAAACTAGGCACCGGTGTTTGCCCGTTTGGTTGCTAGAGCGATTTTTATCGACAAACCTGTGGATGTAGCAGCCTAAGTCCATACGCATATTAGAAATATTAATTCTTAAACCTTTAACTAGAAAACATTTAACTAGGTGTCCAATGCCTATTTCATTGGTCATAGTTCATAATTAAAACCGTTTAAATAAAACAACAGCCACGCCCACTTTTTTTAATAGTGGGCGAACCATTGTGTTTTGGTCAAAAACTACCTCTTATAGTTTTTGAATTTATTATATACAATAAGACCCCAACTAAAAACTTTTCTGATTGCACTAATCCTGTTGAAGGTAAAATTCCTGAAATCTTAAAATTTACGTAAGGATTACAGCAACAGGTAAAAAGTTGTCAAACGATTTGTGTAGAGAAAAACCAAACTAAATTTTAGATATGTAAAACGGCTGTTATACAGTTTATTTTAATTTTTTGCTAAGAAGAGCATAATTATGAGTATGGAGTTTCACCACTGCATGCAAGAATAAGGTGTATGGAATTAATTTTGAAACTGACGTATACAATTTCAGAAGATAGTAGTGATTTAAAGAAGTTTCTTGTAATCAAAGAGGAAAAAGCTGATAGGAAGAAAAAAAATCAAGCTGCGTTTTATGCAGAAATTGTTTTGAAAGTTGATCAACAAAACAAGAGTTAAGTAATACCAATGATGGAAACACTTCGAGAACATTTTTTGAAAAGGATGAAGTCACAGCGCGAATTATTGGAGTTGATAAAGAGATAATTAAAAGGCTACAAGTCATATTAAATGTTTTATGCTGCAAGGAAAAAGTTGACGCAAAAATATGTATATGGCGAGTTTGCAACAAGAACTGCTGCTTAAAAAATATCCGCTTAAAAAACTTACACCTACGGTTCACAAAATTCTGGCCCATGGTAAAAATATAATAGAGTTTCAGCCTTTAACAATTGGTGAACTATCAGAAGAAGCACAGGAATCCAAAAACAAAGATTACAAAAAATACAGCTATCTCAACACGTGCAAGATATCAAGAAAGCGACAAAACCAGGACCTTTTTAACATGCCTCGTCTGACCCAATTATTACATCTCTAAGGCACACCCAATCATCAAAAGAGCTGAAAGAATGTTACTCTCAAGAAATGTTAAGCCCATTATATAGCCATTCAGATACTGTTCATTATTTTGAAAGAAATTAAATTGTTAATTTACATAAGTAATAAAAAAATATTTAGCTTATAAATAAAAACAAAAAAAAATAAATATCTCACCAAAATTTAAATTTATTAAATTTTTTTTCTCCACATTACAATATGTACGAGGGCCTTGGGCCTGCTTATTGTATATAAGCATAAACATCAATAAAGAAAAAAAAAAAAAAAAAAATTTAAAACCTGCTTTGAATTTTTTTACAATTTTAGTTTTATATACTAAGCCCAAGCACATTTCTATCACACTTTCCAGCAGTTCTCAATGTCTACTTGCGACAAAAAAAAAACAGAAATTAAATTTTTACATGCATAAGATGTGTAATTTTTCCTCCCTACAAAAAAATCAACTTCAACAATGTGAAGCCTACTTTGATGGTAACAAAATACATTTTAATGAATAAATAATATTGTTTCATTTTATTTTGCAATACTGCTTTTTACATATTATAGTATGCAGCGTAACTACTATGAAACTACAATAAAAAGATCTTACTGGGATTCTATGGAAGCACTTTGCAATCGTCATTTTAGTTGGATACCTTATTTAAAATTACTTTTACTTAAAAATAAGAGGTAGTGACTCTATGACAAAAGGTTCAACGGTTTGTGAATGATATTAACTAGGGTCCGACCGAAGGCTTCGGCTTCGGTCACCTTCGGCCTAAAAGTGGCACATTCGGCCTATCTTCGGCTTCGGCCTTAAAATGGCCGAAGGTTTTGCCGAAGCCGAATGCAATTTCGAAGTAAAGTTCCCCAATTTGAAACACACGAAATATGCAACAGTAAAATACTTAGTTTGGAATATAAAGTTTTTTAAACAAAAATAGCTCAGAATGTGATATCGTAAACGACATTAGTTGTGAAGTTAAAGCAATAAGCACTACAAATATTGAAAATAATCTTTGGGAATAATGATGATTTTTGCGACCTCTTTTAGTAATATTATAAAACTTTTGAGTAGGCTCAAGGTCCAATTTATTGAAAAACTTTTAATTGTTAATCATATAAAAATTTTTTATTACCAATATTTCGACTACCTTTGGTAGTCATCTTCAGGGTAATCTGTTTGAAAAATATTTTACAACAATTAGAATAATATAAAGAAAAAACTATACAAATAATAACTTACGTATGTCAGCTTCAAATAAATAATTACTTTAAAAATAAATAATCACTTAAAACTAACAAAACGGTGGACAAAACAAAAACATAAATATTGCACAAATTTAAAAAAGTTTTTGTAAACAAATCACAGCTGTTGTTGATGGTGACCACATTAATCGAAGAACATTTAAATTCAATGCAGTTAAACGGGAGAGACAAATATATTTTAAATACAGTGGGACAAACTAAAAATTTTCTAAACAAAAATAAAGACCTACTTATACTAAATGCAGACAAAGGAAATATGACAGTTGCTATGAACAAAACCGAATATGAGAAACAAATGCATTTAATTTTAAAAGACATATCTGTATACAAAACATTAAAACGTGATCCGAAAACAACGCGACAACAAAAAAACAACAAATTTGCTGAATCGCTATTCAACAGCAATATCATCACTCAAAAAGAAAAAAACAATTTAATACAGAACGCGGCGACAGCTCCAAGGATCTATGGACTGCCAAAAATTCATAAAGTAGGCATACCTCTAAGACCAATTTGCTCTTCAATCAATTCATCGTCATATGGCTTATGCCAATACATAATAAAAATTTTGAATAACTTGACCATAGATTCAAAATACAACATAAAAGACGCAATGCACTTTAAACAGAGAATAAATGACACTTACATATATGACGACGAAAAGTTAATATCATTTGACGTAATTTCACTTTTTCCGAGTATTCCAGTAGACTTTGCAATAAATATCATTGACAGTAAATGGGACATTATTAAAAATCACACCAAAATGACCAGAAAATTATTTATGGACATAGTCAAATTCTGCATAAAGGAAAACAGATATTTCATATACAACGGCAAAATATATGAACAACTTAAAGGAATGCCGATGGGATCACCAGCCTCACCAGTAATTGCAGACATTATTATGGAAGAACTACTTGACAAAACCATGGAAGACCTAGATGAAAAACCCAGATTGTTGACAAAATATGTAGACGACCTATTCGCGATCATAAAAATAAGTGCAATAGAATCGACAATGGAGAAACTGAACTCGTTTCATAGAAATATAAGATTCACAAAAGAGGAAGAAACCAACGAAACACTGGCATATTTGGATACAAAAATCATAAGGACAAGAAACATAATGAAAATTGACTGGTATCAGGAGCCTACAGCGTCAGGACGACTGATAAATTTTTACTCCAGACATCCAAAGGGAATTATAATAAACACCGCGAATAACTTTATACGACGAGTTTTGAACATTTCGGATAAAATATTTCATAGTCATAACATTAGAAAGATTAAAACAATATTATGTCAGAATATTTTTCCAAAAAAGACTATAGACACCTTAATAAAAAAATACTACACACAGATGACAAGAGTAAACGAAAAATCAACTAAAGTTTTCAGGTCAATGACTTACGTTCCTGGATTCTCGGAAAGATTTTCTAAAACAGGTATTATGGACAAAGAGAAATACCTAATAGCGGCTAAATCAAGTAATACACTTCAACGACTATACAGTAATACAAAAAGCAAAACAGACAAATTTGACAAGTCAAACGTGATTTACAAAATAACATGTAAAGGAGACGGGTCCCACATATGCAATAAAGCATATGTAGGGACAACTAAAAACAAACTACGTACAAGAATTTCATCACACAAATCTGAACACAAGCCACGAGATAAACCAATGGAGCAGAGAACAGCACTTTCGGCCCACTGTACAAGACATGCACACTCTGCCGACTTTGAGAACGTAGAAATATTGCAACAAGAGACAAATTACATAAAACATTACACATTAGAAATGCTCCATATAATAAATACACCACACTTACAACGATTAAATTTTAAAACGGACACAGAGAGAATCGCTCAAAGCTACAGATATTTGATAGCAAAACAAAACAAGTAATATCAGTGGACGAGAGATCACCATCAACAACAGCTGTGATTTGTTTACAAAAACTTTTTTAAATTTGGGCAATATTCCTGTGCAATATTTATGTTTTTGTTTTGTCCACCGTTTTGTTAGTTTTAAGTGATTATTTATTTTTAAAGTAATTATTTATTTGAAGCTGACATACGTAAGTTATTATTTGTATTGTTTTTTCTTTATATTATTCTAATTGTTGTAAAATATTTTTCAAACAGATTACCCTGAAGATGACTACCAAAGGTAGTCGAAATATTGGTAATAAAAAATTTTTATATGATTAACAATTAAAAGTTTTTCAATAAATTGGACCTTGAGCCTACTCAAAAGTTTTATAATCTTTGGGAATCTCATGACACAATGGCCATGCAGCCAAATAACTCATGCTGAGTTTCAAGTCTTAAGATAGAGTTTAAGATGCACATTAAATAATCTATTATTATGAGGAATGGATATATTTTTAGCTATTGGCATCCAAGTTCATTTTTGAAACTGAAAAAATAGCACAAAAAATTTCTATCTGCCCCTCCGACTAACGTTGCAAGTGAACAATTGTTTAGCGCTGCAGGTCAGCTTTATACCGTTGATAAACTTTTATTTTTAGCTTACAATAAAAAATTATTTGACTTTGAGTACTAAAGTACCCTCAACTTTTATTATCATTATAAACTAAAATTGTTAATGTTTGCTAATAGATTATAACCATATAATTTATTTTTTGTTCCTTATATTTACATTGAATTTTTGTTTATGTAAGTTTTTATTTATAAATGCGAAGCCGAAGGTTTCGAATATGGCCGAAGTTCGGCTTCGTCCAAAAAATTCACCTTCGGTCGCACCCTAGTAATAACTACACAATTAGAGAAACTTGCCAAATTTATGCTAATGGTTTAACCTCACCTAATACAAACAATAAGATGTAATGCTATCAGTGGATGTAACCATGAGCTAGTTCACGAAATGCTAAAAAAGCTCACTGACACGGTCTCCGATATGAAAATCGTATCTGATATTGGCCCCCTGATCTCAAAAATAAACTTTTGAAAATTTTCTCTGGTTGAATGTTAAGACATCAACCTATGATTTCTTGTTTGTCCTTTTCGCAAAAGGTGACCTAACATTATTCGCAATAAATTCCGTTTGAACTACGGGATTTTATTGAAATTATCTCACCAGCAGGGCCGGATTTACCTTAGAGGCACACTAGGTCAGTGCCTAGGGGTGGCAAATATTGGGAACTTTAAAAATTTTTTGCGGATACTTGGAATATCGCCTAAAAAATCTAAATTTAAAAAATGTTGACAAGCAAAAAAGGTCTTCATTTTTCATATTAGAAATTTTTTTTTCCATATTCATCAGTCAAGAAGGGCGGCAATTTGTGAGTGGCCTAAGCGCGGCAAATTTCTAAATCCGGGCCTGCTCACCAGAGTGGGAATTCTTGTTCAATAAGTATTTTAGGAAACATAAACGAATAGTCAGAACGTTTGGTTTTTTTTTTGGTGATATTTGTAATCCGAAGCTTATTTCACTGCCTGAAAAATTTAGAAAATGTTAGGTGACCACCAGATTGTTTCTCTTAATGAAAATTTCGGACTCCTGCCTTTGCAAGCCTAATTTAAAAATAATTTTAAATGATTTACGGTGGTTGTAATCATTAACTCATGCTGCGAATTGCTATACATCCATGATACAGCCATGTATCAGGTAGTAATTGCTAATTGCACAGGCCGACATATTTTCAAACCAGAAACCAGACCTATCATACCCGAAGGACTTTGATGCGTTTGAATCCGAATCAGAACTTCTCCTATACGTCAGGTTTTCGAGACATTCTAACCTTAATTTGAGCTTATTTTACATCGCGAATAAACTATTTTTTCAAAATTGATTATGGCATCTGAAAGTATTACTCTTACAATTCAAAACCTTTTTTATATTATATCGATAAATTTTTTTGTCTCCGTAATATCGTAACTTGAAATTTATTACATAGGCCTACATACAGATCTATGTACATTAGGCTGGTTCAAAATCGTATGGAAAAATTAAATGCCGTCAAAAATCTGGTGCTCAGGCCTGTAAACATATATTGAGTCTATGAAGCCCTTGAGCCAAAATTTCACCTGAATCGGACCATGGGAAGGCGTGTCAGTGGGCCGATTTGTATGATTTTTGTGCATTTTCGAGATGAGTTGGTAAAAAAATACCAACTTCGAGGTATATTCGTGGTTATCATTTTTTACTCAGTATGATGTGAAATATGTGTAAAAATTGTACATCAGAAAATCGCCACAAATTTGAGTATTAATTCGTTGATACGAATGTTAAAAATGCTAAAAACTCAGACGTACTTCCACTTTGCCCGTTCGAAACCATACCTATTTTATATTTTTCGGCCACGGCACTATGCGCAATCGATTGAAAATCTTTTTTTACACAGAAAATGATATTTCAAAAATTTTTTGTACCAACGATGCGATCTGGAGATATATTTGATTAATAAAAGCACGCATTTTCGTCAAAGCAAAATAAAGATTTTTAGTTTATTTTTGTTCAAGAAACGTTAATATTTCACATTTGTCCATTTTGTAGGTTTTTTTCAGTTTTCGGTGTCGTTCACAATATGTAATTTTTGGGCCACAATCTTCGAACACTTCGTCATTTGGCCAGCGAATGGGGCCTTTTTCCATAAAATCCTTGTTGTGAATGAAGCCGCGGAAAGAGCAATTGTTCTTTGCCAAATTTCAACAAACAGATAATGAAGGACGAAGATCAGTTTTATAAATTTCTTTAAATGGCCGCCTCGTTTTACACGCTACTCGTTTTACACGTTTTCGATCTTACACGGTTTTTAAAATCAAAATTAAAAAAAAAATTATGTAGAAAATGACTAATTATAAAATTTCGTAAAAGAATTAAGTTTGATTAAAATTAGGAAGATAAGTCTTATTTATACACTCTTATTTTGTAAGTCGTCTTCGTCTTCGCTTTCTGTCGCCTCTAATAAATTGGCATCGTCTAAAACGACTTTCGATAACTATCGAAATCTTCGCCTATTTTTGGTATTTACGAATTCGCCTTTTGACAAAAGCGACTCTCGCTTTCGTTGATTAAATGTCGCCTAAGTTTTTACAGACGACGACCGTTCGTTCGTGTAATTTTGAATTTTTTTTGAGGAAATTTTACATTTTATTTAAAAAAAAAATGAAATGCACTAATCAAGACCAGTTTGGCAAATTAGTCGAGCTGATGCAGGCAAATATTGGCCTAGCAAATGGTTTTAAAAAAGGCATTACCGTCGATTTTAAAAAAGAATGGGAGTCTGTTGCCAATATACTAAATAGCATGGGGCCGCCCATTCGTGATGGTGATGGTTGGCGAAAGGTAAAATTTTAAAGTTTAATCATTAAAAAACCCAAATAAAACTGTTTTCTTTTTTTTTCAAAAAGGTTTGGAAAGATTTCAAATTCAAAACAAAAAAAAAAAATCATTCATAACAGCAAAGAAAACAGAGCCACTGGTGGTGGAGTTTACAATAAATATACACTATGCCCTCTTGAAGAGATGGTCGTCAGTAATTCTAACTTCGAAAAAGTTATAAATCCAACTGGTGTATGTTGCGGCGTGGCCCCATTGCCTGTAGAAATAACTGAAGAAATTCTTCTTGATTCTATAGCAGATCAAGAAAACATCGAACCTGAGCCGCACAACCCAAACCCCACCATAACCACGCCAATAATATCTAGACATAAAAGCAGTTCAAAGAAGTCACCAAAACGGTAGGGACCAATTATTACTTCGGCAAGTGGGAATACAGGAGGAAATTTTATAAAACTTAAAAATAATGGAACAGCATATGTACGATTTGAAAAGCTATCACAAGAAGAGAATTAAAATTGAAGAAAAAAAATTATTACTTTCCGAAGATAAACTGAAGAAGAACAAAGATTATAGAAAGGAAAAACTGAAACTTAAATTAATGAAAATAAAAATTAAACAAAAGCAAGTCGAAGAATTAAACTGCCGAACCAAGAAATAAGAAAAAACTATTATAACTAACGTATTAAATCAAAATTACAACTTAGTTTTTATTATGTACATGAATTCTTTATTTTATTTTAATTTCATTTTTTTTTAAATTTATTTTAAAAATGCAATATATATGAAGCTTACTGTTTATAAAGCAAACACTTCAAACTTTCAATTATTTTGCGTGGTTTTAGAAATAAAATATTTAATATTTAAAGATTGATTGCATGATCTGCATGCGTACTCCAGCTGCTTCCAAATTATCAGACACACTAACGTAGTCTTGCTGTTCCATCTTTTGGACTGAATAATTTGTTTCTTCTGTGTGACAGTTGAAGTGAATGCAAATATTATGGAGGGCAACGCAGGCATTCGCAATTTTTTTTGCTTTGTCTGGTGAATAATGCATTTGTCGTTCTCCTAGTAGACATCTGAATCTATTTTTTAACACTCCAATCGTTCTTTCAAGAATATTTCTTGCTTTTGCATGAACTGTGTTATATTTCGCTTGAGGGCTCCCTTCATTTGTATTGCGAAAAGGTGTCATCAAGTAATTTTCCAGAGGATATCCAGCATCACCTATAATTTATACATGTTTTTAACCCTTTTTTATATACTTTTGTATGAACACATGTTCCTGCCACCATTATTGTATTTCTCCTGCATTAATTCTTTTAAGTCACTGGTATTCCAAATTAAGGAATCTTGGGAGGAGCCAGGACGACGTACGTCAAAATACAAAATTTTCATTTGATGGTCACACACCTGCAATGGAATTTGTTACCTTAAATGGGTATTTAAAATAAATATCTTAATTACAATCATTGCATTCAAGCTATAATAGCCTTTTCTGTTCAAGTACAAATTTTGAACTGACTGGCTTGGAGCAATTATCCTAAGGTGCGTTCCATCGATGCAACCAACAATGCCAGGAAAACCAAATTTCTCAAAAAATTTGACTTTGGTCTGTGCCTTTTCTTGTTCCGAAACGCTACTGAAATTTATGTATTTCGGACAAAGGATTTTTTCAATCGCATTGGTTACTCTTTACAGCACACGCTTGTTGTTGCCTGAGACAAGGCAATGTTGAAGTCATTACCGGCACCTGTTTGGTACGAACCCTCTGCAAAAATCCTTAACGCAACAACCAATTTGATATTGGGCGAAACAGCCGTTGAGCGTATGCCCTTCTTCAGCTCTGGAAGAATATTGGACAGCACGTGCTTAAAAGCTTCCTTCGTTAATCGGAAATATTTTTTGAATCTAATCCAAAAAGAACATTAAAAACTTAAAAGTTTTTACTTATATGATTCTTACCTAGCGTTTGGCAATGCAAATACCCAGCAGAAAATGCGATGATCCTAAGATTAATCTTGGAGTGCTGCAAATGGAGTAACGGAATACTCCTTAATGCTCCAAAGTATATGAAAAAAGTACTCTCTTTTAACATTGCATGTCCTACGAGACCAATTACTCCTTTTGTCCTCCCACTGGAGTAAAATGGAATTACTCTTTTTGTACTCCTTAAAGAGTAATAGTGGAGTATTGTTGTTATTGTAAAATATTGCTCTGCTTTTACTCTTTTAGGAGTATAAAAAGAGTAATCCCTTTTTACTCCTTTTGGAGAATAAAAAGAGTAATCCTCTTTTACTACAGTGGGAGGACAAAAGGAATAATTGGTCCGATAGGACATATAATTTTTTTCATATACATACCTTGGAGCATATGATAAAATAGATTCTTTTGGCCTTATAAAGACAAATTTTGATTTAGGTTTGACAAAGTCATGTATGTGCATATAATATCAAAAAAAAAAAAGGAAACATTTGTGAAAATCACTTAAACTATACATAAAAAAACTTAAAAACTCTTAGTCTACAAAAAAACAAAAGAGTTCATTTACATTAGACTCACAGTGGACTAAAAAAATGAAATATTTATCTTTAAATAAAATAATTCATTAAAAAGTTTTTTAATTGAATTGGAGCCATTTTTGTCAACACATTTTTTCAACTGTTTGGTTCGGTAGTTTCTACGATAAACGTTGGCTTTGTGTTTTCGAAACGCCATCCTCATTTCTTTTTCGTATGAAGAATACGATTCGTAGCGAGATCTTACTGCCTCTGAGATTTTAAAAGAAACGTTTAAAAATTAGTTACATACGTAACGTGACCAACTATATTTTTCTTTTTCTACCAAAAAAGTAATGATTAAATAACTTATAGCTTCTTATGGCTTCCTTTTCTTTGCTTCCCTCCAAGTTTATTTGGAGAACGAATTGTTCAGAAAAAATCAGGGGAAATATTTTGTGCATCTCGCCCCGTGCAAAATCCTTTATGTATGAAATCTGTTAATACAATACCATTATTCAATGAACAGTGTATTATAAAGTTATACTATTGAGTATTTAATCAAAATTTATGAACGTTCGAAAGTTTGAATTAATCAGAACAATTGACTTACCACTTGCTCCTCTTCAGCGTTTTCTAATTGCCCCTCTGCCAACTTCAATTCATCCATTGAATAGAGTGGAATATATGGAAATCCGTTTTCTTTTTTGCGCACAAAGATTTGGCAATGTTTTCTAATAAACCGTTTGTTTACAAGATATCTTTTAATTGTTTTATATCTTCTTCAATTTTTTCCATCTTCTTTTCTAACTTTGCGACTGTTAAAAATTAAAATAAGAAGGTAATAAAACATAAATGGATAAACTATACTTAAACACTAAAGAGAATATTTACAAAGAAACAAAAAATACATACAGTGGCTCACAGCTTATTTCATGCAGTGCATACTTTTAACTTCAATGCTCTGTAACTTTGAAACTAAGGGAATATGAAAAAAAAATGTATGTCATTTGAAAGAACAAAAATTGTAGTTTAAAAAAATGTTTATTTATTGTAAAAATATATTACCTGGAATTTTTATAATAGAAAATCGAAATATACTACTGAATTTCATGTCACAGCTTATTTCATGCAGACATGCATAAATTGAAAAAACATTGTTTAAAATAATGATTTTATAATTTTAAATATGCAGTGTGGTAGCCTCTTTGGTCAACTACAGCTTAAAGACGGTTTGGCATCGAAGCTACAAATTCTTTATTGGTATCTAGCGAATTATAGCGCCAGTCAATTTTAAGTGCCTTTTTTAGGTCGTTTTTGTTTGAAAGGTTTTGTATTCGGATATTTTTTTCCAAAATTGCCCATAAATTCACAAGCACATTTAGGTCAGGTGACTATACTGGTGGTGTCATCAAATAAGGGCACTTATATATTAACCAGAATTGAACTATGCCCGCTATGTATTTCGGGTTTTTAATCTTCGTAAAACCGTTAATTTGTCTGCACGCCCAGATTTTCGGTACTCTGCAACAAATTGATACTTATAATCTGAAGACAGATATCCAAACTCATGATATTTCATATAAAAGCCAAATTTCCGGTACCAGCAGCTGACATGTTTTTTTGTTGTTTTTTTCTATTTGGCTTTCGCGACATGCTATCTGAGTGAAATAAGTTGGATTTCGATTTTTTCACTAATATTACTGAATTCCAGTACTCAGTGGTCTTCAAAACATGTTATTTGACGAAAATCAGACGGATAATCTCATTTTTAACTGATGAACGTGTTTTTGCGAACTACTCGCCAGTTAAACACTTTCGGGTTGGGCTTGCATGTCATAAGCTGTCTGCATGAAATAAGCTGTGACATGAAATTCAGTAGTATATTTCGATTTTCTATTATAAAAATTCTAGGTAACATATTTTTACAATAAATAAACATTTTTTTTAAACTACAATTTTTGTTCTTTCAAATGACAAAATTTTTTTTTTCATATTCCACTTAGTTTCAAAGTTACAGAGCATTGAAGTTAAAAGTATGCACTGCATGAAATAAGCTGTGAGCCACTGTATATTAATAAGAAAGCTTACCAGTATTTTCTGGATCATAATATTTCCGCTGCGCTAGTGAAGGTCGGTGAGATGAAGGGCGTTCATTAATACAGTCAATTATTGACAAGCACGGAAAACCCATTTTTTAATTTTTTCTTACTCACTTTATTATAATAAATATTTTTCACTTTTCACAAACTTTTGACAAACACGAACGTCTTTTTCTCATGCGCATGCTTCGATTCGTGTATTTTTTTTGACGTGAAAAAAATTCATAAAATAAAATCTACACAAAATGCTCTTACTGGAGTAGTGCAGCAGTACTCTTTTTTCGGAGGCATCGCATGATTTTCTGCTGGGTATATCTGACGATATACGCAGGCTTCTGCGCTCTTTATCAGTATTTGGCCTTTCGTCATCACTGCTTGACGAAAACCAAACTTCAATTGAATCCATAATTTTCTTTTATTTCAATTATTTTATTTGAATTGAACTGAATTCTTTATTGAGACTAACAAGAATACATCAGTTTGACAATTATTTCAAATATTTGACGTTAGCAAAATTAAAGATGATATTTATTATCGTTATCGATTTTTTTCTGAGTCGTCTCGCTTTTGTTAAACGGTACCAAAACTGAGACGAAGCGACGTCGAAGCGAAGACGACAGCAAATCGAGACGAGAGTCGTCGACGACTTACAAAATAAGGGTGATAGTTATTATTTTTCCAAAATTTTTTTATTTATATAAGCACAATATTTTTTTTTTCTATGAAATAGATTTTTTATGTTTTTTTCTTTCATTTTACAAATAAATCTAACTATTTTTATGTTATGATATCAAAATGATGGAGTGACTACCTCTGGGATACTCCAAAAAACGAGGAAAATATCCTTAAAGCAATAAAATTCAAAAAATCGCACGCATCGCAAAACATAATTAGGTGCGATAAGAGTTTGCACCAACGTGGCCCATAGGTGTTATAGACCAATTCTACAAAAATCGCACGCAAACCACAATATCGCGATTATCCCTCATTTCGGTGGCTCCAAGTGACCCAAAGTGACTCGAGGTGAACCGCCACGATGAGAAGTCACTTCGGGAGTGACTACCTCTGGGACTACCTTGTAGTATCCGACACCTCTACACCAAATTTAAAGAAAATTACTCACAAGTATACTAAATATGACATTTAACGTTTTTCGCATGTATGGGACGAAACCCCGTCGAAATCCATTTAACTTCAAAACTAATAGTAACCGACATATCTGTATCAAATTTTATTAAGATCACTTATATAGTACACCTGAAATGACATTAAACTTATTTTGTTTATTTGGGAGGTGCCACACCCATTGATTCAATCCCTTCAAAATCCATATAATTTCAAAGCTTATAGCTACTGACACCTCTGCAGCAAATTTTAAAAATATTACTCCCAATGGGAGTCTCCTATAGCACACTTAATATAACATTTAACGTTTTTTGCTTGCATCGGAGGTGCCACGCCTATTGGTACTATTGCACCCGTTTTTGGTTTTGAGATACCTTATAGCAAGTTTATCTGCCATGTGAAATTTCAGAACGATTGCGTTGTTAATTCTCTTATTATAGCGTTTATAAATATTGTGGGCAGTGTCACGCCCTTCAACGAGTTACGTTTTCGAGTAATATTGAATCAAAATTTTCAATTATTGAAAAATGATACGCCCACTTTTTTTATTCCGCCGACTTTAGCAAAATTGAAGATATTTATGATCTGAATCTGTCTATCAAATTTCATTACAATATCTCGAATGGTTTGCGATATATGACGTTATGAAAATAAAAGTTTAGGGCTGTGCCACGCCCCTGCAAGAGCCTTTGAAAACTTAAAACCAAGACCAAAATTAATTTTGTTCACATATGTACCAAACCCCTAAGTTTCATCAAAATCGCTGCACTCGTTTCGGAAATATAGTCTGAAAATATATATACATTAGGGTGGTCCAGAAATTTATTTTTTTAGTTTTTAACCGCCTTCTCGAAGCCATAGGTTCCTTAAGGTTTGAAATGAGGATCCTATTTCTTTCAGAGGAAAAAAAAAATTTTTAGAGGTCGCGCTACTCGTTTTTGTATTAAAAATGAAGGTCTCATAACATTTTAATTTTTAAAACATACTAGCTGTCATTTTCTTAAAACTTTTATTTGCTGAAAATGTTATCCAATATTATGCACGCAATTTCAAATTTTTTTGGGTACAAAAAAAACAAAATGGCGTCTGCACAGGTGTTAAACATAGCAAATACATAGGAACCATATCATATAACTACCAATATGTACCCTTAAACATTTTTTTTCAGGTTCGCCAAAATTCAAGGATACTCTACACACCACAGGGAAGGAATGTGATATAACAAATTGTTTTAAAAATACAATGTAAAACTGTGAAAAATCAAAGAAACAAATTTTGTTTATTTTTGTAAGAAAAGTACTTACAACACATTCTAACAAATTTTTAAACCAGAGACCAGACCTATCGTACCCGAAGGACTTTGATGAGCTGAACCCGAATCTGAGCTCAGAATTTCTCCTATACGTCAGGTTTTTGAGATATTCTAACCTAAAAGTGCAAAAAACACAGTTTTTGGCTATATTTGAGCTTATTTTATATTGCGAATAAATTTTTTTTTTTTCCAAATTGGTTGCGGCATCTGAAAGTATTACTCTTACACTTCAAAACCTTTTTTCAGATTATATCGATAAATTTTTTTGTGTCCGAAATATCAAAACTTGAAATTTATTACATAGGCCTACATACAGATCTACATAAATTTAAATTTATGATATTTCGGTGATTAAAAGAGAAATTGACAAAATTTAAAATGGGTTTTGAAGGGTAAGAGTGATACTTTCAAATTCCGCAACCAGTTTTGGAAAACCAATTTTATTCGCGATGTAAAATAACCTCAAATATAGCCAAAAACAGTGTTTTTTGCACTTTTAGTTTAAAATATTTCGAAAATCTGACGTATAGGAGAAATTCTGAGCTCAGATTCGGGTTCAGCTCATCAAAGTCCTTCGGGTACGATAGGTCTGGTCTCTGGTTTAAAAATTTGTCAGAATGTGTTGTAAGTACTTTTCTTACAAAAATAAACAAAATTTGTTTCTTTGATTTTTCACAGTTTTACATTGTATTTTTAAAACAATTTGTTATATCACATTCCTTCCCTGTGGTGTGTAGAGTATCCTTGAATTTTGGCGAACCTGAAAAAAAATGTTTAAGGGTACATATTGGTAGTTATATGATATGGTTCCTATGTATTTGCTATGTTTAACACCTGTGCAGACGCCATTTTGTTTTTTTTTGCATCTAAAAAAATTTGAAATTGCGTGCATAATATTGGATAACATTTTCAGCAAATAAAAGTTTTAAGAAAATAACAGCTAGTATGTTTTAAAAATTAAAATGTTATGAGAACTTCATTTTTAATACAAAAACGAGTAGCGCGACCTCTAAAAATTTTTTGTTTCCTCTGAAAAAAATTAGGATCCTCATTTCAAACCATAAGGAACCTACGATTTCGAGAAGGCGGTTGAAAACTAAAAAAAGGAATTTCTGGACCACCCTAGTGATGGCATTTGGGTTTTGTGAAAATGTACTGAATCGAGACTTCAAATGTACTTTTTAGAGGCCGAACGTAATTTTTGTTCTTGAACACCCAATTTTCCTTAAATGTGCGAAAAATTTACTAACAAAAAAAAAAAAAATCAAAAAAAAAAGGTCCTCAGTTTTGCCATCTCAAAAACCCTAGCAAAATTAGTTATAATTCACATTAAATTAATTACAAAATCTACACATTGCGCGATTTTTTTCGTTTACTAAAAAAAAAAAATAAACGTAATTAATATAACAGGTAATTACTATAAATCTATTCATTGCGTAAATATTATAAATTGTCCACATGTACCGAAAATGTACTGAAAATGTGCTAAAAATTTGGCAAGTGTACTGAAACTGGTCCAAATGTACTGAAAACTTGTCGAATGTACTTACAACGATTTTTCAGGACGTAAATGTACCGAAAAAAGTACAAATGTATCGAAATTGCCATCACTGTTAGGATGAGAGTACCAGAAATAATGTTTCACAAGAAGACTTGAATGACTTAACTCGTGATTTAGGAATACCCAAAGATGGAGTTGAATATTTAATATTATGGTTGAAAAATAAAAACCTCATTCAAAATCAAGTAAAGTCCTCATTTTATTGAGGCTGAGAGAAGAACTTCAGGAATTATTTCATTAGTGTATTGCCACGATATTGAAGGACTTATGAGTGAATTGCTAATTGATGATTTTGTTAGTTAATTTTTGCGCGTAGCGATATAGAAAAATTCATATTTAGAGAACCACGACTCTGACCAATTTGAAATAAATTGCAAAATAATTGCTAAGATTTTATTGTCTCTCTAAAAAACAATCCAAAAAATTAAACATATTTAAAGTAGAAAATTTTCGACTTTAAGTTTTAAATTGCAAAACAATTGCTTATAATTTCAGAGAAGAAAAGATTAGAAAATAGACGTAAAATCCTAACTTTTATGACTCGACGGTTTTTCTACCTGACGTGTACATTTTGAAATGCAAGCGTCCGAAAACTCATGTAATATTAAATTTTGTAAATTTCAAAAAATCGTATTTTCGAAAATACGTCCCAAAAAACTTTTTCCAAAAACACGTATCATATAAGTATTTTTAGACAAAGTATCGGGTAAAAATTGATTTTGAGAAATCTAAATTTTGAATGTAAAAACAAGGAAACAAATCAAGCAGCTGAACAATTATTACCTGCTGCCGAAGTAGAGAATTTGCCATCCAGCAGAATAATGACCAAAAACAGCAGTCAAAACAAATTAAGTTAATTAGACTGCGACGATAAGGGCTCATGCTACCGCGAATCGTCAGCGAAAAGTGAAACATCGAGAAACAGAAAAAATTTAAAAGAAAGCAGACATCAAAAACTCACCATACTCCGAGGGTGATGATAAGAATAGCTTTGTCGCTATATTCAATGAATTGGCCAAAAAATTTTTAGGGCTGCTGAAAGAACATAATTGCTGTCAGCGAATGTGAAAGTCTCAGAACATAACTGCGAACTACAACAACACATGTTTCTGTATCCTCTGAGAGCGAAATTGAAATGGACTTAGCGAGTGACATCGAAAAACTTAACGACTTCGCGTAACGTCAAATTTCCAACGCTGGACGAAAGCAAATGTCCAAAGAAAGCAAAAATGACAACAATTATTAATAATGACACCGAGAAGCACATTAACTCAGCCAACAACAACAAAAAGGCCAACATCAACAACAAGAAGAAGAACCACCGCCTCCGATTGCGTAAAATATAAGTCAGAAGATATTAGCTGATAAGTTTTTTATAGAATTGCAACAAAAACATTTCTCCTTCAACATATTCAACAAGAATGTATACCGTCTTTATACCTTCACGAGGGATCACTTTAATAAGGTAAGAGAAATTTTGGTAAACATCAGAAAAAATTTTTATACATATTTCGTCGCCAGAATTCTCTCTTCAGGCGACGATTTTACTCCGGTTAAAACTATAGTGTTATAATTAGTTAGCTGTCACCCTTGTTTGAAAAAGAAGAAATAATGGGATTCCTTAACGGTTTAAATAAAAAAATAAATATTGTTAATCTTTCTAAAATTGGATATAGAATTTAAGCGTTAGTTACGAAAATTTTAAAACAAAGTTGCCTATTTAATGTAGGAATTGCCAAAGGTTCAACCATGTGGCAAGTAACCGCAATATGCCACATCGGTATGTCAAATGCGGCGAATCCCATAGGCCAAATTCCAAGATCCCTTCTAAGCACCGCAATAATGAATAATGTGCTAATTGTAACAGAGCGTTACACGTCTTATGCTAAAATTTGTCCTAGAAGAATAGAACTACTTAGTAGAATGAAGAAAAGAACAACTTACCCACAAAAAATATAACTTTTACACCAAAATTCTCGCCGTTCAGAACGATAAAAGCTTTTGCATACAAACTCAAAAGTTCAAAGGCTATGGCCTTTCCTCCAAAAATTAAATATGTCAAAATCCTAAGTAATAGCCAGACCCTGAAGGTTTGATACCGAATGTACTTTTTCGACATGAACACACGACATGAAAAAGTTACTTTAAATTACTACAATTCAGCAAAATTTTTAAACTACCAAAAAAAAGGTCAGTCAAAGTTTACTCCAGGCATATTTCGCGGTAAATTTATTTAAAAAAAAAGTTAATTTTTAGAAATGGTCGAAATGCTCTGAAAGTGTATCGAAAAAGTACCGAATGTACTAAAAAATTATCAAATGGAAATGAAAAAAGTATAAATATACCGAAATTTCTATAGGCACAGTTCCTTACAATGCCCGAAGAACTAGATGAAGCAGTTGAAGCTTCCTAATCGATGAATCTTCATATTAATTTACAACTCACGTCGACCAAGAACTTACCCTAAGAACTCTGTGCCGTTTGACATTCGTCTAATAATAAGGACCAAGCGTACGCTTCACTCTATTTGGCAACAAACTGGAAGTCCCTAAGAACTCTGTGCCTAGAGTCTACAGGCTGAGGACGCGCTGAGTTTTCGGACGAAATTCGTTTTCTGCTTACCGGATCAACAAGGCCTATTACATAAAACTTTTTTTGCTCCCATGTTATTTTCCAAAATGCGTCAAGGATGGCTTTCCGGTTACGTCTTTGCTCACAACATTTCAACGTACAAGGTGATCGAAGCTGTCTTTCGGCCTTTTGCCACAAACCGTTCTCAATCAAAACGCCTATATATTGAACTCCTCGCATACGCGTTCCGACACAAGATATGGTCTAATTGTTACTTTTTAAAATTAGTATTTCAAAATTCTTTGGAAATTCAAAAGCTACTACGCTATCTATTGCAATTTAAATTTTATCAAATTGAAAGCTACTTCGCAAGAAAAAGCATTTAGGGCCTTTTAACATATACAAAAAATTTTAATGCATTTATGACTTTTTAATATCACCTAATAAAGTTGGTATTTTTTGTGTTACCGTTCCAATTTTTTGGGTGAAGGTGTATTTGAGGTCGGTCTTCAGGAATATGTAATAAACTGGATTTAGAAAAAAATGTCAATTTGGGCCGTTGTACAAGTGAGCGACGATATGCTTCTTTCGTAGAAGTCTGCATAAGTGCACTCGCAACGATCATCATATAAACTTCCGAATGCAATAAATTTCGAGTGCTCTGTAGCACTCAACACTGGTGCTTGGTGTTTTGATTTAATTTGATCAGATGGATAAGAATTGGTACATATCGCGCACATTTAACTAAAAAGGCACAACTCAAAATTTATGATTTTCGAGTTTACTCGTTAAAACTGTTTTGATATACGACTGTTTAGATGAATTAACTTTACATTTTTTGAGTTGAAACGCTTTTGAGGAAAAAACAAAAAAGTTCATTTACTGTGTTTTAGTTTTGTGAAAACACATTTGACGTCATACATAAAGTAACTATAGTAACAGTCATTTGCTATACGTACAACTTCATTTCATGTTAGTTTAAACATTTCTGTAAAGAAAAAATGTAGTTTTTTTAAGTTGTGACAATTTAGAGGATTTTTAGCAAACATTATTTGCAGCTATGAAGGCAAAGTTCGCCTTAGAAAATCTAAAGCGCCAAGCTACTGTCTCTCTTCACACACTGACGATAGTTTTGAGGACCCCTTCAAGAAAATTCTGAGGATGACTTTAACTTATTTGAAGTTTCCAGTTTTTTGTCTGATAATATATCAGACAGCTAAAGTGAATAAGACTTATATGGTTTTTTCATGTGATCAAATATCGAGTGTAACTGTTAGTCCTTGTTGCCACTTTGGAATGGTTTGCAAATAGTTCCTAACTATTTTCAGTTTAAAAAGAGCTTATTCTGAGATGCTGCCTATACCAGAAAAGAAGAAAACGGACATAATTCAACTTGTTAAAAAAAATATAATTCCAAATAACTATTGCGAAACATACTTTAAACACAGTGGCGGATCTAGAATTTTTGATTGAGGGGGGCACGAGTTTTTAAGTGCTTCCTCTTCCTGTTTTACCATCATTCAAACCTGCACCACATTCGGTTTCACTCGCCATGTAATACAGGCTTTACTAATCGCCTAACATTCATTAAATCAAAGACTTTTCCAGTAGATTTTTTTCATTCAATCTTTGATTCTACACCTAACCCCCGTCTTATACGCTACTTTTTAAATCAGTTTTTTTTTAAATCAAAAATTTTACTTAAAATATTGATCAAAATGAACATTTAGGCTTTACATATATTTATTTATAATCAATTGTAATCTAGTACTTTGTCAACACTGTAAAAAAAAGCACAGCTACACACATCAAATCTAAAATAATGATTTAGGATGATTTAAGCTTTTTTCATTTTGTTTTTTTTAAGGTGCTGTTGCCTTATAAGTTAGTTTCTGGTATGAAGAACAATTTGATGAAAATTCAGCTGTGTAATTCATTTTTATAAGGTGGCGCCCATGGGCCAATTCTGACGCCAGATTCGGGTTCAGCGCAAAAAACTATTCAGATACCTTTTAATAAAATAAAGTTTTTCCATACAATTTACATGTAAGACTAACAGGCTTCGGCGCCACCTTATAAAATTGAGTTAGAGAGCTGAATTTTCGTCAAATTTTTCTTCATACCGTAAACTTACTTACTTACTTGGGTGGCCATAACAACCCGTTACCGGGTCACGGCCGACCTCAAAAGCTCTCTCCAGGCGCCTCTGCTTCGCGCGCGGCTTCTCCAATTATTCACACTAAGCGTGGATAGGGTTTCCCCGGCATGGTCTTCCTTTCCGTCGTCGCCCAGCGGCTTCCGCATCAAACACTTTTTTCGCCGGAGCTTCTTCGTCCATACGTTGATAGTGATGCGCCTGACTATCTCGATGTCATCGTAGAGCTCGTACAGTTCATGGTTCATTCGAATATGGTAGTCGTCGTCGACGCGAACAGGACCGAAGATTTTGCGAAGAATTTTTCTCTCAAACACCCCAAGTGGGGCTGCATCGGTCTGCGACACAACCCATGCTTCTGCACCGTAGAGTAGCACGGGTAAGATGAGCGTCTTGTAAAGTGTCAGTTTTGTCGGGCGAGAGAGGGCTCTACTACTCAATTGCTTACTGAGACCGTAGTAACACCTATTAGCAAGAGTGAGTCTTCGCTTTATCTCCAAGCTGATATCGTTTTGGGTGTTCACGGCGGTGCCAAGATATGTGAATTCCTTGACAACTTCGAAAGTATAGCTGTTCGCAGTAATGTTGGATCCAATGCGCCGCGTCTCCCTCCTTGTGGACAGCATATACTTTGTTTTGCCCTCGTTCTCCGTCAAACCCACCTTCGCTGACTCTTTTTCGATAGCAGAAAACGCAGCAGTAACATCTCGCTTACAGCGTCCAATGATATCAATATCATCGGCATATGCAAGGAGCTGAACACTTTTGTAGAAAATAGTGCCATTACGATGTACACTGGCTTTTCGCAACACCCCTTCTATCAAAAAGGTGAAGAGGTTGCAGTATAGTGGATCGCCTTGTCTGAAACCTCGTGCGGTATCAAATGGCCTAATTTTTGCTTTTTCGCTTTTTTACTTAAAAATATTAATCAATTTTTTGTACATTTCTTCCAGTTTTCACACTTAGAAGAAAGGTGAAAACCTTTTTTTCGATACCTAACCCAAAGATATTATTATTTTTTAATATTTAGACAAGAAAAAATTTAGTTAAGAAGTCATGAAAAAAAATTATAAAGGAAAAAATGTATTATGCGAGTTTTTTTATTAAAATGGCGATTGGCGAGTGGTAAATGACCTCAAAAAAATCTGAAAAAATTCATGAATTACTTTTTTTTTATAATAAATCGAATTTCGGTTTAAGGTTTGAATTTGGAGAACCTTTGAAAAAAAGTGAAACACATACATACATCAGAAAGTATCGGAATTAAATTTACCGCTATTTCTTAAGCCTACATATAACGAAAAAATGTATTGTCTCTGCGCTAGTATTGGTATTTCTTGTGTAGCACCTCAAATCCTTTTTTTATTACATTCACCTTAATACACTATTATTGGAAATTGTCAATGATACCACATGAACTTCTCATAAAAAAGTTAATGAGAAAAATAAATTTAATTTTTTGAGATTGTTTTGAACATGTCTAATACACAAACACTTGTAATATTAAAATTTTAGTCGTTTTTCTTTTTGAGATTCAAACGCGATATATCTATATATAGATCAGTGATGGCATTTTCGGTGCATTTGTACTTTTTTCGGTACATTTGCGTCTCAAAAAATCGTCTTCGGTACATTCGACAAGTTTTAAGTACATTCGGTACATTTGGTGAAATTTTCAGTACATTTTCGGTACATTTGGACAATTTATAAAAATCACTTTTTTTTAGAAAATTTTGGTAAAATAAAATTTGGAAAAACACGTCAAATGTCCTAGGTGTGCGAGCGCTAAATTCTGTTGTTTTCAACTCGTGCTGGTGGTACATAAATGTTCTTAAAAAAATTTTCCGACACATCGATTCGATGTATTTTTTCCTCAGCTTTCCAATGGTTTTGTCAGATTTTGCATTTTCCTGGTGAAAAATCACAAAACGTGTTATATCTCAAAAACGGTATTTTTAAAATTTTTTTTAATGCTTTTAATCGAAAGCTGAGTTTTTTTATTACATTAAAAAAGCTATTTTCCAAAGAGTGCTTCAGCAGTTTGCTATGAGAAATACAGCGCGAAAGGGTATTTCGCATGTATTTTGTTCTTGTGAGTTAAGTAACGGCAAGAGTTGAACGAGTCGATGCGTTGAAGAAAAAATTACAGGAACAAAATACATGCGAAAATAGTTAGTTTAGTTAAGCAACATCTACCTATATTTTCCATTTTCGAAATTGATGACCTTTTTTTTAGTAAATTGCAGCAAAAATTTAATTTTTTTTTGTCAAATTGGGTTTTTTCACCAAAAAAATTAAAAAGTACATTCGGACTCTAAAAAGTACATTTCAACTATCGATTCAGCACATTTCCACAAGACCCAAATGTCATCACTGATATAGATACATAGTTGTGTTCTATAAAAAAAATAAATAAAACCATTACTTAGTTAGATTTTTTAAGAGAAGACCTGTCTTTGAATCAGCAAATCATTATTTCATTGTTTGAGTGATTCATCATGAGTGCTTGGGGGGGGGGAGGGGGGCACGTGCCCTCATGGCCCCTCCCATGGATCCGCGCCTGTTTAAACACATTCTTACTTAACAATATGCTTAACAAACATCTATAATTTAAATTTGTTACCTTTCTTTAATTTTTAAAATATATTATTCATTACATACATACATACATAAATTTGTTATCCTGACTTTTCTTCAAATATCGAATGAATTTTATGTTTTGTTTGTTTCCTTTAATAAATATTTTAATTGTTATTTCAACTCATTTTGTTTTATAAATGTACTTATAGAAAAAATGATTTTTATTTCAGCAAAAGTGTCACAGTTAAAAATATTTCACAAAAAAATGTGGAGTTATATCATCAAAATAGTCAGAACTAAAAATTTTGAGTTTTCTACCGAATTTTAAAAGGAAACCTTTACGAGTGGTTTCAAACCATATTCCATATTCACAAGTTCCAAACCAGTTTTTTGCGTTTTCTGAAAATTTAAAAATTTTGAGTTGTGCCTCTTTAGTTAAATGTGTGCGATATGTATGATTAGGATCAAAAGTATGTTTCACTTTAAAAATGGACTGTTTCGCTTTTACATACCATCGCATGAGTTCATACCACAATGGAACGAACGCTGTGCTGTGGTGGAATTTCGATTGTGTGCGTAGCCAAGTGATGTAAATACTTTGTTTAACATCTTGAATAACATTGCCGAAATCAAGTGGCTCATATTTTCAAGTCAAGTGAATCATATTTACATTACATTATAAATAAACTGTTGTTGTTTTTGAGGAATTTCAATTGCATTTAAGTGCACTCTTTGTGAAAATAAATCTTTATAAGGGAGTCCGTGTTATTTTCAGATTGTAAATTAGTGTATTTATTGGATAAGTTGAGCATACAAACTAATATTTAATACATTTTTACACAAAACATAATCAAAAACTTTAAAAAGTAAAGATATACTTCCAAAATAAACGACAAGAATCAAAGTCAACTATCAGTACTGTCACTTTACACACGCCTTCACCACCCAATTTTCAATATGCAAAATATTTGGTGTGAGATGACTCTTGGCTATTAACTGCCTCCATCTCAGCAACTGATAATGACTCCCCTAGCTCACAAAAACTGCCGCTGAAGTCTATGTACAATGTTTGGCGGCCATAAACTGCGAACCGCCTTGAACACCAAATAATTTCACCACCAGACATAATGCGGGAGTGAGGGAAAATTGTTTTCTTAAGGGTTTTGTTTGAGAATGCTACTGCAAAAACTGCAGAATGAATGTTTTTGGGACTTATGGCAATGGGATTTGTTGTACTTGGTGGTTTCTACACATTTAATGGATATTTGCTGTTGCAGAGATTTATAAGACACTAAATCGGAATAAACTACAATGGATAGATAAATGCAAGAATTAAATTGTTATGATTCCATCATCATGGATGTTGTGCTGCCGAAACTGGTCGAACAATAAATTTGACATGAGTTTTATTTAGATGTCAATAAAATTTTATCTCTTATTTCCGATGGAAGTGGAGATAATGTGGTGGTGTTTCGTATTGTGGGTGCTTTTGAAGCAGATTCTTTAAGTCGATTTGAGTAAAAGAAATCGTTAAAGGGTTTTAAATTTTCTTATGAAACTTTATTTGATGCTGAGTGATTTGATTCTTGCTATAAATCTATGTACATATATGGTAAAATAGTGTACCTATTCAAATCACTGTTGTAGGAGAATCAATGAAAATATGGAAACTTTCTTGAATATTTTGAATAATTTTTATATTTATTGTCACAGAGGGTATATTCAATTTGTCATGTTTGTAACGTATAGAAGGAGGCGTGGAAGGCAAATATATTTTACTGAACCGAAACCCTTGACTATACTACTGAAAAAATAAAAAAACTCGATGTTTTATAAACATGCTAAAATTAACTTTTTTTTTTGTTATATGCCAAAAATATAAATATTGCTCGTTGAAAAACTCAATCAATGTTTGTTTTCATTCAAAAAAATATCAGGCCCCCCGCAAGAAAATTTTAGATCAGCCTCTGGGTGCGGGTTCGGGCAGTACCGTCTTTACCATAAGGGCACATGGGGCCCGTGCCTAGGGCCC
This sequence comes from Meiosimyza platycephala, assembly GCA_963662105.1. NCBI lineage: Eukaryota > Metazoa > Arthropoda > Insecta > Diptera > Lauxaniidae > Meiosimyza > Meiosimyza platycephala. The sequence continues at coordinate 38,396,830 of OY759210.1, read as the reverse complement.
CCATCCTCAGGGGGCCCCGAAGGAATGACAATTTCTCTCACGTTTATTTTCAAATCATTTTTGTCGGGCACAGTAACAGTGAGCACCCGGGTCGAAAATAAAACTTACTTTTGTCTTAAACTTTAAGTCAAAATTATGTCAATTTTATTTGATCAAATTAAGACAAAATCAAGTTAAACTTTTTTCTTTTAGGAATTTAAAATTTCCATAACATTTGACTGATTTGACTTATTTAATATTAATTTATTATTAAAAAGTCATATTCAAGTCTTAACTTGGCTTGGATTTAGCTTAATTTAAGTCAGAAAAAGATAAAAGTAAGACAAAATAAAATCAATTTGGATAGGTTTACTAAATTGTTAGATATACAGTAATCCCTCGCTCTGCGCGGTTTCGGACTGCGCGGTTTCGCAGTTGCGCGATTTTGTTTTTACCACTGAAAATTCGCATTGCGCGGTAAAAGATTCGCAGCTGCGCGTAAATATTTCTCCGTAGTCTAAGATACGAATAAGGGGCGACCTTCACCTATCTGTTTAATGGATGAAATGCATTTTATATCAAATGTAACATGTAAAGTAATATATCGCGGATTGGTTGCCTGAAAAATTTCAGTCCAGTATATGATTTTTTAAAAATGGTTTTTTTTCTTAAGATTGAACCGGGTTGTTTAATGGACAATTTACATTCCAATCGAAAGAATGAAGCCTATAGATTATGAAAACCCTAGGTTGACCATTTTTTTCCGTCATAACTATTGGGTACGCAGGTATAAACAGGTCAGTCAATTTGCACCCAATATACCTGCCTACCCAATAGTTATGACGGGAAAAAAATAGCCAACTAGTTTTACTACGACCTTTCTTCAAAGTATTCCTTCTGTTGGACTTGGCTTTCACACAAATGTAATCATTGCACTCATTTTTGTTTTTTTCTCGGGTACTTTTTGGCAAGACAATGTCAAAGTAATTGGGCATAACCGGGAGAGGACGTTTTGTTTCACCTTTTGCATGTTCTCTGAGAGTAAGCCGACAAGTTGTGCATATGCTCAATGGATATCTTTCATCTTTCAATGAAAAATGTTTCCAAAGAAACAAGCTGCTGGTGATCGCAAAACAATACTCCTTTTTTGTGCCCATAAAAATGTTTTCACCACAAGGCGCGCAAACTTTTTTACGATTTTCTTCATGATTACACTTTTTCACCGGCATTTTGACAGTTAACTGACAAAATTAGCAATCACTACTCTTTCCTCTATAATATTTCTGTTCAATGCATGGTTGAACACAATGCATAACGATATACAGGTGCCTTCGTTTATTGATCCAAAATATTGAATCTGAGCATATATGCTATAATTTCTGAGTATAAAAAACTATTTAGGTCGATTATATAGTATAATCAGCTGACTGGGCCAAAGAAACTCTGTTTTGAGAAATTTTTCGCTATATCGGCACAGAATTTGAATTTTTTTTTAAAGGGGAGCTGACCCGATTTAAAGTGAAGTGGTTTCGGTTACTAGTGATGCCCAAGAATAGTTTCCAGGTGGTTTTTGGTGTCGTTATTTTTGGTAAACCTGTTTATTCTTCCTGAACACTGTGATTAGGTAGCACCACAGTCCAAATTTCAACTCTCTAGCCGTATTTGGACTGTTTTAAAAATTTTAGTTCTAAAAGCCCACAAATCTAAGTTTAAAGTTATGGTAATCAACTTTTTTTTGTAATGTCATCTACTATACACAAAAAATAATTTGGAAGACCTTTATTTGCGACCAGATTAAGTGAAAAAGGCCTTAGTAAAATATGATAATGTTGCAAATGATGCCACATATCGAGATCTTACTCATAATATTTAAATTATACTTAATATTGTTAGCATTTTTATACACTTCAAAATGAGATATCACGCAGTGAAAATGGTTTACCATGTTCAGAGATATTCGACATTGAATTGGGCTGTTTTCGCAAAAATTGATTTTTTTTCAAAATTTGACCTTTCAGTACTCAGGACTCCGACTATTTACATAGAGAGCTGAAATTTGTGCAGTGGGACTAAATTTCAAGGTTTGTTAATGTGTCAAAATTTGAGCAAAATCGGATGTGTTTTAAATTTCATACGTGAGTTGCACGTATTTCTCACGTATATTAAAAAAAAGCTCTAAGAGTTTTTTTCCTTTTGATGTATATTGACTATAAATAACATCCCAAATAATTCCCCATTCAAATTTTTCTAGTTTCTCAACTTGTCATTTAAACATGTTAAAGCCCACCGTGATATAAAAAGGTAAAAAAAATAATTAATCAGCGATTTTTCACTCGGGTATTTGAATGGTGAATGTTTCAGTAATTAATAACACTGTGCGACAGCCAAAATCGGCGGGAGTTCTGACTACCGGGAAAAGTTATATCGTTCAAAAAAAAGTTATACGTGTCCCGGCGTTTCGCTGGGTCACGTCTAGAAATCGAGATATATCGATTTGAAGTTTGTAAGTATCATATAGGGGAATTTTGTTTGACATAACTCGAGAACGACTAGTCCAATTTTGCTGCAACAAACTTCGATAAATTAAAAATTGCAATTGCTTTAATCTATTGATATACTGTTTCTCTGTATAATCAAGAGTTTTGCAGTCATAAATAAATTTATAAAGAAAAAAAATAACACTTTTTCCCGTTTTTAGATTTTTCATGATTTTTAAAAATAAAAAATTTTAATTTTTTAGGAAAAAAATAATTTTTTTTTCTTCATAAATTTATTTATAACAGCAAAACTGTGGACTATATAGAGAAACAGTATATCAAAAGATTGAAGCAATTGTAATTCTTAATTTTTCGAAGTTTGTTGCAGCAAAATCGGATTAGTCGTTCTCGAGTTATGTCAAAAAAAATTCACCTATATTATTCTTACAAACTTCAAATCGATATATCTCGATTCCTAGACGTTACCCAGCGAAACGCCGATATAACTTTTCCCGGTTGTCAGAACTCCCGCCGATCATTGACCCCTACCATTTGTCGCACAGTGTAATTATTAATTTCAATTCTGACGTTAGTTGAGTATTTTATATACTAGAATAACGAGAAGAAATTGACGCATTCAATGTTACTGAAAAAATCAGAAATTTAAAATGGAAAATTCCTGGTTTCCATGGGACTTATCACAGGGCCTCCCGAACATCAGGTGCATATAGAGTTCTGAAGTCTCTTTCGGAAACTACACTCACGGTCAAAAAAAACGCAGACTTGAATTTTGCAAGAAGTTTTATATTTTGATGCGTAAAATAATATCTACTCTTGTTTAACGGTTTTAAGTTTGTTAGATACTGTTACTAGGGACAAGTTTTGAGTATTTTCAAAACTGTCGACCTAACAATAATAAATTCTAGGAACCTATTCCAAATAAACACATAATTGCTAGTTTTGTAATCAGAAATTACAACTTATTTATATTAAAAAATATATTGTTTTTTTGTAGTTTTTTAACGCATTTTTAATTTCTCACATATTCTTTAATTATTTATTATTTAATTATTTTAAATAATACGGTAAAATTGATTTTAATACCGCGTAGGACCTATTTTTACCTTGACGACGCTTTCCATTCGAAAATGCATGCTCTCATAGAGTTTCCGTATTAATTCCATTAAAATATCGTTGTACCAAGTGGATTCAATTATTTCCTTTAACTTTGGAATATTATTAGGGTTTTTTTGGCGCACTTTGCGTTTTAAAATGGCCCAAACATTCACAATGGGATTGAGGTCGGGGCTGTTACCGGGCCGTGGACTGACTCAATTCTCAAAAAGTTCTTATATTCCTTTACCTATGCAAAAATAAATAGTTCATTATTGTAAATCTATCAAAAAAATGTAAAAAATAATTATTGTGAGTGGGACACTTACCGATTCCGACCGATGACAAGGTTCAGAATCGTTTTGAAATATGACTTTGGTAGATGTTACGTCTCATCTAAATCAGCTTAATCATAAGCTACAAGGAAAAGGAAACACTTTTCTCGATGTTAGAAGAAGTCATTGCATTCGAAAACAAACTATCCCTTTTTGTTGCTATCCCTTAACGCTACGATAAAAGATTTGAAATTTTTTCCTTTTGGCATTGACATTGGTAAGTTTGAAATGCAATTGCTCGATTTAAAAAACAAGGAAATATGGAGCTCTAAATTTGAACGTCTGTGTGTTGATTTGGAAACACTGGAGAAGAACAAATGTGAACTTATTTCAAAACACAAGTGGTCTGCTTTGAAAGTGTTCAACGTCTGGAATAGTATTCCTGACTCTTTAGATCAGCTGAAAAACCTCGCGTTTAGTGTTCTTTCCCTTATCGGTTCTACATATTCATGCGAACAATCTTTTTCAAGCATGAATTTTATCATGAGTAACCTGAGAAGTCGTCTTATTAATGAAAACCTGTAATCGTGCCTAAAATTAAAAACAACGGCATACAAACCTGACTTACTCAAACTTTCCAAGGAGATGCAAGGACATTGTTCGCATTAAATTTTCAATCATTGTCATGATTAAAATTTATGGATACCTTACTTTCGTATTATTTTTTATCAAGAAATAAAATCTTTTTAAAGTGTGAAATAATTATTTTATTCATTATACCCGTAATTTAGTGAAAGTCTAAAATTATAATAAAGGTTTACTAAATTAATAAACAGATTTGGCTCTTAAATTTTTTTTAAACGTTGAAATTACATATTTGGCTCTTTGGCGAATAAGTTTATCGACTACTGAACTAGATTATTAAAATTATCCTAGATGTAAAAACTCAAAAACTATTTCGAGTTTCTCTTAAGAACGCCAAATTGCAAGTTTGTTTTAGAGATTAAATACTCAAGGTGAGTGTCAAAGGAAAATTTTGCATTAAAGTACACATCAAGGTTCTTGAACTGATTGACTCTGGAAAAATTATCACAACCGTTGTAAGTTTAGTGAAACCTAGATAACTGGGATCTCCAAGGGACCAAAATTTTTGCCTCAATTAAAGAGATTTTCCATTTACACAGTTTCCCAAATAACCATACTCAGACCGATAAAACATGCATATTCAAATTCAAAATAATAAATTATACACACATTTCCCACTTATAGCGGTTATTCCTAAACGGTCCCAGTTATAGAGAGAAAAGCCAATGTTATAGAGGCGAAAACGCACAAAAACTTAAAAAGTCAAATCAGATATAGAGTAGTGATGGCATTTTCGGTACATTTGCGTCCTGAAAAACCGTCGTCAGTACATTCGACAAGTTTTCAGTACATTCAGTACATTTGGGGCATTTTCAGTACATTTGCCAAATTTTTAGCACATTTTCAGTACATTTTCGGTACATTTGGACAATTTATACTATTTATCTTTTTTTTTGTTTTATTACCTGTTATATTAATTATGTTTCACGCAATGTGCAGATTATCTAATTTTGCTAGGGTTTTTGAGATGGGAAAAGTGAGGACCTTTTTTTTTTTTTGTTAGTAAATCATCACTTAGAATAATTTCGTACATTTAAGGAAAATTGGGTGTTCAAGACCAAAAAGTACATGAGTCTCACTAGCAGAGGTTTCCCACATTTTCAGGTCCCGCTTAACCAGTTTTCACTGTATAAGTAAAAGAAATGGGCGTAGTTTTCCGTGAAAATCACCCAGTAAATCAGAGAGAAAATATCCTCTTGAAATTTTTCACAGTCGCTACGATCATTAACTATACGGAAAATTTTTAAGTCATCTGCGTAAAGAAAGTAACTGCAGTATCTAAATAACTCTGGAATGTCATTAACAAAAAAAAAAAGAATAGTAAGGGCTACCCTGTAGAACACCAAATTTAGCCAGAATTGTTCTAGAATAATAATCATCAATTTTGACCATCAGAATTCTACCAGATAGATAAGATTCGATTCATTTTAACAGCTGTGAGTGAATACCTACCCATTTTTTCAAGTTTCACTAATAAAGTTTGATGATTCACGCTATCAAAAGCTTTAGTAAAATCGGTGTATAACCCTTTTTCAATTACGTCGATACCGAAATTTGAAAAGATAGCTAAGTTAGAAGTAGTTGATCTACCACTATAGAAATCGTGTTGCTGAGTAGCAATACAATTTCTAACTTCAGCGAACAAAAGCTTATTCACTAGTATATCCAGGACTTTAGGAATAATTGAAAATTTAACGATAGCTCTGTAATTTAAAATCATATTCTTTTGGCCAGACTTAAATATTGGAGAAATGCATGCAATTTTGATTTAGTACTAGTAAAATAAGAAAATCAAAATCTGGCAGAATTGGCGTGATTGCGAAGGTACACCCTAAACGTTTCGAAATGCAAAATATTTTTGAAAAAATCATTATAACTGGAGAACGGCTGAAGGGATTTCCAAAATATAGATGTCATATGAAAGATAACACTAGTTTACAGCCAAAATGAACTTTGAATACGGTTATTCATTTCATATGTAAAATCGGCTGCTGATTCTGAAAATCACATTATTTTTTTTTCTTTCACGTCGTTTTCGAAATATCGGTCATTTTCGGTTTTAGGACCAAAAAAAAAGTTGGTTTCACTTAGTTACAAATATCTTAAGTACCAATATCTATATATAAATTTACTATATGTCGACTTAAAGGTAATTAAATTTCCTATAAATAATGCCTATATTACTTTTTGGCTGGCTTGTTAGTTTCGGTGAAATAAATTGATTTCTAAAAAAATATTTTTTTTTTTTTTTCGAAAAAATGAGAAAAAAGTCAGAATCAACTGCAAATTTATAAAAGAAAAAAAAAAAATTGGAAAAATCATTTTATTTTTTTATATCATAGCTTATATATCTGTGAAGAAAATAAGATATTATTTAAGAAAATCGATTAAGAAATGCAAAAGTTATATAATATTGAATAAAAATGGCCACAAGCTAATAAAAATCTTATAATTAATAACAATAGTTTACAAATAATTAAAAAATGTATGAACTTTAGGTGCCACTAATTTCTTATCTAAAATCGGCTGCTGATTCTGAAAGTCAAATTATTTTTTTTTCTTTCACGTCGTTTTTGAGATATCGGTCACTTTCGGTTTTTGGACCAAAGAAAAAAGTTGGAATCGCATATTCCATCAGTAAAACATTTGTCATGCCCCGTTTTCAAAGATGCTGAATACGATAGCAGTATTCAAAATTCTTATGGAGTTTGCCCCACCCCTCAAAATGAACAAAAACGCCCCCAAAATGACGAAATCGCATATTCCGCGTCTTCTATCGGTAAAATATTTGCCACTCCCCGTTTTCGAGGATGCAGAGCACGATGGCGGTGTTTAAAATTCTTTCGGAACTAGCCCCACGCTCCAAAATGGGCAAAAATGGGAATTTGGGTCCGTTAAGGCGGTTTTTGCCAACTTCGGGGGGTGGAGCCAACATTTTAATTTCTAGCATATACCAGTATCTACATAACAAAATTTCATTAAAAAATTTGCATTTTGGGGTTCGAAAAATTCTTACCCACATAAAAAAATGGAAAAATAGGTAAAAATGTAATTCGGCCATTTTTTATTCAATTTTATATATCTTTTCCATTCCATAATCGATTTTCATAAATAGTATCTTATTTTCTTCATAAATATATAGACTATGATATAAAAAAACAAAATGATTTTTCCAATTTTTTTTTCTTTTAATAATTTGCAGTTGATTTTGAGTTTTTTCTCATTTTTTCGAAAAAAAATTTTTTTTTTATAAATCAATTTTTTGCGCCGAAACTATCATACCAACGAAAAAGTAATGTGAGCATTATTATTTTTTATTTAATTACCTTTAATTTGACATATAATATGTTTATATATAGGTATTTGTTCTTGAGATATTTGTAATTAAGTTGAACCAACTTTTTTTTTTTGGCCCAAAAACCGAAAGTGACCCATATCTCGAAAACGACGTGAAAGAAAAAAAAAATAATTGGATTTTTAGAATCAGCAGCCCATTTTACATAGGAAATGAATAGTGGCACCTAAAGTTCATATATTTTTTAATTATTTGTAAACTAGTGTAATTTAATAAGCTATAATATTTGTTTACAAAATTTTGAAATTTTAGGGTGTACCTTAGCGACCGCGCCAAGGCTGCCAGATTTTGATTTTCTTATTTTACTAGTACCAAATCAAGCACAGACAAAATTTTAGCTTTGTTTCTAGTAGGTTGCTCAAAGTGGCTGCCAGCTTTTAGACTATCATTTACTTCAAGACTGGCATAACTCAAAAAACACAAAGTGGGAGAAAAACGCATTTAAAGTTTTCAATAAGTTATTTTTTATATGAAAATTCAAAAAAGTATGTTTACATAAACTTTCCTCACAAGACGAGTTTATAAGATATCTTTCATATTTTTTGACATAAAATAAAACATGAAATGGTAGATATTTCTGCATCATTAACACAAAAATCACGTTTTTTGAATTATGTCAGTCTTTAAGTAAATGAGCGATATGATCGACAAGTAAAAATTACAGGGCAAACTGTAAAATATTCAAATTTTTCACATAATAATACATTAATTTTATGATTCGATATTACTTTTTTGTTATTAGCATTGTACAAATATGGTTAGAAGAAGAAAACTGTGTGAGTGTTGCCAGACTGGCTCTCTGTCTCATGGTATATGTATTAAGAAGTATGGTTGAAAAAAAGTATGATTTTAAGAAAATATAGAATTTGCAGTTATAAAATATTTTTGGAGTAAATTTTACATTTTACAGTGTGTAGACTGTAATACTTCATTTATACTTATCAATTATTACAGTGTGTAAGTTAACAGCATCAGTTGATGATATAGCTAAACTTAAATCGCAAGCCATTTGTATGACGTATTTTATTTAGTTTGTTTTCTATTTAGTTTGTAAAACATATTGCATGTAACATTACATATTAAACCTATTTATGGGAACTATTAGTCCACCTTCTTGACATTAAATACTCCAACACTTCACACTTGTTATTTAATTCATAAATTCTTCATAAAGCAAAATTTGTTATTCAATTCAGAATTCTATCAGAATTTTTCAGTTAGAAAGAAATGGTAATTCAATAAAAGACGATGTTGTTAAATTAAATAAAAAATACATCCTAAAAACCAATTTTAAAGATCCCTATAATTACGGAGACAAATAATTTAACTGGCGCCCAACGGGTTTCTACAGGATTTTGAATAAAAGGAACTTTAAACAACATTGGGTCTTAGAAACTCAATTAAGGACTTTTTTCAACCTCAGAAAAGAACCATAAAAACAAGTCCTCAAGGATTTAAGGACTCCTTCATCTTTAAGATAAAATAAATCAATCAAGACTGGATCATAGGACCCAATTAAGAAAGATTGAAAGAATTACACATTAATTGTAAGTGCGTTTTCAGTACCTATTCAGTTTTTTTTTTTATAAAAAAAAGGAATACTTCTAGAAATTAATAATTTAAACTAAAATTTAAATTATAGCCAAATATCCTTAACTTAATTTGCTTTATTACAACAGTAAATCCATTTTCAAAATTAAAATTTTCATTTTATATTGACTTTTTATTTATAATAAGTGGAGTTTTCGTTGTTTTTGGTTTCGCGTAAATTTTCTTTTCGTGTTCAAAATGAACCGGGATGATATTTTATCTTTAATAAACGCTGCAGTAGTAGCATGTAGCATGTAGTCAACAAATACAAGAACTCTCTAATAGAGTGCAACAACTACAGCCGCCTAGTATTGAACCATACGTCCCCGTGTCGATTATACCAGGAGTATCAAATAATAATACCACTTTAGACTTGATTAAATCACTTCCTGAGTTTAAAGGAGATCATACTGCATATCCAGCGTGGCGTGAAGCTGCTAAATTTCCAATAAATTATTACCCTGAAGGATCAGAAAATTATTATGTGGCAATGGGTATATTTAGGAATAAAATTAGCAGTACGGCAAATGCTACTTTATCGTCTTTCAATACGATGTTTAATTTTAATGCAATAATTGCTCGCTTAGATCAAAGATATTCGGATAAACGTCCACTTCACACGTTGAGTATACTAAGTCAAGGCAGAAAAACAATATCAGAGTATTATGATGAGGAAGATAAAAAATTGACTCTTATTATAAATAAAAACATAATGAGTAACAGTGGACCCCATCGCAACTCTAGACATTTGAAGTCGTTCTAAGCTTAATTTCTGACTCAATAATGACAAAGACACTCAGGCTTGCCAACCGATGTCAAACTCAACCAGACATAAAATGTCCGGTTATCTGACGAAGTTAAGGAACAAAGAATTTTTATTTTGCTTTAATTTTTCCGGTCTTATTTTAAAGGTCTTTTCAACACTATGTATGTTATGTATGTCCAGTTTTTGAAGATCCAGAAGTTCAAAAGCATGCAGACACTACTTTAGAATAAATATTTAACCAATCGTGCGCATTTATAGAGGCAAACATTTTTTATTAGGATTTTCATGTAATAAAAATACAAAATGAATAAAAATTGGGGCAATGTAACAGAATTAAAAAAGTTCCAAGTCAAAATATGTACATTAAACTCCGACAAATATTTCTTGGTCAAAATAAAGCCTAGAAAATAATTTGTTTTTTTATTCTTTTTTAATAAATAATATAATAATAATAAGGCTCAAAATGAAAATTATTTTTTTGGTGATTACACTAGTTTACAAATTTGGGCTTCATCTCGAGATCTGGTTTCTCTTTTACGATGTATTTTGGGGCGTAGATTCCAAAAACGCCAGCCATTTTTTCTTCTTAAGAATCGTTTTCGAGATATCCCCAAAAAACCCGTTTTTTGGAATTTTTTTTATTTATTTGCCCATGTCTCCATCAAATTATTTTCTACTCAAATCTAATGTATATCATTGCAAAAATATTTTTGTCTTCTTTCTAATGATATGCTGGTTGAGTAAATCGAATATTTTCGGAGTTACAAGCGATCAAAGTTAAAAAAAAGTAACTTTTTTGATCTTTTTTAAAAGTCACATAATTTCAATTGCTCCGTTTGAATACAAAAAAATTAGCTTAAATTTTTTTTAAGGCTTAAAATGAAAGACTATTCTTTAACAAATATTTTAAGTGAAATTTGGTCCAATTCGGACAAAAAATATAAAAGTTATTCAAAAATCTATTGAAAATGCTAGTTTCCATATTTTCATGCAATCCCGTATATAGGCCTTTGACTTTGTAATAGAATAAGGAACTACTTCGATAATGGTTTTTTATTGTCTGATATGTTCAATTGTACCCTATAAAAGATAAATCCGAAAGTTCTTTTAAATTTAGGCTTGGACTTTTGAGACCGTTGCATATTTTTCCCCTTTTTATTTTTTTAATTATAACTCAAAAACTATACATTTTGGGTAGATACTGATTACCAGATTCTTTCTAGGGAATAAAATTTCCTATCGAAATGACACTTTATAAAGTCAAAAAATTTATTTTTTCACCAAAATAACCTATAAAAACTGATCTAAAAAATCCGAAAAATATAAATTTTTTGAAGCTTTTTTCATATCTAAGATCATATATTTTATATCGAAATACCTTCATAATTATCATTGATAAGCTGAAAATAACTTTTTTATTGAATAAAAAATATTTATGTGTGTAAAAACTGAAACTAGCATGGTGTAAAGGTAAAAATTTGTAAAATCATACAAAAGTAGGCAACTTTGAACGTCTATACCTTAGCCAATTTTCATCAGAAACTACTTTTATAAGACACCACTTTAACGAAAATAACGTCAGCTTTCTTTTTTGTGCTAAAAAGACCCCAAGTTCCATTCAGAAAAAAAATTATTCCCAAAAATTAAAATAAATTAAATTTTTTCGGTTTTTTTAAAATAGTTTTTTAAAGTTATTTTGGTGAAAAAATAAATGTTTTGACTTTATAAAGTGCCATTTCGATAGGAAATTTTATTCTCTACAAAAAATCAGGTAATCAGTATCTATCCAAAATGTATAGTGGTGCGCGTCAGGCCAAAAAATCCAAAAAATACCATCAAAGCACTAATAAGAGGTGCTCCAGAGAAAGTAAAAAACTTTACGCTTCAAAATTAATATTTTTTTTTTAATATTATATTCTGCATTTGAATTAAATATGATATTTTTGAAAATTGAATCTGTGGTTATTGAGATATATTTATTTTTCAATGCACTCCTTACTTCGAACAAAACGGCATCAAGTTTTGGATGCCCTTATTTGCAAGTGCAGAGTAATCGGATTTTAGGAGTAACTAAAAGTTAGTTAGTTCAATTTTATTGAACTTTAGTTTCAATAGCAAGGGATAGCCACGAGTATATCTTGCTCTAATATCGATAATTGCTTGGCAATACTAAAGTCGAAGGGATCCCTGATCCAGTCGTGGCCAGAATCAGTACAGGGAAAAGAAGAAGAAGAAGATTTTGTTCTATTTCTCTGCGATAAGTTTTCTAGTGTCAATAATGTACGCACTATTAACTTATAAGAAAAATATGGACGATATCGCACGTCCCAACTGTGTTTAGCTCTTAACTTCAACTTTAAATTTATTTGAAGCTGCCACCTTGTAGGCTCAAATTAAAATTTACAAAAATTGATGATGTTGTCAAACAGTGGGAAGAGTGGAGTGGGCATCTAACTGTTTGAACAAAAGTAAATGCACAGTTTTTTTTTAAAAAATATGTGCAATCATTCAAAAAGCCATGTCCTTGTAGAATTTTTAATAAATGAGTTATTTGAATAAAGCGAAAAGTTTGATGATGTAAAATTATTGATATCAAAATTGTTTCGCGGACCCCTGGAATGGACCCCTGGGGGTCCGCGGACCACAGTTTAAGAATCGATGGTCTAGAAGCAATCGTACTAACAGGTACAATGCACAATCGTTTCCTCAGGTAAAACAACAAGTGGTTGCCTCGAATGAAAACAACCATCCAATTCCAATGGAAGTAGACTCAACTTCATCTAAATTTAAGCATCCTACAGCATATAAGGGAAATAACAGATTTAACCTTCCTCAAGATAGTAACCAAGCGTTGAAACGTTCTGTTGAACAACTTGACTCTTCCAAAAGAACATATGTTCCACAGACAAAAAATCAAAGAATGAACCATGTTCAACAAGAAGACGGTTCATATAATGATGAGACAGTACAGGATGAAGATTTGTCTAGTGTCTTTGAGGAAGAAGAGGTTAATTTTTTAGATTAAGTTCGCTCTTACCATATATAGTGAAAACAGCTAAATGTGGTAAAGAGCTCAAGTTACTTATAGACACAGGCACTTCAAAAAATTATATACAAAATCATACATTTTTGAAAGGAATCATATCAGTACAATCTCCATTTACTATAAGATCAATAAATGGAGCAAACATAATCAAACAAAAGTGTGAAATTAATGTCCTTAATAATACAAGCACATTTTTTATATTACCCCAATTGAAATCGTTTGATGGCATCATAGGTTACGACTTTTAGAAACAAATAGAAGCTAAAATAGATATAAAGTGCGGTATACTTTTTTATAAAACAGGAAAAGAGAAGAATTGGTTATTATAATAGTTGTGTTATGAGCCACGTAAAGAATGAATTAGATGACGTTATTAAAAAAAACGCAACAGCTTTCGCCGAACCAAACCGATCACTGCCTTATAACACTACAGTGTTAGCCACAATCCGAACCAATACAGAACAACCCATTTACACCAAAGCGTACCCATATCCAGTATCAGCTAAGGAGTTTGCTAACAGTGAAGTAGAAACTTTACTAAAAGACGGAATTATAAGGTAATCAAATTCAGCATATAATTCACCAATTCACATCGTAAAAAAAAGGGATTTGATGACAAGGGAAAGCCTTAACTAAGAATGGTCATAGACTTTAGAAAAATAAACGAACATACTACCCCGGACAAATATCCCATTCCTAATATTTCAGTAATTTTGGCAAACTTAGGAAACTCTAAATTTTTCACCACAATAGACCTCAAATCCGGATTTCACCAGATACTCTTGTCTGAAAATGATAGACAAAAAACTGCATTCAGTATAAATAATGGAAAGTATGAATTTTGTCGGTTGCCTTTTGGCCTAAAAAATGCACCAAGTGCTATTGATGATATTTTACGTGAAAATATTGGTGAGATATGTCAGATTTACATGGATGATGTTATAATTTTCTCACCTAATGAATAAAAATATCTTGAACATATAGATACAATTTTATCCAAATTAGAAAAGGCAGGAATGCGAGTATCAATTGAAAAATCGAAATTCTTTAATACCGAAACCGAATTTTTAGGATTCGTTGTTTCACAACATGGCATTAGAACGCGTCCAGATAAAGTCCAGACCATATTTAATTATGAAACTCCGAAATCATTACGAGCACTACGTTCATTTTTAGGTCTCTCAGGTTATTATAGGAGATATATAAGAGATTATGCCAAAATCTCCAAACCATTAACAAAATTTCTTGAAGGTAATAACGGATATGTTAAAGCGAAAAACTCTAAAAATACTAAAATAAAATTGGAAAAAGAAAGTTTGGAAGCGTTTGAAAAATTAAGACCAATATTGGCTTCGGATGATGTTTTATTAGCTCACCCCGATTATGAAAAACAATTTGACTTAACAACCGATGCTTCTTCAGTTGCTTTAGGAGCGGTTTTGTCGCAAGAAGGGAAACCCATTACAATGATATCCCGAACATTGTCAAAATTTGAGCAGAACTACGCCACAAATGAAAGAGAACTGTTAGCGATTTGGGCTTTTAAAAATTTAAGGCATTATCTCTATGGTATTACAAACATTAATATATTCACTGATCATCAACCGTTGACTTTTGCAATATCGGACAAGAACCCCAAATTCTAAAATGTAATGTTATTACATTAAATTTAAATGCTTTTTCGTTATCTGAAACTACGACTTTAGTATCCTTGAAATTTGACATTATCATTATAATAGCTCGTTTTATATCAATGGATGAGCGAGAAGCAATCGGAATAACTACAGCAAATTTAGAGATTTATCAATACAAGTGAGAAAGTGTTGTTTATTAATAATTAAAATGTCAATATGTAGAATTTCTCCAGGAAAACTAGGTACTAGCGTATTTCCTATCTCTTGCTTTGGTGGTTTTCTCTGATATTTGTTTTCTTTACATATCCTGCAGTTTCCAATTATAGACTTAAGTAATTTTTTTATTCCAGGAAAATAATATTCATTCGTTATTTGCAAAAAATTTTCCTGAAGTGATCTATGGGCTCTGTTATGTTCCGTTGTTACTATCTCAAGTTGGTCATTTTCATTAGTAATGTCAATAACAAGTTTTTCGGAATGAATAAATCTAACTTCCGGAAATGTTTTGACTACCTTATCTTGAATTTCAGCCAACGTTGGCAAGTCACAATGAATAGCATTAACAGTATTAGGGTCTATAGATTCTATCAAGTGATTTATTAAGATGTCCTCGTTATTAAAATAAATTGTGTGCCGTAAAAATTGTTTGAAGATTATTTTTTTACTTCGTTTATTTTGGCGTGCTTTGGTAATAATTAGCTGATTTTTAAAATGGTTTACAGGAAACTTGGTTGTCCTAATGGTTTGTGTAACTGAAGCCTCACTATGTATTGTTCCGTAGTCTTCCCCAAAATCTGACAAATTGTATGTAAATTGCCTAGAGAGAGCGTCAGCTACAACGTTCTCCTTACCTGGTTTATAATGAAATTTCGGAGCAAACTCTTCAATAAAAGCTCGCCATCTTTTTATTTTAGAATTTGGGTTCTTGTCCGATATTGCAAAAGTCAACGGTTGATGATCATTAAT